>OY744534.1:85171849-85349349 GCA_963556195.1 Sepiola atlantica | reverse complement strand
ATAATTAATATTTAATGAGATAATAATAAATTTAATAATGGCTGAATCCTTAGAAAATGACCTCCAGTCTGTAGTGGAATGAGTCATAAATGGATGGTAACATTTAATGCTGCTAACACAAAGCTTCTTTCCTTCAACAATTACAAGAAACCTCTGCAACCACCGATTGCCATGACAAATAATATCCTATCTGAGAGTTCATCATTCAAACTCTTTGGCCTAACATTCACAGATAACATGAATTAGAACAAATACATAGAAGACATTGCCAAAGCTGTTGCAAAGAAAGTAGGCTCCTCTAGCGTGCTAGTAAACTCCTCATACCTGACATTATCCTGTATCTCTACAAAGCCACAATCTGCCCATGCATGGAGTATTGTTGTAACACCTGGGCTGATGCACCATCCACTAGTCTCTCCCTCTTAGACAAGGTCCAAAAAAGAGTTGCTAATCTAATAGGTCCCTCACTATCCACCAACTTGGCCTTTTGGCTAAGATCAAAGTGTAGTATCTGTTCCGATGGATACTGCACCCCATAGACTGGTATTGTCTTGACCTTCAGGGCTTGATTTACGCCGGTCTATGGGTCTGTCCTGTGCAGTTCTAGGAGGTCAACCCTCCCAAGCTTCGCCTCCCCTCTTTGGAGAGGAGTAAGTTTATTGCTTACTGCTTGAGGCGCCCCTACCGGGGAATACCGACGGGGCTGCCCAGGCAATTTTTAAACCCCACTTTCCCGACCCGACCTTGGATCACATCTTGTGGGAGTAAGATAAAAAACTGGCCTTGTGCCTAACTCCTGGAGAGGAGTAAATCAATATCCCCCAAGCTCCAGCCCCTGTTCCATTGCCGCAATGTTGCATCCTTGTGCTTGTTTTACAAATACTTCAATGGATTGTGCTCCGATGTACTAGCTGCTCTGGTGTCCTCTTGATGTAAATATACTTGACCAACCTGACAATTAGGTAAATCCTATCCATTCACTGTGTTGGTCCCTAGATGTCGGAGAGCCTTCTACTCCAATAGCTTTTTTCCTCAAGCTGCCGACCTTTGGAACTCCCTCCATGCTCCCTGTTTCTCCGACTGTACCGACATACAGAAATTTAAAACTAATGGGAACAAGTATCTCGCTGCATAGCTCCCAATTTGAAAACAACTAAATTCTGATTCACAGCTAAACTAAAGAAGTGGCAAATGAAATAATAAATCTTAATTTTGGTGAGACTACTACACAATACATTCTATAATTTTCCTGAGTGTAGCTCCCGGCTTCCAGGCAAAAACACTCTCCAGATCGAGTGGAGATTTCTTCTTAAAAAAGAAGTATAACTCGAAAATTAAGATTAAAAAAAAATTATGATATTAAAATATGATACCATACCATCCTGATTCAATACACTATTTGGTAAATAAATACTTAATTGAAAATTATTGAATTAATCTCTGGCCTACAAAAAATTATGATATTAAAATATGATACCATACCATCCTGATTCAATACACTATTTGGTAAATAAATACTTAATTGAAAATTATTGAATTAATCTTTGGCCTACAAAAAATTATGATAGTAAAATATGATACCATACCATCCTGATTCAATACACTATTTGGTAAATAAATACTTAATTGAAAATTATTGAATTAATGTCTGGCCTACAAAAAATTATGATAGTAAAATATGATACCATACCATCCTGATTCAATACACTATTTGGTAAATAAATACTTAATTGAAAATTATTGAATTAATCTCTGGCCTACAAAAAATTATGATAGTAAAATATGATACCATACCATCCTGATTCAATACACTATTTAGTAAATAAATACTTAATTGAATATTATTGAATTAATCTCTGGCCTACAAAAAATTATGATATTAAAATATGATACCATACCATCCTGATTCAATACACTATTTAGTAAATAAATACTTAATTGAATATTATTGAATTAATCTCTGCCCTAAAACAAAATTATGATATTAAAATATGATACCATACCATCCTGATTCAATACACTATTTGGTAAATAAATACTTAATTGAATATTATTGAATTAATCTCTGCCCTAAAACAAAATTATGATATTAAAATATGATACCATACCATCCTGATTCAATACACTATTTAGTAAATAAATACTTAATTGAAAATTATTGAATTAATCTCTGGCCTACAAAAAAATTATGATAGTAAAATATGATACCATACCATCCTGATTCAATACACTATTTGGTAAATAAATACTTAATTGAAAATTATTGAATTAATCTCTGGCCTACAAAAAATTATGATTGTAAAATATGATACCATACCATCCTGATTCAATACACTATTTGGTAAATAAATACTTAATTGAAAATTATTATATTAATCTCTGGCCTACAAAAAATTATGATATTAAAATATGATACCATACCATCCTGATTCAATACACTATTTGGTAAATAAATACTTAATTGAAAATTATTGAATTAATCTCTGGCCTACAAAAAATTATGATATTAAAATATGATACCATACAATCCTGATTCAATACACTATTTGGTAAATAAATACTTAATTGAATATTATTGAATTAATCTCTGGCCTAAAAAAATTATGATAGTAAAATATGATACCATACCATCCTGATTCAATACACTATTTGGTAAATAAATACTTAATTGAAAATTATTGAATTAATCTCTGCCCTAAAACAAAATTATGATAGTAAAATATGATACCATACCATCCTGATTCAATACACTATTTGGTAAATAAATACTTAATTGACAATTATTGAATTAATCTCTGGCCTACAAAAAATTATATTAAAATATGATACCATACCATCCTGATTCAATACACTATTTGGAAAATAAATACTTAATTGAATATTATTGAATTAATCTCTGGCCTAAAAAATTATGATAGTAAAATATGATACCATACCATCCTGATTCAATACACTATTTGGTAAATAAATACTTAATTGAAAATTATTGAATTAATCTCTGGCCTACAAAAAATTATGATAGTAAAATATGATACCATACCATCCTGATTCAATACACTATTTGGTAAATAAATACTTAATTGAAAATTATTGAATTAATCTCTGGCCTACAAAAAATTATGATAGTAAAATATGATACAATACCATCCTGATTCAATACACTATTTGGTAAATAAATACTTAATTGAAAATTATTGAATTAATCTCTGGCCTACAAAAAATTATGATAGTAAAATATGATACCATACCATCCTGATTCAATACACTATTTGGTAAATAAATACTTAATTGAAAATTATTGAATTAATCTCTGGCCTACAAAAAATTATGATATTAAAATATGATACCATACAATCCTGATTCAATACACTATTTGGTAAATAAATACTTAATTGAATATTATTGAATTAATCTCTGGCCTAAAAAAAATATGATAGTAAAATATGATACCATACCATCCTGATTCAATACACTATTTGGTAAATAAATACTTAATTGAAAATTATTGAATTAATCTCTGCCCTAAAACAAAATTATGATAGTAAAATATGATACCATACCATCCTGATTCAATACACTATTTGGTAAATAAATACTTAATTGACAATTATTGAATTAATCTCTGGCCTACAAAAAATTATATTAAAATATGATACCATACCATCCTGATTCAATACACTATTTGGAAAATAAATACTTAATTGAATATTATTGAATTAATCTCTGGCCTAAAAAATTATGATAGTAAAATATGATACCATACCATCCTGATTCAATACACTATTTGGTAAATAAATACTTAATTGAATATTATTGAATTAATCTCTGGCCTAAAAAATTATGATAGTAAAATATGATACCATACCATCCTGATTCAATACACTATTTGGTAAATAAATACTTAATTGAAAATTATTGAATTAATCTCTGGCCTACAAGAAATTATGATAGTAAAATATGATACCATACCATCCTGATTCAATACAGTATTTGGTAAATAAATACTTAATTGAAAATTATTGAATTAATCTCTGGCCTACAAAAAATTATGATAGTAAAATATGATACCATACCATCCTGATTCAATACACTATTTGGTAAATAAATACTTAATTGAAAATTATTGAATTAATCTCTGGCCTACAAAAAATTATGATAGTAAAA
The DNA here is from genome assembly GCA_963556195.1 of Sepiola atlantica. Taxonomy (NCBI): domain Eukaryota; kingdom Metazoa; phylum Mollusca; class Cephalopoda; order Sepiida; family Sepiolidae; genus Sepiola; species Sepiola atlantica. The sequence continues at coordinate 85,345,185 of OY744534.1, read as the reverse complement.
TATGATACCATACCATCCTGATTCAATACACTATTTGGTAAATAAATACTTAATTGAAAATTATTTAATTAATCTCTGGCCTACAAAAAATTATGATATTAAAATATGATACCATACCATCCTGATTCAATACACTATTTAGTAAATAAATACTTAATTGAATATTATTGAATTAATCTCTGCCCTAAAACAAAATTATGATATTAAAATATGATACCATACCATCCTGATTCAATACACTATTTGGTAAATAAATACTTAATTGAAAATTATTGAATTTATCTCTGGCCTAAAAAAATTATGATGGTAAAATATGATACCATACCATCCTGATTCAATACACTATTTGGTAAATAAATACTTAATTGAAAATTATTGAATTTATCTCTGGCCTAAAAAATTATGATATTAAAATATGATACCATACCATCCTGATTCAATACACTATTTGGTAAATAAATACTTAATTGAAAATTATTGAATTAATCTCTGGCCTAAAAAAATTATGATGGTAAAATATGATACCATACCATCCTGATTCAATACACTATTTGGTAAATAAATACTTAATTGAAAATTATTGAATTAATCTTTGGCCTACAAAAAATTATGATATTAAAATATGATACCATACTATCCTGATTCAACACACTATTTGGTAAATAAATACTTAATTGAAAATTATTGAATTAATCTCTGGCCTAAAAAATTATGATAGTAAAATATGATACCATACCATCCTGATTCAATACACTATTTGGTAAATAAATACTTAATTGAATATTATTGAATTAATCATCGCCTTAAAAAAAAAATTCAACTTCTTACACTCCACACACAATGCTTCAAGCTACATCTAATTTTTGTGTGTGTGCTTTTTTTTTTATTTCGGCCATCTCTCGGTGTTGTCTGTTTAACCAAGATACTCGAATATTTGAATATTATTAACTTTTGGAAATCAATATCAGCTTCCATCTTTCGGCACCAAATCTCTTTTTACCATTATTTATTCCAAGGTGCAATAGACAAGATCGATGCTTTCGAATTCATGTCATTTATCTTCTTTCCATTTTTTAACCAAAAACCGTTTTCGAACATTTTTTTTTTTTTTTGAAAAATGTACCCCCACCTCGTGCCAGTCTTTTTTCTTTTTTTTCTTTCTTTGTATTTCTTAGCTCTTTTTTGTTGTCTAATTTTAAATTCCTTTTCCTTTTCTTTACAGTCTTACTCTTCTCCATTTTTTTAAATAGGATTTTTTAGATTTAAATTAAACTTCATTATGTTATCATTTGATAATTAAATTATTAATTGAACCAAATTGTTATAAAAACTATAATTTCCTTTTTTGTAAAGATAATATCGTTTTAATCTAAAAAATTATTGGTTGTAAATAGCATCCATGGCTTTCGATCTTTTGATACTAAAATAATTTTAAGAATAGTTATTTTAAATGACTTTCTATTTAAGAGTTTTACCATATAAAGAATAAGGACCCTGGAAATTGGAAAGATAAAAAGAGACGAAATTCAGTCTATACCGGTTGACCATATCGGTTTTTGTAAACAAACAAATAATAACGCTGTGTTCTTTGGCTTTTCGTCAAAAGCTCGCTTTTTAATATAGGGAAAGATTTATTTTAAGAAATATTAATTAAATATTTATTTTTGATGTAGGATGCGTTTTTTTATTTGCAAAACTTTTTTAATAATCAAACAAAACATTGAAGAATACTCGTTCCAAAAATGTTTTTGTGTCACTATTTACTTGCCTCCCCACAAGGGCAGAATGCATAATAAAATAAAAAATCTCATAGGGTCCGTTATTACAAATATATTTATCGTCAGCTTGCAAAAACCCTTTAGAGCTTAATATTTTATTGAGCTTAATATAGCCGTTTCTTTCAGATAAAATATTCTCATTAACATTGCTCTTTAAAAACATTACTCTTTGAGAATAACCACACCAAAGCTGGAAAAGACTCTGACAATACAACAAGCGGTAGATGAATACCATTAGTTTTGTGTTGTTTAAAATATAGTTGTCAAATATTCCATTAGTAAGGTAATTATTTATATTCCTAGAATAGATTGCTCTTAGATAACCAGAGTGGAGTGCTCTTAGATAACCAGAATAGATTGCTCTTAGATAACCAGAGTGGAGTGCTCTTAGATAACCAGAATAGATTGCTCTTAGATAACCAGAGTGGAGTGCTCTTAGATAACCAGAGTGGAGTGCTCTTAGATAACCAGAGTGGAGTGCTCTTAGATAACCAGAGTGGAGTGCTCTTAGATAACCAGAGCGGAGTGCTCTTAGATAACCAGAGCGGAGTGCTCTTAGATAACCAGAGCGGAGTGCTCTTAGATAACCAGAGCGGAGTGCTCTTAGATAACCAGAGCGGAGTGCTCTTAGATAACCAGAGCGGAGTGCTCTTAGATAACCAGAGCGGAGTGCTCTTAGATAACCAGAGCGGAGTGCTCTTAGATAACCAGAGCGGAGTGCTCTTAGATAACCAGAGCGGAGTGCTCTTAGATAACCAGAGCGGAGTGCTCTTAGATAACCAGAGCGGAGTGCTCTTAGATAACCAGAGCGGAGTGCTCTTAGATAACCAGAGCGGAGTGCTCTTAGATAACCAGAGCGGAGTGCTCTTAGATAACCAGAGCGGAGTGCTCTTAGATAACCAGAGCGGAGTGCTCTTAGATAACCAGAGCGGAGTGCTCTTAGATAACCAGAGCGGAGTGCTCTTAGATAACCAGAGCGGAGTGCTCTTAGATAACCAGAGTGGAGTGCTCTTAGATAACCAGAGCGGAGTGCTCTTAGATAACCAGAGCGGAGTGCTCTTAGATAACCAGAGTGGAGTGCTCTTAGATAACCAGAGCGGAGTGCTCTTAGATAACCAGAGCGGAGTGCTCTTAGATAACCAGAGCGGAGTGCTCTTAGATAACCAGAGCGGAGTGCTCTTAGATAACCAGAGCGGAGTGCTCTTAGATAACCAGAGCGGAGTGCTCTTAGATAACCAGAGCGGAGTGCTCTTAGATAACCAGAGCGGAGTGCTCTTAGATAACCAGAGCGGAGTGCTCTTAGATAACCAGAGCGGAGTGCTCTTAGATAACCAGAGCGGAGTGCTCTTAGATAACCAGAGCGGAGTGCTCTTAGATAACCAGAGCGGAGTGCTCTTAGATAACCAGAGCGGAGTGCTCTTAGATAACCAGAGCGGAATGCTCTTAGATAACCAGAGCGGATTGCTTTCAGAAGGTAATTTCACAGTGAAAGCGGAAACATTAGTCTTAGAAGGGAACTTCAATGAGAAGGCGAAAGTATTACTCTTAGAAGGGAACTTCACTGAGAAGGCGAAAGTATTACTCTTAGAAGGGAACTTCATTGAGAAGGCGAAAGTATTACTCTTAGAAGGAAACTTCACTGAGAAGGCGAAAGTATTACTCTTTGAAGGGAACTTCACTGAGAAGGCGAAAGTATTACTCTTAGAAGGGAACGTCACTGAGAAGGCGAAAGTATTACTCTTAGAAGGGAACGTCACTGAGAAGGCGAAAGTATTACTCTTAGAAGGGAACGTCACTGAGAAGGCGAAAGTATTACTCTTAGAAGGGAACTTCACTGAGAAGGCGAAAGTATTACTCTTAGAAGGGAACTTCACTGAGAAGGCGAAAGTATTACTCTTTGAAGGGAACTTCACTGAGAAGGCGAAAGTATTACTCTTAGAAGGGAACGTCACTGAGAAGGCGAAAGTATTACTCTTAGAAGGGAACTTCACTGAGAAGGCGAAAGTATTACTCTTAGGAGGGAACTTCACTGAGAAGGCGAAAGTATTACTCTGAGAAGGGAAAGTATTACTCTCAGAAGGGAACTCCACTGAGAAGGGGAAGTATTACTTTAAGCAGGGAACTCCACTGAGAAGGGGAAGTATTACTCTAAGCAGGGAACTCCACTGGAAGGGGAAGTATTACTCTCAGAAAATACCATTCCAAGAAAAACCTTACTACTTTTGAAACATTACCATTTGACATTAATAATCTTTGTTCTCAGCATGATTGACCCTCAGCCACCACCTTCTGGTATCTATTTGAGAAAAATAAAATAAAAAGGAGAAATAAGGTTTTGATTTTTCGAAGAATCAGATTGAATAATACGGTTTTGATAAACTTATAGATACTAGGGCATGATGTGACCAGTCGATTGATCGGAGCGGGCTTCTTCTACCTCTCGTCTAACCAAAGTAAAATCAGAAAGTGACCAAGCTACGGACAGCTCAATCACCAGGATTCCGTCCTAAGACATCACAGGTTGCCACTTATGGCCAACAGGTGGCCCCATTTTCGAGTGGGTGGGTGGGTTTTACCCCTCTGCATGGGGTTGTAGTCGGCAAATTCTAAGCCCTGTCGACAAGGCAACCAAATGTTGGAACCACACCACTTGTCAGAACAATGACGAGAGGCATAGTTCGAACATTTTTTGTTAAAAAAAAGTATGTCTCTCAGAAGAGACGTTGCTTTGTTTTCGTTATTTCCATGGAAGGTGCTCGGTTGATAAAACTCGAGTCTTGATTTTTTTTTTTTAATTAAAAAAGAAAAAAGAAAAATCTTTGAAAATTACATAATATATTTGAAAAATATGAGTGTTCATTAACAGACACCAAAGCTCTATTATAATATATAGATATATATTCATGGTGTTTGTTTTATGGTTGGTGATAATGTGACAAACAACTTAACAATCGTGTAATGATGAAAAATAATAATAAAAAAAAATATATGAATAGGTATTGAACGCAACATAAATAATAATTTTGTTTCTTTGTTGATCTACAAAGGATGGATGAAAACAAAAATCTTGAAAGATTTATTGGCTCCAATTTTCCCGCCTTTCCTTTCTTTTCTCGCCTTTCCTTTCTTTTCCCGCCTTTCCTTTCTTTTCCCGCCTTTCCTTTCTTTTTCCTGCCCCCCCCTTCCTCCCCTCATCATTTTTCATGTCTGCTGTTTATATTTGACAAGAAAACAAATGATTTCACTTTTCGCAAAGATAATTTAGTTCCGTCTGACAGCTGTCGTCTAATCAAAGGAAACACTCGATTATTTACTGAATTTCTTCTTGTTCTTTTGCTTATATTTTGCTTATTGCTTTTTGAATATTTGGAAGAGGCAAAAGTAATGATTTCACAGTAAGAACTCTTGTTACTTTCCTCTACAGACACCATCATATAAGTTTCCTTATATATATATATATATATATATATATATTACACTGTGGCATATGGGTGATTTTCTATGATTGTCATTTTAAAAGTGAGTTTTTGTTCGTGTTTTTTGACTTGCCGTTCTTCTCACTTTTCTTGGCCACCTTTCTTCCCGTCTTGTGTTAGAATAATGTGCTTGTTTTTTCAATATTGATTGATTGTCTCTGAAGAGCAGCCGGTAGACCAAAAACTACTTTTTTCTTACCATGTTGCGAAACGCCCGTAAGACAGAAAGAAAAAAATATAGTCATTCACCGAAATAAAGTAATAATAAAAAGAAAAATTATGATTGTGGACCGATTTATTGATTTCCTTTGGTCATTGGAGAATATATATATATATATATATTATACTAGAAGAATCCATATCCTCAGATTGGTAAAATTAATTCTCAGTACAGAACAGTTTTGCACCACTTTTATATCATCTTATGAAAATCAAAATCAAGATATAATGATACTAAACCTTATGCCTAGAATCCTTATTCTAATTTTGATCAAAATCCATTACATGATTTTGATTCTAGAAAATGTCTAAAATTTAAAGCTTAAGCTTATGGAGTCTTAAGAAGAAATTGAAATTCAGGGAATCTTGCTTAATTGGTGTCTATGGATCAAATTCGATACAAATCTCATATACTTGAATACTCAATGGGGGATTGTTCCCATAATATGTCCCCTAAAACCCTTTAAAATACTGTAAAGAAACTGAAATTTGGGGAATATTTATCAATTGATGTCTAATGTCTATTTTTAAAATTTCACAAAAATCGTATCTGAATTTTCACAAAGACCTCCACTCCTTTTTTCCCCCCCTTTTGCATAAAACTCAATAAAAATAAATATAGCCACATTACGACCACTTACACTTAACAGCTGTGTTCCAAAATAATGATCGGTTAATTAGTTTGGGAGTGAGCATTAAACTTCCAGGGTGTAGATTATACAGGGATGCGAGTTCTCCGCTTTTTAGCGGAATTCTGATTTTTTTTGATACAGAAAAAGTGGATTTCCGCTTAAATCGATAGATCCTCACGTAGATGTGAGTTCACTTTTTGATCGAAATCCGCTTTTTTTTTCTTTTTTTTTTTTCAAATGAGAAAAAGCTGATTTCTGTTAATTATGGTTGGATTTTACGTCTCTTCCTTTCTCTTTCTCACTTTATTTTTCTTTATTTTTTCTTGTTTTCTCTCTCTTCCACTTTCAGTTCTGTCTTGCCATAACCCCCTTTTCTTTTTTTATGACAGTTCTCTCTAAAAACTGAAAACTTTAATTTTGTCACGAAGGCTAAGAGTATAAGCGATCTATGACGTAAGTAGAAGAGTTAGATGACTTTTTTTTTCATCAAATAATGACTTTCTGTCCCTTTACACCCCCCCCCCCCTTCCACATGCACACTCTGTGTCTTTCTCCTAATTTTGACTTTCTTAGTTGAAACTAACTGGAGTTGTTTAGGAAAACCAAACCCCCAAAAAATAATCTAAAAACTTGACCTGTCATATAAATTAATTAATCTTATTTGGCTTTTTTTTTTGTTTAGCAGGATTGATATTTCACTAATTATGCAAATTATTTTAAATGTGTTTTACTACTTATCACTGGAACATCATCCAAGCTGTTTTAGTTGTTCTGTGCACTGCCCACTCGACACAACACATACATGGAGTCCGTGGACCCCCAGTCCACTGTTTATGAAATGTGAAAAATTACTATAATGCAGACTTATAGAGTTTACAACTGGTGAAGCGAAAAACATATCTTACTAAATAAGTTATCCTGGTGTAATGGGTGGCAGTGATAATACATGTTAAAGAGAAGCTTTAAACACATCTTTCTCTTAATATGATCAATTTATATTTTATAAACATCCTATTTTTACTAGAAAAATCTAAAATTTGATTTTTTTTTTTTTTTTTTTTTTTTTTTTGTGAGCATTGCTAATAACTCATTGTAATTTTTTTTGTGTAAATTATTTGCCAAAAAAATAGTGAAAGCATTATAGGTGCATTTGAATTAATTAGATATTCTTAAATAATCACCTTAAAAGAAACATCAGCTAAGGGGAATAACTTTTACTAAAAGGGTCCCTCCCCAAAGAAGGAAAAAACAAAACAAATCGCAGTAACATCAGTTTGTAGCAAGGAAAATGTTTGTGCAGGGTTTGAGAAGATGGGGGTAAACTGAGGAAGGACAGCACGATACAGACTTTGACTAAACAGGAATGGAGAGTATTGCAATATTGAGGAGACTTCTTCTCACTCAGATTATAGGGAAAACCACCTCCGAACTCTCAGGTAACATGAATTGAAATAAGTACATAGAAGATACTGCCAAGTCTGCTGCAAAGAAGGTGGGCTCCCTTTACTGGGCTAGAAAAATTCCCTCACCTGCCAGTATCCTATATCTATATAAAGCTACCATTCGACCATGTGTGGAGTATTGTTGCCATATCCGGGCTGGTGCACCAACCACTAGCCTCTCTCTTTTGGGCAGGGTGCTAAAAAGAATTTCTAACCTAATAGGTTCCGCACTGTCTGCCAAGCTCCAGCCCCTGTCACATCGCTGCAGTCTTGTGCTTGTTTTACAAGTACTTCCACAGAATGCTTTTCTACAAACTTATTGCCTTTATACCCTCGGCTCACGCGACTAGCAGCAAAAATTCTTCCCCCTTCACTCTAGAGGTTCCTAGATGCCGGAAGATATCATTTTTATTCCTCGGATCGCTTTTCTTTACAATTCTCCCCTTCCCCGTCTCCCAATTTCTCTGACCCTATCAACATGCATTAATTTAAATGTAATGTTAACAAACATTTTTCTGCCCAACTTCCCACCCAGGTTTTCATCCTTCCCTTAATGTGGCTCTTATCGTAGTAGCCCCTTATGCTTCCCTGATGATGACCTGTATGAGAACTCCTAGAGAATTCATAATAACTATAAAAATATAAATAACCGTAAACAATAATGGGGGAAAAAAAAAAGAAAGAAACAAAGTCAATTTTTCGTGTTGTTTAATTCTAATATTTGCCCTTGAATATTTAATGGTAAAAATGTGATAATGTCGATTTTATTTTTTCTTCCGCACACATTTTCCTGGCAATTCAATTTTTTTTAATTCTCAATTTTCTTTTTCCTTTCTCTTCATTCAGCCTTTTCTTTTTTTTTTTTTTTTTTTTAAATTTTTCACTGTTTGATCGAAATCTGCTTTTTTTTCTTTTTCCTTTCTCTTCATTCAGCCTTTTTTTTTTTTTTTTTTTTTTTAAATTTTTTTTTTACTTTGAGATAAAAATGAAGATTCATTTTTGCCTATTTCTTTTATTTTTACTCTTTTCTCACTTTGCCAAATCCTTATTTTTTGTTTTCTTTCTTTTTTCCTTCCCAACATTTTCTTTATTTCCCCTTCCCTCTTTCTTTCCTCTTCCTTTCCCTTCTCTTTCCCATTCCTTTTCCTTCCCTCAATTTCTCCTTCCCTCAACTTTCTATTTCCTCTTCTCTTCCCCTTTCCCCTTTCTTTTATTTATTTCCCATTCCTTTTATTTTTCTTTCTTTTATTTCCCTGTTTCTCCTTATCTTCCTTTCACTTTTTCCTTTTTTTCACTTTCCTCTTCTCTCATTTTCCTTTATCTTTTTTTCCTTTTTTTCACTCCACCGTTTTATATCTTCTCTTCCTACTTAGTCTTTTTCTCTATTTTTTGGTGGGGGTGGGGTGGGGGATGGAGGGTGGTTTCTTTTCTCACTCTTCCTCCCTTCGTGGATTCGCCATCCCAACTCTTTCGTGCTCTCTCCTGTTACTCTTTTCTTTATCACTTTTGTCTTTACAATCTTTGTCTCTCAACCTTTTTCATTCTTTCTACTTAGGAATGGCTGACAACCAAAAATACTGTTTTCTTTCATTTTCTCTTTTTTCTTAACAATATTAATTTCGCTCTCACTCTCGTTCACCTCTTGCCCTTTTGTATTTCTTTTCACTTCGGCTTTGGTCTTTCTTTTAACTTAGGCTTTGGTCTTTCTTTTAACTTCGGCTTTGGTCTTTCTTTTAACTTCGGCTTTGGTCTTTCTTTTAACTTCGGCTTTGGTCTTTCTTTTAACTTAGGCTTTGGTCTTTCTTTTAACTTAGGCTTTGGTTTTTCTTTTCACTTCGGCTTTGGTCTTTCTTTTAACTTAGGCTTTGGTCTTTCTTTTCACTTCGGCTTTGGTCTTTCTTTTAACTTAGGCTTTGGTTTTTCTTTTCACTTCGGCTTTGGTCTTTCTTTTAACTTAGGCTTTGGTTTTTCTTTTCACTTCGGCTTTGGTCTTTCTTTTAACTTAGGCTTTGGTTTTTCTTTTCACTTCGGCTTTGGTCTTTCTTTTAACTTAGGCTTTGGTTTTTCTTTTAACTTCGGCTTTGGTCTTTCTTTTAACTTCGGCTTTGGTCTTTCTTTTAACTTCGGCTTTGGTCTTTCTTTTAACTTCGGCTTTGGTCTTTCTTTTAACTTCGGCTTTGGTCTTTCTTTTAACTTAGGCTTTGGTTTTTCTTTTCACTTCGGCTTTGGTCTTTCTTTTAACTTCGGCTTTGGTCTTTCTTTTCACTTCGGCTTTGGTCTTTCTTTTCACTTCGGCTTTGGTCTTTCTTTTCACTTCGGCTTTGGTCTTTCTTTTAACTTAGGCTTTGGTCTTTCTTTTCACTTCGGCTTTGGTCTTTCTTTTAACTTAGGCTTTGGTTTTTCTTTTCACTTCGGCTTTGGTCTTTCTTTTAACTTAGGCTTTGGTTTTTCTTTTCACTTCGGCTTTGGTCTTTCTTTTAACTTAGGCTTTGGTTTTTCTTTTCACTTCGGCTTTGGTCTTTCTTTTAACTTCGGCTTTGGTCTTTCTTTTAACTTAGGCTTTGGTCTTTCTTTTCACTTCGGCTTTGGTCTTTCTTTTAACTTCGGCTTTGGTCTTTCTTTTAACTTCGGCTTTGGTCTTTCTTTTAACTTAGGCTTTGGTCTTTCTTTTAACTTCGGCTTTGGTCTTTCTTTTAACTTCGGCTTTGGTCTTTCTTTTAACTTAGGCTTTGGTCTTTCTTTTAACTTAGGCTTTGGTTTTTCTTTTCACTTCGGCTTTGGTCTTTCTTTTAACTTCGGCTTTGGTCTTTCTTTTCACTTCGGCTTTGGTCTTTCTTTTCACTTCGGCTTTGGTCTTTCTTTTCACTTCGGCTTTGGTCTTTCTTTTAACTTAGGCTTTGGTCTTTCTTTTAACTTCGGCTTTGGTCTTTCTTTTCACTTCGGCTTTGGTCTTTCTTTTAACTTCGGCTTTGGTCTTTCTTTTAACTTCGGCTTTGGTCTTTCTTTTAACTTAGGCTTTGGTTTTTCTTTTAACTTCGGCTTTGGTCTTTCTTTTAACTTCGGCTTTGGTCTTTCTTTTAACTTCGGCTTTGGTCTTTCTTTTAACTTCGGCTTTGGTCTTTCTTTTAACTTCGGCTTTGGTCTTTCTTTTAACTTAGGCTTTGGTTTTTCTTTTCACTTCGGCTTTGGTCTTTCTTTTAACTTCGGCTTTGGTCTTTCTTTTCACTTCGGCTTTGGTCTTTCTTTTCACTTCGGCTTTGGTCTTTCTTTTCACTTCGGCTTTGGTCTTTCTTTTAACTTAGGCTTTGGTCTTTCTTTTAACTTCGGCTTTGGTCTTTCTTTTCACTTCGGCTTTGGTCTTTCTTTTCACTTCGGCTTTGGTCTTTCTTTTCACTTCGGCTTTGGTCTTTCTTTTCACTTCGGCTTTGGTCTTTCTTTTCACTTCGGCTTTGGTCTTTCTTTTAACTTAGACTTTGGTCTTTCTTTTAACTTAGACTTTTGTATTTCTTTTCACTTCGGCTTTGGTCTTTCTTTTAACTTCGGCTTTGGTCTTTCTTTTAACTTAGGCTTTGGTCTTTCTTTTAACTTCGGCTTTGGTCTTTCTTTTAACTTCGGCTTTGGTCTTTCTTTTAACTTAGGCTTTGGTCTTTCTTTTAACTTAGGCTTTGGTTTTTCTTTTCACTTCGGCTTTGGTCTTTCTTTTAACTTCGGCTTTGGTCTTTCTTTTCACTTCGGCTTTGGTCTTTCTTTTCACTTCGGCTTTGGTCTTTCTTTTCACTTCGGCTTTGGTCTTTCTTTTAACTTAGGCTTTGGTCTTTCTTTTAACTTCGGCTTTGGTCTTTCTTTTCACTTCGGCTTTGGTCTTTCTTTTAACTTCGGCTTTGGTCTTTCTTTTAACTTCGGCTTTGGTCTTTCTTTTAACTTAGGCTTTGGTTTTTCTTTTAACTTCGGCTTTGGTCTTTCTTTTAACTTCGGCTTTGGTCTTTCTTTTAACTTCGGCTTTGGTCTTTCTTTTAACTTCGGCTTTGGTCTTTCTTTTAACTTCGGCTTTGGTCTTTCTTTTAACTTAGGCTTTGGTTTTTCTTTTCACTTCGGCTTTGGTCTTTCTTTTAACTTCGGCTTTGGTCTTTCTTTTCACTTCGGCTTTGGTCTTTCTTTTCACTTCGGCTTTGGTCTTTCTTTTCACTTCGGCTTTGGTCTTTCTTTTAACTTAGGCTTTGGTCTTTCTTTTAACTTCGGCTTTGGTCTTTCTTTTCACTTCGGCTTTGGTCTTTCTTTTCACTTCGGCTTTGGTCTTTCTTTTCACTTCGGCTTTGGTCTTTCTTTTCACTTCGGCTTTGGTCTTTCTTTTCACTTCGGCTTTGGTCTTTCTTTTCACTTCGGCTTTGGTCTTTCTTTTAACTTAGACTTTGGTCTTTCTTTTAACTTAGACTTTGGTCTTTCTTTTCACTTCGGCTTTGGTCTTTCTTTTCACTTCGGCTTTGGTCTTTCTTTTCTACTTCGGCTTTGGTCTTTCTTTTCACTTCGGCTTTGGTCTTTCTTTTCACTTCGGCTTTGGTCTTTCTTTTCACTTCGGCTTTGGTCTTTCTTTTAACTTCGGCTTTGGTCTTTCTTTTAACTTCGGCTTTGGTCTTTCTTTTCACTTCGGCTTTGGTCTTTCTTTTAACTTCGGCTTTGGTCTTTCTTTTAACTTAGGCTTTGGTCTTTCTTTTAACTTCGGCTTTGGTCTTTCTTTTCACTTCGGCTTTGGTCTTTCTTTTCACTTCGGCTTTGGTCTTTCTTTTAACTTCGGCTTTGGTCTTTCTTTTCACTTCGGCTTTGGTCTTTCTTTTCACTTCGGCTTTGGTCTTTCTTTTCACTTCGGCTTTGGTCTTTCTTTTAACTTCGGCTTTGGTCTTTCTTTTCACTTCGGCTTTGGTCTTTCTTTTCACTTCGGCTTTGGTCTTTCTTTTCACTTCGGCTTTGGTCTTTCTTTTCACTTCGGCTTTGGTCTTTCTTTTCACTTCGGCTTTGGTCTTTCTTTTAACTTAGACTTTGGTCTTTCTTTTAACTTAGACTTTGGTCTTTCTTTTAACTTAGACTTTGGTCTTTCTTTTCACTTCGGCTTTGGTCTTTCTTTTAACTTCGGCTTTGGTCTTTCTTTTCTACTTCGGCTTTGGTCTTTCTTTTCACTTCGGCTTTGGTCTTTCTTTTCACTTCGGCTTTGGTCTTTCTTTTCACTTCGGCTTTGGTCTTTCTTTTAACTTCGGCTTTGGTCTTTCTTTTAACTTCGGCTTTGGTCTTTCTTTTCACTTCGGCTTTGGTCTTTCTTTTCACTTCGGCTTTGGTCTTTCTTTTCACTTCGGCTTTGGTCTTTCTTTTCACTTCGGCTTTGGTCTTTCTTTTCACTTCGGCTTTGGTCTTTCTTTTCACTTCGGCTTTGGTCTTGTTTTTAACTTCGGCTTTGGTCTTTCTTTTAACTTAGGCTTTGGTCTTTCTTTTAACTTAGGCTTTGGTCTTTCTTTTCACTTCGGCTTTGGTCTTTCTTTTCACTTCGGCTTTGGTCTTTCTTTTCACTTCGGCTTTGGTCTTTCTTTTAACTTAGGCTTTGGTTTTTCTTTTAACTAAGACTTTGGTCTTTCTTTTAACTAAGACTTTGTACTTTCTTTTAATTAAGACTTTGGTCTTTCTTTTAACTTAGGCTTTGGTCTTTCTTTTAACTTAGGCTTTGGTCTTTCTTTTAACTTAGGCTTTGGTCTTTCTTTTAACTACTCTCTTTTTTACTTACCATATTTTTGTGTCTCTATCTTTCTCTCTTTTTGGCTTTTATTTCCCTTTTATAACCCTGACCCTTTTACCGAGTCTTTCTGTTTACAATATTCATGTCTCCGCCCAATTGCCCCCTTTCCTAACCGAACTGATTCAAAACTAAGAATTGATTTTTTTCATTTACTCAAAACCTCTTCAATCCGTCCTAAATTTCTTAATTTGGTTGATTCTATTTTGATTCACCCCCCTCCCCCCACATCCCCAATTTTCAGCTTTCTTTTTTCCTCATGACTTAACACTAATTTTTCCCCCTTATTCATTTTTAATATTTTCTTTTACTTTTTACTAAAAATTCTGCATTCAATCTTCCTCTCGATTTTCCACTTGATTGGAAATTTGTGATTCTTGAAAATAGAACCATTATTTGGAATTGTTGGGTTGGCGTTGTGGTTGATGTTGTTAAGTGGGACACATGACTATTTTAGGGGAGGGGGTTGGAATGTGATGTTCCGGATGTTTGGTCATTTCATTTTGTTATTTTCCCTCATTTCATTCAATTTTTATGTGTCTACGCATTTCTACAAAGAGTTTTTTTTTTTACTTCTCTGTCTGTTCGTCAATCTGTCACACAAGTTTGAAATGTCCTTTTTGGTTGTTTATCATGCTCAAGTTTGAAATGGGATTTTTTGTTTTCGGTTAAGCCTAAATTCAAAATGGAATTTTTGGTTTTCTGTCATGCTCAAGTTGAAATGGCATTTTTGGTTGTCTATCATGCCTTAGTTTGTAATGGGATTTTTTGTTTTCTTAAAAGCCCAAGTTTAAAATATGATTTTTGTTTTCTTAAAAGCCCAAGTTTAAAATGGGATTTTTTGTTTTCGGTTAAGCCCAAGTTTGAAATGGGATTTTTTGTTTTTGGTTAAGCCCAAGTTTAAAATGGGATTTTTTGTTTTCTTAAAAGCCCAAGTTTAAAATGGGATTTTTTGTTTTCTTAAAAGCCCAAGTTTAAAATATGATTTTTGTTTTCTTAAAAGTCCAAGTTTAAAATGGGATTTTTTTTCTTTCGGTTAAGCCCAAGTTTGAAATGGGATTTTTTGTTTTCGGTTAAGCCCAAGTTTGAAATGGGATTTTTTGTTTTCGGTTAAGCCCAAGTTTGAAATGGGATTTTTTGTTTTCGGTTCAGCCCAAGTTTGAAATGGGATTTTTTGTTTTCGGTTAAGCCCAAGTTTAAAATGGGATTTTTTTTCTTTCGGTTAAGCCCAAGTTTGAAATGGGATTTTTTGTTTTCGGTTAAGCCCAAGTTTGAAATGGGATTTTTTGTTTTCGGTTAAGCCCAAGTTTGAAATGGGATTTTTTTCTTTCGGTTAAGCCCAAGTTTGAAATGGGATTTTTTGTTTTCGGTTAAGCCCAAGTTTGAAATGGGATTTTTTGTTTTCAGTTAAGCCCAAGTTTGAAATGGGATTTTTTGTTTTCGGTTAAGCCCAAGTTTGAAATGGGATTTTTTGTTTTCGGTTAAGCCCAAGTTTGAAATGGGATTTTTTGTTTTCGGTTAAGCCCAAGTTTGAAATGGGATTTTTTGTTTTCGGTTAAGCCCAAGTTTGAAATGGGTTTTTTTTTTTTCGGTTAAGCCCAAGTTTGAAATGGGATTTTTTGTTTTCGGTTAAGCCCAAGTTTGAAATGGGATTTTTTGTTTTCTTAAAAGCCCAAGTTTGAAATGGGATTTTTTGTTTTCTTAAAAGCCCAAGTTTAAAATGGAATTTTTTGTTTTCTTAAAAGCCCAAGTTTAAAATAGGGATTTTTTGTTTTCTTAAAAGCCCAAGTTTGAAATGGGATTATTTGTTTTCTTAAAAGCCCAAGTTTAAAATGGGATTATTTGTTTTCTTAAAAGCCCAAGTTTAAAATGGGATTTTTTGTTTTCTTAAAAGCCCAAGTTTTCTGTCATGCTCAAGTTATAAATGGCATTTTTTGTTTTCTGTCATGCTCAAGTTTAAAATAGGATTTTTTGTTTTCTGTCAAGCCTAAGTTTGAAATGGGATTTTTTATTTTTATAAATTTTTACGGTTCACTAAATAAAACCTTTTTAAAAAAAAAAAAGAACTATGTTTTGTTTATAATTTAACTTGAAGTAAAGAAATTGGTATCAACCCAACACGTCTTTTTGGAATTTTCTGATTTGGGGGTGCCTCAAGTCTAATTGATTAATTTTTCTGTTAATTTTACTAATGAATTCAGTTTTATTCTTTTCTGAAAATGAATTGAAAAATAACCACATGTTAATTTTTCTGTCCCTTCTAGAGTTCCATACTTGGCCCTTGCGAAGACTTTAGAAGCCATAGAGAATGTGTCTGCAAGGTAAGTAACCCCTCCTACGCTTTATTTTATCTGTTTCTTACACTCATCGAATACATAACGGTGGGTGTGGATTTGGTAGCCAAAAAACTCGACTTGGAATCCGTAAATTCGGCTCTCTATAATAAAGAGCAATGTGGATTTATATATATATATATATATATATATATATATATATATATATATATATATATCCGTCCTGTCACACAAAAGTTTATCAGATGAATGAGGGATGGGAGAATGCAAATCTATTTCCATAACGAGACGTTTTTTTCTTTTTTATGTTCGAGGTTCTATACCAATTTGTTAATTTTTCTTTTTTGTCCTTATTTTTCTTTTTTTTTCTTTTTTTTTCTTTTTTTTCTTTTTTTTCTTTCTTTTTTCTTTCTTTTTTCTTTTTTTTTCTTTTTTTCTCTTTTTTCTTCTTTTTTTTCTTTTTTTTTCTTTTTTTTTCTTTTTTTTTCTTTTTTTAAAACTTTCAAGTGTACATTTCACTTCCGCTAACATATTTGATGTTAAAAAGTCCAGCGTCATTTTTTAAAAAAAGTGTCTACCTCTACTTTCCAACGATCAAAGGAAGAAAAAAAAAAAAAGATAAAAATGTCAGCGATTGTTTATTTTATCTTTCTCTCCTTCCGTTTTTTCACATCCCTCTACGCCACCCCACCTCTCCTGCATCCCTCCTTCACCTCAGCCCATTCCTCTCTATTGAAAATAATAATAATAATGTAAGTCATTCAAATCTTCTTTATATAATGGATAACATTGGAAATGGCTGAACCCCTTGACGAAACCTGGCACAGTTGAACACCCAAAGAATAAATATATTTTTAAAATTTTCGATATTCATCAGGGCAATGCCGATCAAGAATATACAAACTTTGTAGGTTTTTTTTTTGTAGTTTTAGACTTTTAGTTGGACAGACAGACAGACATACACACAGACAACTGCTGATTTATAATAGATTAGTGTGAACATTGGCAAATCATTTTTTTCGTCATTTTTGACAATGGGTCTACACGAGTTATAAAATTATTTTATTTTCTAAAGGATCATTATCAAAAGAAATCAATTACAAAAATCTAATTTTTGTTATTTTAATAAAATTTGGATGTAGACAAAATTTAACCCTTTCTCTTTATAAATTTACGAATTTTTCTCTTATGTCATTAATAGTTTTTTTCCTTCTAGACTACTTTAAGTTATTATATTTCTTAATTGTTGAGATGAGGATTGATAATTTGTATAATTTCGGTTATTCGGACTACATTTCTCATCTTGAGTGTTATTATCACAACGTTTCGGTCGCTGTAACCTCTACCCTTCTTCAGGTGTATCTTTTGGACCTCGGAAATATTCCTGTCGAACTCTGGAATCTGGACGGAATTTCGAACGGAAGCCTTTATTTAATCCACGGAGTACCATGCTCTTGTTCTGTCAGCCATGACTGGGAAATGTCTTCAGTAATTCGCAATTCTTTGAATAAAAATTACTTATGACTTCTATGGAGGGTGATGGTTCAATCCTCACTACAGGCGATACTAATAACGAATAAAATAAAAATTTGTATAATTTTGATCATTCGGACTACTGTTCTCATCTTGAGTGTTATTATCACAACGTTTCGGCCGCTGTAACCTCCGGCCTTCTTCAGGTGTATCTCTTCGAACTCGAGAATATTTCTGTTAAACTCTGGAATCTGGACGGAATTTCGAACAGAATCTTTTTTTTTTATCCACAGGGGTAGGATGCTCTAATTACTGAAGATTTCTCCCAGTCATGGCTGGGAGAGCAAGAGCATTAAATGGATTAAATGAAGGGTTCTGTTCAAAATTTTGTCCAGATTCCCGAGTTTGGCAGAAATACACCTGAAGAAGGCCAGCGGTTACAGCGGCCGAAACGTTGTGATGATAACCCTCAAGATGAGAAATGTAGTCCGAATAACCAAAATTATACAAATTATTTTAAGTTAGGTTACTATTTTCAGTGACGGTCAATTTATTTTAAATCTTGGTGTTTTTTCAAATTTGGTGTGTGCCATATTGTGCATCTTTATGCATATAAAGATAGTCCAAACTCAAAGAAAAAGGGCCAATCGTTAATATGGTGATAATATAGAATTTTAAATTGTCTTTCACAAAAGGAATCAAAATTGAAAACTTTGAATGAAATACTAAAGAAATTTCGGGCTCAATTATCAAATTGTTTTGACATGATCCAAATCTGAGTTTTTTTTTCATTGATCTACCATTAAATGAACAAGCAAGCTTCATCTTTTCTGTGCTATGAATTTAATATAATATATAGAAGATTCAGTGTGTTAACTGTTGCTGTGTCATTTTTGCATGTTTTTCGAAGGGTAATGGGATTTTGCCCAATGTTAGACTGGTTTGATCAAATAATTATTGCTTCCGTTACGATTGATTTTTCATTTACCACGAGATGACATTAAATTTCTAAGGCTTTTTACTTATTTGAAGAGTACAGTTTTAATTATACACTAAAATTTGGCTTCTGGACCAATAGCAGACAAGACTGCAAGTTTCCTAATTTTCTAACCAACTTTGAAATAGTCATAATTCGCTGACTAATTGTGCTACCAAAATAAATTTGGTATAGTTAAAAATCCGTTCTATGTGATAGCCTTCTGAAGGTTGAAGGTTCGGGTTAGGGTTGATGGTTCAATCTTTACGACATGCAATAATAACTAGGAACGACACAAGAATTAACACTTCTGCTTGGTCATGACTAGCTGAACGAGAACAATCCACTCACGTGGATTAAAAAGAAAGGTTCAGTTTGAAATTCTGTATAAGTTTCCAAGTACAAAAGATGCACGTTAAGATCGAATATTACATTGACTGAAACTTAGGAGAGTAGAAAGTGGAGCTTAGGTTTATTTTCGGCAGCCTCGTAACTTTCGCATCTCTTAATTTGTCCTTTAGTCCTCAAATTCCATAAACGATGTTTCTGACAAAGGGGAAAGAATTGCTGTTTTCTGGGTCGGAATCTATCCATCTAACACTTATTGTTGGCTAGTATTTGGCCTTGAAGTAGTATTTTTTGTTTAGCTCCTAACATCAAGTGGCTTCATGCTTTGTCTGGAGCGACTTTCATAAAAAAAAGACTCTATAAATATAACACCTGCGATAAGAATAGCAGTCTAAATAATAATAAAAAAATAGTCAAATATAAAGTTGATATTTTTTTAATTTCCTTTCTGAGTTTTGTCATGAAAGAAATTAACTTCCTTGACGCTTAGATTTTGTAACAGAATTTATTTTCTTCCGCATTTTGAATGTTAAAAATTAAAATGATTTTTTTTTTCTCTAAAAATGATAATAAAAAACAAACCCAGAACTGATAAAAACTGACTTCTTTATTAAATCTGTAGTTCATTATGTAGGGAAAGGTTATCATAGTTTATTTTCCGATAATTTTTTTCTTCTCCAAACATACCATTCTCCCAATTGGTACCCACCAAAGAGTCCGTCCTTCAAAACAAAAATAAAAAACTAACTTATTTGGTTCATATCTAGGGTAGGGCCTGTGGACGAGTGGTTATAGCACTTGTCTTTGGGCTGGACGACCCGTGTTCGATCCCACTCATGGCATGCGAATTTTCGGGTCTGAAAACTCCCTCTGTCCATCCAGCAGTAAATGGGTACCTGACTAAAACTCAGGGAAGGTTCAAGGCAGCGGAAGTAGAGGGATGGGCTCCGCCTTCCATATGCGGTGCCGTAGACACGGTGATTCTTAACAAATCACCGCCGCTACGGCCATGGGCAGTGTACGATGTCGGCAACGACACTCGTGCGCGTCCAGGCTATGCGACCGTTACCTTTTTTTTTTTATCTATATCTAAACAGTCAGTAAAATTCTAATGCAGCTTCCTATTCCAGTAGCTTCTTTCCAACAAGTACGAGCTTGTGGGACTCTCTTCCTGCTGACTGTTTTCCTCCTACCTATAGCCTTTGTCTTTTCAAGACTAAGGCAAATAGTCATCTCTCGTCTTTTTTTTGCGGGAATGAACAGCCAAGTAAAGAAGTTACTGATTTTGCCACCGCTCTGTTTATTATTTTCTGTTTCCTTCGGGTGCCCCATTCCCTCCCCCGTTTTTTCTCCAACCAACATCACTTTAGAAGCGCCATGAGCAACCGTAGCTTCATTGAAATACCAATATTGCTATGAGGCCCTGTATTGTTGCGGCTACACTGGCTTCTCTGCGAGTGACAATTCTCATTCTTGCTGGCGGCAATTCGCTTATTCTTTGCGGAACAGAGATGTCGTTTTTCTTGTAGCTAGTTTATCGCAAAGAAACATAAGCTTCCAATAATCGTGAGAGTTTGTAGCCTTATTTTTTCTTCTGCTGCAGCTTTTGTTTCTTTAAAAGATTTATAGATTTAAATCTATTCATCTTCTTGCGTGCAAAAAAAATCTTCATTGTTTGGTTTGAAATTCTGGCTTGCAAAGGCGATATTGACATAAAAATGTTGGGTGCTTCTGCAGAGACGGGGGCCACTGTTTTGATCGATGGCGGCGGAAACTGCCGACTCCTCTTCGGGAAAAATTGTGCGAAAACATGAGCGACGGAAAGAAATTTGATTTTGGGGAAAGATAACTGTTGAATTGACAATTGAGGATAAGTTAAAATTATGAACATTTATTTATTGAAACAAATTAAACATTATGTACAGCAAATAAATAAATAAAACTTTGATAAACATTTGAAATTTAACAAAAAACAAATTAAATAAAACTTTGATAAACATTATGTACATCAAATAAATAGCAAACTTTTTATTGAAATAAAAAAAACGTAATAAGTAAAACTTTGATTTGAAAAAAAAAAAAGTAAACAATTGACTGAACGATAAATGTGGAAAAAAACAAGTTTTTTACAGGGTATTGACTGAATGATAAATGTGGGGGAAAAAGTTTTAAACAGGGTACAATTCTGCGATCAGTTCAAAAATACCTCCAACTTCAATACGTCTGTATAAAGTTTAATAGGTTTACGTCCATTTCGTGACAAAGTAATTAACCCAATATTAGTTATCCCCCCCAAGATGAAATTTCTTTCCGTCGATCCCGATTTCTCCCGAAGAGTATTCGGCAGTTTCCGCCGCCATCGATCGAAACAGAAGCACCAAATGTTGGCTCACGGCAAATGAAACACACCGTGAAAAATACATCTCACAGAAATGTTGTTTTTTTTGGGAAATGTGAAAAAATAAAAATAAAAACTAAAAACATGGTTATTGGAATATAAAATTAACCTGACTTATATATGCTCTGTTGTTGCTGGTTGACAATCATCGAGCTGAATCTTTTAAAGAGACTGCTAATTAAAAGGTACTGATTGTATATGCTAATACATATATATAAATAATTCAGGTAAAGTTTACATCTGCAGGTAACATTCCAGAGAATCTTTACTGTGTTTAATTAAAAGTGCTCAATAATAAATAGAGCTGTTTAATAGGTATAAAGATTTTTATTTACACAAATATTATTTGCATAACCCGTTTCAGTCACAGCTATAGGACGGCCGGACCTCATCAAGTTTAATGTCTTTTCTTTACAGTTCCATTTGATGGAATAAAAAATATATATATATACAGGGTGGGCCAAAATAAGGGTCCTATTTTTAAAAATTCATAACTTTTTTATTTATTGATTTTTTTATTTTTTATTTTTTTTTAGAATAAGTAAAGGACCCCTTCCGAAGCAAGCATGAACCGTATTAGCCCTAAGGAACGTACCCTCATTTAGAAAACATTATTTTTGCTTAAAAAACTCAAAACAGTGTAAAAAACAATACTTTAGTTTTTGTAAGTTTTAAGAAGTGTTTTTCGGCTAAAATTTGTTTTGTTTATTTCAAAAAATCTCGGAAGGGTCAGTCTACACACACATAAAGTTTGGTGAGTTTAACTTTTATTTTGTGGAAGTTATTCAAATTCAAGTTATTCAAATTTAAAGATAGGACCCTTATTTTGGCCCACCCTGTATATATATAGAGAGAGAGAGACAGACAAGTAAAAGATAAGAATACAGATTGTAAGAATACAATATCTATTACATCCTCAGTTGCTCTAAACAAGGTGTTTTCAAATAAGAGATTTATTTTTCCTTCCTTAAGCCATGGCTTTTCAAAGAATGAAATCTTAGACAGATACTGCTTCTTTATAAATGTTAGTGGTTTGCCTTCAGGCTAGCGACCTGTCCCTGTAAAATATTCTTGCTTCGAAAACAGTCAAAATTATGCCAAATTAAAATTCTTATGCAATGGATCACATGCGAGTACCTAAGTCTAAGCAAAAACCAGGATGACACACACATATTTGCAAATGTATTCAAATATTGATGCACGTAATAAAGTCTAATTAAAAATGAAGTAAATTAAAATGCACACATGAATTTTATTTTCAAAAACGTAAATTATCGAAGAATAAAATTTTAACATCACAACAATTACTTTTTCTTGTTCGAAAACGACCGTATTTCAACTGCTGTTCCATTTATTTATTTATTATTTTTGTCAGGTTAAAGATGGTTGAAATTCTCAGTAACTTCCTTCGATCTGTGATAGCCCTGTCGCCAGACGACCTGCTCTGTGCCGTCTATTTGTGTCTCAACAAATTGGCTCCTGCGTACGAGGGTTTAGAACTCGGTATCGGTGAAACGGTGCTTATGAAAGCCATTGCACAAGCAACAGGTAAGTTGGACACGGCGTACTACGCTCTTTCTCCCCTATTTACCTCCCTCTATTAACTCCCCCTCCCTCGACAATAAGTCCGACCGAGTCTAGTCCATTTGAACTAGGTGGGCCTTTTTTCTATCGGACTGAGGTTATGGTTCTGTTCAGTTCTAGGAGGTCCACCATCCCAGGCTTTACCTTCTCTCTTTAAGAAGGGATTAGTTTATTGCTAACTGCCTGTAGTGCTCCTACCGGGGAATGCCGACGGGGCTGTACAGGCATTTTTTGACGATCGTAAGTTCTCCGCTTCTTGAGCGCTGGCTTTTTAAACCCACCTTCTGACCTTGTGTCACATCTTTGGTAGGAAGGAAGTAAATATTAACTCCCTTCCTTCCTCTATTAACCAGGGATGTGAGTTCTTCACTTTTTAGCAATTCAGAAAAAGGGATTTTCTGCTTAAATCATTATATGTGAGTTCTCTGCATTTAAGCTTAAATCCACCTTTTCTTTAAATAAAAATGAACTGATTTCGGCCAAATCGCAACAGCCTTTACCACCTAATTGTTGTTTGTCACTATTTGACTTAATGTTGGGGAGATTCATCCTTTCAGTTTTTTTTTCTTGCCATTGGCCACTCACAGCTCCCTCGCTATGAACTATCCCTCTCTATAAACTCTCCCTCCTTAAAAACCCTCCCTCTTTTCCCCTCCCTATAACTCTCTCTTTTTTTCCCTCCCTATAACTCTCTCTATTTTTCCCTCCCTATAAACTCACTCTTCTTTTTCCCTTCCTATAAACTCTCCCTCTTTCTCCCTCCCTATAAACTCTCTCTTTTTTTCCCTCCCTATAAACTCTCCTTCTTTCTCCCTCCCTATAAACTCTCCCTCTTTCTCCCTCCCTATAAACTCTCCCTCTTTCTCCCTCCCTATAAACTCTCCCTCTTTCTCCCTCCCTATAAACTCTCCCTCTTTCTCCCTCCCTATAAACTCTCCCTCTTTCTCCCTCCTATAAACTCTCTCTCTTTCTCCCTCCCTATAAACTCTCTCTCTTTCTCCCTCCCTATAAACTCTCCCTCTTTCTCCCTCCCTATAAACTCTCCCTCTTTCTCCCTCCCTATAAACTCTCTCTCTTTCTCCCTCCCTATAAACTCTCTCTCTTTCTCCCTCCCTATAAACTCTCCCTCTTTCTCCCTCCCTATAAACTCTCCCTCTTTCTCCCTCCCTATAAACGCTCCCTCTTTCTCCCTCCCTATAAACGCTCCCTCTTTCTCCCTCCCTATAAACGCTCCCTCTTTCTCCCTCCCTATAAACGCTCCCTCTTTCTCCCTCCCTATAAACGCTCCCTCTTTCTCCCTCCCTATAAACTCCCCCTCTTTCTTCCTCCCTATAAACTCCCCCTCTTTCTCCCTCCCTATAAACTCTCTCTCTTTCTCCCTCCCTATAAACTCTCTCTCTTTCTCCCTCCCTATAAACTCTTCCTCTTTCTCCCTCCCTATAAACTCTCCCTCTTTCTCCCTCCCCATAAACTCTCCCTCTTTCTCCCTCCCCATAAACTCTCCCTCTTTCTCCCTCCCCATAAACTCTCTCTCTTTCTCCCTCCCCATAAACTCTCCCTCTTTCTCTCTCCCTATAAACGCTCCCTCTTTCTCCCTCTCTATTAATTCTCCTTCCCTATTAACTCTCCGTCTGTCTTCCCCCATAAATGTTCCCAGATCAACTTCCCTCTTTTTCCGCTATCCTCTTTCCTTGTTCTCCATATTTTCTATCTCTCTCATTACTTCTTTGGAAAAAAAAAAAAAATTCAACTTTGTAATCCCTTTTTACTTGTTTCTTCACGAGGTCAGATTTAGACACAAGATTGGTTAACAAAAATTGCAAACGCTCTGCCTTTGATTGCTCAACTTTTGCTTAAAGGGGTCAAGGGTCAAGGGTCAAACAAAGTTTTTTTTTTTTGTTCACGGTTCAATCCCGACTTGGTAACTTTGTTTTGTACAAGTTGGTCAATGGGAGAAATTTTACCTTTTTCGTGCTGGATCCTTAAAAAAATCTTTCTTCTTGAAACGATTCTTTATTATATGGAATAAAAAATTTCACTCCCTAAGTTTAAAGACACTCATAGCACTTTCTGTGATGCATCAGTGCCAAGTGTTCTTGCATTTTACTACATTGAATTTTTTAGATGAGGATTGATAATTTGTATAATTTCGATTATTCGGAGTACTGTTCTCATCTTAAGTGTTGTCATCACAATTGAACCCATAGCTGGAGGGAGGATATATGGATTAATATCTTCCCGGGTATTTGTTAAAGCTATACAGTAGCCCCGACAGAACGCGAACTCGGCATGCTGACCATGACGGGTCAGACTCAGCTCGTGTCTTTCAATCGTAGGCGTGTCCCTTTCCTTCCTGAGATTCTCATAGATGGCTCTGCTCTTGATGAGAAATCGACTCTGAAACTTCTTGGTTTTTCTTTCTCGCCAAATCTTTCTGGGAGTTCATACATTAGACCCCTTGCTCTTTCTGCTTCTCGTACAGTCAGTTCTCGCTGTCGCTCCAAACACTTTCTCACACCTGTGGCTATTCTCTATCTCTACAAATCTACTATCAAACCTTGTATGGAGTACTGTTGTCATATTGTGACGGGTGAATCTCTATCTCATTTGAGAGTTCTTTATAAGGTGCAGAAACGTATCTGTAATTTGATTGGCCACCCCCTTTCTTCTTCTTTAAACCCTCTCTCTCATACACGTGATGTTGCTAGTCTCAGTCTTTTCTATAAATACTATTATGACATGTGTTCTTAAAAATCGTCTGATCTATTCCTTTGTTCCAGCTTGTTTGACTCGTTGGTCTAGTGGTCTCCATAAATTCACTATTTTGATACCTCATTGTAATACAGCTTCCTATTCCAGTAGCTTCTTTCTAAGAACTGCAGACTTGTGGAACTCTCTTCCTGCTGACTGTTTTCCTCCTACTTATAGCCTTGGTCTTTTCAAGACTAAGGCCAATAGGCATCTTTTGTCTTTGCGATAATCATCTTTTGTTTTTGTTAGCTCCTTACATCAAGTGGCTTCATGCCTTGTCTGGAGCGATTTCCATATAAAAGAAAAGTTTTGAATTAACAGATTTGTTTGAGGCAAACCCAAGTTTGTGTTGTTCAAATTACGAAGGGTAGACTGAATCCACAAAGTATAAGAAACAAATGTGAGCGCACCACGAGAGACCCGTGAAGCTGAAGGTTGACAATGCAAAGACAGGACACAGGTTTAACCTTCTTTCCCAATCCATCGATAACTAAAATTCCTCTCTGAAGAACAAAGTCACTCCCATTCGTTCTCTGTCATTATTTATTTATTATTTTATTTATTTATTATTTTATTTATTTATTATTTTATTTATTTATTTATTATTTTATTTATTTATTTATTATTTTATTTATTTATTTTTATTTTATTTATTTATTTATTATTTTATTTATTTATTATTTTATTTATTTATTTATTATTTTATTTATTTATTATTTTATTTATTTATTATTTTATTTATTTATTATTTTATTTATTTATTTATTTTATTTATTTATTTATTTATTATTTTATTTATTTATTTATTTATTATTTTATTTATTCATTTATTTATTTTATTTATTTATTTATTTTATTTATTATTTTATTTATTTATTATTTTTTAATAATTTAACAAATATTTATTCAATAAATAAGAACAACTAAGTTAATTAATAAAATGCCCTTTTGTCCTTTGTCCTCAAATATGTAATTTTCATTTTTAAAATTTCTTTTTAGGCCGAAGTATTGACAAAATCAAATTGGACGCTCAAGAGAAAGGAGACTTGGGAATTGTTGCTGAGGTAAGATTTTAGCAATGGATTCTGGCTTGGGTAGGGTGTAGATTAAAGTCGTATTTATTTATCGGACACATACTCAGTGCTGATTGTCAACAGCTAGATCTGTAGTGAAAAAAAGGCATTTATCTGTTGTGACCCTGTTAGGGACCCGAAATAAAGACACGGAAACACGGGGTTACAGGAACAAAGATATATTATTGAAGAAAAAGAATATATATACAAGAAGTGGTATTCTGGACTGCCAGTATTAAAAATGGGGTGGAAGAAGTCTGTGAGTTGAAATGCTTCTCGCATTTTATTATGGATGGACGAGTCCACTTGTTCTTCATACAGGTACGGCACCATAACATTATGCTTATATAGATAATGCGAAGAGGTGCCCGGCTCCTAGGCAAACTTTTTAGATTGGTTGAACCAATAGAGATTGAGTATTTTGGTCCAATCAGTACTAAGTATTTCAACCAAATAAACATTGAATATCTCAGAGATCGTTTCTTTGGCGCTTCTGCTGTTGTTGTTGTTGGCACTGCTGCTGCTGGAAGGACAGGGTTTCCACAAAGAGATATCAATCTGTCTTTTGGTGATGAGGCTTAAACAATCTGTAATCTCCAGTGATTCAATGTGATTTGAACACTATGTTATGTAACGTGGATCCTAGCTCGGATAGAGTATAGATGATGGTCGTGTTTTTAAAAACATACCAAAACTCACAACGACAGTAAAAATGTAATAAATGTTAAACATAGATAAAAACATGAATGTTGAATGAAAAAAGAAAAACATTAGCGAACACGTGATGTTTATATATGTATAAATTTACAATTGATTGAAAGTTATTTTATGTGAATAAATTATTTGTTAGAAAAGTTAAATGTTTGAAGGGTGTATGTCTGTTTTTTCTGTCAGTGTGTGTCTGCGTCTTACAGTGTATGAGTAAGTTGAGAATAGTCATTTGCTCTCTTCTTGCCATGGGGTAAGCCAATGTAATGAAGTGTGTTGTCTTGTCTCTACTGACCGTAATGTTGAAATTCTGATCCTTTTATTCTTAGCGATTGGATCTGAAGAGTGAAATTACTTTTAGGTGCTAAAAATGATTTTGAGTATCAGATGTATTTTTAAACATATCATGTGACTGTTATTTTCGCTTTTTTTGTAAAAATTCTTGTTGGTAGTCTGTTTGCATAAAAATGTACTTGCTTTTTTTTTGTTTTTTTTTGGTGCTTTTTGGAGTGGCTAGTGTTCGTACACGCTGTTGTTCAATTAATAGGATTGGGGTATATGTAAATCCTATAAGTTCCATAAAAGATCAGATATTTCGAATCACATCTGCACGTGTCATCGTCTCATGACTATGACACTAGTATACAGTTATCAGTATCTCTTTACAATCACACCGTCATGAAAAAATGGCCGCATTGTTTTTTTAAATGGGTTAAATAAAGCTTGAAATATTGGTGCATTTTGATAACGGATTAAGTAATTTTTATGTTTTTTTATTTTTAAAAATTAATTTGAAACCAGATGAAAACTACTTTTTACTTTGCATTTCTTTTTAAGTAATTATTTTTTGATGCCAAATTATTTAAAAAAAAAAAAAAAAATCGAAATTTGAAAAAAGTAGGAATTTGAAATTTATACCTAATTATTTTTAAAAAATCAGAATTTAAAATTTATATCAAATTATTTTTTAAAAAAAATGTGAATTTGAAATTTATACCAAATTATTTATAAAAAAAATGTGAATTTGAAATTTATACCAAATTATTTAAAAAAAAAAAAAAAAAAAAATGTGAATTTGAAATTTACACCAAATAAAAGAAATAAAAAAAATGGTAATTTGAAATTTATACCAAATTATTTAAAAAAAAAAAATTATACCAAATTATTACAGTATTGTTTGATTAATTTAAGTTTTCGTTGGAAGTATTTTCATTGCAGCAGTAATTTAAATTAATAATTAAACCCTTCCCTTTCTCCTTTAGTCCTCACATTCCATAAGCGATGTTTCTGACAAAGGGGGAAGAATTGCTGTTTTCTGGATCATAATCTATCCATAAGACTCATCGTTGGCTAGTTTTTGACCTTGAAGTAGTATTTTCTTTTTCAGCTCCTTACATCAAGTGGCTTCATGCCTTGTCTAGAGCGATTTCCATTAAAAAAAATTTTTTTTTATAAAATTATGACTAATTTTTTATGGTAATGTTTTAATCTCTATTTATAAAGTCATTAGATGTAAATAGCTTCCAAAACTTCCAATATTTTATTACATGAGGATTTGCTAAGAATTTTAATGTCAGATATGACTTCTTGGTGCTTCTTTCGTTTCGCGACGACATGTTAGGCCTCTCTTAAAAAAAAAAATGGCTAAAGAAATGTGTAAACTTTGTTATGTACTTACGTGGTAGCTGAAAAGAAAACTGTACACCAAAAACTACGCAAATTCATCCAGTATTTATTAAATAAAAAATTAAAATATTTTATCGTCGGCTGCCATATTGTATTTATCAATTGCCAGATTTAAAAAAAAAAAAAAATTGAGTTATCTACCTTGCTTAATCAGTTGGCTGAACTGGTGACAAAATGTTTACGGATATGTAAAATCGTTTTATTTTTCTTATAATTTGATAAATACTGGATGAATTTGTGTAATTTTTTCTGTACAATCTTATTTTCAGCTAACACGTAAGTACATAACAAAGTTTATACATTTCTTTAAATATTTTAATGTCGTCGTGAAAGTAATGAAGCATCTTTTTTTTATTGTTCAAAACAAACCTGGTGTCCACCTGTTCAGTTGAATGTAGAAAAATTCGGCAACGGAAAGTTCGGCAATTTTGGCAAAGTAGGAAAATTCGGCAATTGTGGAATAAATATGGATTGAAAATAGATTTTAGAATCGTTTTTGCAAGGGATATAGTTGTAAATACGGGGCTACCCATCCCCCCCCCCCCCACCAATAAAAGAACACTTCTTGTATTATCTTTAAATATTTTCATGTCATTGCGAAACAAAAGAAGCACCAAATTCTTTTTTCTTTTTTTTTTTTTTTTTTTTTTTCAAATGCTTCCAAATTTTTTACAAATTTTGAACGGTCAAAAGTAATTGATTTTTCTTTTTTTCAACTATTTTTTGTTAATAGTTGAAAATAAAAGAAAAATGAATTACTTTTGACCGTTAAATGGCTACCTTGTTTACGAAGAGACCAAAATGCATTAGGGTGGATATAATTTTGTAATTAAATTATTTTATTTTGAATAGGTTTTTTTTTTTAATTTCTTCTAATGGAATAGAACAAAATTTAAAAAATCTTATTCCATTTTTGATTTCAGTAAATAATGACTAATAGTAAATACAACAAATAATGCGTAATTCACGTAGTGGTGAGAAACACACACACAAGACGTTTTCACACAATTTAATTAATATAGAGTTTTTAGTAAATATGCACTAGGATGCATGTTTTGGTGGTGCATGCGAATAGCAGACGTTGCAGTTGATAGATTTCAAAATTGCAAAAAACAACAGAGATGTTAAGTGTGGTGGTTAGTAAGACCCCTCCCAAATCTATCTCGATATGAGCTGCTCACTGTTTTCTGGATTGTTTCAAGAGCCAAAAAAAAGTGGGGAGAAATATATATATATATATATATATATATATATATATAGACTGTCAAAAAGCTCTAATGCAAAGTTCCGAATACGTTCGTCGAACACTCTCGACTAGTCTTCTATCTGTGCCTGCTTCTAGGTACATATAGATCTTACTTTCTCTTAATTACGTTACAGTTTCCGGTGGGCGAGTGGATATGGTGACTGCTTGCAGATTTTAGGCCGACTCTGTAAACCGGGTTTGCGCCTCCCGACCGTCTGAAATTGTTACTTTCCTGCACTGATGAGAGCAATAAGCTTGAAACGCTAGCATCTGTAGGTATTAATAATTTAATATTTATTTATAAATATTAATAGCAGACGTTGCAGATAATAGATGTTCAGCCAAAGGAGGGAGGGGGGCACAAAAGAGATTTAAAATATTTTTGATTTTATATCGACCCACTCAGAATCTTATTTCTCTTTGAAAAATAATAAGTTGCTCATAAAAACAGGGAATCATGCTGAGGCCGACCTACTGGAGAAAAATAATGCTCTTAGATGGGCTCCAGATAAACCCCTTTGGGTGGACACTAGCTGGATATTTTAAGTAGCCAGTCCTTGGGTGGTCGAATGATGACCACCGAGAAAGATCACAATCTAAGATTTTTGGTCAGGAGTGAAAATATTACAGGAGACCGGAAGGGGGAGCAGAGGCATGGCCCACTGGGCAGGACACAGGAAGTTGGTTGACTGGATGGGCCTCTCTAGGCAAGGTGAGCCTTGAAGCTCTTAACTGAAGGATTGTGTTTATTTGACTCGTGTTTTGATTTGATCGGGTAAAAATCTCATCGTGCAACTTTGTTATTCATCTTGGGAACACGAATATCATTTGTAACCTCCAACAAATAAACGTGTTACTTGTTTTAAAACTGGAGTCGGAGGTTACATCGACCGAAACGTTGTAAAAATAACATCCAAGATGAGAACAGTAAACCGGATAATCCAAATAATACAAATTATCAATCCTCATCTCAAAAATTCAGAAAGAGCTGACGTGCTGATTGTAATATCACACAAGATTAGCGAATTTATTGACAAGGCTTCGTTTCTAGGGCAAAATCTCTTGATATATCAAAGGCCTTTGATATTGTTTGAGCCGACCCTCTGAGCATGACAGAGGCAGTTTGGTTTCCTGATGGCTGGCAGTCAGATGGGCCGGTGCATCTCCTGGCAAAATGAGCCTTTGAGGTCCATAGCTACAGGATTGTGTTTATTGGACTCATGTTTCGATTTGGTCAGGCAAAAATCTCATTTTGCAAGTTTGCTATTCAACCTAAGACCACGAGTTTCATTTGTAACCTCCAACAAATAAACCTGTTACTTGTTTTAAAACTGGAGTTGGGATTCGACTTGGGATGAGAGTTCTTTGTTACAGCGCTGACTGAATCAGAGAACGACAACTTTGGACCGGCACAACGAGTGGGGGACGAACCCAGCTAGTGCAGTGAACGCACTCATGCATGTTCACATTACGACATTAATATAACTATAGGTGAAATAGTAGGGAAGACTGGCCTTTTAAGCATTGTTATGTTAACTAATGTAAAAAAAAGGAAAACTCTGAAATAATGTTCCAGCCATTGCTTTCAGTTCTCTTGGATTTCTCCCCTGCCACTGCAATGTTGGTTTTCGACAATTGCTGTTGGGGATTGGACAACCCATACTTCTTAATAAACTACTCATCGTCAGTCTGACACTCTTTGAAATCCGCAGCTTCACCGATAAGCTGATAAACAGATCCAACTGGGACACTAACAAGAAAATAACCTAAAGGAGATCTTCAACAAGTTTGACCTAAATAAAATTTTTAACAAAGCTTTATCACAAGATGTAGTTGAAAGGTTCCTCTGAAACCTTAGTAACATTTAACTTCCATACTACAACTAATGTTTCGGCATTAAATTACCGATAAGAGGTTGATGTGTCGTAAAATAAACCAAAAAAACATTCATCACTAAACGCACAGATTGAATGGGCGCAACTTAAAAATGGGTCTGTTATTATTTTTTTGTTTGTTTGTTTAACCATTTTGTTTATTGGTTTTGTTCATTTTTCCATCAAAATCTCGCTTAACCATGGTCGAATCGTTTCTCCTTAGCCATGTTCACGGAAACGGAAACCATTAAGTTCACTTTAAGCCTTGTCAGGGTCTGCTCCTCACCAAAATCTAATTAATTTCTCGAGATGATAGAAGACGTGAAGGGAGTGGTGGCGTTGGGGGTTCTTATTTGGTTCCGCTCTGTTGTTGGCATTAGTTTGCCGATAACTTTTGAACCGATTCGAAATGGTTCTTAATTCTTCTTTTAATGTCCCTCTTGAAAATGGAATGGTTCTTATTTCTTCTTTTAATGTCCCTCTTGAAAACTGAGCAGGTGTGAGTACATGTTTGTGAGGTGTGGGGGGGGGGGCGGTCACCAAGTGGAAAGTTAATAATAAAAAATTTTTTTTTGTTTTTATTCAAATTTTCGAATTACCATTTTCTTATATACACTTAGACTTTAAAAAAAAAAAAAATCTTTATTACTTTCATTCACCCCAAACAGTTTGGAAAACGGAGCATGGAGGAAATTTCAAAGACAAACTGTCCGAGGAAAAAAAAGTTAGAAAATCTGGTGCAAGTTCAGAATTCGACCGACATGAAAAAAAATGAAAGAAAGAAATATCTTTATGATGTACGTACCGGTGACGGAAAGTACAGATCGTATTCCAAAAATCATTTAAATTGATCAAGTAATTTTTTTTTTTACAAAAGAAAATCAAATTTTATGGGTAAACGAGGATCGTCGATATATCGACGCCATATTGGACATTATGTTTACTGGCTAAGTTGGAGTTATCTCTCTTGGCGTACATCATAAAGATATTTCTACTTATTTTTATTTTCATGTCGGTCGAATTCTAAACTTACACCGAAATCTTCCAGCATCTAGGGACCTCTATAATGAAGAGGTGGGATTTTGCTGCTAGTCGAATGGGTTGGGTGTACTTACGTTGTGGGGATACAAGTACAGTCAGGACATCGAAGCACATTTCGTGGAAGTACTTGTAAAATAATTATAGTGATGCAGTACTTATAAAGTTATTCCCACAAACCATTGGATGTTAATCAAGGCGATCCATAATACAGGCCTAGCAAACATGCGACTGAGGTCCACAACCGGAGGTTGACATGTGAAGACCAAAATTATTACTAAATAATAATTACAGAGAAAAGTTTCAGTAAGAAATTTCTTATTAATGTCCGCTAATTAGCAACTATACATATTATTAGGAAGCAGCTTACAATAATTGATTTATTTCCATCCAATCAAATTAAAAAGTACAAAAATATAAAATAACTAAATTTACAAAAAATCACTTTTTTCACCATGAATTCGACACATTTTTGATATTTCAAAAATCATGAGTCAATTTGTTTATATTGACTAATTGATTACAGAAAATATAATGATATAATACAATCAGAAAGCGAATTCAACATTTTACAAAATCAAATACTTTATGAACAAAATAATGTTCGGAGAAAGAATTTTGATAAGTTTTACAAAATTTGTTTTGCTGTATCATTTTCCACAGTTGGGAAGTTCTTGGAAAGAAACTTCTGTTCATAGAAGTTTTGTTTAAGTTTAGGTACACAGAGACAGTAGAGTTCTTGCCGCGAAGGTTTTACGAGGGGGGGGGGAGGCAGAGATATAGAAAAAGAGAGACAAGAAGGAATACGAAACGGGAAGGAAGGAAATGAGGATGATAAAGAGTGGTATAGTCTAGAATTTATAGGGATAAAATGAATGAGGGAGGAAAAGAAAAGTGATGGTAAAGCGAGAGAGAGAGAGAGAAGAGATGATGTTGAAGACCAGACGGGAGGAGGAGGGGGAGGAGAAGCAAGTGAGAGGGTAAAAGTAAAGAGAAATAGATTCTCGAGAAAAGAAAGAGAGAGAGAAAAAAGAGGATGATAAAGAAAAAGATGGACAAGAAGAGAGAGAGAAAAAAAGAGAGAACAATAGAGGGAAAAGGAAAGATAGTAAGGAATTGATAGGGAGGGTGAAAGAAAAAGATACAATGTTAAGAAAAGGGGGAGAGAGAGAGAGAGAGAGATGAACTGTAGAGAGAGAGAGAGAGAGAGATATCGGACTGTAGAGAAGGAGAGAGAGATAGCGGACTGTAGAGAGAGAGAGAGAGAGAGAGATATCGGACTGTAGAGAGAGAGAGTGAAGAAGGAATAAAAAAGTGAGTGATGATGCCTGAAAGTGAATATGGTTGAAATTTTTTGACGTGTCTGGAGCAAAATAGTCTGTCTTTTTGATTTTTTGTTTATTCTTCAGACGGAGAGGTAACACGATTGTCCCACCTTCATCGTCGGTTTGTGACAAACGTGAGAGATGGGGAAGGAACCCTTACTTATAATTTATAAACACATCTCTCTTCAGTCCATGATGGTAAAAATCAATAGTTGGGTTTTGAATCAAGGAAAGCAATATTTGAGGAGGAGGAGGAGGAGGAGGAGGGGGTCATGCTGATTATGGGAAGAATTGAATCACGGAGAAAGAAGTAAATTAAAGGAGGCATCGACAGGAAGGGCGAGGAGGAGGAGGAGGAGGAACAGGATGGAATACAGAGGCGGAAAATAGGAGGAGGAATAGGGAGATGATGATGAAAAATAGATGGGGGAGATGGAAGGAGGAATTGACAGGAAGGTTGAGGAGAGTAGGAGGAGGAAAACGGGAGGAAAATTGAAGAAGGAATTAACAGGAAAGGGACGAGAAGAAGTAGGAGGATGAAAGGGAAGAAGTAGGAGGAGGATGACAGATGGAGGAGATGGAAGGAAGGATTGGCAGGAAGGGTGATGGGGGGGGAGGAGGAGGAGGAGGAGGAGTAGTAAGAGGAAGATAGACTGTGTTGGTAATGGAATAGAGGGGGAATTGGTAGATAGAAGACAAGGACAAAGAAAGACTAATTATATGTGAAAAGGGGAGACGAGAGGGAAGAAAAATGACGGGTGGTGGTAAGAGAGGGAAGAAATTAAAAAAAAATAATAATGCACAGGTGACGAAAGAGAATTGAAGAATAAATCAAATATAGAACAAGTTATTTAAACCAATCAAAATATCAACAGTCTGTAAACATTTGAAAAAGTATATTAAAATCTCGAAAAAATATCTTTGAATTTGATATTTCTCATCAATTTAATGAATTTGATTTAAATTTCATAATTCTAATTATAGATCTTATAAACTTTTCTTTTCAATCAATCAGCTTTATAATTTTAAAATGTTTTGAATAAAAATAAGCTTAATTAAAAAAACAAAAACGATGATGTACAACATTTTTGGGGTCGATACATAATTAAAAATAGCTTGTTTTTTTTTCTTTTTAACTAATTGTTTTTTTTATCAACTCGAGTGAATAGAGATGTGTAAAAAAGCTCAAACCCGTTTAAATTATGAAAATATCATCAGTGGTTCAAAAGTTATAAGAATTTAAAGTATCAAAATTTGTGTTTTTCATTGGACATTTTTCTTTAATAATCCTTTTTAAAAAGTGGGCCAAAATACGGACCTCATCATTTCAAGAAATTCAGTAATTTCTCCATCATTCATTTATTTGTTTATTAAGCCATTCTTATGAAAATTGGTACTCTTATGTAAAATTATGTGTTCTTTCTGATTATGGAGTCAAATTTTATGTAAACGAAAAAGATGTTCTTTTCACATATCAGGAAAAAAACTTTTTTTTAAACTGAAGAAACATCTTGTTTATTATATATCCCAGTTTCATTAAAAAAAAAAAAATACAATTATGTCTTTTTTTAATTCATAATTCATCAGTTTTTAAAAAAAATAATTAATGGGTGGAGAGTTGGGGACCAAGATGTTTGTTCGCATTACCTTTAAATTTCTGCATATTGGTACGGTCAGGGAGCAGAAAAAATTCCAAAAGCAAGCTATCAGTAGAAATCTTCTGGAATCTAGAGAACTCTACAGTGAAGGGGTGGGATTTTGCTGCTCGTCAGGTAAAAAAGTAGTAAAACTTATGAATCAGACTGGTACAACTTTGTTGACCGGCTTGATTCTGTTGTCGGCATTTTTGCAGGAGGGGGCACCTAATGGTTGCCAACAATTCTAATAACTTCCAGTCGGGTTAAGATTCTTTTAAAAATCTCATCTGAAAGCTCCCTTTACTCTCCATGCAATCAATTCATACCACAATCACAAAATCGGCTGTAGTCACATTGACGTCGCTGGAACCGGAAACGGCTGAAGTATGCCGAGGACTCGGCTGCCGATCGGTGTGGGTGGGCCATCTTGACGTGGGACGTGGTGAACTTATTTAGAGCCTGCTCAACTCGCCCCACGTGGATACCGTTACATTTACATTGACACTGGTTCCCATTAGGTGGGGAGGACTTGAATGCCTACTGGGGAGGACTTGAATGCCTACACGACACCACTTCGGTCTCTGTAAAGAGGTTTGTCAGAGACTCTGACATGAGGATACTTTTTACTTGAAGTAGACCCTGACCAAATATGTAAAAAAAAAAATGGTGTGCTGTCTCCTCAAGCCATCCAGCATGTCTCCCGAATTGCAGACGCCCCCCCCCCCCCCCCTCTATTAATAAAGGGCAGCTTCGAATAAAGAATTAGAAGCCGTTGACAATGAGGAAATGAATAATAAAAAATATGAATAAAAACAAATACTGGCAGGCCGGCACCCAGGATAAAAAGGGCCCATCAACCTGTTCATACACCAGGCGGGAAGATGTAAGCAATGGTGTAAACCTTCCTGCCTTTGGAAATGGTGCTCCAGCCAATACAGAGGCCAACCAGGGTCAGCCATCAGGCTTTGAGACAAAAGAAACATAAGATGAAGCCCAACCATGGACTGTTGCACAAAAGAAGGTGCTATTGTTTTGCTACCACTACTCAAAGTTTGAAAAGTTGGGCAAAACATCCAATGAGATTCCAGCTGATAAGATTCAGGAATCTACCCTCCCCTAAAAAAAAAAAAAACCCACAAAAGTTAAGCAACATCCAGCCTGGTTAGTACTAAATGGGTGACTATTTGAGAAGAATGTATGTCACAAAAATCTCCTCAAATTAAAATTAAGCTTATTGTTTAATATTTATTTGTTTTCATTTATTTTATTTAAAAATCTCATTTGAAATATGAGAATGTGTAAAAAAACAAAAGGAAGCTATTTTTCACTTTCCTCAGGTAGAATTGAGAAAGCAGCGTTTATTTGGTATTTGATTTTAATTACATTCTATATTTAGCGGTTGTGGCGCTAAAAATGTTTAGGTCTGTTGGATATTTCTGGTCTGCTTCAAATCCACGAAGAATTCAGATTTGATTAAAATTCCTGACACAAAATAAAAGACATTGCGTGTTTGGGAATGCAGCACATATTCTTGGTGGATGTAAAAAAAAAGAAAAAAGAAAATGAATTTAAAAAGATGGTTTTAAAAAAAAAATGAATGGCTTTTGTCAGTAAGAGGTGAATATATTAACTTTTATCATTTATTTTTATTAAAATCCCCCTAGGAATTTTTTAATATGGATTTTTAGAATTATCAATTTTATTCAAAATTTCCCAGAAATACTAGAAGAATGATGATTGATACTTTGAACTGGTGCTACCAGATCAGGCTGTCTGAAGATATTGGCTTCCTGACCAAAAATGCACCAAACATTGATGTTATTAACATAGTTACCCCTTAACAAGGCAGGCCACCACTGTAGACGTAAGGGGCTACTGAGAAAAGGGGTGAAAGTTGGGGGGGGGGGGTCAACCTTAATTGGGAACTGTGCAGCGAGATGTCTGTTTACATTAGTTTCAAATTTCTGCATGTCAGTACCGTCAGGAAAACAGGGAGCAGGGAGGGAGTTCCAGAGTCCAGCAGCACGAGCAAAGAAGCTTTTGGAGTAGAAAGCTCTTCGACATCTGGGGGCCTCCACAGTGAATGGATAGGATCTGGCAGATTGTCGGATTGGTCTAGTTAATTTACGTCATGGAGGCACCAGAGCAGCAAGTTCATCAGAGCACAATCCATTTCCTTTCCCTTTGCAAAACTCAATCATGTTCTGCAAAGCCAAAAACAAAAACAATTTTCTTCTACAAAAAAAAACAAAACAAACGAAACGCCATGAATAAATATTTAAAGATATAAAGAACTTGAAAACGTTTACGAAAATGACCGGATTCAGCGAAAAGGATTGATATGCTGTAAAACGACCAAATCAAACTGGATACTTTGACTTATTTAGATTATTCGGAATCTCAGAATCTTTAAATATAGATGATTTCAAATTCAAAAAGATGCCCTTGAAAAAGGACGGAGGTTACACTGGCCGAAACGTTGTGAATAAGAGTGATATACGTCCTAAGATGGAGTACTGCTACCAAATCTGGGGAGGTGCCGCTCAGAACACTCTTTCTTGCCTTAACAGATTTCAAAATAGATTTTGCAATCTAATGGGGGATGGATCCTTTCTGTTCTCTCCAACCTCTTTCTCACAGAAATGTCATTTCTATTCTATCGTCATTTCCATGGAAAGTGCTCGACTGAACATGAAATCTTTGGTTCCTTGTTGTAAAACTTTCACAGCAAGAAACCCTTCTTACTACCACAAATACAAAAAACTTTCCTTTATTTATCCCTGTGCCTAACATCAAACCGAGTTTCCATGAACACTTTCTTTCCAAGAAGATTGCTTCCCTGAGGGTTACAATATGGTCTTCATCAAATCTAATGTCAATAAACAGTTGTCCTTGTAAGTCATTAACCCTTATCCTCGGGTGATTAAGCTTAAGCCTGAAATTTTTGACAATTTCTAGAATCAAATTACTGTAATGGATTTTGATCAGAATTGGAACAAGGATTCTAGATATAAGATTTAGTATCATATGTTGATTTTTAATTTTTGTAAACGGACATAAAAGTGGTGCAAAATTTTTCTGTTTGGGGAATTCATTTCGTACCATGTGCTTTTATCGTTTGCCATCGCTATAGAGTTTGTTTTTTTTTTAAGGAAAAATCTATATCGATAGCAAACGATAAAAGCGCATGATACGAAGATGCTATGATTTGTGAGTATTTGTGCAATTCAATTGAAGAAAAAAAAAAGAAGATATTTTAAGGACTAATATATAATGAAACAAAATATAAAATGAATGTTGAATGCAACACAGTTTTTTCCCGTCTGGAGCATTACCTTCTTTTTTAGGAGTACTGATGATAGCCTCATCAAGAAAAATACATAACTCATACTTTTCGAACATTACATATATCTTGGTGGTAGGCTGAAACAATTGTATGCAAACAAAAAAAAAACTGATTTTTTTTGTGAATTTGTGAGAATTTTTTCCATACATTTGATGTGATTTCTATATTAAAATATTTTTATAATCTGATGTGATTTCTATATTAAAATATTTTTATAATTTGATGTGATTTCTATATTAAAATATTTTTATAACACCTCTAGTCCTACGCTATTGAGCTATTGGTAAACTTTGTGTTATAAAAAAATTATATTTGAAATATATATATATATATATATATATATAACTAAAATATGAGACTAAAAGTATACTTGTAGAGAATTGAACCTATAGCGAAATGGTTTTAGCTCAATATACGAGATAGAGCAATTATAAAGATAAATGAAAGAAGAGAGATAAATATGTACGAATGACAAATCTATTTCATCTTCAATTGTTCAATGCAAGGTGAACTCGATAAAAACATGTTTATTTTTCTTTCCTTAAGTCAGGCTTTTCAAAGATTAAAATCTTATCATAGGAATTACATAGATGGATAAGTTGGCAGGGGAATAGCCAAAATTCAAAATATATATATATATATATATATATATATGCAGGCTTCATTGAATACTACAGAGTTTTCTCTTTTTATTATCTTTATCTTCTCGACGCAGCAAGCGAGTTTTCTGGTTTCGGGTGGTAGTTTGAACATCATGGCTCAGAGCGTTGTTTCGTCGGCCATCACTAGCACTTTTGATCTCACATTTGTCATCAGGAGTTGTCTTATTTTTCCTTTTCGTGCTGTTATCTTTTCATAGCGTTTTTTTAATTTAAAAAAATTTTTTTTTTATTTGATTTTAATTATGGAAGACGGATAAGGCGTTAGTGCAAGTATTAAATGATATTTTCTTGATGTTGGGTCGCAGTTTTTTAATGTATAGGGCTTCAAGGATTTTTAGTCTTTGTGTACAATTATTTTTATGGATGATTTTAGTGTTCCTTATTTCGGCTGATTGTATAGTTTTTTTTGTGTGAGATGATATGCTGTTGAATAGCGGTTGTATCGTTTAGGTGGATTGTAAGACGTCGGGAGACAACTGATAACAATAATTTACACCACGTAAATATGAAATAATAATTTTTCTAGTTATTAAGAGGGTAACACCCCCATTTTACATTATTATTACTCCCATAAGTCTCCACTATATCTTAGTTAAAAATGTTAAACCTAAATCTCCGAAACAGGTTCAATCTTGCCGACCTAATTCTTATCTCTAAACCAGACTTAATCAGTATACCAATATTATTACTCCCATAAGCCTTCACTATAGCTTAGTTAATAAATCCCGAATACAGAATCATTCAAAAACCCTGCAGAGTTACTAATCCTTAAACCTATTTTCTCTTAACATTCTCTAGAAGACACATAATTAACCCTCAAAACAGTAACGGCCAAGTATACGCTCCTTATAAACATTGACTCATGGGATTTGTATAGAAATATTTTTACATTTTTTTTAATATTTAAAAAAAAAAAATTTCTAATTTTAAATCTCAACTGTTACACTTCACCCCCCCTTTTTTTTCCAAACCTTATTAAACCTCCCTAACACTAATTTTAAACAAATATACATAACACTCTAAAGCAAATAACGCATCCAAACGAGAGTGACACGTGACTTCACATTTCTGAAACAGGTGACAACATAAGCTGAAGAGAGCCGGATGGTTAAGTCCTTCTCAGCTTGAAACCGACACTACTAATGGTGTACTAATTTTTCTGTACCAAAAAAAAAATAAATAAATATAAGTCAGGTTCATATTATATTCCAATAACCATGTTTTTATTTTATTTTTATTTTTATTTTTTCACATTTCCAAAAAACATAACATTTCTGGTAGATATATTTTTTACAGTCCGTTTCATTTGTCTTGTGCCAAACAACATTTTTATGTCAATATCGTCTCTGCAACATTACAAAATCATCAGAAAAATTCATAAAGAGTAAAAAGTTATTGGATTAAAGTGTCTTGAAAAAATCTACACTATACAGTGGGTTATTTTTGGGTGAAAACAAACAAAAAACAAAGAAAAAGAGCAAACTCACATGTGGAGGAACCCACTTATACGCCATACACACAGACAATTTCATAGAATATTATAATATGAATATACAAATCAAATTCTTTTAAATATTTAATCAGATGGACCCCCAAAATATCCTAGTTAATTCATTCTTTTACCATTATTTTTAAATCCATTCAGTTTAATCTGAATATTTTGTACAGTGCTATTTCTTTCAAAAATATACAACACTATAAGAAAACAAGCTGAACCAGCTTTCGTGATGTTTGACTCGGAATCGTTCAGCTATCCTACGCAACCACCCGAGTGTTGACGAGCCGAAGCAGCGAGCAGCCGATAACTTTGTTACAAAGTGAAAATAAGTGCTTTCGAAGACGGATTTTTTGTCAGGAAGTTTTTTTGAAGAAAATAAACCCAAAATGAATTACGAACAGCTTTGCACTGCAGTATCATCGCGAGCAAGTAAAAATAAATAATAAAATTAAAAAAATGTCGTGATAAAAGTAATTTGGGTACTTTTTTTTTTTTAAATACAGTATTCATTTTATAACAGTAACCTTGCTATGTTTTTTTCCCCTGTTGTTTCTTTCAAAAAATTCATGAAATATGTTTAATTTTCTTTGTTGTTTCTTTAAAAAATCCCTTACTCTAACCCTAACCTTAACCCTAAACCCAACAAAAAAAAAAAGCAAAACATTATGATCATAGGACGCAGCATTCTATCAAAATTGTCTGGTACAAATCAGCTCGTCAACTCTCGGGCGTTTGCGTAGAATGTCACGAAAACTGGTTCAGGATCGATAAGAGCACCGAAAACAAATCTAATTATTTGGTTATATGTGCAAGTCATATTTTTATAATCTGCTTCTTTTTGTTCATGTGCGTAATTCAGATTATGAATTAATATGAAATTTTGTATAATTTAAAAGCACTTTTTCATTTTTTTTCTATGTTGCAGTCAAGTCGCAGTAACCAACGTACAATGTTTACCCCTGCCAAGCTGACAATGAATAGCGTCTTCGTCAAACTGAAAGAAATAGCAATGATGTCTGGGAACTCTGTAAGTCATTGTTTTCTTTGAGAATTTTATTTTAATTATATCTAAAAAAAAAAACTTTTAATGTAGATCTTTGCAGGTGCTTATGCTGTTCAGCGGCCGTATGAAAAAATTATTTCTTTATAAAACAATATTATATACTTGTTCAGCGTTATATCTTATTCACTGTACAAAAAAAGTAGAAAAAATTATCCACTAGAACTTTAATTACAAGTATTTTTCCTTTCTGCGTATCATAACAGCGATTCGTTCACTAAGCCTCCATTTTCTTTCTTAAGAAGATTTCGAATTATCTGCCCTTGAAATCAAGAAAAAAAATGGAGGCTTCGTGAACGAATCGCTGTTATGATACGAAGAATGGAAAAATACTTGTAATTAAAGTTCTAGTGGATAATTTTTTCTACTTTTTTGTACAGTGAGTAAGAATATAATGCTGAATAAGTATATAATATTGTTTTTATAAAGAAATAATTTTTTCATACGGTTGCTAAACAGCATAAGCGCCTCTTTGCAATACATAAACAATGATACCAAATTTATTTTGGTAGCACAATTAGCCACGGAATTATGATCGTTCAAAGTTTGTCGGAAATTAGAAAATTTGCTATTGGTTCAGGAATCAATTTTCACAGTATAGAACTAAAAATGAAGACTTGAAATAATTAAAAAATCCTTACAAATTTAATGTCATCTTGTGGTAAATGAAAGTTAATCATAATGGAAGCAATAATTATTAGATCAAACATGCCTAAACATGGGCAAAATCCCATTATCTCTTCAAACAATGTACAAAAATGACATGGAAGCACAACTTTGTTCCGATAAGATTAATTTCAACAGCTAACACACTAAATCTTTGTAATATAATTCATAGCACAGTAAAGATCAAGCTAGATTTTTTTTTTTTTAGTAGTAAATCAATCAAAATCTCAAATTCAGAAATTAAATTTGATTATAGGGCAAAAAATTAATTCACAAAAGTTTTCAACTTAGATTTTTTTTTTTTTGTGAAAGACAGCTGAGACCCCTATAGTAAGCCCACCATATTGATTAGTGGTCCCTTTTCTTTAAGATCGGACTGTTTTTATATGCACAGAGATGCATAATATCATGCACATTAGTTGAAAAATATCAACAGAAAAAGCTATTAGTGCCACAAGAGAAAGAATTGTACGTTTATAAAGAGAAAAGTTTACATTTTGTTTACATGCAAATTTTATCAAAAAAATTCATTAAAGTTTTCAACTAAACATTGGGTAAAATCCAATTACTTCTTGAAAACAGTGAAAAAATGACCAGGAAGCTTGACTTTGTTCATTTTCAACAGCTAATACATTGAATCTTCTTAATATAATTTATAGCATGTTAGAGATCAAGCTAGATTTTTCTTTTAATAGTAAATCAATAAAGAAACTCAGATCTGCACCATGAACACGATTTGATAATAGGGCAACAATTTTCTTTATTATTTTATATTTCATTCACTAAAGTTTTCAACTTGTATTTTTTATGAGTCTATATGTTTTTTATGAAAGATAACTTACAAGTCTGTATGTTGTTGCAACGGTGTTCACCGTTCTGTCCTAGAGGTCTATGCACAGTGCTCCGGAGTGAGATCACATGAGATGGCTAGCCAATCGCAATTCCACCTTCGAAAGTCGACCACCCGTTAACTTGAGAGTTCAGTCAAGTCCTCCTTGATAATTGTTGCCCAAGTCCTCAGCTGTTCACTGACATGCTTGCGTCACCCATCCAGAAAGGTAGGGAGGATTATATTGCGAATTAGCTCTCCCTCCGGGCGATGAATTGCATGGCCAAACCATCGAAGAGACATCTCTGCAACATGACAGAGATTTAAGATTGAGATGATGGCGAAGAACAGCAGTTGGGAGATGGTCAGCTCATCAGCAATGCAAGATGCGGCAGAGGCAGTCGTTGTCAAATACTTCAGCTTCAACGAATCAGCCGCTCTTATTGGCCCTGCAGATGTGAGACGGGAAGTTGCCAGCCGAGTAGAGATCACAACGGCCATCAA
The DNA here is from genome assembly GCA_963556195.1 of Sepiola atlantica. Classification (NCBI taxonomy): domain Eukaryota; kingdom Metazoa; phylum Mollusca; class Cephalopoda; order Sepiida; family Sepiolidae; genus Sepiola; species Sepiola atlantica. The sequence continues at coordinate 85,300,886 of OY744534.1, read as the reverse complement.
TGATGAACGCCATCTCCTTCATGGACATGAACCAACGGTTCAACGACTGAAGTGTAAGGAGAAGCTTCCTCTACCATGTTGAACCCCTAACAACATCTCAGGAAGAGACTAGACAACAGCTGTGGACCAGACAGCTAGAGAATCCCCCCCCCCCCTCCTCCTTTTCATATGGGAATCTCCCCTTCTGGGGCCCTCCTTCCCGCTTCAGAAGCACCCTGACTCCAGTGGAAAACACTCAATCGCTTGAAAACGAGAATGGGCCGATCAAAAGTTGCTATGACTAGATTCGGCTACAAAACTGACCCAACCATCTGCGAATATATGCAACGCTGCCTTGTCTGTGCTCTACTGCCCAACCGGTGCAGCTTGAAAGGTCTTGCAGAGTACAACAATAATGCAAAGAACGGTGTAAAAAAGTGGGAAACTGTTGTATGACCAGATGCTTAGAGTTAGAAGACACACAAAGAAGAAGAATTGGCCATGTTTCATAGGGTAGACAGATTAACCCTAGTTCTAACCCTAACCTCTTTGGTGATATTCGCCTTTTGGCTAAGATCAAAGTGTAGTATCTGTTCCGATGGATACTGCATCCCATAGACTGATATTGTCGGGGCTTGATTTACGCCGGTCTATGGGTCTGTCCTGTGCAGTTCTAGGAGGAGGTCCACCCTTCCAGGCTTCGCCTCCCCTCTTTGGGGAGGAGTAAGTTTATTGCTTACTACCTGAGGCGCCCCTACCGAGGAATGCCGACGGGGCTGCCCAGGCAATTTTTAATGGCCAGAGTGCTCACCTCTCGGGCGCTGGCTTTTCAAACTCCACTTTCCCAACCCGACCTTGGGTCACATCTTACTTGTGGGAGTAAGATAAAACTGGCCTTGTGCCTAACCGCCTGGAGAGGAGTAAATCAATACTCTCCGATAAGGATCGCTGGACTGCAGCCACAACTCCACGATCAACCTCTGTCTGCCCGGATGGAACAGCAGTGAACCCAAGGTACACAAATGATTCCAGGTCTTTCAATACGATACCATTCAGACAGAGCAATCTCCATCAAATTAGAAGAACATGAGCGTTTTTTTTTTTGGTTTTTTTTTTGGTTTTTTTTTGGGGGGGGGGGTTTGGGGGGGTTTTTTTTTTTTGTTTTTTTTTTTTTTTGTTTTTTTTTTTTTGGTTTTTTTTTTTGGTTTTTTTTTTTTTCTCCATGTAAAAAATAAATCGTCTGTTATCAAAAAAATGTAGCCTAATTTGAAGTAATCTGGAGAAAACAAAACTATGAATGACATAAAAGAAAGAATTGTACATAAAGACTAAAAATTACATTTTTTTTTACATCTAAATTTTATCAAAATAATCCGAACAATAAATGAGATATCGCAAGTTGAAATTAAAGAGAATTTCACTATAACTAGTCTGTAATTATAATGAGAGTATTGATTTACTCCTCTCCAGGAGTTAGGCACAAGGCCAGTTTTTATCTTACTCCCACAAGTAAGATGTGACCCAAGATCGGGTCGGGAAAGTGGGGGTTTGAAAAGCCAGCGCCCGAGAGGTGAGCACTCTGGCCATTTAAAAATTGCCTGGGCAGCCCCGTCGGCATTCCCCGGTAGGGGTGCCTCAGACAGTAAGCAATAAACTTACTCCTCCCCAAAGAGGGGAGGCAAAGCCTGGGAGGGTGGACCTCCTAGAACTGCACAGGACAGACCCATAGACCGGCGTAAATCAAGCCCCGAAGGCCAAGACAATACCAGTATGGAGTGCAGTATCCATCGGAACAGATACTACACTTTGATCTTAGCCAAAAGGCCAAGGCCTTGACACACTCTAAAACTATATTGTATAATTGCACCAAATTTGGCATAAAGAGCCTTTGGGATGCCAAACGTGATAAAATTAAGACTACGAATGAAGGTGCCTTAATAACTTACTGAACTACCTCCTCAACGTAAAAACCCATGACTCACCTGACTAGCAGCAAAATCCCACCCCTTCATTGTAGAGGTCTCTAGATGACGGAAGATTTTCTACTCTAATAAGTTTCTTTCCTCACACCGCTCGCCTTTGGAATTCCCTTGCTGTTTCTCCCCGCCTGTACCAAGATGTAGAAATTTAAATGTAATGTGAACAAACATCTTGCTGCCCAACTCCCTCACCAAGGTTGCCTGTTTTAAATTTGGCCCTTATCATAGTAGCCCCTTATATTTTAGTGGCAATATGCCTTATTTCGAGTGAGCAAGAGTATTTAAAAAAAAAATAAAAGCTAAAAACTATTTCGTCTGTTTTAGGGCGTATGGATCCTTTTTCGATTATTTGATGTCAAATTGTATACTATTCATTAAACACAAGTTGATAATGCAGATGGGGGAATTGTCCAGTGGAGATTCTTTATGGTGGAAGGAGGTCTGTTTCATGCCAATAATTAAATGCAAATATATTTATACCCCTTCTCATTCCCAATATATAGATCTTTATTAATTTGTGATACCTGCTATGAAACAATTCCACATGAAGCAGACATTCTGAAAAAAAAAAGAAGTTTCTTTCTTTCAACATTTGTTTGAATGAATATCTTTTCTTTCTGATTACTACTGAACCTGAAGTAACAGATGATAATGAAAGGTGAATGGGACACATGGTGGGAGGAGGGGTATGTATTAAACACAAATGTTTTATAATCTGAAGGTTGTGAGTTCAATTCCTGTACAGGGCTGTGTATTTTCATTTTCTCTTCAATCACACCACAAAATAAATTTCACTAAAGAATATCCAAGAAGAAACTGAGGTACTTTGTTGGATTGGGATCCGTGCTTAAAGTCCCTCAGCGTTGGTGCTTTGAGGCATTTTCTGTAAAACACCGGAAAGCCCCGAAGCTGTTAGTCAATGAAACTACGAGAAAATGAATAACTGAGGTAAATGAATAAGCAGACGACATTTAAACTTGATAATTTAATTTTTGACATATGCAAACGAGCCTACCCTAACCCTAATTCCTAACCCTGCCCAAACCCTAACCCTAATTCCCAACCCTACCCTAACGAAAGCAACAATAATAATCAGTAAAAACAAAAAGAAAAACAAATTTTCATAAAATTGTAAAGAAAAAATACTTATTTTTAATTTAAACACTTATTTGAATTAGTTATTTCTTCGTAAAAAACTTTTTAATTTAAAAACTTGTTTGAATTCGTTATTTCTTTGTTAAAAAAAAAAAAAAAAATTATTTTATACAAAATTTTTTGCTGTAATCTTTTGCTTGTATTTTTCCTCGTTTGTGCTTTTTCTGACGCAGTTAAGTCAATGGATTTTTCATTCGGCACTGTCCGGAAAGTACTGATGCCGAGGCACTTTTCGCGCAGAGCCTAATGTAAAAAAGCACCGAAACTGATGATGTAAATAGTTCATTGTTTCAATGTAAATAAATGTTATTGCGATATAAAAATGTTTGAAAATGTAACATTTCACTCCATTTATGATGGGACGGCTACTCATATCTATCTTTACAGAGTTAGATACGTTTATATATTTGTATATACAGGATTCACTCCTAAACTAATTAACCAATCATTATGAACTTTGGAATACAGCTGCTAGATGTAAAGGGCCTAAATGTGGACTATATTTAGGTTAATTTCGTTTTATGCAAAGGAGGTAAGAAGGGGGTGGACACCCTTTGTGAAAATTCAGATACCTCTGATGTTTTGTGAAATTTTAACAATAGGTATTAGACACCAATTAATACATATTACCCAAATTGCAGGTTTTAAGGGGCCTAATATGGCCACAATCTCCCATTTTAAAATTCCAATATATCAAATTTGCATTGAAATTGATCCATAGTCATTAGATATCAATTAAGCAAGATTCCTTGAATTTCGAGAAATTAAATTTCTTAAGGCTCCTTAAGCTTAAACCTTAAATTTGTGACATTTTCTAGAATCAGAATCCTGTAAAATGGATTTTGATCAAAATAATAATAAGGATTCTAGAGATAAGGTTTAGTATCATTATATCTTGATTTTAATCTTTGTATGGGGACATGAAGTGGTGCAAAGCTGTTCTGTTCATGGAATTCATTTTACCTATTCTGGGTCGACTATTCTTCTAGTGTATATATTTATATATATATATATATATATATATATATATATATAATGTGTGTGTTTTTCGTTCAAGTTTTAAAGTATTGCATGGAACGTTAATGAAATTGAAATAAAAGCCAAATTAGCAATACAAGATTAATTTATTTATTTATTTTTTTTTCTTACATTAATCCTATCGATTACGGAATAAAATTCCTTCTTCAGGGGTGACCAGTATTGAGTCATTTTTTTTTTTTTTTCATCAAAAAACAAGAATAAAGAAACTTATTTCTTTGTTAATTTGATAAACGTCTTTGATGGTACGACGTCCTCGCCTTGGTGTTATGAAATGGCGGGTAGAATTAAAAAACCGGTGTCGAACGATTGATGCGTTGGCACGCTGTTGAGTAATGTGTGTGTTTTTCGTTCAAGTTTAAAGTATTGCATGGAAAGTTAAATAAACATTTTATTCATAAAAGCTCTAATTTGTATTGAGCACTTTTGAAAAAAAATATCGGTATTAAGTTCATGTTATCAATATATTTGAACTTATTTAATTAAATTATATATATCACTATCACCATCAGGGTTTTTGATCACTCCTGGAGGAGGAACCCCTCCCTAATGTCCAGCACCTTATTAGTGACTGTCATTCAGGGGTTTTTGCCACCCACACGCACACACACACATATATATATATTCTAGAGATAAAAGATGAGAATAAAAAATTGTAAAGATACAATATTTATTAGAACATCAAAAGTTCAGAGCAATAACAGCTGTTTTTATTTTTGTTTTTGACGTGTTTTTGGATATCATCCACCCTAACTTTAAGTTCTCATCTCAACATTAGATTCTTTACTTTTTGGCCTTTATTTTGTTTTATTTTATGTAAAATTTTCAAAGTTAAATGTTGCCGATAATAACTTTTACAATTACATCGTTGGCTTTTCCCTATCCTCTGATGAGAAGAGTTTATCTTTGAAAATCCATGGATTAAGGATATGAAGCTCCTGGCTCTGAACTTTTGATGTTCTAATAAATATTGTATCTTTACAATTTTTTATTCTCATCTTTCATCTCTAGAATTGATTGCTCTATTCAATATATTGAGCTTTATATTATCACGGTAGATTATTATTAAACGATAATTCAATTATTGTTAATTTAATTCAACATTTAAATATATATATATATATATATTAGAGTTGGGCGGTTTTGAAATTTTGGTTTCGGTATCGGTTTCGGTTTTTTTCCCTTAAAACCTCGGTTTACGGTTCGGTTTTTCGGGTTTTTTTGAAAAAATTTTTGTTACTATGGAAGCTATTCATTCTCTTGTGTGATGATTAGTTATTATTCAACGTTTAGTTGAATTATGCCACTGTTTCGATAATTTTGTGACTGAATCATTCTCCATGATATGAATCATATAAGTTTTAAGGTGTTGACTGTTGTAATCAAAGTTTTGATACCTTTTTAACAGTTAACTCGTTAAAACAGTGACCAAAGATTCATGAAAGATTTCTGAAGAATAAAACTGAGTTTGAATATACATTCTATCTAATTCTTTAACCCATCAGAAGCTAAAATATAACTCAGAAATGCAAGAAATTAAAAAACGAAAATTTATTTAAACAAACAAAATAATTTTACAAATAAAATTAAGCAAAAATGATGATGAAAATGAAATATTGTCAAAATTATTTGACAGATAAAAATTTTAATTTTTTAATAGGTGAAAATGTTTGCAAGACGTTGTGTCTTGTCGCGTAAAATAAACACACCATATACTTCTCGAATTGCCGGTGTTGACTGTTGGGATGTCTGTCATTTTGTGTGCTCGAAGTTCTGTCAACTGGTGCGTGTTGGGGTTAATATTTGTTTTTAAGACAGGGTAATAAAACTTTATAGACATGCGTAAAAGACTAGTAGTACATCCGAAAACCGCGCCAAGGGAAAAGGAAGGATGGTTAAAAAAAAGTAGAGATTATTAATTCACCTAAAGTCATTTTTTAAGCTTTAAGGTAATTTTAGTCATAGAATTCATGACTTGGATTAAAGTTTAATAATTAAACTTTGAATAAATAGTCAACTCTAAATAAATACCATATTAACAATTTAGTAAAATATAAATCGTTGCATAGTCTACTTTTTGAATAACCCATTTTTGGGAGAGAAAACGGTATAGTTGAGAGATAGTTCTCTAGAAATTACAATTTATGTATGAAGTGGCTTTTCAAAAGTAAACAATGAAATGCCTAATGTTTAAAATAATTTTAAAAATCCGAATAAAGTGACACTAGCATTGGCAACTACTTTTTTTTCTTTTTAAATGTTTATACTTACTCACTACTTTTCGTTTATTTACTTTTACAAGTATTTTTTTAAATTTCATTTTAATAACTTATTTTTTTTAGATAACTCTGAAACAAACAAATAATTATTTCACAATTTTGAGTTGAATCAAATAGATTTTCGACATCATACGGAACGCGTTTGATTTTTTCTTTTTCATTTGAAAATAGTTTATGCTAAAAATACGATGTCATGTTGTCTGTCGTATTTCTCTTATCATTTGAAAATTCAAAATGTTAATGATAAACAAACTGTAAACAAAGATTTCTTCCTACAAGTAGCAATACACATGAAAAAATTTAAATTGCTTAAAATATCTCAATAATGGCATATATAGAAAGAGCTTGATCTAAGAAAGAATCTTTTTAAATTTTTTAAATCTGACTAAAAATAAGGAAGTTATGACTATTTTTGTGCCTCGCACAATTGGATATTTTCCCCTCTTTAATACCATATGCGTTTCGTCACATTTTTTACACTAATTTTTCAGTAAAAATGTTATATCTTTGTTAAAACACAAGATTAAGCAATGAAATTTACCATATAAGTGTATTTTTGTACAACGAATCAGAATATGCCACTGAAAATCTCCAGAAATTAATGGTTTCCAAGTAATCTGCACTAAGTGCACATAAATATGCTGCAATACCTTAAAAATACCATGAATCCATTAAAAGAAAGTTAGAAAACTCAAAGTTGAATTGTAATACATTTTATGTACAAGAAACTAAAATCTAATACTAGGACTGTTTAAAAATGAATATATTGCAAGATTTCTTTAGCATTATTGTAGATTTACACCTTCTGCTAACTCACCCTCTTACCTCCCCAAAATATGAGATTCTACTTTTTTTTATTTAGGCAATTACATGTTAGCACCCTGAAAAACTTGGCAGAAAGAAAGAAACAAAAAGAATTATTTTAGAATTTAAAGTGGGGATCAGTTTCACATAAAATAATCCCCCATTTCAAGGCCATTCTAGCGTTTTAGGACAGTTAATTATTTTTTCTATGGGAGATAAATCCTGTGCGTTTTTCTTGTTTTTTTTTTTTTTTGTTTTTTTTTTTTAGACGATTATAAGGGTTTTTATGGGAGGAGGGGGGCTTACCACTTGAACTTCAGGTTAGTGGCAATTAAGTGTAAACACCCTGAAAACTTAGCAGAAAGAAAAAAAACAATTCATTTAGAATTTCGAGTGGGGGATTAGTTTCACATATATTTAATGCAGAATAATTCACCATTTCCGGGCCATTCTAGCGTTTTAGGGCATTAATCAATTTTTTTCTATGGCAAATAAATCCTGTGCGTTTTTTTTTATGGGCGTCTGCTTTTTTTTTTTTTTTTTAGACGATTATGTGTGGTTTTAATGGGCTTTTTTGTAGGATTAGGGCTTCCTACTCGGACTTAGGGTTAGTGATAAGGTTAAGGAAGGGGTTTTGTTTTGGATGGAGGTTGCCATTCGGACTTAGTGTTAAGGGAGTTTTTTAGGAGTGGCTTGCCACTCATATTTAAGGTTAATGGTACGATACGTTCAAGATGGTATTTTTAGGAGGTGGGCTTGTTAGTCGTACCTAGAGTTAATGGTAGAGTAATTATTTATTTTATAAATTTCACTAAAAGGCAAGAATAGCCGGGAAATCGGAGATCATTTTACATTAAATTTATATGCGAAACTGATCCCCCACTCTAAATTCTAAACTATTTTTTGTTTTGTTTTTTCTTTTTTTCGCCAAGACTTTAAGACGTAATCGCCTAAAAAAGTTGAATCTTAATTTTTTTTTTTAAATTGGCGACTAGAAATTCATTACTACTAGAAGTTCGAAAGTTGAGTGAAAACCAGTATTTTTTAAAGTATTTTTTATAAAAGAACCAAATAGTATTAACTTTTTTAAGCACAAAAAGTATTTTTATCTTACTTTTAAAGAAGTTTATAAACGAATTTTACAACGCTTTACAAGACGCTGCTGCTGATTGATTGTTATATCAGCAATACTAGCAGCCATTGTTGACTTTCGCTCAAAAAAAGGACAATATTTTTTAGGATAAGATAATTTAAAATTACTATTACCGAAAGACAAAACAACGTACAATTATAATTTTAATGCATAAAAAAAGATGAAAGATTAATTTATTTACTAGTTGGGTACGAAAAATGTAACAACATTTTCTATATTCATATTTTAAAATGTTTAAAATTCGTTCTAGAATGAAAATAAACAAAAATCGCCTCGTGTTTATAGCAGTAATTGCAGTAATATATTTGTTCATCTGTCCTCTTACTAATATAACATTTTTTGGTAATATTCAATTTTATTCAAATCGGAAAATCTTTTCAACCGTGTTTCCTTGTATATGGTGGCTTACTGTAGTAAAAACACAATACCGAACGGTTACGGTTTAAAAAAAAAAAAACGATTCGGTATTCGGTATGGATACGAAACCGAAAAACCGCGGTTTTTCGGTAAAACCGCCCATCTCTAATATATATGATAATATTTACAAATAAATATTAAATTATTTATACCTGCATACGTCGACGTTTCAACCTTATGCTCTCATCAGTGTAGGAAGTGACAATTTTAGATGGGCACAGTGCACAAACCCAGTTCACAGAATAAACCAAGACTCTGCATGCTTTTGCTCTATCCCCACAGCCATCAGAAATTATCTAGTGACACAAGAGACATTAAGTTGTATTTATGCTTAAATTCAACAGGCAGTAAACAGCAGACAGTCTATAGCAGTGGTTCTTAACCTGTGGGGAATTCCCCACTGGTGGGGAATGGCGGAGTTGCCAAGTGGGGAATGACCGGTCGAACAGAAGAACCACTGCTTCAAAATTTAATACATTACATCCAAATGTTGACTTACTTTGACCATGATAATTTTTTTTGAATTGAAGGCAAACTGCTTGAAGAAAATGAGAATGGATCAGAGCGGAAAATTTCAAATTGAGTTGAAAGCGATATTACACTACTGGTTGCATTTCCCTCTACATACCTGTGCGAGTCGGCGTTTTCGAGCATGGTTGAGATCAAAAACAAATCGCGAAACCGCCTGATTGACCTTGAATCTGATTTGCACTGCGCTATTTCAAAGGTGGAACCGAACATTGAGGCACTTGTCAAGGCAAAACAAATGCAAAAGTCTCATTAACCTGTATGCGTCTAGTGCTAGTGTTACATTTTTTGTATGCTTTTTAAAGGCCAAATATATTTAGAAAAAACATAACGAATCTTTTCGTATTTATTTCCATGTGATAACTGTGGTGGGAATGGAGAGCTGGCTCACTCAATAGTGAGAAATTGGAGAAAAAAGGTTAAGAACCACTGGTCTAAAGGGTTCGCCGAACGTTATTGGAAGCTTGCTTATAGCTAAGTGAACAGTTCTCAATTTTAATTTTTTAAAGGGGCTTCATAATAATAATATTTACAAATTAATATTAAATTGATTAATCCGCCGGCGTTTCAAGCTTACGGTCTCATCAGTGTAGAAAGTGACAATTTCAGACAGTTACAGGGCGCACACCCGGTTCACAGAGTCAACCACAGCTGACTTAATCAATGTGTTTCCCTGAAGCCTTTTTTCTTACATGTTTTAGCCATACAAAATACATGCTAAAATCTTCCTCAATTCTCGGATTTAGTTATGTTTGAAAACAACCTTCATTTTAATCGTTCTAAGTCGCCGTAATTTGCAATTAATCTACTAAGTGACCAACGTCTTATTACATTTCTATCTATCATTTTAATCCCACTCTCATTTTATGCGCTATCTATCACTCTCCTTTCTGGCACCTCTTGCAACATTTAAATTCATTCAGAGTACCATGGAAGGACTGATGATCGAACGAGACGATATGCACAGTTGTGTCAGGTTCGTTCATGAAACCCTGGTTTTCAATTTATGGTTTAACCGTCTGTATCGTATATTAATAAATATTATGCTCTTACCATGTAATTGAGCACTCTGTTGAAATATTTTATCCACACACCCTGAAATCCCTATATATATATATATATATATATATATATATATATATATATATGAAAAAGACAAACGGAAAAAACATATTTAAATAAAGAAAAAAATCATCGAGAAACAACAGATTTTACCAGTTTCGGTACCAGTATCTGATTGGTTGATTTCTTTTTTTTTTCTTTTTCTTTTCTTAATTCTTCTTTTTTTATAACATCAAATATATCAACCCAAAAACATACTTTTTTGTTAAATCTCTACAATCCATCCATGTCATACAATTTTAAAAATATAATATAATCTTATTTTTGTTATAATATAATTTTATTTTTGTTCAATTCGGATTTAACGGATTCTCCAATTAACCAACGAACTTTGATTTGATTTGGGTTGCCCAGATCAGGACTTAAGTGAGTTTATTGAACTTTCTATATTATTTGATTTATTTATCGTTGTAATAATTAACATAAACATTGGATACTTTTCACTTCATCGATTGCTGACGCATCTCGCGACCGGATAATTTTGTCAGTTCTTTCAATTTCTTGTATCTGGACTGGTACTTATCACCTGGATTAATCTTCAGTCAACCCTCTAGATGTCTTTCCTGATTATATTTTTCAAATTGTATGACTTGATGGATTGTATAGATTTAACAAAAAAGTATGTTTTGGGTTTGATATATTTGATGTTATGTATTTTTATGTATTTTTGTATATATTTTTATATATTTTCAAAGTCTAATTTTATTACCTGTAGTGGTATAACTGCGGTAATGGTCCTCTGAGGAGAAGAATTATCTTTGAAAACTCATGAGCTAAGGACTTTAAGATATTTTGCTTGAACCTTGAATTCTAATAAAATTTGATTGACACCTTATTTTATTACTTCATTCTATATTATAATATATATATATATATATATATATATATATATATATATATAGTTTTTGTTTTGCCAAGATGAACAGTAAGGTGAATAAAATCTTGGTCCTTGGAATGTAGCATAATATTGTTTATATATATATATATTATTATTATTATCATTATTACTAGTGCAAGAAGGTTTCTTTGGCCGGAGTTTTAAAACTTCCAGGAGTCCGAGTCAAACGTTTTGCTTACCGATTCCACACCTCTGATTGTAACAGTTTTAATGCTTTATTTTTGGTGATATTTATTCTTCGCTTTACGCCGGCCATAAATACTTTCTGATTGGTTGATTTCTTTTTTTCTTTTTCTTTTTCTTTTCTTAATTCTTCGATAAGTCGATAGCTGCAAATGAACCAACCCGCCATTTTCCTTAATGTTTATGTTCAAGTTCAAACAAATTTTTTTGCTATCTTTGTCATTTGCAATTTTCTTGTTTTCCTCGAACCAGGAAAAAAAAAATTGTTATTTAGCTCCCCCCACCCCCTCCGAAACATTTAAGCCCTTTTTAGAACAAGAAATTCGTGTTTTGTTTCTTTTGTTTTTCTTTCACTTTTTACATTAAGATACATCCATGTAATCAGCCAGTTTAGCAATGAAGAGCTTGAAAGAAAATGATTTCAAGCATAAGGGTGAAAGACTAATGAAAAATTTAAAACGTTAACATGACAGACTGAAGAAAATGCTATTTAAAACTTTAGAGTGACGCTGTTGAAATAGCTATTTTAAACATAAAAATGTCAGATAAATGAAAATGCTATTTCAAACTTAAGTGTGACAGGCTGTCGAAAATGCTATTTCAAACTTAGCGTGAAAGGTTGCGGGAAATGCTATTTCAAGCTTAATCGTGACAGGCTGTCGAAAATGCTATTTCAAACTTAAGCGTGACAGACTGTCGAAAATGCTATTTCAAATTTAAGCGTGACAGGCTGTCGAAAATGCTATTTCAAATAAGAGCGTGACAGACAAACAAAATTACTTTAAAAATTTAAGCATGACAAACCGATGAAAATTTTATTTTAAACTGAAGTCTGAGAGATGAAGAGAAATTCTATTTCAGACGTGTGATATGATATGAAAAGAAATTGGAACCTCAAAGAGATCTCCATCAATCCAGTTATCATAGGAGCCACTGGATTCATGAAGAAGAACTTGAAAAAGTATTTGGCAAGTATACCTGGTGAACCAAGTGCAAGTGAAATCCAAACAACTGCACTCAAGGGAACAGCTAGAATCCTGAAAAGAGCTCTCGGTTGGAGTCTGTAAATAGCGGGTGATCGTATGGCATTTGGAAGAATACCCCATCCCCAGCAAATGAAAGAAAAAAAAAAAAAAAAAGGTAGAATCTCTTATATTCTGTGCATTTGATAACAAAAATTCTATTTTGAAACAGAAGTGTGACTGATCGACTGACTGCACCTCTTGTAAAGATGCGAGGATGCATTTGAAAAAACAAAAAACAATTTCAAAATGTCTGAGCCCCAAATTGTCTTCGATAATCTTCTCATTAGTGGAAAATCTTCATAATTTGGTGAAGGAAAATATTCTAGAATTCAACTCTGCAGAAACAATAAACAATAAAAGGTGCAGGAAAATTCAGTTTCTGTAATTTTAGCATTGTTATTTCATGGCGTAAATTCCTGATATTAACAGCCCTTCAATTTTATTTTTTTTTTGTCTTTTAAATAAATAAATTGAACTGGTTTTTAGTTGCTTTGATTTATTAAGGGGTTAAAAAATTTTTTTTTTTAAATTCATAGTTTGAATAACAGTTGAAATGAGTTTTTTTTTAATCTTTAACACACACGTGTGTATATATATATATATATATATACAGGGTGGGCAAAAATAAGGGTCCTATTTTTAAAAATTTATAACTTTTTTATTTATTGATTTTTTTTTTTTTTTTTTTTTTTTTTTAGAATAAGTAAAGGACCCCTTCCGAAGCAAGCATGAGTCGTATTAGCCCTAAGGAACGTACCCTCATTTAGAAAACATTATTTTTGCTTAAAAAACTCAAAACAGTGTAAAAAACAATACTTTAGTTTTTGTAAGTTTTAAGAAGTGTTTTTCGGCTTAAATTTGTTTTGTTTATTTCAAAAAATCTCGGAAGGGTCAGTCTACACACACATAAAGTTTGGTGAGTTTAACTTTTATTTTGTGGAAGTTATTCAAATTCAAGTTATTCAAATTAAAAGATAGGACCCTTATTTTGGCCCACCCTATATATATATATATATATATATATATATATATATATAATATTTGTTATTGTTTATTATCTATGTACGTATACGTTTCGTCCCTTTTCAATCAGGACTCATCAGCATAGAGATATGACTATTCACTACCGGTCGTATGATTCAAAACCCTGGATTACAAGTATTTTTCAACTTAAATCCAACGTCGTTAATCGCGCAGCCAATATTTGAATAGCCGATAAACAATGATAATTTAACACATTTGTTTCATTTTACTTCAGTCGGAGTTCTTACAAATCAAGGGGGGGGATGCTTCTCTGGGGCAAACAATTGATCTCTATATGAGATACATAGATATTCGAATATCTTATTAAAGTTTTCCTTTACCTGTCAAACGTTCCACCCTCTCTTTGCCCCTTTGCCTAAAATTAAACTAAATTCAGCCCACATTTTACCCCCTTTTAAACCTAGCAGCCGTGTTTTATATTTCATAATGATCCGTTAATTAGTTTAGGAGTGAATCCTATACATGCAAATATATAAGCATATACACATACCTAACTTTATCTAAATAGAGATGAGAGGCGTTGTCACTTACCTAAAAACGGAGTGCTTTTTTTAGGGAATTATTTTGTTTTTGTTAAAAGAATTTACAAAAAAATGATTATCAATAAGAGGCGTTGTTTTTCTTTCACTCTGTGTTCATCTCTCACTCTATTTTTGAAAATGGCTGTTTAAAAATGTCATGTATTTCTGTAAAACAAGGGAATTAACCATGTCTAAACCAGATTTTTTCCTTTTATTTTATTATAGAAAATTTAATCAAACATGTCTTAGGAATAATTTTGAAAAAGTTTCTGGTTTAAGAATCACACACATTATTTTTTTAGTGTTTTTTTTTAAGCGTAATAAAATAATTTTATGTAAGGCTCTTGTAGGTTTTTTTGTATGAAGCTAAAGTAATGTTACGAAATAAATAGTTTAATAATTATAATGTAAACCCGTGTAATTGTTTATCTGAGCAAAAAGTAAAATTCTCTTTCTTTTTATTAAGGATGTACACTTTTAGGAGAGTTAGGGAGACTGTCACCATTTTATCAATATCTTTAGCTGTAAAGAGTATTTTCAGAAAAAAAATCTAAGTGAAATAATTTATATTCCTGCAAAAATCACATTGAAAAGAAAAAAACCTAGTCAGAATATTTTATCGATTTATCAGATGTATTGCTATTTAAGTCTAATTTCGACAATCCAAGTTACTATATGTATATATCATAATTTTAGACTTATTTTTTATTTTTTAACATAATTCACCCCAAACAAGGCAAGTTATCACTGTAGACATAAGGGGCTATGGAGAATTAGGGTGAAAGTTTAGGAGGGGGTCATCCTAAATTGGGAGCTGTGCAGCAAGATGCATGTTCATATTAGTTTTAAATTTCTGCATGTTGGTACAGTCAGCTAAACAGGGAGCAGGGAGGGAGTTCCAAAGGCAGACAGCTCTAGAAAAGAAGCTATTGGAGTAGAAGGCTCTCTGGCATCTGGGGACCTCCACAGTGAATGGATGGGATTTGGCAGATTGTTGGGTTGGTCAAGTGAATTTACGTTGTGAAGGCACCAGAGCAGCAAGTTCATCAGAGCACATTCCATTGATGTACTTTTAAAACAAGCACAAGGATGCAACATTGCGGCGATGGGACAGGGGCTTTACCATCGCCACCATCACTTTTCTTTCTCCTTCACCACCGCAACCGCTACCACCAGCACCACTTCTCCTTCACCACCACTTCTCCTCCTTCACCACTACCACCACTTCTCCTTCACCACCACGACCACTTCTCTTTCTCCTTCACCACCGCTTCTCCTTCACCACCGCTTCTCCTTCACCACCACCACCACTTCTCCTTCACCACCACCACCACCACTTCTCCTTCACCACCACCACTTCTCCTTCACCACCACCACCACCACTACCACTTCTCATTCTCCTTCACCACCACCACTACCACTTCTCATTCTCCTTCACCACCACCACTACCACTTCTCATTCTCCTTCACCACCACCACTACCACTTCTCATTCTCCTTCACCACCACCACTACCACTTCTCATTCTCCTTCACCACCACCACCACCACCACTTCTCATTCTCCTTCACCACCACCACCACTTCTACTCCTTTTTCACCATCGCCACTTCTCCTTCACCACCACCACTTCTCCTACACCACCACCACTTCTCCTACTCCTTCTTCATCACTACCACTTCTCCTTCACCACCACCACCACTTCTCCTTCACCACTACCGCCACTTCTCCTCCGCCTTCTTCACCACCACCACCACCACCACTTCTCTTTCTGCTTCACCACCACCATATATTGCTATATATGATTATTAATTTTCAGTGTAATTCACTGCGGGATGTAAAGTACCTTTTCTCCTTTACGCTGTCACGATTGTTTATTTAAAAAAATTTGTTTTATAGGTAATGTCTAAGAAAATTGATCGGATTAAGGGGATGTTTGTGGCGTGTCGTTCATGTGAAGCTCGGTATCTGATAAGGTCTCTTGGAGGCAAACTGCGCATTGGTCTTGCAGAGCAGTCCGTCTTGACAGCACTTGGGAATGCAGTCTTCCTTACACCACCAGGACAAGGTAAATATACCCAGAAAGATTAATGCCAGGGTTATGTGTTCTACATTCGACGCCCAGAATGTAACATCCACCCCTCATCTTGAAGTTGTTCGTTTCGACTACCGAAACGAATGGTAAAATCATCATATTCGTTTTAATGTCCGTTTTACAGGCTGGCATGTGTTGGACGGCTTTTAGAAAGTGACTTTCAAACTAACCTATCTCTGGCCAGGTCTTTATTTATCCCTCTTTCTCTCGTTTATCCTTATCAATTTTACCCATGTTTTCTTTAGTTTTCCTCTGTGTACTGACTCTGCTTCCTGACTGCACTCATCAATTATTTCAATGTGACCAAACCAACGAAGTCTCCTGTTTTGCACACATCTTCCTGTACTGTCCAGATTCAATCTTCCTCTCAAGTCATCAGATCTAAATCTGTCTTTAAGACTCGCGTCCTATTATTTTCATATCATTTCTCTCCATACAATGCATGTCCTCACCCCTTACTGGCCAGTTTTCACTTCCATACATCATCACACTGCGTACACATCTGATAGACTTTTCCCTTGATCAACATTGGTAACAACTCTGCTGGTTTGTAAAGTCAGAAGTTTCTCTAAACTCACTCCAACCACTTCTAATTCTTTCAATCACACTAGCTCCTTCTCCACCCTGTGCTCCAATGGTATCACCAAGGTAACAAAACTTCTGAATAACCTCAATAGCTTCGCCATCCAGATATACTTTCTCCACATCTGAGTTGTCATCTGTCTCCCTTGTCTTACACTTTCTGCAGACAAATAAGTTATCATCTCTCAACCTACCAGTAATTCCACTGCACTTCTTGTGTACCCAATGCTTACAGGTACCACAAGAAATGTAATTGCACCCTTATCGTAATCATTCATTTTGTAGTGACTGATAGTTACTGTCATGCCCAATTTATAACTCGGCACTCCTAGTAACCGAAACTTTGACAGCTTTGATGCATGTAACAGAGATAAACATAATTCCGTCCCTCTTCGCGCATCTCCCATTTTTACTGACCAATCAAGTGATATTAAGACACTGCTAACAGCAGCAGCTGTGAGACCAGTATAAAAAGACACAGATCTTCTGATTCTGTCTCCAGTACTAGTACTAATGTACAACGACTGTCAGCAGGAGCATCAAGACTAATAACTTTTGTTATTTTGTAACCAAAACTTTCGCAGTTTCGATCGATGAGATGAACATAATTCTGTCCCTCTTCGCACATCTCCCTTTTTACTGACCAATCAAGTGATATTAAGACACTGCTAACAGCAGCAGCAGCTGTGAGGCCAGTATGAAAAGACACAAATTTTATTACATTTTGCTTACAAGTACAGCAAAACATTTAATTACACCCGACTCCCTTTCCACAAACTGAGCAGGGGGAAGTTTCCTCTTTTTAGGGGCTTTCCCACACTCTGAAATAGGACTTAACCGGACATATCTGTAGGTCCAAAAATACAACATCGACAAAATATCACAAGACTATAGTACAGAAATGCATGAATAAACGTTATCAAAATTTTAAGAATTCTCATGGAAGAAGCAAAAAGGTCCGTCCAAAACGGGTAAGTTCTCACCGAGTTGGTACAAAGGCGGACCAGCTTGTCTCCATGATGGGGAAGACAATTGTTGAATGAAAACGCAGGAAAGAATTGCACAAATGATGAGCCAATTACATAGTCTGTAATGTTATCTATTAGTCCAATCATACGCCGATTATATTGTAAGTCAGCAGAAATATTCATTTACATTTAAAAAAAATTTTTTTTAATATTTCATAAATCATAATTATCATAATATTCAGCTTAAGTCCATTTTACATGCTGGCATGTGTTGGACAGCTTTTAGAAATTAAAATTCCAAACTAACCCATCTCTGCTCAGCTCTTTATCCCTTTTTCTCTCAAGTCTATTCTTATCACTTCATCCAATGTTTTCCTTGACCTGATCCTGTCAACTGACCCTGCTACCTCAACTGTTCTACATCTACTAACCAAAGAACTCTTATCCATTCTTTCCATGTGACCATACCATTGAAGTCTTCTGTTCTGCTCACATCTACCTATACTGCCCAAATTTAATCTTCTGGGCTCATTAGATCTAAGCTCTTCTTTAAAACTGACATTACACATCCATCATATTATTCTCATATCATTTCTCTCCATGCAACGCATATCCTCAACCCTCATTGGCCAGGTTTCACTTTCATACATTACACTGTGAACATGGGTGCTAATGAGATTTAAATTTTTTTAATTCAATAAAATGTATTTACATTTGTTTCAGAATTTCCTCCTGAAATTTGTGACGCTGGCAAAAGAATGGCTGCCGATTCCCTGAAGAAAAAATTAGAAGAGAGCACCCTCATCATCAAGACAACATATTGGTTTGTTAACAATTTCAAGTTAACGTCATATACGTATCTTATATATAATAATAAAAACAAAAAAACTTGTCTGTCTGTTTGTGTGTCTAAATTTCAACTAATATTCTCCTCGTCTTGGCATTGATCAAGTATCAGTCTGAACACTGTAGATAAAATTCAGAAATAGTATCGGAACAGTTAAACAGAGGTGTCGCCAAGATCAAGTCCAAATGAATGTTAATATCTCTCTCCAGTGTAAAAACAAAAAAAAAAACCTAGTTCAGTCAAACATAAAAAAAATTCCAGCACTATTCTCTCCTTTCGTTCGCTTTACGATCCCACGTTCAGAACGATCTCCACATCTCTCACCGAATCTTCATTTTCCTGCTTTTATTAAAAAAAAATGCGACACATGCAAACCAACTTAATTTGCATAAATTTCTCTCTCGACGCTGCTGCCCGGATCTTCAAATAAAAACCTTATTTGACTTTCTGACGCCTTTCTCCTCCCACTCCTTTTTCTTTTTTGTCATCAGCGAGCGTTTTCGGGTTCGCCCCACACACACAGCATACCAGACGCTGCCTCTTTGAATGGCGCCGACAAGTGTCTGCATTTACGTCAGTCGGCCGCTCTCCGTTACACTCTAACTTTCAGACCATTTAATTGTTTTCTTTCAAATTGAATTGCTTAAATATCACTGCAATAATTAATGTTTTGTGAATATTTTGTAATATAATGTTAAGTAAATATTTCATTTGTCGTTTCTACATATACTTTTATAGTCGAGGGTTTGATTTGGACCAAAATTAAAATCTCATTGGAAGCCATGTTAATTAGTTACTGACTACAGACGTCACCATGAAAACCAATGATTGGTTGGTCAAATGCCAACGGTGTATGTATGTATGTATGTATTAGTGTTTGTGGATGCCTTCATGTGTTTACTCATATAGATATTCCGAATGTTGGTTCATTATTGTTTTAGTAATAACCATTTTGTTTGAAAGTTTAAATCACAAAAAAACAACTCAAAAAATTTTTCTTTTGATATATATATATATATATATAGGGGAAATACATTTTATTATTTATCCATTTTTTTTTTTTCAGGCTTAGATTTATTTGTTAAAAAAACAAATCTTGAGTCCTTTTTGACAAAATGAGTACTAATACACTCACCCTCGATGGAGCGTTGGATGTCAGTGAGACATTTTGCTTGGATAGTCTAGTAGTTTCAGGTTTTTAAACATCATACCTCTCCCTCGCCAAGACGATCAGTCTGATACGCTAGAAAATACTGGCTTGTTCTTATCGTAGGCAAGCATCCTGGCCAAATGTTACAAAGTTCAGCAAAAGAAATTTGGAAGATGTCATCACAAACTGCTAAGAGCCCTAGAAGAATTTTCTATCTAAAATATATTCACAATATATCTTTAAATATAAAATAATAAATATACAAACTAGAGCTGAAAAATTATTGAACAAATCCATAGCTCATTTAAAAAAAAACAACTTTTCGACGATTTGTGACTTTCATACTTTCGTTTTCACTCAGCAACAAATGACGCCGTTTGTCATATAACTATGGCCAGAAATGATAAAAAAAAACTTTCTCTGCGATTAATACCAATTTCAGAATTGTCCAACGAATGTATTAATTTTATTTCGTAATAAACAAATAATTAACAGATACCGGATCCATTTTTTTAATTTGTGAAACTTAAAAATTTAAAACAAAACAATTTGTGAGACTATAAAAAAAAAACAACAATGTTATGTCTGTATTAAAAATTTAAAACCAAAAACAATTTGAGAAAATAAAAAAAGGAAGTGTTCAAAATAACAATTTGTGAAAACATAAAAAAAAAAAAGTGTTCAAAACAATAAAATAAAAAAACAAATAAATTATTTAAAAAATAGATCCGGTATTCTGTTAATTATTACGAAATAAAAGTAATACATTCGTCTGAAATTGGTATTAATTGTGGAGAAAGTTTTTTTTAATTATTTAAAAAAAAAATTATTTCTGGCCATCCGTATATGACAGCGTCATTTGCTGCTGTGTGAAAATGAAAGTCACAAATCAAAATATTTTCTTCAATATTTGGCTGTAGAATATTGAAGAAATTAAAAATGCTTTAGAAAAAGGTTTTGTTAAGGTGTGTGTGTATGTTTATATATTTCTATGTATAGGATTTACTCCTAAACTAATTGACCGATCATTATAAATTTTGGAACACAGCTGCTAGGCATCAGGGTAGGTAATGTGGGGTATATTTAGTTTTATGCAAAAAAAAAAGGAATGAAGCCCCTTTTGTGAAAATTCAGATACTTTTGCTTTTTTTTAAAAATTTCAACAATAGGTAATTAGACATCAATTAATAAATGTTCCCCAACTTTTAGTTTTTTTGCAGCATTTTAAAGAGATTATAGGGATAATAATATGGGCACAAACTCCCATTTGAAAATTCAAATATTTCAGATTTGCATTAAATTTGATCCATAGTCATTAGACACCAATTAAGCAAGATTCCTTGAATTTCAATTTCTTCTTAAGACCTCTTAAGCTTAAATCTTAAATTTTAGACATTTTAATTAAATCAAAATCGTCTAATGGACTTTGATCAAAATTGGAATAAGGATTCTAGATATAAGGTTTAGTGGTATTATATCTTGATTTTCCTTTTAATAAGGAGACCTATATGTGGTGCAAACTGTTCTGTTTGGGAAATTAATTGGTGCTTCTGCAGTTTCACAATGACATGTTAGGCCTCTCTTTAAAAAAATAATAACTAAAGAAGTGTATAAACTTTATGTACGTACGTAGTAGCTAAAAAGAAGACTACACCAAAAAATTATGCAAATTCATCCAGTATTTATTAAATTAAAAATAAAAACGATTTTATCTATAGGTCACCATTTTTCTTATATTTTGACTTTTCCAAAAGTTATCTCCCTTGCCTAATCAGTGAGCTGAAATGTCTACCGATACGTAAGATCGTTTTTTTTTTTGTTTTTTTTTTTCTTATAATTTAATAAATACTGGATGAATTTGCATAATATTTGTCTCTGTAAATTTGTACTTAAGGACCTATGCTAATTTACAAAAAATTTTTTTTTTTATTTAGACTTGGGGGGGGGGGGCAGTTTTTCATATAGATTTAACATAATTTTAACAAAAGGTTTTGTTACCTTGGTGATACCATTGAAGCCTAGGGTAGAGCAAGTGCTAGTTTGATTGCCAGAGTTAAGAGTGGATGGAGTAAATTGAGTGAACTTCTGCCATTACTAACCAGCAGAGCGTTACCACTGTCGACTAAGAGAAGAGTCTATCAGGCGTGTGTGCGCACAGTGTGATGATGTATGTCAGTGAAGGTTGAGGACATGCGTTGCATAGCAAGAAATGATAAGAAAATGATATGATGAATAAATAATGTGAGTCTTAAAGACAGGCTTAGATCTGATGACCTCAGAGGAAGATTAAATTTGGACAGTATAGGGAGATGTGTACAGAACAGAAGACTTCGATGGTATGGCCACATTGATAGAATGGATGAAGGTTTATGGGTTAGTAGATGTAGAACAGTTGAGGTAACAGGGTCAGTTCACAGGGAAAGGCTAAGGAAAATATGTAAGGAAGTGATAAGGATTGACTTTAGCGAAAGAGGGATAAAGCCCTGATAGGTTAGTATGGAAGTCGGTTTCTAAAAGCCATCCAACACATGCCAGCATGTAAAACAGCCTTAAACCGAATATAATGATGACGTAAAATGATCACCTATTTCCGGACCAGAAGTTTCTAACTGGATAGCGTTTTAAGGGCCTATAAGAATGGTAAGCGCAATGAAATCAAAATCTGTAGCGCATATGCATGACAAATGTCAAAGATTTATTATTTCTAAAAAAATAGTCTGGAAAACTTTGTGGTTAAAAAAACAAAATTATGCACTCCCTTAACTCATTCTAAGTCTGGGAGATAACAGATCCTCTCCCCACACCAAAAAAAGTTTAAAAAAAAAAAAAAAAAAAAATGATTTAACTAAAATCAGAAAATACTTGTCTTTAAAATGTTATCTTACAGTAAATTGTTTACGTTAAATTTATATGTGGTACCTGTACGAAGAACAAATGGACTCGTCAATCTATAATAAAATGCGAGAAGCATTCCAACTCACTGACTCCTTCCACCCCAGTTCTATACTGGCAGTCCAGAATACCACTTCTTGTATATATATTCTTTTTCTTCAATAATATATCTTTGTTCCTGTAACCCCGTGTTTCCGTATCGCATTCTAAAGTTTAAAATATTTTAAAATTTTATCAAAAACGTGTAGAAGCATCCCATTTTACTTTTTGGTCGAACTAGCATCGGGTCCTCATCTACAATAATAATAAGACCATTATCTCTTGTCAGTTAATTATCGGTGTTTCTTAAGTTCCTTCATCAGGAAAAAATTGTCTACAGTTTTCAGTATTTAAATTAAACCCATTGTTCTCAACTTTTTCTTTTTTTGAATTTTTTTTATTGCGATTTTGTTTTTCCTACAGTGAGTGCCCTAATTATGACGCCATAGTAAAAGTTTTGCTCAAAGACGGCATTGACGAATTACCAAACAAATGTAAATTGACACCAGGTAAGTAACTTTTTTTATGAACACCTTTATAAGCTAATTAGCTGGCTTCTCCGCTAGCTCTCGCTTCACATTTATTATATATATATATATATATATATATATGATCCTTATTTAATATGTATTATTGGACCAATTTTAATTTTCGGTGGACCTATGGTTTAAATTTCAGTGTTTGTTTGGGGGGGGGGGGCTCTTAATATCAAAATTTGCTGAAATTTTGGGACTAGACATCATTTTTGGTCATTTACCTATGGTTTAAATTCCATTTGAATCTAAGGGAAAACAGTTTTCAGTAGGGGGGGGGGGGGTCCGGCCGGGGACCCCCAAGCATTGAAGTGATATATTTCTTATATAGCCTATGACCTTCACAGAGAGGTCAGTAGTCCACATGCCAATTTTCAAGCAATTCTGTCCAGCGGTTTGGGTGAACATAAGACACAAAATCAGGTGGACACACACACACAGTTACTATTTTATATATAGAGATTTGCATCATAAGACAAATATTAATGACTTGAAGCTAAAGGGCCACATTGTCTCACCTTTTTTTTTTTTTTCTGACATGTTAAGTCAGGAAAAGTTGCGTGTGCGTGGAGGCTACTTCAACGTATTACTACCTAGATTCATCTAGGTATATGAAACTAAGAATTATTCGGTCTGGAGCATTTACGACTTTCAGCAATAACTGAGATACAGGAGAAAGAGAAGGAGTGGGAAGAGGAAAGAGGAGGAGTGGGAAGAGGAAAGAGGAGGAGTGGGAAGAGGAAAGAGGAGGAGTGGGAAGAGGAAAGAGTGGGAAGAGGAAAGAGTGGGAAGGGGAAAGAGGAGGTGTGGGAAGGGGAAAGAGGAGGTGTGGGAAGAGGAAAAAGGAGGTGTGGGAAGAGGAAAGAGGAGGAGTGGGAAGAGGAAAGAGGAGGAGTGGGAAGAGGAAAGAGGAGGAGTGGGAAGGGGAAAGAGGAGGAGTGGGAAGAGGAAAGAGGAGGAGTGAGAAGAGGAAAAGTAGTAGCAAGAAAGAGTGCAGTGGGAGTCATACTGTGAAGAGGAAGAAAGTGTACTTTCTGATGGATCTTAGTTGATTTTGATACTTACACGTGTGGGGGTCGTCATACCTTTTTTTGGTGATAACTTCCTCCACAAATAAAAATAATAAGAAGAAGATTTACATGCACAATCAACGGAAGTTTATTTACTGAAATAAACATATTAACAAATATAATATTACTTTTTGTAATGAGTTCATGAGTCCTTCCTTTAGTTTCAGGGTAAGTAAAAAGAAGAATGTCTTTTCTTTTGTTGAATGTTCATTTGTTATAAAATGTTAAAAGAGGCAATAGGTAATGTTCGCCTGTGAAATTGTATGAAGCGCGCGAAAGGATGAAATGGAAGAGTGATAGTAAGATGCGTGTAACCTCCGGACGAAAAGTCAGTTGAAAGAGAAAGTTTGATGTTTGTGTGTGCTTAAATACTATTTGGATCGGCTCCAGCGAGCTTAAAGAGAAAAGTTTAGAAAAATATGTCTTTGGAGAAATCTCATTGGACAGAAATATCACGTGGTGTGCTCCCAATTACGTCCGCTCGTTTTGAGTTGATTTAATATATAAAGCCACATCGGAATTTGCGTGGGCGTTATTTTTTATTTGTCACGCGCCAATACAACAATTTTCACTCTGCGCCCCTAAATTGTATTTATTCCAAACAACAATTTTTATTCGAATCTTAACCGTGTCAACTGGCACACACGTAAGTGCTTGAATGGAGAATCTTTTCAGATAAAGCAGAGGTGAATACTGTTTTGTAGGTGGGGATGGGGAGCTCTATGTTATTGTCCATCTTTCACACAGCCCCCAGATGTGACAATGTTTTCTAGATGGTTTTCACGAATAGGCCATTATACCCATAAAGAAGATGATGACACCGTTTTTTTTGTTTTTTTTTAACTTAAAATATATTTTATTTATCTTAACTTTCTGGATATCACAAGCTTCTAAAGCCTAATATATAGCAGGATCTATCTTACATTACATTTTGTTTCCTTGCTAAAAGTCAGACTACAACTGAAATCTAACTTCAAATCCTTTGTGTCACATGATTAAATTAACCAATCAGATTCACTTCTGTCAATCATGCCTAATGATTCAATGCACCTGACTACGCTTCAAAATTATATTTCTCTGAGTAAATTAAAGAAAAGATAAATGGAAAAATGGATAATCGCCAAATGTAAAGGACAAAATCAAATCAAACGTTTTTGTTTAATATTTTCTTCCTTTTATTCAAAGAACTTTATCAAAGTAGCAAAAAACGACATTTTTGATCACTTTTATACCGGATATGAGGAAGTCAGAGGAGGTGATGGGTGTTGAAAAGATTTCAGTGTATGTGAGGAGAAAGTGGTGGGGGGAAACAGTCAATATTTTTTAGATATCCGTGACTAACTGGATGAGGGGAGGTAAGTGAAGGGACTGATGTGTAATATTTGCTCGGAATCTCCAATTTATTGTGTATTACTTATCTTCTAAAGAGGGAAAATCACGAATGTGTCCAGTTTGTAAGGAATGATTCATATGTTACTATTATTCATAGACTTTATAACAAATATAAGCAAAAGAAAGTCGACCTTTGGTTTACTTTTGCCAGCCTCATAACTCTTGCTATTTTATTCGTTAGTCCGTATACTCCATGAGCGATGTTTCTGACATAGTGGGAAGAATTGCTGTTTTCTGTGTTGTCTGTTGCTTTTTTGAGTGGGTGGTATGTTGAATTTTCAATCCTCTCATAGTATTCATCATCATTCGACTGTCAATCTGTTCCATCTCGTTAACCTTAATCCTCGAATGGTTTTCAGACTTGATAGTAAAAATAAAAATACGACCAGACTCGCACCTACATTTTAAAGAAGAGTGAATGGCACATACAGAGATGCTGCGAGGTGCACGTCCTGCGTCTTTGATGCATCGAAATCCAATGTTGTAAACTCTGGATCTGCGTGTCCCAATATTCCAATAGGGTGGTTGTGTGCGATTTTGTTTTCCAAGAAAAAATGTTACTTTTTGAAATAAGCGACTTTCTAATCTATATTGATTGACTTGACTTCCAGCAATAAAAATGTGTCCCCCCCGTCAAGTTAAAAAAACAAACACTTTGACTGAAATTGGCAACTTACTTAAAGCAAAGTGTTGTGCTTGTGCATATCAACCCTGACATTGAAATATTTAAAGAATGTATAAACTTTATTATGTACTTACGTGTTAGCTGAAAATAAGATTGTGCAGAAAAAATTACGCAAATTCATCCAGTAGTTATTAAATTATAAGAAAAAGAAGAAAAAACAAAAAATTTTACGTACTTTTGATATTTTTGTAAACAATCAGAAAACCCCAAACCCCGAAATGGTGAAAATATGAGTTATCGTCCTTGACCACTGGAAAATGGTGGAAATATCTACCGAGTGATAAAATCGTTTTTTATTTATAATTAAATAAATACTGGATGAATTTGCATAATTTTTGTCTTTTTTTCATCTACCACGTAAGTACATAACAAAGTTTATACATTTCTTTAGCTATTTTATTTTTAAGAGCGGTCTAACATGTCAGGGTTGATATGAACAAGCACCCAAAGTGTAGTATCTGTTCTGATATTACACCTTAACTTTTTCTGTTAGTGAATGAGGAATCCTTTTAGACTGAGGCAATCTTGATTTTTGTCTCACTCCAGAGTGCCCCTTTTTGGGGATCTGGAGTTTCTCCCCATTAAAAACGACATAGTGACTAATTCTGCCTTGTAGGGAGGCAAGTAAAATGGGGCCAACTTGCAGTGAGGATTAAAGAAATTCTTCACTGTAACTAATTGAATTTCGGACTGTGATTAACAGACTGGTTTTGTTTTGAATTTATTAATTTAGTGAAAGAAGTGTATATGTCAAGAAAAAAAAACTGAAAGACGAAGGGGCAAAGTTTGTGTACTGTGTTAAAAAAAAAAAAATTTATTCAAAAACAACAACAATTATTCGACAAATGATGAGTTTGAACGTGTAAACTAAAAATCATGTATAGGCGACAAAAATGGTTATGTTTTTTTGTTTTTTTAATATTATTGAGTGAGGAACCATTTTGAGTTAAAATCTATTTAGTATTACACATGTAATTAGAAGAAAAACACATTTGAAATGTGTAAATATGCTAGATTTTAACAAAAAGGAACCGGAAGTAGTGCATTTACCTCATGGCACCATGTTTTTGTTTTTTGTATCGCTCAACATGAAAAAAGTATTAAAGTGTCTTTTTTTCCCCTTTTACTACGTAATACCAAATTGATTTTAACTCCAAAACGTTCTTAATATAATTATCTTTAAATATATATATATAAATATTATCGCCTATACACTAATTTTATTTGAATTTTTGAAGAAGCTGTTTACACCTTCGAACTAATCATTAACCAATTATTTAAATATTATTGTTGTAATACAGCTTCCTATTCCAGTAACTTCTTTCCAAGAACTGCGGGTTTGTGGAACTCTCTTCCTGCTGACTGTTTTCCTCCTACCTATAGCCTTGGTCTTTTCCAGACTAAGGCCAATAGGCATATCCTGTCTTTGCGATAATCATCTTTTGTTTTTGTTAGCTCCGTACATTAAGTGGCTTCATGCCATGTCTGGAGCAATTTCTATAAAATTAAATCATAGCATTTTCTCTGTTGCTGCAACCTATAGCAATTCCCGATGTTCTTAATTTTTCCCTATTGAAAATGTTTCAATTTAATTCATGAAAATTAAAAATAATCATGTTTTTCTTTTTTGTAGGAATCCCCTTAAAGCCAATGTTGGCTCACCCAACAAAGGGAGTCAGTGAAGTTTTGTCTCGATTTGACGGAGCTGTATTCACCTGTGAATATAAATATGATGGTGAACGTGCACAGGTATGGATACAAAAACGAAATATGAAAAACTCATTTTCAAATAAAAACTTTTTTATACTTACGTATTAGGCAGAAATAAGCCTACTCACCAAAAATTAGTAAAAATGATCGAGTAGAATTTTAATTTAAAATAAAAATCAGTTTTATCGTATTTTGCCGATCGACATTCATTTATTACTTTTTTATATGACAGACTGAGTTATGTCCCCCTGATTTACATGTTTTTCGCTCTAATCAATGGCAGATCTATAAAATACGATAAAACTCATTTTTATTTTTAAATAAAATTCTACTCGATAATTGTTAGTGTCGATACTTATTTTTGCCTGATACATAAATATATCAAAGAGTTTTCCGGTTAATTTATTTTTAACTACGATTTTCATGTGTGCTCTCAGCTATATAAGCACCAACACCTCTTACTCACTAGTTTTTACACGAGTCATTACATTGACATCTTATTAGTAAAACCAGATGGTGTTCCCTGGAGTCTGAGTGACAGTAATTCTCTAGATTTCAGTACTATCCGTTTTTTTTTATCATCATTGCATCTCACTTGGTGTTCTGTGTTTACTATTGAATTTCTGTGTCACATAGCTGGAGGTGTTCTCCAATCCCCATGGTGTGTGCCCACTTCGTCAGCAATCAGCTGGTCGTATTTCTGTGCCGATGTGGTAGTCAGTTTCCAATCTTTGTTCTCTCTGTCGTCTTTGTCTTCCCAATAACAGTTTTCATAAATGTTATTCATTACGAAACATCGACAAATGCAGTTAGGCTTTTAAAAATCTCTTTATGGGTTTTATTCGTTCTTCAAAGTATACATTTATGCACATAAAATAACCCCAACCTACACCCCTTTTGGGGAGGGAAGCAGTTATCCAAAAGCTCAACGGCTCTCTCTGGTGGTTCAAATGAAACAGAGCGATGTTCTCTACTCATTCACCACGTCTACTTACCTGCTTCCTGTACCTGTGACGTTACAGCCAGAACACGTAGCATTCCTCAAATTTTAATTGGAAAATTCCTCTCTACCTAATCTTTAACTTTATATGGAAATTTACCGTACTGATCCTATTTTTTCGTTGTCGTCCTTCATCTTGCTACATTTCTTGATAACGACCGGTAGTTTTCTCTGGAATTTCAGTGCCAAGAAACCTTCTCATGATTTCAGCACTCTCTTTACCCTTTCAGTGGAGGTCTGGATTGTGCTATTTCTTCTCTCTCTTTCTATGTCAATGGATCTGCTTTTCCAGATTTGTCCACGTATTCTTGACAAAGATTGTATTTGTTTTTGTAGTATTTTATTTGATATTTCTGGAAGAGAATCTTGTGTTCTTGAAATAATTGTTCAAGAATGCCTTCTGATTCCAGCTTGCCTGTTTTATTTAACGATTCTAAAAAATTCATACAAAACATCTTTGGCCAAAAATTAAAGAATTCTTTTTTCCTTCCAATTATTTTTACCCAGATTCATTTGAAAGACAATGGGAAAGTCGAAATCTACAGTCGGAATTCTGAAGACAACACTTCGAAATATCCTGATATTATTGAGCGTATCAATAAATCATTCAAGGAGAATGTTAAGTCGTGTGTGATCGATGCCGAGGCTGTGGCATGGGACAAAGAAAAACAGATGATTCTTCCCTTCCAGGTGCTCAGCACACGAAAACGAAAGGTAAAACCATTTTTTTTTTATTCATCTGTTAATGAGGTGTGCTCAAAAAGTATGCAGACTTAGCTGAATTTAGCTAGATTTTAATAAATTTAGCTAGATTTAGCTGAATTTAGCTAGATTTAGCTGAATTTAGAAAGATAAAATGTAAAACTGCATATTAAGATGTGTCCATTTAACCTGCATGTTTAACATTGAAAATGCTATTTTAAATAGAAGTGTGACAGACTGGCAGTATTTATATTTCAGACTGAAGCGTGACAGACTGGCAATATTTATATTTCAGACTGAAGCGTGACAGACTGGCAATACTTATATTTCAGACTGAAGTGTGACAGACTGACAATACTTATATTTCAAACTTAAGTGTGACAGACTGGCAATATTTATATTTCAGACTGAAGCGTGACAGACTGGCAATACTTATATTTCAAACTGAAGTGTGACAGACTGGCAATATTTATATTTCAGACTGAAGTGTGACAGACTGGCAATATTTATATTTCAGACTGAAGTGTGACAGACTGACAATATTTATATTTCAGACTGAAGCGTGACAGACTGGCAATATTTATATTTCAGACTGAAGTGTGACAGACTGACAATACTTATATTTCAAACTGAAGTGTGACAGACTGGCAATACTTATATTTCAGACTGAAGTGTGACAGACTGGCAATATTTATATTTCAGACTGAAGTGTGACAGACTGACAATACTTATATTTCAAACTTAAGTGTGACAGACTGGCAATACTTATATTTCAGACTGAAGTGTGACAGACTGGCAATATTTATATTTCAGACTGAAGTGTGACAGACTGACAATACTTATATTTCAAACTTAAGTGTGACAGACTGGCAATACTTATATTTCAGACTGAAGTGTGACAGACTGACAATACTTATATTTCAGACTGAAGCGTGACAGACTGACAATATTTATATTTCAAACTGAAGTGTGACAGACTGACAATATTTATATTTCAGACTGAAGTGTGACAGACTGACAATATTTATATTTTTCTGCTTTATATATAGTTTCCCTTTCCTAAGGAGAAAATATGAGCCCGTCCAATTTACGGATTGATTTTTCTTTTCTCGTTTAGGATGCATCAGTTTCTGATATCAAAGTTCAAGTTTGCGTGCACGCCTTTGACCTTTTGTACCTGAACGGAGAACCCCTTGTCAAGGAACCACTGAGACGCAGGCGTCAACTTTTATGGGACAATTTTAATGAAATCGAGGGCGAATTTGTGTTTGCCAAATCTCTCACAACGTCAAATACGGAAGAAATTGGAGAGTTTTTAGAAGAGTCTATCAAAGGTAGGTTCGATTCTCCATATTGTTTGTGAAACTTGTTAACATTTTGGTCGATAAAACATTTCTCTGGATACAGTATGTTGAATGTGCGAGTCAAATTAGTGACACATATCTATATATATATATATAGTCTCGGAAGTTTCTCAACCATTAAAACTATATTAAAAAAAAAAAAAAAAAAAACAAACTTATAGTCCCAAGTCTTCCAATGGAAAATCACTCATGTAAGTCAATTTATTTTTTACAGTTATTATATTAGTTTATTTCTAACACTATTTTAAGGGATCATCAGTTGTTTACCATGAAAAACTGTTTCGGGAATTTATATATATATATACATACAGGGTGTTTTGAAAATCAGTTCCACAACTTCAGGGTATTTTCTATGTGTCATCAGTCTGGAAACGCTTTGATTAATTTGATTTCCTGATTGTCTCAGAAACTGCCGGTATAAATGGCTAAACAACATATTGTATAAAATAATAAATATGTGTATGTAATTTTTTTTTAATTGCTGTCTCGACTGTGAGTAAATTTCCGGGTCTCAAATGCTAATTTGTGGAGTTTACGAAACAAGAAATTTCCATCGTCTTCAATCAGACTTGTATCAATAACAAGTTGCTGCCTACATACATACATACACACACATATATTGCGATGTAAATATATTTAAGACATATTCATTTACGTACGTTCAATAATTAAAAAAACCCAGCAATTTTGTGTTTATGTATATCTCTGTATATATATATGAGTGTATATCTATACATCCGTGTGTGTTTATGTATATATTCATGTGTGTACATGAGTGTGTTTGTGTATACATCTGTGTGTATATATTCGTGTGTGTTTATGTATACATCTGTGTGTATATATTCGTGTGTGTTTATGTATACATTTATGTATAGATCCGTGTGTGTACATGAGTGTGTTTATGTATACATCCGTGTATGTACATGAGTGTGTTTATGTATACATCTGTGTGTGTATATGAGTGTGTTTATGTATACATCTGTGTGTGTATATGAGTGTGTTTATGTATACATCCGTGTGTGTATATGAGTGTGTTTATGTATACATCCGTGTGTGTATATATCCGTGTATGTACATGAGTCTGTTTATGTATACATCCGTGTATGTACATGAGTGTGTTTATGTATACATCCGGTTATGCACATGAGTGTGTTTATGTATACATCCATGTGTGTACATGAGTGTGTTTATGTATACATCCATGTGTGTACATGAGTGTGTTTATGTATACATCCGTGTGTGTACATGAGTGTGTTTATGTATACATCCGTGTATGTACATGAGTGTGTTTATGTATAGATCTGTGTGTGTATATGAATACATCCGTGTGTGTATATATCCGTGTATGTACATGAGTGTGTTTATGTATACATCCGGTTATGTACATGAGTGTGTTTATGTATATATCTGTGTGTGTACATGAGTGTGTTTATGTATACATTCGTGTGTGTACATGAGTGTGTTTATGTATATATCTGTGTGTGTGTATGAGTGTTTTTATGTGTATATCTGTGTATATAAGTGTTTATGTATATGTCTGTGTATGTATGAGTGTGTGTATATATATATATATATGTGTGTGTGTGTTGTCAACCACATAATTGCATGGTGTTAATTAGTCTGAAATCTGAAAGAAATTATTTTCTAAACAACAAAGGAAAATCTTTGTGTCTTCAGACACTTTTATTTCCTTTGATGTTTTGTTAGACAAAACTCTCAATAATTGTTTTCCTCAGGCTCGACCAGATCATCGAGAAAATTGATCAATTCAACTGAGGAATTCAATAAAATTGAATCAAAATTAACGGAAGATGAAAGGTGGAACTTTTAGAACATAAAGTGAATTCTAGCAAACATTTCCTCTACATTTTTCACATTACCTTCCTGTTTTCCTGGGTTTTTCTAAAAAAAAATGTTTGATAGTTAGTGGGTTTTTTTCTGTATATCTGAAGATTCATTTCGTCTAAGATTCAGATTTTCTAATTACCAATACTCTGATCACAGCTGTTATTTTTTAATTAAAACTAATTTTGCTTGATACGAGGCCTTGTTTTTTGTCAGACACTATTTTAATATATATATATATATATTTGGATTTTTCACTTAGAAAATAGATTATTCAGTGAAGACCGGGATTAGTCCAATAAAAACAAGCTCGATGATACTCGATTACAGGGTACAGAGCATTTATGTGATTTTTTGAAGGCTTACCAAAGCATTCCGTTCATGAGCCCAATCAACTTGGGAACGGAGTTTTTGACTGTTTTGGTCTTTGTTTGGGGGGGGGGGATATTTTTTCATAGTATTCTCGCTCAATAGTACCGTTTCATTTGAGTGGATTTAGGACATTTTTTTTTTTTTTTTTTTTGTGCTAGTTCGGGACTAATTTTTTGATATTTCGCCTAGTAGCAACAATGTTGTGAAAATCTTGCGAGATATTTTTCTAAGACATTCTATATATTTAAAAAAACAAAATTTTTTTAATTTTTTTTTTTTTTTCCCCTTCTTAAGTGACCTCAATTAAAGCAACGCCACATTGTGTATTGCCGGTTGTTGTAATTATTATTCCAGGTACTTAATTTCCCTGATGATCTGCCAAGCAAGGACCTGCTTGGTAGTGAAACACGTGTAGGTAAAAAACTCTTTAATTTGAAAATGATAAATAAATAATCTTTGAATGAAAATGTCTTTTGTGGTGTTGTTTGGGCTCATGAACGGAATGCTTTGGTAAGCCTTCAAAAAAAAAAAAAATATATATATATATTTATTTATTTAACATAAAAGTCAACTTCTCAAAAACAGTCATTCAGATATAATTCTTAAACCGTGCTGAATCAAGACAGCAGACTTTATACATCTATTCTTTTCAAAGAGAGAATTTTACAATAATAATAATAAGTATTAATTATATTATATTATAAAACTTGCTTAAAAATGAAGCTGAAAGTGAAAAAGAAAATGGAAGCAATATACAGAAATGCTCAAATTTGTTTTTTAAATTATTATCATCACATTTAGTGATAGCTTTAATGTTTGAGTAGGAGTATGTCGGGGTTCTGTACTGAGTCTGTTGCTGACTCTGTATAAATGAATTTTTATCAATTATACCTGAGGCACCCCCCCAAAGCAAAAAAAAACACCAAAAGGACACATGTAGGGTCGACACTGTTTTTTTTTTAGTTCCGGATAACTTATATACAAAACATACGCAGTATTTTTTATTTACAAAACGTTTTGTTTTGTAAACTTTAGAAATTTATAAAAAGAATATATTTTTAATTAAAAAAAATTACAAACTTGTTTTTTTGAACAAAATTTATAAATAAATAAACAAAAGAAATTTAAACATAACAAAAAAAAACATTTAAATAAGTGGTTTATAAAACTTTTTATTTAAACTTTTTTTTTATTATTAAAACTGTCTTTTTCTAATCTCGAAAGTTTACAAAACAAAACATTCTTTTTTTTTTTACTTGCCTTGCCACAAGGGCAGAATTAGATACATGGTCGGTTTTAAATGGTGGGAAATATTTAAAAAAAAAAAAAAGGGCATTAAATATTTATTTACAACCATAATTAAATCAAATCTTAAGAATAGTTTTATTTACAAATTTTTTTTATAATAAAAACAAAACAAACAAATATTAAAAAAAAAACAAATTTCATTAAATATTTATTTACAACCATAATTAAATCAAATCTTAAAAATAGTTTTATTTACAAATTTTTTTGATAATAAAAACAAAACAAACAAATATTAAAAAAAAAACAAATTTCATTAAATATTTATTTACAACCATAATTAAATCAAATCTTAAAAATAGTTTTATTTACAAATTTTTTTGATAATAAAACAAAACAAACAAATATTAAAAAAAAAAGGGGCATTAAATATTTATTTACAACCATAATTAAATCAAATCTTAAAAATAGTTTTATTTACAAATGTTTTTTATAATAAAAACAAAACAAACAAATATTAAAAAAAAAAAAATTTCATTAAATATTTATTTACAACCATAATTAAATCAAATATTAAAAATAGTTTTATTTACAAATTTTTTTTATAATAAAAACAAAACAAATAAATATTTAAAAAAAAAAAATGGGCATTAAATATTTATTTACAACCATAATTAAATCAAATTTTAAAAATAGTTTTATTTAAAAAAAAATTTTATAATAAAAACAAAACAAACAAATATTAAAAAAAAAAAGGGGCATTAAATATTTATTTACAACCATAATTAAATCAAATCTTAAAAATAGTTTTATTTACAAATTTTTTTTATAATAAAAACAAAACAAACAAATATTAAAAAAAAAAGGGCATTAAATATTTATTTACAACCATAATTAAATCAAATCTTAAAAATAGTTTTATTTACAAATTTTTTTTATAATAAAAAACAAAACAAACAAATATTAAAAAAAAGGGCATTAAATATTTATTTACAACCATAATTAAATCAAATCTTAAAAATAGTTTTATTTACAAATTTTTTTTATAATAAAAAACAAAACAAATAGTAAAAAAAAAAAAAAAATTGCAGAGATCGTGCCCCTATTTAATTGCCTCCCCATGAAAGCAGAGTTAGACACAAAGTCGTTTTTTTTATGTAGGGAAAATAAACAAACAAAAAAAAATCTTAACAAAAAAAACACCTATGCAGCATTCATTTATTTAAATGTTTATTTTGGCCGATGTAACCTCAGACTTTGTCGAACTCTGATATCTGTACGGAATTTCGAACGGACCCCTTTTATTAAATCCACGGGGAGGGTGGGGGGGGGGGTAGCTTGCGCTCGTTCCGTTAGACATGACCAGATCTTAATAAATTCAAACTTCTATTCTTAACATTGTCTCTACTAAGGATTGAACCTTCAACCTTCAGAAAACTGTCACTTCCCGAGTTCAATAAGATGCACCCGAAGAAAGTCGGAGGTTACATCAGCCGAAACGTTGTGACAATAACATCCAAGATAGGCGCATTAGTCCGAATAATCCCAAGTAATACAAGTTCATTTACTTATCTAAATTAGATCCGTTTCCCTAATTAGTAGTTGCTGCTGTCTTTTGAGGGGTCTAAATACCCGCGACTAGGACGGCACTGCACAAATCTGCTGGGCACACGACGTGCTGACCTCAAGCAGGCGGGATTAGGACCACTACATCCAGCGAAACAACTTCATTGCCTACGACAACTTGCGCATGACAAGGCCAGATGGCCTGGGACTA
Organism: Sepiola atlantica; assembly: GCA_963556195.1. Classification (NCBI taxonomy): domain Eukaryota; kingdom Metazoa; phylum Mollusca; class Cephalopoda; order Sepiida; family Sepiolidae; genus Sepiola; species Sepiola atlantica. The sequence goes on along the minus strand of OY744534.1, from coordinate 85,264,496 downwards.
GCATGGAGGACTGATTGCAGCTACGGGATGTCATTTTTTTAATAAAATAATAATAAATACCCCTATCCATCTGCACTCTAGATAACGTGTAGCCTCTTGTTTCTAAGCGACGACTGATTATATTATCTCTTTCAAATACCTGACGATCAGCCCAGCTGCCATCTTGTATATCAGGCTACATTCCCTTACTTTGCTTTTAAAACCCATTCTGATGTCTAAATATGTTACAACCCTATTTTCCCTGTTTTCTTTTCTTTCAGGCAACTGTGAAGGGTTGATGGTCAAATCGTTGGATGTCGATGCCACGTATGAAATTGCCAAAAGATCACACAATTGGCTCAAGGTTGGGAAACAGTTTATTTGCAGTTGATTTTTATTTTACTTTTTATTTTTATGATTTTTACTAAACAACAATTTATACTTGCTAACATTTTTGGTTTGTAGTGTATGTACGTGTTTATATGTCTGAGTGTGTGAAATTATACATCTGTGTGTATGGGTGTATTTACATATACATTTGGGTGTATGGGTGTGTTTATATATACATCTATGTCTATGGGTGTGTTTTTATATATATATATATATATATATATATATATATATATATATTTGTGCGTATGGATGTGTTTATATATACATACATCTGTGTGTATGGGTGTGTTTATATATATATATATATATATATACACATCTGTGTGTATGGATGTGTTTATATATATATACATACATCTGTGTTTATATATATATATATACATACATCTGTGTCTATGGGTGTGTTTATATATATATATATATATATATATATATATATATATTTGTGTGTATGGATGTGTTTATATATATATATATACATACATCTGTGTGTATAGGTGTGTTAATACATATACAAATATATACGAGGGGCGTTCAATAAGTAATATCCCTGACCCATTTCCCATAGCAGTAGATTAATGAAACTTGGCACAGTTATTAGTCTTTCTCTACATGGGAACCACCCAGAGTTATGCATTTCTCCCATCGTTTGATGCAGCTCTGGACACCGTTTTTGTAGAACACCCCAGGTTGGTCCTCCAACCACGTTGTAACTTCAGAAATCAAAGCTGCATCATCTGGGAAACGTTTTCCTTTCAAAAACAACTTCATGGCTGGAAAGACATGAAAGTCAGAGGGTGCAAGGTCAGGAGAGTAAGGGGGATGGAGAGGATTTCATAGCCCGTGCTTCTGATCTGGCGACATGCGAGTTGTGGACCGGAGCGTTGTCCTGCAGGAGGAGAATACCTTTGCTGATCTTGCCCCGCCTCTTGATTTTGATAGCTTCTCTTAATTTCATCAAAAGTGAAGCGCAATAGGTTCCTGTAATTGTGGTACTCTTTGCCAGGAAATCTGTCATCACTACTCCACCTTGGTCCCAGAAGACTGTGAGCATGACCTTGCCAGCGGAGGGCTGCATCCTTGCCTTCTTTGGAGGTGGTGAGTCTAATTGCTTCCACTGCATTGACTAAGCTTTGGTCTCTGGATTATAGTGATGGACCCAAGTTTCATCCTGTGTAATCAGTCTTTTGGAAAACTTTGACTCATCTTCTTGGCACATCTCCAAAATGGCAGCCTCAACTTGACGGACAGATGCCTCATCAATGGTAGAAGAGGGACAACCAGGTCTGGGAGCTGTTTCCATAGACTTCTGGCCATGTTTGAATTCACGATGCCGGCATTTTACAAGGTCATATGATGGGGCATCATCACCATAAGTTTCTTTCATTTCATCAAAAGTCTCCTTTGGTGTGCGTCCTTTCGAATACAAAAACCGGATCACTGCGCGACACTCAACTGGCTCCATTTCACACCTGACTCAGTTCAAACACCTGTAAATCAGAAACCATAATTAGTTCAGAACTGTATTTTGCCACATAACCCATACAGATATAAATCATTACACATGCAAAATTTCATCTAGATCAGACAACTGGAAGTGGGTCAGGGGCATTACTTATGAACGTCCCTCGTGTATATATATATATATATATATATATATATAGATAGATATATTTATATTTATATATATACGTCTGTGTGTATGAGTCTGTTTATGTATACATCTGTGTATGTGTTTACATATACATCTGTCTATGTGTATCAGTGTATTTATATGTACATCTGTCATTGATTTGGTTACATTAAAAGAATGGATGAGAGTTCTTGGGTTAGTAGATGTTGAACAGTTGAGGTAGCAGGGTTAGTTGGCAGGGGAAGGCTAAGGAATACATGGGAGGAAGTGATAAGGATGGATTTGAGAGAAAGAGAGATAAATAAAGAGCTGGCCAGAGATAGGTTAGTTTGGAAGTGAATTTCTAAAAGCTGTCCAACACATGCCAATATGTGAAACAGGAATTACACTTATGCTGATGATGATGATGATGATATCTCTATTAAAGAAAGCTTTATTCAATTCTAACCAATCTGAGCCCAGAGTTATCTGATAAATAAAGAGGAAAAAATATTTCTTACAATGTGTCTGTTCAATTTGTCGGCCAGATTTAATGCCTTGAATATGTTTTCAAAGAGTGTTTTTTATTAATGCCTGTTATTATGAAAAAAAAAAATTAATGTCTCGTATAGTTTTCAATGTTTTAGATTAATGTCTAGAATATAAAAAATGTAAGAATGTCTAGACGTTTTAAAAAGTGTTAGATGATTGTCTCAAATTAAAAAAACGTGTTAGATGGATATCTAGAATTCAAAAAAAAAATAGTGTTAGATGGATGTCTAAAATTCAAAAGAAAAAATAGTGTTAGATGGATGTCTAAAATTCAAAAGAAAAAAATAGTGTTAGATGGATGTCTAAAATTCAAAAGAAAAAAATAGTGTTAGATATGTCTAAAATTCAAAAGAAAAAAATAGTGTTAGATGGATGTCTTAAATTAAAAAAAAAAAATAGTGTTAGATGAATGTCTAAAATTCAAAAGAAAAAAATAGTGTTAGATGAATGTCTAAAATTCAAAAGAAAAAAATAGTGTTAGATGGATGTCTAAAATTCAAAAGAAAAAAATATTAGATGAATGTCTAAAATTCAAAAGAAAAATATTAGATATGTCTAAAATTCAAAAGAAAAAAATAGTGTTAGATGGATGTCTAAAATTCAAAAGAAAAAAATAGTGTTAGATATGTCTAAAATTCAAAAGAAAAAAATAGTGTTAGATGGATGTCTAAAATTAAAAAAAAAAAATAGTGTTAGATGAATGTCTAAAATTCAAAAGAAAAAAATAGTGTTAGATGAATGTCTAAAATTCAAAAGAAAAAAATAGTGTTAGATGGATGTCTAAAATTCAAAAGAAAAAAATATTAGATGAATGTCTAAAATTCAAAAGAAAAATATTAGATATGTCTAAAATTCAAAAGAAAAAAATAGTGTTAGATGGATGTCTAAAATTCAAAAGAAAAAAATAGTGTTAGATGGATGTCTAAAATTCAAAAAAAAAAATAGTGTTAGATGGATGTCTAAAATTCAAAAGAAAAAATAGTGTTAGATGAATGTCTAAAATTCAAAAGAAAAAATAGTGTTAGATGAATGTCTAAAATTCAAAAGAAAAAAATAGTGTTAGATGAATGTCTAAAATTAAAAAAAAAATAGTGTAAATGGATGTCTAAAATTCAAAAGAAAAAAATAGTGTTAGATGAATGTCTAAAATTCAAAAGAAAAAATAGTGTTAGATGAATGTCTAAAATTAAAAAAAAAAAATAGTGTTAGATGAATGTCTAAAATTCAAAAGAAAAAAATAGTGTTAGATGAATGTCTAAAATTAAAAAGAAAAAATAGTGTTAGATGAATGTCTAAAATTCAAAAGAAAAAAATAGTGTTAGATGAATGTCTAAAATTCAAAAGAAAAAAATAGTGTTAGATGGATGTCTAAAATTCAAAAAAAAAATAGTGTTAGATGAATGTCTAAAATTCAAAAGAAACAAGCTGCGCATGCGTGGTCCCCCTCTGTATGTGACTCGATGTGGCGAGTGTAAAATGCAATAAATTTGGGCAATTTGGGGCATTTTTGACCTCCATTGTACCCCCTGGAAGCGTGAACCAGAATTTTTCTGAGGTCAGGGATGCTCATTTTATATCCAGAACAATTGCCTCTACATTTTGGCCAAGTTTCAGAAAAATTGAATAGATGGATCAAATGTTATGGGAGAAAAGGGTAATTTTTTGCAATTTTGGGGGCTTTTGACCCCCTGGGGGCGCAAACCAGAATGTTCCTGAGGTCAAGCATGCACATTTTATATCCTGAACAATTGCCTCTACATTTGGGCCAAGTTTCAGAAAAATTGAATGGATGGATCAAACGTTATGAGAGGAAAGGGTCATTTTTGCCATTTTGGGGGCTTTTGACCTCCTGGGGGCGCGAACCAGATTTTTTCCAAGGTCAGCGATACTTATTTTCTGTTAGGAACAATTGCCTCCATATTTTGGCCAAATTTCAGAGAAATTGAATGGATGGATGAAAAGTTATGGGGCAAAAAATGTCATTTTTTGCCATTTCAGGGCCTTTTGACCCCCTGGGGGGCCAACCAGATTTTTTTTAAAAATCGGAGAATGCCACTTTCTAACCTGACAAAAGTTACAACTTCATGCAAAATTTCAGAGAAATTCAATGGATGGTTGCAGAGAAAAATCTGGACGGACGGACGGAAATGCCTCAAAACATAGGTCTCCCGATTTTATAAATCGGGGGACCAAAAAATAGTGTTAGATGAATGTCTAAAATTCAAAAAAGAAATAGTGTTAGATGGATGTCTAAAATTCAAAAGAAAAAAATATTATTTGATGGATGTCGAGAATTTTAAAAAAAGTAGTGTCAGATGGATGTCTAGAATGTTAGAACGAAAGTACACAACTGGGTTATTTCCCTTGTTATTTGTTCCCTTGAACTAAAAATAGAATTGAAAGAATGAAAATAAAGTGTCTGTGCTCGCTGTGTCCAGCAGTTCACTGCTTGTATGCACCCATTAAGACATCAAACTGTTTTTAATTGTTAAAAATTGAAAGTTAAAAAAAAAAATGATTGATTTATTTTTGTTATTTGTTACTTATGACATTTTCACATTCTTTCTTTAAAGTTTTTTAAGATAAAGAATTTGGAATTTTTTTTTGGTTAGAGGTCGCAAAAAGGTCAAATCAAAAAAGTAGATTGTTATTGGAACAAGATTGGAAATCACTATTTGATAATTTAACAAAAAGTTTATGTAAAGAATTTTAGAAATCAGTTTGATTTTATTCATTTGCATTTTATGTTCATTTCTGTCAGGTTTCAATTTTTCGCTTAAAAATAATTTTTTTTATTTTGTAATTTAGTTAAAGAAAGATTACTTTTTTCGCTTCAAAATAATTTTTTTATTTTGTAATTTAGTTAAAGAAAGATTACTTTTTTCGCTTCAAAATAATTTTTTTTATTTTGTAATTTAGTTAAAGAAAGATTACTTTTTTCGCTTCAAAATAATTTTTTTATTTTGTAATTTAGTTAAAGAAAGATTACTTGGATTCTGTTGGTGACACCTTGGATCTGGTCGTGATTGGTGGTTACTCGGGTACAGGAAAACGGACGGGTCGCTATGGAGGATTTCTTTTGGCCTGCTATGATGAAGAAAATGAAGAATTTGCAAGCATTTGCAAAGTAAGTCTTACAAATAAAATACCAACATGCATCTTTAAATGTTTCCAGAGAATGATCTGGCTTGCTGGCTGATTTCTAGACATTTCTAGCTTAATCTGACAGCTATGTGGTTATTTATGTGGCCGTACATTTTTAGGCAGAATGATTTTTTTTTTTTTTCCGCTTTGGGTAAATTGGATTTGTTTCAATTTTCGCAAAATTTACAGATTCTAAACACTTTGTCATTTTGTTGTATTATGTGTGAAACTTATTTCTTTCATTCTTGTCTCTACCCACTTCCAATTTCTACATCAACAATATTTGTTTATCACCCCCCACCCATGTCCACTTTAGCAATGATCCACCTTCTTCCAATTTCTACATCACCAATATTCCCCCCCCCCCCCCACCCCATGTCTACTTTAGCAATGATCCTTTCCAATTTCTACATCAACAATATTTGTCCACTTTAGCAATGGTCCACCTTCTTCCAATTTCTAAATCAACAATATTTTTCTCCCCCCCCCCCTCATGTCCACTTCAGCAATGATCCTTTCCAATTTCTACATCAACAATATTTGTCCACTTTAGCAATGGTCCACCTTCTTCCAATTTCTAAATCAACAATATTTTTCTCTCCCCCCCCCCCTCATGTCTACTTTAGCAATGGTCCATCTTCTTCCAATTTCTATATCACCAATATTCCCCCCATGTCCACTTTAGCAATAATCCTTTCCAATTTCTACATCAACAATATTTGTTTCCCCCCCATGTCCACTTTAGCAATAGTCCACCTTCTTCCAATTTCTATATCACCAATATTTTTCTCCCCCCCCCCCATGTCCACTTTAGCAATGGTCCTTTCCAATTTCTACATCAACACTATTTGTCCATCACACCCCCGAACTATCTCTGCTGACTTTTCAAATACATATTCTGCTAACTTAATCTAACTTAGCATTTAAGATTTTTACTCACTTCCCACGGTTAGACATGAAGTCTGTAAGATTGAAAATTAGTCCCAAAACAGACCTGTTGGTATTGCTTAGTAGGAATGCCACAGGCGATTAGCAATAAATTAAGCAGCTAGGACCGAGCCTAACCCTAACACCTCATCCCGACAAAGAAACGTCTTTGTTCAGGAGAAACTCTGTCAAAACAAACCTAGGCTTGTATGACAACTTGAATCGACTAGCAAATAATCAAAGGGCAATAACTCTTCAAACTAATGATTATTTCCCTTGAGGCTTTTCAGCTTATCACTTCTGGCCAGGAGAGGGGAACTTTCAAGATAACGATCTAATTGGTCATTCACACTCTTATTAAATCCATGTGAATCATTTAAATCAGTTTTTGTAAATGAAAGTAAATAAATTGTTTTCTATCTGTTATATGTTCAACGTCGGTTTTTGTGATTTATTTTGTTTGCAATTCGTATTCCAGTTTATACATCAATGTGAACATGCATACAACTACTCAACGAACACAATCTAATTTCTAAACACAACATTTGATAATTGTTACGACAGTCGTTTAAGATGTATTATTTGGATTATTCGGACTACTGTTCTCATCTTCAACGTTATTTTCACGTTTCTGCTGATTTAATTTTCAAATTTTTTCTGGTGCGTCTAGTTGCACCCTGGAATCTGTACAGAATTTTAAATGAAACCCTTTATTTAATTCGCCGGGGGAGATTGTTCTCATTCCGTCAATCATGACCGGGTAGAAGTAATTCTGGCACTTGTGCACTTGAGGAAACAGCTGAATTTATTTGTTTTCAATTTTGAAGAGTTACATTCAAAACCGCATCGATAATCCACATTCAAGACAAAAAAAAAAAAAAATTTAAAAAAAATCACTGAACATTTTAAATTAAAAAAAAAATTACATTTTAAATTATTTAAAAAAAAAAACACTATATTTTATTACAATGTTTTCACCAAACTGTTACTTTATTGAACATAAACTTTATTACAATTTTTTTAAAATCACTGAACATTTTAAATTTAAACAACAAAACACACTATTACAATGTTTTTTTTCTTTTTTTTTTTTTTCAGAAACTATATTTTATTAAATAAATAAATTTATTAAAATGTTTTAATTGGTCGTTTCGTTGATTATCTGGCTGCCACTGTCTTGAATGTGGATTATCGCCGCTGTTTTGAATGTAACTCTTCAAAATTAAAAACGAATACATTCTGCTGTTTCCTCAAGTGCACAAGTGCCGTAATTCTTAATTGTCAAGACTCACCTGAAGAAGATTTGAGGTTATATAAGTCGAAACGTTGTGAAAATAACACCCAAGATGAGAACAGTAGTCCGAATGATACGTATTATCATTCCTCGTCTCCAAAATTCCGAAACATAGTGGTTTAAGATATTTCACATCTCATCAACTATTTTCATGACGTGTTACATTAATTTTTTTCTTTCCAGATTGGTACTGGTTTTAACGATGATGACTTAGAGAAACACACGGCCTTCTTTAAGGAACACGTAATTTCCAAGCCTAAGCCATACTATCAAGGTTCTTCGAGTGTTGAACCTGACCATTGGTTTGACGCCGTACAGGTGTGGGAAGTGAAAGCAGCAGATTTGTCAATCTCACCTGTATACAAGGCAGCGGCCGGAAAAGTAAGTAAAAAAAAACACAAAAAAAAACAAAAAAAACAAATTGCACCAAATGGGGAAGGGGAGATTACTTATGTGGGGAAACCCTCTCACATGTGAGGAAAAAAAACCCCACCTTTTCACTATAGAGGTCCCTAGATGTCAGAATATTTTCTAATATAATAGATTCTTTCGTTGGTCTGCTTGCCTTTGGAATTCTCTCCCTGCTCCCTTTTTCCCTGACCATACTAATATGCAGAAATTTAAATGTAATGTGAATAAATATCCTGCCATCTAACTTACCCACCAGGTCCTGCTTTCCCATAAATTAGGCTCCATATCACAGTAGCCCCTTATCTTTCAGTGGCAATATGCCTTGTTTGGGGGCGAAGAAAAATTTAAAAATAAAGAAGAGGGGGGGGGGTGATTCTGATGAAAATTGAGCAAATTTACGGATCAACTCTCCTTCTTTAAGATCCGGTCACTCAGACAGACTTTATCCGCTGCGTTCAATTATCCCCCCCCCCCCCCCCCATCTTTAGTTAAAAATTGAAAATAATGAATGGAATAAATAAAACTTTATAATTTATGAGAACGGTTCACTGAACAAGTCCCGTGGTAATGTGTTCCACGGATGAGAAGTTCTTGGAAGTCAACTCTGTTCATGGAAGTTCTTGGAAGTCAACTCTGTTCATGGAAGTTCTTGGAAGTCAACTCTGTTCATGGAAGTTCTTGGAAGTCAACTCTGTTCATGGAAGTTCTTGGAAGTCAACTCTGTTCATGGAAGTTCTTGGAAGTCAACTCTGTTCATGGAAGTTCTTGGAAGTCAACTCTGTTCATGGAAGTTCTTGGAAAGAAATTCTGTTCATGGAAGTTCTTGGAAAGAAACTCTGTTCATGGAAGTTCTTGGAAAGAAACTCTGTTCATGGAAGTTCTTGGAAAGAAACTCTGTTCATGGACGTTCTTGGAAAGAAACTCTGTTCATGGAAGTTCTTGGAAAGAAACTCTGTTCATGGAAGTTCTTGGAAAGAAACTCTGTTCATGGAAGTTACGCCTGACACTAGACACAAAGGAAGAAAGAAAAGTGCTTTTCAGTTGTGGTAGAAAGACGAGTTCTTTGCTTAAGTACAGGACACAGAAGAGATTTGGAAATCAAAGCTAGACACCATGTAAGGGCGTGAGAGATAGAGGCGCTTACATTTCATGCCACCTGTGAGGATGATACGACCAGAAGGAACACTGGAATGTGAGATCTCCGCTTCTTTTTTTTTTTTTATTAATAAAAAGCAGTTTTCCACTTAAATCTCTCAATGTGAGTTCTTCGCTTCAAAAAAAAAATAAAATTTTTATACGAAAAAGATGATTTCTGTCAAACTGCTATAGCCTTACTTCCTTATATTTTCTCTCTTTTTCTTTCTTCCTCTCTTGTTTTATTTTTCTTTCTCTTTGCCTGTTTTGTCTTTCTTCGTCTTGTCTAAACCTTTAAGATACCGCCTCCAAAAAGCCTTCAATGAAGGATACGAAAAACCCCAAAATATACTAACCCATAAGGTGGGAGACATTCCCCTTGGACAATTCCGGAACCAATTATAGACATGTCACTAGGGACAGTTTAGAAACACACAAACAACCAAATATACAGGGTGTTCCAAAAGAAACAGTGCACTGAACACAAGAAAGGATATTTATAGTTGAAAATGTTTTCCTAAAAGATTTTAAATATTATATTTAGATAATTTAGATATCTAAATAGTATTTTTCTGTGTGTTTTGTTTCTTTGGGTTATTAGCATATTCCTACTTTTGGAACACCCTGTATAAGAGCCAATTTTTAGAACTTAGGGACAAATATCCCTCTCATAAAACCATCTATACAGACGGCTCAAAAATAACGGAAAGAGTAGGAGCAGCAGCAAAAACACAAAACTCCCACAAACAAACTAGATTACGGGACGGTGCATCAATATACACCACAGAATTGCAAGCCATTAAGATGGCACTAGAACTAGTCCAAGAGTCTAATGAAAACAAATTCATCATCTTCAGTGACTCCATGTTCAGCCTAATTGCACTAAGAGAAAGAAACATAAACTACCCATTCATTCAGGAAATCATGGAAACATATCATCACCAAACCAAAAATAATAAAACAATAGTATTGGCATGGATCCCCAGTCACGTTGACATAAGAGGAAATTCAGAAGCTGACAAACTGGCTAAAGATGCAACAAATCTGATGCCAACAAATATAAGAATCCCATACACAGATAGGAAAAACAAAATCAACTTGTACATTAAAACCAAATGGCAAAAGCTATGGGACGAACAACAAAATAACAAACTTAGAGACATTCACCCAAATGTTGGGCAAGACAGAAATATTATCAAAACGAAATTTAGATACTAAATTCACCAGAATCTGAGTTGGTCATACAAAACTAACTCATGAATATCTTTTAAAAGCAGAAAATGCACCTCAATACAGAACATGTGATCATCAACTAACCATAAAACACATATTAATGGATTGCAAAAAATATGAAAATATCCGTAGAAAATACTTTAATGAACAAACCCTAAAAACATTATTTGAGAAAGTAACACCTTACAAAATATTGCATTTTCTAAAGAAAATAAACCTTTTGGAACTCATCTAAAGATTTAATACCAAACAAACGAAATAGCCAAAATTGAATTTTAGGCCCTAAAACAGGGGCAATAAGATGCATTTACCCGTAAACAATTTAAAATATCACTTACTTAAGATTGAAATGAAGGACACTCCCTTCCACACTCATGGCACGAAATGACCCTTAGGGTTGATGTGCCGTAAAGCAACATCTTACCTTACCTCGTCTCACTTTTCCGAGTTCCCTCTAAGAACTTAAAATGTTAATTTTTTTTTACCCTAAAGAATTCATGAGGCGGATAGAAGACTTTTGTTTCATCAAAGAATGACTTCCTGTCTTGTTCCAATCACATGCACACTTGGGCCTTTCTCCTAATTTTGACTTAGTTGAAACTAATTGCAGTCGTTTAGGAAAATAATTAATTTGGCTATATAATTGCGATAAATAGATGCAGTTGTAAATCACAAATTTAGATGAAGTTGGTAAAGGAGAAGATTTCGATTTCTAATAGTAAACCCCCTCACACACACATACACATGGGGGGGGGGTGAAATATTCATCTTGATTTCAGCTTAGTTTTCCATTGGCAACTCACATCTCTGTGAACTCCGACCTCAGAAAATGAAGCTGCAGTAATTATGGGGATCATTTATTTTTTTATTTTATTTTATTTTATATTAAAGGTCATCGCTTATCAAGGCTAAAGGCCACTCGAGGATAAGGGTTAAAGAGTTTGACTGGTGGATGGTGAGATATCATCGCGTTCACCAGCACGAGGGTTGTAGCTCTTCAAACACAACATCTTTAAACGTTGGGTGTACTTGGCCCCGAGACTAAAATTTTTTCAGGACATTGGACGGAGGATTTCAACGTCTAGGCACGAGCCCCGTGAGTCAGCCTGGTTGTTCCAACGCATCACATCCCTGGCTATCGTTCGTGGTAACGCTATGTCAGTAACAGCGGCGTCACTTCCGTTCTAATCGTCATCTGTTGACTCTCTCTTTCTTTCTCTCCCCCTCTCTATCTACCTATGTCTGTATCTGTCTCTTTGCTTTTCTTTCTTTCTCTCCCCCTCTCTATCTACCTATGTCTGTATCTGTCTCTTTGCTTCTCTCTCTTTCTCTCCCCCTCTCTATCTACCTATGTCTGTATCTGTCTCTTTGCTTCTCTTTCTTTCTCTCCCCCCTCTATCTACATATGTCTGTATCTGTCTCTTTGCTTCTCTTTCTTTCTCTCTCCCTCTCTATCTACCTATGTCTGTATCTGTCTCTTTGCTTCTCTTTCTTTCTCTCCCCCTCTCTATCTACCTATGTATCTGTCTCTTTGCTTCTCTTTCTTTCTCTCCCCCTCTCTATCTACCTATGTATCTGTCTCTTTGCTTCTCTTTCTTTCTCTCCCCCTCTCTATCTACCTATGTATCTGTCTCTTTGCTTCTCTTTCTTTCTCTCCCCCTCTCTATCTACCTATGTATCTGTCTCTTTGCTTCTCTTTCTTTCTCTCCCCCTCTCTACTTACCTATGTCTTTATCTGTCTCTTTGCGTCTCTTTTCTTTCTCTCCCCCTCTCTATCTACCTATGTCTGTATCTGTCTCTTTGCTTCTCTTTCTCTCACATTATTGTTTTATAAATAATTGGACTTGTTTTGGTTTGTCTTTACAATGGCAGCCATGATTGTTTATTTATTGTTGGTTTGAAATTGTATTTCTTGTCCTTGAATAAAATTATATCACATTGTTTTAAACCATCTTTAGTCCTGACTCACAAGAAGCGGACAACATATTATCATAGAATTTGTTTAGAAGCATATGAAGCACATAACCAAATCTTGGAATATTACTGAAAAGGAATCTGGCATAAAGCAAGGTATTCAAGGGACATGGGCTGCAGCTAAAATTTCAGAATTTTTTAATTCGGCACGAATCATCATGATAATGCAAGTCACTCTCTTCCAATATTCCGGTGCTTTCCGGTCATCCATGATCTCCAGCTCTCAAACTCACCAATACTACACAGAAACTGCTATCCATTGCACTTTACCGCTATTGAATACTTCCAATTTGTTGTGAAATGAAAGAATATCAAAAAATTATCAGAGTTGTCCTGAACATCCATCAATACAATTATTTGTGATGTCTGTTTGTCAAAATTGGGAATCTATACAGAATTTTGGACTGAACACCTTATTTAATCATCTGGGGTATATTGTCCTAATTCCTTCAGCCATGATCGGGTAGAATTGAATACATGGCATAATGGATTTGCTGAGCAACGATCAATTCTAAGTGACAGTTTTCTGAAGGTTGAATCCTCGCTTACAAGCGGTATTAAGAATAAAATAAAATTGACTTGTTTAACACTTCTAGTCGGTCATGGCTGATGGAACGGGAACAATCTACCCCCGTGGATTAAATAAAGGGTTCAATTTGAAATTTCGTATAGATTCTCAAGTACGAAAAGTTGCACCTGAAGATCGGAGATTACATAAATTGAAATGTTGTGAAAATGATATCGAAAATTTTCTTCACCCTAATATTGCTATCTTAATACTTATTAGTGTGAGATATTTATTGAATGCAAACTGTTATTTTTTTAAAACGAACAATTCATATTTTGGGTTAATCTGGTTTTACAGAATATCGACCATTTTTCTGATAATTTTTTTGATAATTTTTCTGACCATTTCTCTGATAATTTTTCTGACCATTTCTCTGATAATTTTTCTGATAATTTTTCTGATAATTTTTTTGACCATTTCTCTGATAATTTTTCTGACCATTTCTCTGATAATTTTTCTGATAATTTTGCTGACCATTTTTCTGACCATTTTTCTGATAATTTTGCACATAGTTTGAAACTTGACCTCCAATCTGTTGGAGCTTCTGTGTATATAGTTGGTAGATTTGTTACGTTTCGACAAAATTCTTTTTGTGTCGACAGATGGTTTTGTGAGTTGATTTACTTTGATCACAACATAACTAAAAATCTTTTAAAAAATTTTCCTTCAAAGGTTGATCCAGAAAAAGGCATTTCCCTCCGATTTCCCAGGTTCTTACGGATACGAGAAGATAAAAAACCAGAAGATGCCACTTCTTCTTCTCAGGTACGTGCATTTTTATCCAAAACGAAAAAAGTTAAAAATAAAAAAGAAAAAAAGTGCTTATGTGGTTCTTAAACCCCAGGGCTACACTCACTTTCCTAAGCGGCTAAAACGAATAAATTAAAAAAAAAAAAAAAACTTTCCATAACGCCCCACCGATTGTATAATTGCAAGAGTTTGGCATAGATAGAGTTCAGGGAAATTCTACCATTACTAACCAGCAGAGCGTTACCACTGTCGACCAAAGGAAGAGTCTATCAGGCATGTGTACACAGTGTGATGTATTGAAGTGAAACCTGGCCAGTGACGGTTGAGGACATGCGTAAAGAGAAATGATATGCGAATGATACGATAGATGCGTAATGTGAGTTTTAAAGACATGCTTAGTTCTGATGAGCTCAGAGGAAGATTAAATCTGGACAGTATAGGGAGATGTGTGCAGAACAGGAGACTTCGATGGTATTGTCATGTTGAAAGAATGATTGAGTTCTTGGGTTAGTAGATGTAGAACAGTTGATGTAACAGGGTCAGTTGTCAGGGGAAGGCCATGGAAAACATGGGAGGAAGCAGTAAAAATGAATTTGAGAGAAAGTGGGATAAATAAAGACCTGCATGCCAGCATATAGAATGGACGTTAAACCGAATATGATGATGATGATGTAAAATTATGAAATGTAAATTGTTTACTTTTTATCTTTGACCGTCATTGAAATTCATTGTTAAATATCATATATAGAATTCAATGTGATTTAACAGGATTCTTAATGTTTCTGAATTTTTGAGATGAGGACTGATAATTTGGATTATTCCGACTACTGTTCTCATCTTGAGTTTTATTCTCACACCGTTTCGGCTGATGTAACCTCCAACCTTATTCAGGTGTATCTTGTCGAACTCGGGAATCTGCATGGAATTTTGAACGGAACCCTTTATTTAATCCACAGAGGGTAGCATGCTCTCGTTCCGTCAGCCATGACCGCAACGACCCGTAGCGTAACGGATAAAGTACTAACTAAAATTCAGTTCTCGGTGAAATCTTCCGAAGGTTGAGGGTTCAATCCTCAGTGCGGGCGATACTAGAAATTGCGAATTACTGAAGATTTCTACCCGGTCATGGCTGACGGAACGAGAGCATGCTACCCCCGTGGATTAAATAAAACTTTCCTTCTGAAATTCCGTGCAGATTCCCGAGTTCGACAGAAAGATTCCCGAGTTCAACAAGATACACCTGAAGAAGGCCGGAGGTTACATCGGCCGAAACGTTGTGAGAATAACACTCAAGATGAGGACAGTAGTCCGAATAACACAAAATTATACAGAAGTCTTTGTTACAATTTCATACGGAATTAGCGTCAAAAATATTTGCAGGAGTTAATTTTTTTTTTTTTAAACCAAACTGGAAGTCAGATTTTTTTCAGCTGATGCACCCCCCCCCCCCCCCCCCTGAGGTTTGGTGTCAGTCGGGGTCAAACAATTTTACAGGATTCAGTGTTAGCTTTTTTTTTTTTTAAATTGACTCAAGATTATTCTTACCAACCCACCTACCCACCAATTGAGGTGCAAATTTGGATTCAAGTATTGAACTTTTCCCCAGCTGATTTCTCACGTAGGAATTTTTTTTTAACTTCATATATTATTATCATTAACTAAATTTTAAATTCTCTGTTCAATAAATATGACAAAACTATACTTAAAAAAGAAATTCATAAAATATGCAGAAGTGAATGAAAAAAAAAAACAACAAAATTAAAGACATTAAAGACATGAAACCAGTAACCATCTAAGGGAAGTAACTCCACCTTTCTAGTTGCCTCCCTTGAATTTTAAAAATCTATCTAGACTTGTCTACCTTTACTTTTAAAAAGGTGTCCTTTTGGTCTCGAGACACTGCGCACTTGCTATATGGGAGCCAGCACGCGGTCTGTATTGAAGTAAGGGTTGCGCAATCTCCATTGGCACCTCTGCTGACTCGGATATAGGGCGTCTGGAAACAGTCCTGTGATATGCAGAGATTTACTCGTATGATAAAAATAGTGATCAGACCGGCACATACATAAGTAGGAATAATCCTTTACTTATGCAGATTCGCGTAAGAGGGATTGTAGGTATCTTTTTGTTGAAAGGGTTCCCCTGAAGTAAGGCCCCTCCCACACTGTAATTTTGTTTCGATTTCATTTTGATTTTAACAATCTCAGCCATTTTTTTTTGTCTTACCTCCGATTTTAACACTCTCAGCCATTTTTTTTTCTTACCTCCGATTTTAACAATCTCAGCCATTTTTTTTTACTTCCGATTTTAACAATCTCAGCCATTTTTTTTCTTACCTCCGATTTTTACAATCTCAGCCATTTTTTTTTCTTACCTCCGATTTTAACAATCTCAGCTATTTTTTTTCTTACCTCTGATTTTAACAATCTCAGCTATTTTTTTTCTTACCTCTGATTTTAACAATCTCAGTCATTTTTTTTTATACCTCCGATTTTAACAATCTCAGCCATTTTTTTTTACTTCCGATTTTAACAATCTCAGCCATTTTTTTTTGTCTTACCTCCGATTTCAACACTCTCAGCCATTTTTTTTTCTTACCTCCGATTTTAACAATCTCAGCTATTTTTTTTCTTACCTCCGATTTTAACAATCTCAGCTATTTTTTTTCTTACCTCTGATTTTAACAATCTCAGTCATTTTTTTTTCTTACCTCCGATTTTAACAATCTCAGTCATTTTTTTTTTCTTACCTCGGATTTTAATGATTTCATCACATTTTTTTCTTCTTACTTCCTATTTTAACAATCTCACCTATTGTTAAATTGTACAAAATAATGCTGATTCTCAAAATGTAGAATTTTGTTTAATTTCTCATATGGTTTAAATCTCTGTAAAATCAAGGAGACCCCCTTCAAAAAATTTCAGCAAGTTAGAACCAGCAAATACTTTTAATGAATAAAAAAAAGAAAGTGTAACTATGAAAATACTGATTGCCTGGTTGAAGTTATGGACTTAGAATAAGGGCTTAATTAACTCCACATATTTTTAGAGGCGTAACACATTGTTCTAAATTCGGTTTTATCTTTTCAGGTTGCTGAAATGTATTCCAGTCAAGAGCAAGTGAAAAGCGTGACGGAAAAAAAAGACACGAATGCGGCAGATGATGACTTTTATTGATCGTGGATTAAAAAAAAATTTTTTTTTTTTTTTTTAGCAAAATCGAAAAAAAAAAAATTTTCCGAAAATAAAACAAATGCGGCCGATGATGACTTATTGATCGTGGATTTAAAAAAAAATTTTTTTTTTTTTTTGCAAAATAGAAAAAAAAATTTTCCGAAAGTAAAACAAATCCGTTATGAAATATGAAACCATTTTTATCAAATTCAAAATTGCTCATTCACTTTCACAAATAAAATGAAATGTTTAATCGTTAACACAAGTTTTTAAATTCTCAATTCTTTTCAATGAGATTTTTGTGAACTTATTTTTAAAATGCGGATGCAATTCTATAGAAGTTAACATTTTTTTTTTTTTTTTAAATATTCAAGCATTTATTGAAAAAAAAAAAATTATGGAAGGCCATAATTAACTACAATCATTTACATCTTCAAGTCAAATCTTTCTTCCGAGATGAAACGTGACTTCTTTGAAGCCATTGTTGCATCGGTATTCGTATATGGAAGTAGAACTTGGACTTTGACCAAAAGATTGGAGAAGAAAACTGATGGTGTATATGCTAAGAATGCTAAGAGCGGCTTTTAACATCTCCCGGAGATAGCACCCCACGAGAGAGCAACTTTCTGGACACCTCTCCCTATCTTTCTTGGTAGTAAAGTTGCCAAGAAAAATCCACAGAATGTGAACTGAAGGTGCGAATCAGCAAGGCCTCGGCAGGAATGGACAAGATGAAAGCGATCTGGAAGTCAAGTCAAGTATTCCTACTGAGATGAAACGTGATTTATTTGAAGCCATTGTTGCATCTGTACTCGTATATGGAAGTAGAACTTGGACTTTCACCAAAAGATTGGAGAAGAAAATTGATGGTGTATACACCAGAATTCTAAAAACTGCTCTTCACATCTCGCGGAGATAGCATCCCACAAGAGAGCAACTCTATGGACACCTCGCTCAGATTTCAGCCCTCATCAGAGAGAGAAGAAGCAGATTTGCTGGACATTGCTGGAGGGTTAAAGATCAAATCATCAGCGATGTTCTTCTGTGGATGCCAAAACAGGGATGTGGTTCAATGGGTAGACCGCACAGAACCTACATCAAACAACTAATAGAAGACTCACAATGCACCTATCAAGACATACCAGGTGTGATGGAGAATAGAGCGAGATGGCGTGAGAAGATCAGGAGGATCTATGACTAGATGATGATGATTATTATTTACATCTCTCCGTCTCTCCTAAACACTTGCCCAGTCTAATAATACTAAACAATGATTCTCAATGCCCTATTGTAATTTTGTCATCATTCTTTCTTTTATGCACTGCTTTTCTCTTTGTCTTTGATTTTAACAGCAGCAGCAGCAGGAATAAACTCCGGAAAGATTTAAATTGCAGAACTAAAGACATCGCTTTTATTGCAAAAACGAAATTTTTTGGTGACCTATTTCTTCATTGAATTATTAGTTTTCTTTTCCTTTTGTTTCTATAAGATTTATCGATATCTTTGTGTCACTTATTTGAATATCGATTCGATATTCTATGCCTAGAATAGAATTGTCACAGCTGAAAGCTTGAGTGGGCGGTGGTGAAATAAATGCCGCAGTTATATATTCAAGTCCTGTTTGATCCATAACTCCATTTCCACTCGGCACATTTTCAACCTTCACATGCGTGTCTTGCTCTCCTGTCGGACCAATGACAATCTTGGTAAATGTAACAGGAAGCTAGCAGACATGATTATCACATTAATTACTCAATTAATTGAACACAGACAAAATCTTTTAGAAGAGGAGAGAGGGAACGAGAGAGTCTTTAATTATTTTAAGCTCATAGCTTAATTATTATTGTTTTTAGATCATCTTAAAAACACATCTTAGCAAAACGTCCATCAAGATTCTCCATGATTGGCAACTAACCTTCTCGATCATATGTTTGACATCATTTCCACTTAATTTGTACGGATTCCTTTTGGATGAATTCCCAAATCAGTCTGACCTGTATAAAAATTGCCTTTTATATGGTTAAAAAAAAAATCAGATTTCAGTATTATTTCAAAAAACACATATTCACACAATATTGGAGACACAACCTCCTATTATGCAACCATATATTACTCCATCAGTCAGTTCAAAATGACAATAGCAATGGAAATACATTAGAAACAGCAAATTAAATATTTCAAATATTTAATTTATAGAATGAACCGGGAAGACAAAACATAATAATAACAATAATAAAATATAGGTATATAAAAAATAAATATATCACTCACTATCCATGTTTATCGTCTATGTTCCCTTTGACAAGAGGTTCAACACGGTCCTTATGCTAAGTCTCTAGTGATCACAATTGTGGGGATTGACTGTCCATTTGCCACTGTTTACGGTCTTGCCTTCTGGGTTTTTTCCATGTCTTCCTTGTGTGCCCGGCTTCCTTTTTGCTGTCCAATCTTACGTTTCTGCAAGTGCTGATATACCCCTTGCTTCTTTCAACATGCCCGAACCAGCGAAAACGGTTTTCCCTTATTAGGATGTCAAGTTTTGGGATGGCCAATTACTCCAGTAGAGTGCCTGACCTAATGCTAAGAAACCAATTAAAAAATAAATATATGTAAAAAATATATATGAAGAGTTTAAACGCAAAGCGTGATGAATTCAATTTCTTTAAATTGAGAAATTAAATGATAGCTTATTTTAATTGAAGGCAACGAAAGGAATTTATTCCGACATCACTTGTGTAAAACATGGCTTGCGGTCGAGTGTGGAAATGAAACACATTTTGTAGTAATAGTTTGTAGTTTTGAAAATGGCATTTATAACATTCAAACTATTCATACCTCTTCTCTTTATTCATAGGTTTGTTTTATATATATATATATATATATATATATATGTCAGGTTCATATTATATTCCAATAACCATGTTTTTATTTTTATTTTTTCACATTTCCAAAAAACATAATATTTCTGTGAGATGTATTTTTTACGGTCCGTTTCATTTGTATTGTGCCAAACAACATTTTTATGTCAATATCGTGTCTGCAACATTACAAAATCATCAGAAAAATTCACAAAGAGTAAAAAGTTCTTGGATTAAAGTGTCTTGAAAAAACCTACACTATACAGTCGTTCATTTTTGGGTGAATATATGTATGTATATATATATATATATATATGGGAAAAAAAGAAACAATGTTTCAGACAATATGTAAAAATAAAAATGGAATAAAGAATAAGCAATTCAACAACTAACAAAAATAAACTCAAAAACTCATGTAAAGTTCCACCGAGATATTTCGGCCGTAGATACGACCATTTTCGATCAGTTAATAAACTTTATTTCAAAACGGAAAAGTTTTCAAATTTATACAGAGAATGCGATTGGAAGAAAATGTCACGTGCAGAGAACAACAAAACGGGGAGAAAAAGGAATGCGAGGAATGTTATGAAAAGAGAAAGAAAAAGAAGAGGAAGAAGAAGAAAGAGATACCAATCAAACAGTATCTTTAGAACGTCAGTTGAAGAAGACGAAACGAAGAAGAAGAGAAAGCGAGAGCAAACGTGAGAAAGGGTAAATCGACATGTTGTTGTCGAAAACTATTAAAGAAGAAAAAAAAAGAGAGAGAAAAAATCAGTGCTTAGATATCGCCTGCTGATTGAATTCGGGCTGAGAGCGTCAAAAGTCTACAGGATTAGTAGTAATTGGGGCAGTTAACGTCGAGGGACGAAACAAGGGAAGAGGAGGAGGCAGGGGAAGGGGGAAGAAGAGAGACAAGGGTTAAAAGTTAGCCAGAGTTGTATTCATTTAGATTCATCTCGTATAAAATCGATCTAGCCGAAGGAAAAGCAATATTATAGAAACCTTGTCTTTGGGCAATGGTGTTCTTATGACATAGGATAAGACAGGATTCTGTGAGACGTCGAAGTTTGGTGTCATGAATATGTTTGATAGGGATTGCCTTATGGGTATTGAAGTGGTGGCCGGAAGAGATCATATGAGTGCATAGTGCATTTGAGGTATCGCCGTTTTTTATGGCACGATTATGTTCATATATTCGTTTCTTTAATGGACGTTGTGTCTCGCCGAAATATATTTTTCCACAGTCGGCGCAGGGAATAGTATAAATTCCAGCTGTAGTGGGTGATGAAAGGACTTTATTTTTGTTTTTATGCATTTGTAAAATGTTTTTGATGGTGAGTGAGGTAGCTTGGATAATTCTAAAACTATGTTGTGAAAGCGAAGAAAAGAGATGTGTGTTACGAGAGTTAGTGGGAAGGAAAACATTCCTTAATATGGATTGTGTTGTATTAGGAGATGTACTAATACATCTCCGACGGCGGAGATAAACACAATTCCAAATGAAGTGAGTGGCCCATAAAGACGGAGTCATGCTGCGACCCAAAATTAATGGTCATAGATTGTCTCTATGATAATCCCCTGTTATATGCCCGTCGTTATCTCCAGTAGATATCTCGAGTAGCCAGTGCTTGGGTGGTCAGATTGTGACCAGTGAGAAACATTAGAATCCAAGATTTTAGGCCTGGAGGAAAGGACCCCAGGAGATGGAAGGGGGGTGGGGAGATGTGGCCCACTGTGCATCACAGGAAGTTTTATTTCCTGAAATCTGGGGATCAGTTTAGGCTGGTTGTCTCTCCAGGTAGGGTGTGCCCATTTGGGACTCTTAGCTAAAGGACTGTGTTGATCGGACCTATACTTTATTTAGCTGAGGCAAAATATCTCGTTTTGCAAGTCTGCCATTCAACCCAAGAACACGTGGATCTTTTGTAACCTCCAACGAATAAACCTGTTACTTGTTCTAAACTGGACTCATTTTTTTTACTTGGGATGAGAATTCTTTGTTGTAGCACTGACTGAGTCGCACAACATCTTTGGACCGGCATAACGAGTGGGGACGATCACATACAGGTTCACACACGCATACATATATATTTTTATATATATATATATTAAAATAAGCATAGTTTTGTTTTGTTAATATTTGAACTTAATAAATATATATATACATATATATTATATACGAGGTAAATAAATTTATGACATTTATTTACGTACGTTCCAAGAATTCAACATAAACCACAAATTTGTGTACGATCGTTTCTGAGACGATATGGATTTTTAAAATTAATTATTGATCAAGTCTCCTCAGCACAGAGAATAGACATCAAGTTTGAAGTTAAAATATAGCATCATGACTAGAGTGTAGACAGTCATTTATACATTATAAATCTGAGAGGTTGAGGGAGAGTTAGGATATGATAATTACAATCCACTTAAAATAGGTTACAAAGCCGTTGTATCAAACATACAAAGGCATACAATAAGGGAAATAAAGACTGTTTATATAACATGTGAAGTGACCGAGCAGTGGTTATTGAATGGGTATAACTTTGAATATGTGAATGTGAGGTAACAAACAAAAATATGAGAAAGAATTTGAATGAGAGAATATAGTATGGTCAAGAATTAATTATTTATTTACTTTTTACAATTGGAGGACGAGGATTTACTAATTAATTGACATTTATAGTGGGAGCTGATAACGACATACGTCTTTACAAAATGTCTCTCTAGTTGGAAGCCAAGGGGACATAACTCGCAATTTTGTAAGCAACTCTGACAAGTTATCTCCCTTTAATATGTCCATTCTAGATGTCTCATTTTTCTAGCTAGAAATGGCTCTAGCTAATAACAGGCATGTAAGAAAATGCACGATAGGAAAAGAGAATTTAAAAAAACAATGAGAGGGCGGGGGGGGTAGGTGGGCAATAAATAAGTCTATTTATATATTTCGTAGGAGATTTGAAGACAAGTTGAGTAGAAGTCAGTGTTGTTTATGGGCAACAATAAACATAAAGGAAATATTGAATTCTCCTGATCTGTCGAATGATAAGCCAGTTATGTCAATCAAAGCCTGAAAAAGAAAACAAAAAAACAAAAAAAACAAAACAAAAACAATTAAATTACATTGTCTATTAATCTCTGTCCGTCTAATCCAGGGGCGGGCAACCTCCGGCCCGCGGGCTACATCCGGCCCGTGAAGGCTTAGCGTCCGGTCCGCCACCCTGTTATGCTTTATTATTGCAATCTTGCCCGCGGACCTCCCAGTAAAACTCATCTCATTTTGTGACATAGACGTAAAAGTAGGTTTCAATTAAGATTTACAGGTGGATAAAAATGTATAAATATCAGCGAGCGATGATGCATGTATATTTCATTTTTATTTAACTATTAATTTCAAATCCTTGGCCTGAGATAAAAATAGAGAAAGAGAGAGGCAAAGAGGAAACGAGAGACGACGAAAGGGCATGACACATAGAACTTATGTGAGGTGTGTCAAAACGAATGCTGGATCAACTTGCTACTTCCCCCGTCATTATTTTTTATGATTCCAAAATGGCTCTTCGTCGGCGCCTTTTATAACATCACATACAGAAGTCTCTTGGGAAAAAAATATCAAATTTGTAGAGTGTTCAATGCAATTTTTGTACAATTTATTCATGTAAACAAAATATAATAATTCTGAGATTTCGTTTTTCACTCCGGCCCGCAATCTCCTTCCAAAAGTCTCATCTGGCCCTCACTCTGAAAAAGTTGCCCGCCCCTGGTCTAATCGTTGGATATTTTAGAAGCACCTATTAATGTATTTTGTTTTTTAATACCATTTTCTATTTTTGGGGTGAGGAGGGAGTGATAATTTTCGTGGGATGGCTTCCTCCTCCTTCCGTCGGGGTGTGAACGGTTAAAATTCAACCTGTTTGTTTCAACATATATATTTTATATATATATATATATATATATATATATAAAATAATAATAAAGTATAAAACAAATTTTAGATATTTAAAGTTAAATTTTTATTATAAAATCTCTTCAAAATTGTGAAAGCTCTATATTTAATATGCACTGAATAGTGCTCAGTATTCGTGGATTTATAATAACATTCAAATCAAGTTTCGAAATGAAAAAGCCTAAAAAAATATTAATTTTTATGTACGTTTCAAGCGGAATAATTAAATTTAGATAATTAAGTCGTCTTTCAAGTCAAGATCTAATGAAAAGTCGTCCCCTCTCTTCAGAAAATCACATTCGCTCAGTATGCCATACATAAATCAAATTCGCTCAGTATGCCATACATAAATCACGTTCACTCAGTATGCCATACATAAATCACATTCACTCAGTATGCCATACATAAATCACGTTCACTCAGTATGCCATACATAAATCACGTTCACTCAGTATGCCATACATAAATCACATTCACTCAGTATGCCATACATAAATCACATTCGCTCAGTATGCCATACATAAATCACATTCGCTCAGTATGCCATACATAAATCACATTCGCTCAGTATGCCATACATAAATCACGTTCACTCAGTATGCCATACATAAATCACGTTCACTCAGTATGCCATACATAAATCACATTCACTCAGTATGCCATACATAAATCACATTCACTCAGTATGCCATACATAAATCACGTTCACTCAGTATGCCATACATAAATCACATTCGCTCAGTATGCCATACATAAATCACATTCGCTCAGTATGTTATACATAAATCACATTCGCTCAGTATGCCATACATAAATCACGTTCACTCAGTATGCCATAAATAAATCACGTTCACTCAGTATGCCATACATAAATCACATTCACTCAGTATGCCATACATAAATCACATTCACTCAGTATGCCATACATAAATCACGTTCACTCAGTATGCCATACATAAATCACATTAACTCAGTATGCTTACATGAATCACATTCACTCAGTATGCCATACATAAATCACATTCACTCAGTATGCCATACATAAATCACATTCGCTCAGTATGCCATACATAAATAACATTCACTCAGTATGCCATACATAAATCACATTCACTCAGTATGCCATACATAAATCACATTCACTCAGTATGCCATACATAAATCACGTTCACTCAGTATGCCATACATAAATCACGTTCACTCAGTATGCCATACATAAATCACGTTCACTCAATATGCCATACATAAATCACGTTCAATCAGTATGCCATACATAAATCACATTCGCTCAGTATGCCATACATAAATCACATTCGCTCAGTATGCCATACATAAATCACATTCGCTCAGTATGCCATACATAAATCACATTCGTTCAGTATGCCATACATAAATCACGTTCACTCAGTATGCCATACATAAATCACGTTCACTCAATATGCCATACATAAATCACATTCACTCAGTAGGCCATATATAAATAACATTCACTCAGTATGCCATACATAAATCACGTTCACTCAGTATGCCATACATAAATCACGTTCACTCAGTATGCCATACATAAATCACGTTCACTCAGTATGCCATACATAAATCACATTCACTCAGTAGGCCATATATAAATAACATTCACTCAGTATGCCATACATAAATCACGTTCACTCAGTATGCCATACATAAATCACGTTCACTCAGTATGCCATACATAAATCACGTTCACTCAGTATGCCATATATAAATAACATTCACTCAGTAGGCCATATATAAATAACATTCACTCAGTATGCCATACATAAATCACGTTCAATCAGTATGCCATACATAAATCACGTTCACTCAGTATGCCATACATAAATCACGTTCACTCAGTATGCCATACATAAATCACATTCACTCAGTAGGCCATATATAAATAACATTCACTCAGTATGCCATACATAAATCACATTCACTCAGTATGCCATACATAAATCACATTCACTCAGTATGCCATACATAAATCACATTCAATCAGTATGCCATACATAAATCCCGTTCACTCAGTATGCCATACATAAAGCACGTTCAATCAGTATGCCATACATAAATCCCGTTCACTCAGTATGCCATACATAAATCACGTTCAATCAGTATGCCATACATAAATCACGTTCAATCAGTATGCCATACATAAATCACGTTCACTCAGTATGCCATACATAAATCACGTTCACTCAGTATGCCATACATAAATCACGTTCACTCAGTATGCCATACATAAATCACGTTCAATCAGTATGCCATACATAAATCACGTTCACTCAGTATGCCATACATAAATCACGTTCACTCAGTAGACCATACATAAATCACGTTCACTCAGTATGCCATACATAAATCACATTCACTCAGTATGCCATACATAAATCACGTTCACTCAGTATGCCATACATAAATCACGTTCAATCAGTATGCCATACATAAATCCCGTTCACTCAGTATGCCATACATAAATCACGTTCACTCAGTATGCCATACATAAATCACGTTCAATCAGTATGCCATACATAAATCACGTTCACTCAGTATGCCATACATAAATCACGTTCACTCAGTATGCCATACATAAATCCAGTTCACTCAGTATGCCATACATAAATCACGTTCACTCAATATGCCATACATAAATCACGTTCACTCAGTATGCCATACATAAATCACGTTCAATCAGTATGCCATACATAAATCACATTCACTCAGTATGCCATACATAAATCACGTTCACTCAATATGCCATACATAAATCACGTTCACTCAGTATGCCATACATAAATCACGTTCAATCAGTATGCCATACATAAATCACGTTCACTCAGTATGCCATACATAAATCACGTTCAATCAGTATGCCATACATAAATCACGTTCACTCAGTATGCCATACATAAATCACGTTCACTCAGTATGCCATACATAAATCCCGTTCACTCAGTATGCCATACATAAATCACGTTCAATCAGTATGCCATACATAAATCACATTCACTCAGTATGCCATACATAAATCACATTCACTCAGTATGCCATACATAAATCACGTTCACTCAGTATGCCATACATAAATCACGTTCAATCAGTATGCCATACATAAATCACGTTCACTCAGTATGCCATACATAAATCACATTCACTCAGTATGCCATACATAAATCACGTTCACTCAATATGCCATACATAAATCACGTTCAATCAGTATGCCATACATAAATCACGTTCACTCAGTATGCCATACATAAATCACGTTCACTCAGTATGCCATACATAAATCACGTTCAATCAGTATGCCATACATAAATCACGTTCAATCAGTATGCCATACATAAATCACGTTCAATCAGTATGCCATACATAAATCACATTCACTCAGTATGCCATACATAAATCACGTTCACTCAGTATGCCATACATAAATCACATTCACTCAGTATGCCATACATAAATCACATTCGCTCAGTATGCCATACATAAATCACGTTCGCTCAGTATGCCATACATAAATCACGTTCGCTCAGTATGCCATACATAAATCACGTTCAATCAGTATGCCATACATAAATCACATTCGCTCAGTATGCCATACATAAATCACATTCGCTCAGTATGCCATACATAAATCACGTTCACTCAGTATGCCATACATAAATCACGTTCACTCAGTATGCCATACATAAATCACATTCACTCAGTATGCCATACATAAATCACGTTCACTCAGTATGCCATACATAAATCACGTTCACTCAGTATGCCATACATAAATCACATTCGCTCAGTATGCCATACATAAATCACATTCGCTCAGTATGCCATACATAAATCACATTCGCTCAGTATGCCATACATAAATCACGTTCACTCAGTATACCATACATAAATCACGTTCACTCAGTATGCCATACATAAATCACGTTCACTCAGTATGCCATGCAGAAGAATACATACATAAATGAGCACGGAGTAAGAGAATACATATTTTAATACCAACAATTAAGAAATCCAAATTGTATGTTTAATAATCTTTGTAAAGATGAGAAAAAAATGTCCGATAATAATGAAGACGTTCTCTGTCTGTCTGTCTGTCTGTCTGTCTGTCTGTCTGTCTGTCCGCCGGCGAGAATATTTGTAAACCTATTAATTACTTAATTTAGATTAAATAACACATAAATAAAGTATAAACAAATTTGACGACGTGACTGCGATTCGAACCCAGAATATGTCTTCAGTATGTTACTCAAAATATTACTCTGTCAAGTAGTATATATAGTGCTACGAAAACTCGCAAAAACAACATGCGATTTTTCCAATTTACATAATTCATTTGTTTTAAACTTCTAATAAATTGATATTTACAAATATACACTTATAACTGCTATTCTCAAACTTACATATGTATTTAGCATATTTTTCTCCACGGTAATATTAATAAAAAATATTCATATAATTAAATAAAGACATCCCGGTTGATAATTTTTGTTAGAGTTTTGAAAAAACATGTCTCTTGTCGTTCAAAGTCTTCTCAATTATTTTCTTCAAATGACAGTGTAGAAAATATCGTTTTCTTCCCCAATTTACATAATTCATTTGTTTTAAACTTCTAATAAATTGATATTTACAAATATACACTTATAACTGCTATTCTCAAATTTATATATGTATTTAGAAGATTTTTCTCCAGAGTAATATTAATAAAAATTATTAATACAATTAAAGACATTTTATTCAGAAACGAGCCTGTTTTTAAACCATACTTGGAATGTAATATAATGAAAATTGACGACTCATAATACCGGAAATGACGTCATTGTGATTAGGATGCCGGGGGGGTTGCATCGTCATTGTTCATTTTTTATTTCGTTAATGGTTAATGAGAATTTGGTATCAAGGGGGGGGGGGCTAGTATCTCTTAAAATGTAACCGTGTTAAAAAATTTAAAAACTGATAGTCAAAGGGAGACAATCGTGTAAATTCCAAAAGGCAATTGAAATTTGAAAAATACGCTTATATATGATCGATATACACCAGTCTAAACATTTAATGTTAAGAAAATGATCGATATAAACCAATCTAAACATTTAATGTTAAGAAAATGTAGGCATTATTAATCCATCAATTAAAATGCAATACAGATGAAGGAAGATGCAAATATATAATTATAACTTACTTAATTATTATAATTAATTGATACAGATGGTAGTTAAGTGCTAACATGAAAGAATTAAAAAAAAAAATTATTATTAATTAAATCATTTAACCGTAAATTTAATTTAATCTTAATTTGTAATAGTATAAATTTAATTTCGTTTTATGTGTGCAGAGTTAAAGGAATATATACGAAGAGATATTTAAGAATATGTTTCAGTTTTACTAGTTAATTTTTAATAGTTAACCAAGGAAAATCTGCTGCTCTGGTACCTCCACGACGTAAATTCACTAAACCAACCCGACAATCTGCTAAATCCCATCCATACACTGTGGAGGTCCCCAGATGCCGAAGAGCTTTCTACTCCAAAAGCTTCTTTCCTCGTGCTGCTGGACTCTGGAACTCCCTCCCTGCTCCCTACTTTCCTGACGTTACTGACATGCAGAAATTTAAAACTAATGTAAACAGACATCTCGCTGCACAGCTCCTAATTTAGGTTGACCCCCCCCCCTCCTCCAATCCGTCACCCTTTTTTTCTCAGTAGCCCCTCACGTCTACAGTGGTGGCCTGCCTTGTTTGGGGGTGAACTATGATAAAAAAAATAAAAAATAAAAATAAAAAAATCTAACTAGGTAAAAAGAAACCCCAAATAAATAATCATAATAACAATAAAGAGAACAGGGATTGACCCCATGACCTTTGACCCCATGACCTTTGCAAAAAAAGACCAAAAATCTAAAACCTTATCCAAATTTAAGTCCAACAACTCTTCTTGGTTAAGGAAAAATGCGGAAGGAACCAGAATGTAAACGCTGGTTAACTCAGTTATTGTTAGATTAGAAATGACAAAAAGCCGTAGTCAATTTACATTAATTACATTTAATTAAAAGAATACCCGTCCCAGGACAGGTAAAATTAATTCCCCGAACAGTTCTGCATTAATTTTATGTTCTCTTGAGAAGATTAAAATTACTAAACTTTATGTCTAGAATCCTTATTCCAATTTTGATAGAACTCCATGACATGATTTTGATTCCAGAAAATATCTAAAATTTAAGGCTTACGCTCGGTGTAAGGGGCTGAACTTGCAATCATGTAGGCCTAACAAATAGCTGCGACCAACGATCAGAGAATCCTGATGAACGATCTTTGTGGGCTCTGGACAATCCGTGCGCTCTGGACAATCCGTGGGCTCTGGACAATCCGTGCGCTCTGGACAATCCGTGCGCTCTGGACAATCCGTGCGCTCTGGACAATCCGTGGGCTCTGGACAGGTACAATCCGCTAAACAATGAAAAAAATAATCAGCAGCAGTCAACGACAGTCGTTTTTCATCAATACAGCAAGACAACATCATGCGCGTTTTCATGTGTGATGAAAACAACACTAAAAATAACTATTACCTCGTTGTTGCAGTTAAAAAGACACTCTACTCTTTTTCTTTTCAGATACATTCAGAATAAATCCACTTCTTTTCATTGAATGTCTTATATTAATAAAACCCTTATATTTATAGAACTGTGTTCGGTTATTATTGCACACCTTTCCACTGTAGTTCCACTACCAGGTGCCGAGATGTTAATATATATGGACTGACCACTGAGAAAGTCCAAGAAAATCCATTCCTAAGTCCGTTTATTATGAACTAAGCGTAGCTTAGCAATAAAAATCCCAGAGAGGTCACTACTGTTTGTATGTGTCGACTTTAATGCTAGGCTCGGTAAGTCAGATTCGGACAAATTGGCCCAGTTCCCTTCGAATCATACAATTCAATTTCACGTTCTTGATCGTGTTATCAGGAGCCTAGGGTAGAAAGGGTTGTACCAAGAGTGTCTCAAGATGTTCTTTCTGCAGAAGCAGGAAGGCATAATTGAGGAAAGCTTTGGGGATTATATCTGGATACACCATCGACCCATTTTAAGACGGATCCATCAGCAACTACTAAGATCAGGCCAGTATTAAACTGTAGCGTAATGGGTTAGGGTTAGGGTTAGCGTTAGGGTTAGACTTCGTTTAACGATGGTGCTTACTCTGGGGTAAACATGACGTGAAATATGTTGAACTTGCTGATGTTGTTATATCCACATATTTTGCCCCATAAATGCATAAAAAAGGAACAGTTAACTCGCTTGCAAGACGAAGAAAGAGGTAAAAAGCGGCTTTTTTCGGTACGATTATTTTTATAGTTTTTAAATTTTTATATCTTTAAAATTTTAAATTACCCCAGTTGAAAGCTTGAACTTAAATATAAATTTTCAATATTTTTTTACAAAAACTTTGATCCGAAACCAGAAAGACTATAAGTTAACTTAAAACAAAAAAAAGTTTATAAATTTGCGTAGCAGATTTTTTTGAATTTTTGAGATGGGGGGGTTGATAATTTATATTATTTGCACTACTGTTTTCATCTTGGATGTTACTTTCACAACGTTTTAGCCGATGTAACCTCCGACCTTCTTCAGGTACATCTTGTCGAACTTGCGAATCTGTACATAATTTCATGGGTGACGGGACAAGAACAAGCTACCCCCATAAAATAAATAAAGAGTTCCATTGAAAATTCCGTACAGACTCCGGATTTCAACATAAAGATAACTGAGTTGGACAAGACACACCTGTAGGAGGTCACATCGGCCGAAACGTTGTGAGAATAACATTCAAGATGAGAACATTAGTTTGAATAATCCAAATAAATTTAGTAGCAGATGTTTCCTGCTTTTAATGCTACAATTCATCAATTGAACAATTGCCGTCTAAGTACACATTGAATTTATACATTTACATATACAAAGCGTTTATAACAATCTGTATCTTCTGAATTTACTCGGGTCAATCCATTTTGTTGTCTTCATTTTTATGCAAGTTTTTTTTTTTAATGAAAATCGCTCTAGAAAAGACATAAAGCAACTTGATGTAAGGAGCTGAAAAATTTAACTTCAAGATTAAAAACAAGCCAACGATGAGTGTTAGATGGATAGATTCCGACCCAGAAAACAGCAATTCTTCCCCCTTTGTCCGAAATATCACTCATGGAATATGAGGACTAAAGGACAAAATAGGAGAAGTTACAAGGTTGCCGAAAGTGAACGCAGTTATTCTCGTATTATTGTAAAACATAAAATGAATTTAGGACGACAAGTTGTACCAGTTTACTGTGATGATGCATAGGGGACATTATTATTATTATTGCATACTAAAGTAAGCATCTGATTTGAATTCCCATCGTAATATATTCACATGTTATGTCCAAACAAGAAATGGTAGTTGTGTGCAAAATCTTAAATCGGACCCATTAGAGGAGCGGGCATTCATATATGTTATCTTTTTTTTCTTTTTTTTTTAACATAGTTCACCCTAAACAAGGCAGGCCGCCACTGTAGACGTAAAAAGAAAAGGGGAGAAGGTTTTTTTTTTTTGGTGGGGGGGGGGGGTCAACTTAAATTGAGATCTGCGCAGCAAGATATCTGTTTACATTAGTTTTAAATTTCTGCATGTCAGTACCGTCGGGGAAACAGGGGGCAGGGAATGAGTTCCAGAGGCCAGCAGCACGATGGAAAGAAGCTATTTGAGTAGAAAGCTCTCCGGCATCTTGGGACCTCCACAGTGAATGGATGGGATTTAGTTGATGGTCGAGTTGGTCTAGTGAACTTACGACGAGGGGGTACCAGAGCAGCCAATTCATCTTAAGGAAATATATGACACACGAGGAAATTCATAAGAACACCATATAGGATGTCCTTCTGCAATCGGTCGCATGATGAAACGCGAGCAGAGACATCACAGCATACGACCCTCAATCCAATCTCACAAAATCTAATGACCGATGAATAAAAAACTCTTTTTCCTTCACCTATTGACTAGGAGCAACGTGTAATATCTGTTCATCTTAATCTTATCTATTATGTTAGTCAGGAACCCCTCCTTCTTAAGTAGAGCCTCTTGTTATTTTTGTCTCAAGCAATAATACCCCTTTGGGGGAAGCTGGATTTTCCTCAAATTAAAAACCGCCATTGTGTCTACCTTTGCCTTCTTGTGGAGTAGAGTAAATAGAGACTGCGCCATTCCACCCTATGCTGCCCAAGACATAGCAGATGTTTCCTGCTTTTAATGCTACAATTCATCAATTGAACAATTGCCGTCTAAATACACATTGAATTTATACATTTACATACACAAAGCGTTTATAACAATCTGTATCTTCTGAATTTACTCGGGTCAATCCATTTTGTTGTCTTCATTTTTATGCAAGTTTTTTGTTTTTTTTAATGAAAATCGCTCTAGAAAAGACATAAAGCAACTCGATGTAAGGAGTTGAAAAATTTCACTTCAAGATTAAAAACAAGCCAACGATGAGTGTTATGTGGATAGATTCCTAGCCAGAAAACAGCAATTCTTCCCCCTTTGTCCGAAACATCGCTTATGGGCTACAGGACAAAATAAGGGAAGCGAGAGTTACAAGGCTGCCGAAAGTAAACCCAATGTCCACTTTCTACTCTCCTTTGTTAGATGGATAGATTCCGACCGAGAAAACAGCAATTCTTTCCCCTTTGTCCGAAATATCGCTCATCGAATGTGAGGACTAAAGGACAAAATAAGGGAAGCGAGAGTTACAAGGCTGCCGAAAATAAACCCAATGTCCACTTTCTACTCTCCTTTGTTAGATGGATAGATTCCGACCGAGAAAACAGCAATTCTTTCCCCTTTGTCAGAAACATTGCTCATGAAATGTGAGGACTACAGGACAAAATAAGGGAAGCGAGAGTTACAAGGCTGCCGAAAGTAAACCCAATGTCCACTTTCTACTCTCCTTTGTTAGATGGTTAGATTCCGACCGAGAAAACAGCAATTCTTTCCCCTTTGTCAGAAACATTGCTCATGAAATGTGAGGACTACAGGACAAAATAAGGGAAGCGAGAATTACAAGGCTGCCGAAAGAGTTACAACTATGCCAAATAGTCACCCATCTGGTACTGGCTCGGCTCAACATTGCTTAACTTTGGTGATCTACTCTCCAGTTGTAAGCTTTAAACTGATAAAAGTGAATTATGTAAATGAGTTCTGATAGAATGAACATATGCAAAATCTTGGCCTTTTGGCTAGGACAAAAGTGTAGTATAGGTTTTAATGCTTCTCTTAGTCTATTCTGTCTTCGGTCAGTGAACAAATCCTTTTAGACTGAAACAATTTTTATTTTTGTCTAATCCAGTTCGATCTTTTGAGGGAGCCGGATTTTTCCCTACATTAAAAACCGACCTTGTGTCTAACTTTGCCCTTGTGGGGAGGCAAGTCAAGAGGAACATGTGCAACATCTGTGAGTGGCATGGTGTAATAGTTCAGCCATGAACTTTCGTCGCAGCGTTCTGGATTCATGTTGTGTCACTTTCACTAATACCTTTGGGAAAGGTATGAACTCATCTATCCTCCCCCCAGTTTAGTTTATCCCGCAGATGAATACTGAAGGAAGAGAAAGATTCTTAGATCAATGCTCTACAGTTCTTGACATAGCGGCACATTGGGTTTATGTTTTTGACGGTAATTAATATATATATATATATATGTGTGTGTGTGTGTGTGTGTGTGTGTGTGTTGTAAGTCATGAAAATATACTTCTGGCAATTAACCTATACAGAGGCTTCCGCGTTTCATCCCCAGGGGGAATTGTCAAGCTAAAATGAAACGCGGAAGCTTCTGTGTAGCTTAATTTCCATAAATATATTTTCATGACTTACTACCTAGCTCCAATCACGCATCGAGCACTGTTGAAGTAAATACTGAAAATTGCTTTCTAGAATTCCGTGAAAGTCTGGATCAGCGGATTGAAGATTCCTTTAATAAAGAAACTGCGAAATGTGCAGTTCTGGTTATATACAATTGCAACAGCTGCACAACAGATGCACAACAGCTGCACAGTTCTAAAGACAACTATGGATAAAGTTGATGTCTGTCACTGGAAACATCTGAGAACCCTTACTGGACTCTGATGGTCAATCTGATGGTCAAACAGCCTAATCATTAACCAGATTCTATGCAAAATGTGCAACACCATTCCGCTATCGGCCAGGGTCGGGCAGGTAGGTGGTCCATGTTCGGTCAAGTGCTACGGATGTCAGAAGAAACTTGCTCCCAAATCACTCGATTTTACGATAATGCAGTCCAGATACGAAGCCACCACTGCACTAATCTGCTTGATAATCTACGGACAGATCTCAGAAATGCAGAACTGGGAGCCCTAAAAATGGTAAGAAATCTGAGGGCCCTTGCAAATGAAAAGACAGTAGAATACACTGATATATATATATATATATATATATATATATATATATATATATATATATATGTATCGAGGCAGCATTTTTTCTTTAAGACACGTATTATTAAAAATAACCGACAATTTTTGTCTGGTTATTTTAGTGTTGATCCCTTCAATTTTCCGGATTAAAATCTTAATCTCGGAAGAAAATTGGCTGATGAAACTGCCGTAATGTACATGTTGGTCCAGAGTACTTTCTGACCCGTCTGGGTCCATCGTCAGTGGAATAATGACAAACAGGTAAAGACCTGGAGTGAGATTTATAATTAATTATGGCGGGAAAATTTAACTATGTTTATTAGGTATTATAAGCATTTAAGTATATTAGTACTAGTGTTAAAATTAATCTTGTTAATAGCAGGTTTTTTAGTTTTAATGAGTAAAGCTTCTAGTATGTGGAGTTTTTGAGTATTAGTATTATGTTCTAGGATTTTAGTATTGTCTACGAGAAGTTTTCGGATTTGCGAGCGGGGACAGGAATGTTCATTAGTAAGGTGTCTAGCTATAGCACTATTATCGGATAGATGCATGGTCAACCTTCCGAGATTAAGATTTTAATCTGGAAAATTGAAGGGATCAACACTAAAATAACCAGACAAAAATTGTCGGTTATTTTTAATATATATATATATATATATATATATATATATATATATATATATATATATATATATATATATATATATATATATATATAGTAGTATGTTTTTAAAAGGTTGTGGGCAATGCAAATTCCGGGTAAGATGTAAGCTGGAAGGAACAAAAATAATAAATCGAATACGAAATGTGACTTACTATTTATTTTTTCTTAAAATCTTACATAGCAGCAAATGTGGTGTTGGCTGTTTGTGTGGTGTCAGGATGATTTTTCGCATTGTTCCAGGAAAGTCATTGACAATTTAAATTCAGCAACGCTGGATGGCACCACAGAACAAAATTGCATTACGTTAAGCATTTTAAACTGTTACCACTGGTTTCAGATGTGATGTTATTACTTTTAGGTTGTTGTGTTTTTATGTAGATAGCTTCCAGTATTTTAAAAATACATCTGGAACACACACACACACACACACACACACACACACACACACACACACACACACACACATATATATATATATATATATATATAAATATTTATTTATATATATATATATATATATATATATATATATATATATATATATATATATATATAAATATTTATTTATATATATATATATATATATATATATATATATATATATATATATATATATATATAAATATTAATTATTTATCACCTACAGACATCGATGTTTCATGCTTACGCAATCTTCAGTGCAGGAAGCTAATTCTCGACGGTCGACGGGCGCGAACTCGGACTACAAATCGCCACTGATTCGCATATCCGGAGAGTTGCCCACCAGAAATGTGTGTGTTTGTGTTACAGGTGTATTTTTGTTTATATAGATTGGATAAATAATCCGATGAATTATACTGTGTTCATATAATAAGAAGTAGAACGATATATTTATTTGATATGGATTCATATTCATTTCTGGTTACATATGTGCATACATGTCTTAGCTAAAACCTAAGACAGGCAAAAGCTTCATCAGGGCAGAATTCTAAAAGAAAATAAATTACATTTCCAAGTAGGGGATACGTGAACAGAATTTCGGCAGCCTCTCACCAACTTAATTTAATGTTCCAACTAAAAGTATTTATGTAATCTGTTCTTTTATCAGTTTATGATATTTCACAGCAACTAAGTAATTTTTAACTCATTTTTATCGAATATTTTACATTAGTTATGGGTAAAATGTTTACTGAGAAGATTTAGGAATTTCTAAATTTTAGTATCTGAGTATATGGTGGGGTGAACCAAATAATGTTTCTCTTTCTTTTACTTTTATTTTTATTATTATTATTTGTACTCACTAGGAGTTCTCACACGGATCATCGTCAGTGATTGCTCACCGACAACAACCAGTGGGATTTCCTGGAGTCTGAGTGACAACAAGCCTCCCCGGATTTCTAGTATTCTTAACCTTTTTTCGATAACCACCGCAAATAACTTTGCGGTATCGCAACAGCCTCTTACCATTGATTTCTCGTTGGTAAGGACAATTAGTTTTCTCTGTGATTTGGGTGGCAATAAGCCTCCCCAAGGTCCCAGCATTCTCCGCACTTTTCCAGTGGAGGCCTGGTTTGTGCTGTCCCTCCTCGGTCTTCTCATCCTCCTCGACCCTCTACAAATATTTTGTCTGGTGTCAGCCTAGGCCGGCACCATTTTTCATTTATTTTATTTATTTAAAAAAATTTTTTTTTTTTTAATTTTTAAATTTTTTATATATTTTTAAATTTATTATTATTATTATTATTATTATTATTATTATTATTATCATTATTATTATTATAATTATTTCTATTATTATTATTATTATTATTATTATTATTATATCTTTCTATTTTAATTTTATATTTGTAACTTATTCCTTTTTCTAATATCTTGTTGCTTATATTTAATTTCAATATTATCATACCTACTATTTTTAGAGCTGTGCTATAAATGTTAATTACATTCTAAAAAAACTTTTTATTACTAGAATTATAACTAAACATACATTCGAATAAACTAGGAACATGTTTTATGATTGATGGTGGAGTTGTATTATTATTAGGTAAACATTATTTTTAAATTACAACTCGTATGTATTTTTATCGAAGTTGAGAGTGACATCTAAAAAGTTAGTTATTCAGTTATTGTCATGTGTGGTCAATCCGTGAAGACAAATATATAAAAAAAATCTGGTGGCAAACCACAGTGGTTAATCAACGTCCAATTCTTTGTACTCAGTCTCCTCTGTCAGCCTCACTCTGCTCTCCCTACCGCTCTTCACCAGCTCAATGAAAAGAGTACCGTTTATATACTACTTTTGCCTCACCTATGCAAATTGACTGTCAACCAGAGCCATCTAGCTTTCAAATTCTCCAAACAGCCAATTTGCAAAGGGGGACAACTCAAACCACACTTTCTGGATCCATTCCTGGCTGGGGTAACTTTGCTAACCACATAATGCAAACTAATGCTTAGGGCTTTTATTTCCTTATATATATATATATATATATATATATATATATATATATATATATATATATATATATGACGTCGCTAGCTATAAGTGCATCGTTCCTTTCATTAAGTAGAACGCTCTTATGACGTCAAGCCGCCACATAAAGTGTTAAAATTATCACCGTTTATTCGCTGTTTAACGTGGCCGACTGCTGCGGGCATCAGGATTTGAGTTGCAAAATACTCGTGATCCGGTGTTTCGATCTGCATGACCGGTAGTGAATAGTCATATCTCTATGCTCATGAGTCCCGATTATAAAGGACGAAAGGTATACGTACATAAATAATAAACAATAACAAATATTATATATATATATATATATATATATATATTATTTCATGTATCCACATAAAATGTTATGAGAGGATATACTTTTGTTACATTCACACGTTCATGACCCCTTCGTGGAATTGGGAATCGTAGAATTAGAAGAACTCTCGCTGTTGATTCGAACGAACGGCATTGCTACTAAATGGGACGAGATGCTGTTTCTCTGTTTCGCCTCACGGTTGTCAGAACTATTTGCACTAACCTTTTTTTCTTCTCTCTTTTCTTTCTTGTCGTCTTGCCACCATTGTCGCCCGTGCAGCTATTGTGTGATACTACTCGCACCACCGTTTATCCTCGCCTGCAACCATTTCTCGCGACTGCTATGGTTGTCTTGTCATCATTCCCTTCGGGCTGTTGTCTTCGCTCTGAAATCAATTTTTTAACAACACAACAAGTCTTTTTCTGTTTTAAAAGAGCCGCTTTTATTTGACTATTTTAATTAGCTGACTTGAACGAGTTCGTTGGGATCGAGAGAGAGGTTACGCTAACTAAATTCACTAGTTAATATTCTTACATTAGTCTGTAATCACTTAATTACTTGCAGAGGAAGGAACATGAAAGACTGTACTAGATTTCACTAAGGCCCTTATATTTTTCCGTCATTCGGAATCTTTCTCGTAACCGCTACATGATGTGTTGTTGACTCTTCGCTCCCAAGCTAGTAACTGATTCAATCTCGATTTAATTCTCCCACAGTGGGGACTCTGACGTCATCAAACCTCGTGATCGCACAGGTGCAATCTGAACCCCTGATCTTCTCTTGACTTAAGGTCAATCAACGTCCCCGCGTTCGTGGGAAAACATATCGAACTGAACCTGCACGGGATGACTCCGCTACAAATCGCATGAGTCAAACCCGTCTCGAATATATGCGTCCAACTCTCACAGGGCATTATCTAACACTTTTTATGTATCAATTTTCAGTATTTACTTCAGCAGTGCTCGATACGTGATTAAAGCTAAGTAGTAAGTCATGAAAATATATTTATGGCAATTAAGCTACACAGAGGCTTCCGCGTTTCATTTTAGCTTGACAATTCCCCCTTGGGGATGAAACGCGGAAGCCTCTGTATAGCTTAATTGCCATAAATATATTTTCATGACTTACAACACACACACGTATATATATATATATATATATATATATATATATATATATATATATATATATATATATATATTATCGTCAAAAACATAAACATCTCTAACAAAATCTTTGTAAAAGCAGATAAGACCAGAGACTTCTCTAAAATAATTAAATAATAAATATAATAAATTATAATAAATTAAATCACAGAAAATATTACGAAAAACTACAGAAAACTAAACACCAGCACATGCAACTACATTGATATATTAAATATAAAAAGTAAACAAATCACAGATAAACTTAAACTTAGTTTAATAATAGCGAAAATAAAAATAAATGTACCTTCCTATTATTCGGTAGATTAAGAACTTTTTAACAACACCCTAGAGTTTTCAGAGATGTACACCGACATATCCATTGATAGACTCCAAATGTGTAGAAAATCGGTTTTAATCAATAATAATGATGAATGGATAAAAACTAGAATTAGAAACTTCTTAGATTTGAGGTTTATATATTCTGTACACGCTCCCAAATATTTGATAATACTTATATAGAGATGATGGATTGGCTATATCTTTTTTTTATGGAAATCACTCTAGACAACGTATGAAACTACTTAATGTAAGGAGCTAATAAGAACGAAAGGGGATTAGCGCAAAGACAGGAGATGCCTATTGATGTGATACTATAGATTGCCCCCCCCCCCTCTAGAACCGAAGAAATGATTCATCAAGTTGCACAAAGGCGATCGAAAAATAGGATGGGTAGTCAGCTGAGGAGTTACCTAGGAGACAGAAGACTGGATATTTCCGGTATGACTAAATATATTTAAGAGTGTACGATTTTTAGTAATTGTGGCAGTTGGCGTCTGGGAGAGGAGACGATCAGATCGGGTATAGCCTTAGCAGACCCAAGATAAGCTGACAACTTCGAGTAAAGACAATGATGGTCTCGACAGTCCGCGACGGTGTCACACATATACTGACTTATACACAATGCATCTGAGTTTGTGTTTTTCTTGTGAGTTTGCTTTGTTTTGTTTTCCTCAACTTGTAAACCAGCACTTGTGCCCTCGGCGATGGTTGTTGGCATTGGTTTCCCCGATATCTTTCTAGTTAGAATTCTTTCTAGAAATACATTGGGTACTTACGGTAGGGACCACGTGAAGGTTGCCAACATCTTAAGTGAAAGTGTTAC
This sequence comes from Sepiola atlantica, assembly GCA_963556195.1. Lineage (NCBI taxonomy): Eukaryota > Metazoa > Mollusca > Cephalopoda > Sepiida > Sepiolidae > Sepiola > Sepiola atlantica. The sequence goes on along the minus strand of OY744534.1, from coordinate 85,223,314 downwards.
TGTGGAACGAACTGGATTCGAACTTGGCACACCCAAGTTGTCAGTCAGTGTCGTTAACCACTTAGCCAAGAGTGGAAACTTCAAATGAAATTATATATATGGAAATGAAAAAAATTACTCCGAAGAGTCGACGTATGAGGTGACTTAAAAATGACTCACTTTTTAGATGTCATTCTCAACTCTCAATATGAGTCGTATTTATGCTGTTTAATGATATATATTAAGATGCAAATTAAGTCCGCTGTATACGAAGTCAAAACGAATATAAATAATATATACACGACTGAGCTGTCACAGCCGGCGTAAAAGAAGGTTGGCTCCATCTACCGTGCTAGTAAACTCCTCACACCTGACATTATCCTGTATCTCTACAAAGCCACTATCCGTCCATGCATGGAGTAGTGTTGCCACATCTGGGCCGGAGCATCATCTGCTAATCTCTCTCTCTCTTAGACAAGGTCCCCAAAAGAGTCGCCAACCTAATAGGTCCCTCACTGTCAACCAAGCTCCAGCCCCTGTCCCATCGCCGCAATGTAGCATCCTTGTGCTTGTTTTACAAATACTTCAATGGATTGTGCTCCGATGAATACTCTACTCTGGTGCCCCCATCGACGTAAATTCACTAGACCAACTCGACAATCGACTAAATCCCACCCATTCACTGTGGAAGTCCCCAGATGCTGGAGAGCTTTCTACTCAAATAGCTTCTTTCCTCGTGCTGCTGGCCTCTAGAACTCCCTCCCTGCCCCTTGTTTCCCCGACAGTACTGACATGCAGAAATTTAAAACTAATGTAAACAGACATCTCGCTGCGCAGATCCCATTTTAGGTTGCCCCCCCAACCTTCTCCCCTTTTCTTTTTTCTCAGTAGCCCTTACGTCTACAGTGGCGGCCTGCCTTGTTTGGGGTGAACTTCGTTAAAAAAAGAAGTGGAGAATGAAGGTGTATTGTTGAACTGGTCGGCGATTGTAGAAGCAGCAGCAGCAGCAGCAGCATTACGTCTAATATCTACAAGGAAAATAAGAATATGATTAATGTAAACACAATCAATGAAAAATAAATATTTCTTTGAAAGTTGCTTATTAAACAAAAAAAAAGGAATGTGTTTCACCTCGTATTGATGTGAAATCAAGGGAGGCGCGAGAACGCTCTATCCCTTAATAGACTTTACGAATGCCCTATGCTGGAAATCTCATTTCTTTGATCAATCATAACTAAAAAAAACAATAAACCAAATTAGTTAAAACTTTGCACAACATTTTTATTTGATAGGTTCTATAAGTGTGTAGAATTTCAGCATCATTAGTCAAGGCAACCTAGAGATCCAGAAAGTTAAATCATGAAATCATGTTATCTGTGTGTACGTACATACGTATGTGCCACCCTGTATCTCATTAACTCTTTGATGGATTCAACTGATCTTGTGCAGAGATAGAGGTTCTAGGGTCTAGTTGATGGCATTTAAATTTCAGTTTACCATATACCTTAGTTTTCCAGCAAATTCCAAAAAACCTTATGAGAAGGCATTGTATTGATGCATAGCCTTTACAAAAGTAGTGACATTCCATGAAAAATGCCAGTATACTGAAATCATATGCCTTTAATAGGGTTAAGATGAAAATTCATATATACTAAATGTACAAAAGCATTTTTAAAAAATCCAAAATAGGCTTGGTGGTAAACCGTAAAAATATGCTTTCAAAGGAATCAAGAAAGAAATGCGTCCGCCATCTTCTCCCTGCGCGCACAAAGCCGGTATTTAAAAATCGAATACATAAAAAAGAGAATGGTACCTATTTAATTAGTGCACAGGTATAGTAAGCTTCTTTTTGAGAAGGAAAATATTTGGTTGTGTTTATAGTTAATAAAAGGTACGTTTGTTAGAGTTTCTGTTTATTAGCTGGTTATTGTCAGGTGGGAGTGGGGATACACCAGAAGTTAGCGGACCGCATGGTGTCATACGAAAAGGTGATGCTGATTAGATTTCTTCTGTATTTCCATACGGTGTAATGGGTTGCGGTAAGAGTAGTTTTGACTGAGAGAGAGAGAGTTATCTCCCATGATTCTCTCTTTGATATCAGTAAGCAAAGTAGAAACTAAACGAACTAAAAATGAAATCGAAGGAAAACAAAATCTATCTTTTTCGTGACACGGAAAAACTTAAGTAAAAAACATAAAGGGAAGTAGTGTGGACTATATTTAGTTTAATTTAGTTTCATGCAAACGGGACAATTAAGGGATGGAAGCCCGACGTGAAAATTCAGATACCGACGATTTGGGGGAAATTTTAACGATAGGTATTATTCTGCAAATTTCAGTTGTTTTTTTAGTATTTTAAAGGGGTTTTAGGGGTCATATTATGGACACAACCTCTTATTTGAAAATTCAAATATTTCAGATTTGCATTAAATTTTATCAATAGTAATTAGACAGCAATTAAGCAAGATTCCATGAATTTCAATTTCTTCTTAAGACCCCCTTAATCTTAAGCCGTAATGTTTCATCTTTGTGCTTGTTTTACAAGTATTTTAATCGAATGTGCTCTGATGGATTTGCTGCACTGGTGTCCCCCTCCTCAACGTAAATACTCCCTACCGACCCGACAGTCAGCAAAATCCCACCTTTCACTGTAGAGGTACCCAGATGCTACTCAAATAGCTTCCTTCCTCGAACTGTTAGCCTTTGGAATTCCTTCCCTGCACCTTGTTTCCATGACTGTACTAACATGCATAAGTTTAAATGTACTGTGAACAAACATCTCGCTGCACAAATCCCCACTTAGGATGCCCCTGTAGGTATGGCCACGAATTCATAGTAGACCCTTACGTCTCTATTGCGTTGTTTGTGGTGAATGAAAATTAAAAAAATAAATTTAATTAAAAATTTTAGACATTTTCTCGAATCAAAATCATACAATGGATTTTGATCAAAATTGGAATAAGGATTCTAGATATAAGGTATAGTAGCATTATATCTTGATTTTATATATGTATTGGGACATAAACGTGGTACAAAACTGTTCCACTTGAGGGAATGAATTGTTCTACTATATATATATATATATACATATATATATATATATATATATATATATATATATATATATATATATATATTATATATATATATATAATATAATATATATATATATATATATATATATATATATATATATATATATATATATATAAGTAAGCAAAGTTCATTTATATCCCAAAAGCCTAGATTTTTTTGATTTTTCTTACAAAACATTTTCAAACCAGATACATCTCAGTGCAATTTATTTTACGAATCGTTTCGCTTAAAGTAAACCAAACAAAATTATTATGTGAATATTGGATCTGTTCACCTCAAGCTCGTCAGCACATTTCATAAAATGCTAACTTTGAATTGTTTCAAGATGGCGAACCTCTGAGGGTCGTACGTGAGTTCAAAGTTTTCCGTCTGAACGTTTGTCTATCATGTCACAGTACGTTTTATATTTTTTCAAATTAAGATCTTTTTATGTACTTTTTCTGACGAGCTTGAGGTGAACAGATTCAATATTGACATAATAATGTTGTTGGGTTTACTTTAAGCGAAACGATTCGTAAAATAAATTGCACCAAAATGTATCCGTTTTGAAAATGTTTAGTAAGAAAAATCAAAAGAAATCTTGGCTTTTGGAATGTAATTGAACTTTCCTTACTTATATATGCTCTGTTGTTATTCATCGAGCTTAAATTTGAAGACGTTGGTAAACATAAAGTATTGAAAGTATATTATTTTACACACACACAGACACACAGACACACACACACACACACACACACACACACATATATATATATATATATATATATATATATATATATATATATATATATATATTAGTACTTCATGTATCCACATAAAATATTATAAGGAGATATATTTTTTTATGTATCAGTTTTCAGTATTTACTTCAACAGTGCTCGATACGTAAGTAGAGCTAGGTAGTAAGCAATGAAAATATATATGGCAATCAAGCTACACAGAGGCTCCCGTGTTTCATCCCCGGGGGGAATCGTCAGTCCCCCCGGGGATGAAACACGGGAGCCTCTGTGTAGCTTGATTGCCATATATATTTTCATTGCTTACTATATATATATATATATATATATATATATATATATATATATATATATATATATATATATATATATATATATATATATATATTCTTATGACCTCCTATTCTCTTTTCTTTCTCTTCTCATTCTATATATTTATTTATTAGACCGAGATCGTTTGATAAGTTGTCTTTTTCTTCTTTATTTGTTTTTAATCAGCAAAATAATCTAAGTCGACCGAATTAATCTCGAATTGGATCATTTTTAATGAAAGAGAAAATACGTCACAATTCGGAGTCCATTAATCTTTTTCGCGTATCTATATGGCACACACACACGTATACAATATATATATATATATATATATATATATATATATATATATATATATATATATATATATATATGTGTGCACACACACACACAGACGTATGCACGGACGTATGCCCTTCTTCTTGGGTTGAGAACTGTGATAAATGATATCGCCAACTACCATTAGCGATAATGCAAAGTTCTTAGTAAACACAAATGGAGCACTCTCCGGTAGTTGACAGTGTTTATATAAGGGTTGAGATTTCACTTACAAACGGCGCCTGCCTGCCTGACGGCCGAATGGTTAGAATCACTGATAGTCAATTTGGCGCTTGTAGGTTCGATCCCGGTGTGAAACAGCCGCCGGTCTATCAACACTGAATAGCTGTGATACTAAGTGTACACCTTTCGCCAAAAAGGCAAATATGATGGAAAGAAAATTATGCTTCACTCGTTATTTTTAGGGATATATTACTAAAATCTATAAACTCATAGGATTACGTCAGTAATGAAATTTTTCTTATATCTGTTATTATTAGTTTTGGTGACCTAAGAAAATTATAGAGAGGAAGATTTCCGTCCGAATTCATTTCAAGTGCCGGGGTAAGTCTGGGGTGGTTGTCTGACTTGCTATTCGCGTTCTCGCTTTCCCTCGCGTGTTTTACTTGCTAACTTTTGCGTGACGGTATGAAATAGGTTTGTTTGCTTCCTGTTGTCCGGAAAAAACGGAAGTCGACAACGCGACTATTAACATACAATAAATGATAATTATAGACTCCGAATGAAAGGCATATAAAAATAAGGAAAATTTAATGTTAAAAACTTGGATGAAAAGAAAAGAAAGAGGTCAAACGAACCAAAAAAAAAAAAAAAACGGTTAGTTAAAAAATTTATTGAAATTTTGTGTGATTTGGGATGGATATCTAAGTCGATGACGAACGATTAAAAAAAAAAACAACTAACACCGACTAAACGCACATGGCACGACTTGGGCTTACGGGAGAGAACGGCTCTATTTGTATGAAACAAAAAATGAGTACGAATTGTAATCCAGGTTAGAAATGTTCCTTATTTTCTTCTTTTATACGAGCGCTGAAGATAGCCACCCCAAGAACTAGATGCATTGGATACAGGAACATTTTATAAATATATTGGTGGTAGACCGAAACAATTGTATGCTAGTAATAAAAAAAACAGATTTTTAGTTAAATTATTTGAATCTGTTCTTCCCTACGTTTGATGTGGTTTAAATTAAATAAAAATATTCTTCTACCATAGCTCTATTCTTACACTATTGAGCTATTACAATTGCGTAATGTTATAAATTTATATGTTAAATGTAACATTATATATATATATATATATATATATATATATATATATATATATATATATATATATATATATATATATATAGAGAGAGAGAGAGAGAGAGAGATATGTGTGTGTGTGTGTGTTTGAAATTAGTTAAGGAAATCTGGAAAAGCGGGGTAACAAACTAGTAAAATTAGGACACGAACACGTCATTGAAGCTGGGCCAAAATATTTCGGTCGTTGGTTGCGACCATATTTGTTTGCAGAAGAGTTCAGCCATTTATATATATATATATATATATATATATATATATATATATATATATATATATATATATATATATATATATATACGTAAAATATATAAAGCTACATGAAAGCCAATATAGTTAAGAAGACTCGTCAATGTAGACGAAACTGTAAACGACATCCTAAGTGAATGCAACAAGCTAATCCGAAAGAAATATTAAAATAGACATGACTGGGTAGGTAAAATAGTTCACTGAAAACTGTACAAACGAGGACAATTTAAATATGCAGACGAATGGGAAAGGCACACACCGGATCCAATATTGTAAAAATGAAAGGTATACAATTGTCAGAGATATGAAAATACAACTGGACAAACTCATCTAAGCAAAGAAAACCAGACGTAATATATATATATATATATATATATATATATATATATATATATATATATATATATATATATATATATGTGTGTGTGTGTGTATGTGTGTGTGTATGTGTGTGAAATTGGTTACGGAAATGTGGGAAAGCGGGGTAACAAACTAGCAAAAATAAGGACACGAACACGTCATTGAAGCTGGGCCAAGATATTTCGGTGTTTGGTTGCGACCATATTCGCTTGGAAAAGAACTTTATTAGCAAAAACTCAGCAATTTATACAAAAGTGGGAAGAAAAAAAACAGAAAAAGAGGAAGAAACAGGGGATGGGAGGAGGCAGTAGTGGCTATCAGGAAATTAAGGGAATTGAGACTACATGTGAGGGGGAGTACGGTGAGTGGATACGAGCAGTGAGTGAGTGGGAGGATGAGGAGGAGGTATAAATGCGTAACACGTGGTGTGAAATGAAACAAGGGGTAAGGAAACAAAAGAAATGAAGGGGAAACGGGGTGCGTACAATGGAAGTATGCGACTACATGGAGGAGGGAGGACAGAAGGTGGGGTAGTAGGTAGAGTGGTGGGTAAGGAAGGAAAATGTTGGTGAAGGATGAGATAGGGATGGAAATATGTGAGATCAGGAGAATTAGGAGCACATGGTGAGAAATGTTATAGTGGGAAACTATTAATATGAATTAGATTAAATTGAATATATATATATATATATATATATATATATATATATATATATATATATATATATATATATATATATATATATATATGTAAAAATAAAAATGGAATAAAGAATAAGCAATTCAACAACTAACAAAAATAAACTCAAAAACTCATGTTGTAAAGTTCCACCGAGATATTTCGGCCGTAGATACGACCATTTTCGATCAGTTAATAAACTTTATTTCAAAACGGAAAAGTTTTCAAATTTATACAGAGAATGCGATTGGAAGAAAATGTCACGTGCAGAGAACAACAAAACGGGGAGAAAAAGGAATGCGAGGAATGTTATGAAAAGAGAAAGAAAAAGAAGATGAAGAAGAGGAAGAAGAAGAAAGAGATACCAATCAAACAGTATCTTTAGAACGTCAGTTGAAGAAGACGAAACGAAGAAGAAGAGAAAGCGAGAGCAAACGTGAGAAAGGGTAAATCGACATGTCGTTGTCGAAAACTATTGAAGAAGAAAAAAAAAAAGAGAGAGAGAAAAAATCAGTGCTTAGATATCGCCTGCTGATTGAATTCGGGCTGAGAACGTCAAAATTCAACAGGATTAGTAGTAATTGGAGCAGTGAACGTCGAGGGACGAAACAAGGTAAGAGGAGGAGGGGAAGGGGAAGAAGAGAGACAAGGGTTAAAAGTTAGCCAGAGTCGTATTCATTTAGATTCATCTCGTATAAAATCGATCTAGCCGAAGGAAAAGCAATATTATAGAAACCTTGTCTTTGGGCAATGGTGTTCTTATGACATAGGATCAGACAGGATTCTGTGAGACGTCGAAGTTTGGTGTCATGAATATGTTTGATAGGGATTGCCTTATGGGTATTGAAGTGGTGGCCGGAAGAGATCATATGAGTGCATAGTGCATTTGAGGTATCGCCGTTTTTTATGGCACGATTATGTTCATATATTCGTTTCTTTAACGGACGTTGTGTCTCGCCGAAATATATTTTTCCACAGTCGGCGAAGGGAATAGTATAAATTCCAGCTGTAGTGGGTGATGAAAGGACTTTATTTTTGTTTTTATGCATTTTTAAAATGTTTTTGATGGTGAGTGAGGTAGCTTGGATAATTCTAAAACTATGTTGTGAAAGCGAAGAAAAGAGATGTGTGTTACGAGAGTTAGTGGGAAGGAAAACATTCCTTAATATGGATTGTGTTGTATTAGGAGATGTATTAGTATTTTTTATCTTTTTTAGATGTATTTGAAACGCTTTCTTTTTAGCGGAAAGAATGACGTGTTTGGGATATTTTAAAGTAGTGAGAGAGGATTCTATTTTATTATATTCCTGAGAGAGATGTTCAGGGCTGCAAATACGCAGAGCCCTGAGATAAAAACCGATTATCATGTTATTTTTTATATAGTTATTATGATGTGAATAATAATGTAAGTAATCATTTTTGTTGGTTGGCTTGCGATGGACTTGAAATGAAAGGCTGTTATTGTTTTTGAGGATGAGAATGTCAAGGAAAGCTAAAGAATTGTTTTGTTCACTTTCGAAAGTGAACTTAATGGAAGGTTCGACTTTGTTGAGTGCTCGTGCTAATGTTTCTATTTTATGACTATCAGGTAGAAAGATTAAAATATCGTCAATATATCTGAAATAGGTAGCATTTTTAGGGATACGGTAAGAAAAAGGACCGATTTCGAGGAATTCTAAAAACAGACACGCTAATACGGGACTAAGGGGGTTCCCCATAGGTAAGCCGAATTTCTGTCTATAATAGTCATTGTTGTATTTAAAGAAAGTAAGAGAAGTTATGTTCCTAATGATATCTATAATGCTTTTGATTGGGAGAGAACAAGAGAAATTTATTTTGTTTAAGTGTTTGGAAAGTAGGTTGATGCATTTTTTTACGGGTATATTTGTGTATAAGGAAGTAATATCAAGGCTGTGCATAGTATGATTATGTAAAGTAATATCTTGTAATTTTTTGAGGAGATGACCTGAATTCGTTATGTGTGCGTTACTGATAGTGTCTAGTAGTGGTGATAGAATTTTTGCCAATGATTTAGCGATATTGTGGGAGACACTTCCAATACTGGAAATGATAGGACGTAGGGGCATATTATGTTTGTGGGTTTTAGGAAGACCGTAAAGTGTTGGTATGGTAGAGTGGTATGAAATAAGGGAAGTCCATTCTTTGGCTTGATTAGTAGACATTTTGAAGAATTTGATAAATGTTTCATTGTTTTTGTTGATGATTTTGAGGTCGGTGGATTTGTATGTTGACCTATCATTGAGTATATCCATGATTTTGTCGTACAAATCGTTTACACACGTTAAAACTAGGCGGGTTCCGCTATGTTGTTTGGGTTATGAGTTCTCGAGTGTTTACTATTCTGCACCTTTAACGTTTAAAATCTTGCAAATAGTTTCCACGCTTTGAAGCTATTAATTCTAATGCGTTTTATATAAATTGTGTTGTTATTTTTATTTAAAAGTTCTCGACTCCTAACTATTCTGTACTTTTAGCGTTAAACAAATCTTACAAATCGTTTCCACGCGTTAAAACTAGATGGGTTCTGTAGAGAATTTCATTCTAATGCGTTTTATATAAATTATGTTTTTCTTTGATTTACGAGTTCTCGAGTGTTAACTATTGTGTATGTTCCCCCTTTTCCCCTTCTGCTTCTGGTGAAGCTAACTTAGTTGTTGTTGAATAAACAAAATAAAGAAAAAAAATGAAGCTCACTTTCTGCGTAGACTGAACCTTCTTGCGTCTATATATGCGGAAACACAGCCCCCCTCCGTTAGAGTAAATTAGCAACTTATGTTCAATTAATCGTATGCAATGAATTGTTCTCTATGTGTATTATTTCAGCATTAAAATCACCCCCTCCAAAGAAAAGGATGCTATGCACGAACCAAATAAACTTCCGGTCTATACTGACTCAGAGAATGTGTAAAAAAAAAAAAAAAAAAAATGTGGCCTACTACATGTGAAGACGAAAACCTTCTGACGGTCTATGCGTTTTCACCTTTATTTAAATGATGAAGTAAATGCATATGTGGCTGGTAATAAAATCACAGGAGAAACATTCATCGAAAAAGTCACTATTAGACACCACTAACCCTAATCCTAACCCTAACCCTTTACCATAACCATAATCTTAACCCTAACACCACTAACCCTGACCCTAACTCTACAAACCCAGCGTTTTTCTGTCTCTTTCCTCTTTTTCTTTCAGACAACAGACGTTCGTACTAGACAATTCTTCCCGGGACCCCTTTGTGACGAATGGTCCCTCGGTAAGCAGCACACACACACCCACATATACACGCACCCCCCCCCCACACACACACACGTAACGAGAGACTTTCACGGACTACGAAACATAACGCCAACATATATACATTGTTCACCGAACACAATTTAGCACATACACTCTCTGGCTAACAAAACAGGTACGCTATTTACACAATGTAAACGCACATGGCGCCAGCCGAAATGAATACACATACATTCCCTCGCTAACAAAACAGGTACGCTATTTACACAATGTAAACGCACATGGCGCCAGCCGAAATGAATACACATACATTCTCTCGCTAACAAAACAGGTACGCTATTTACACAATGTAAACGCACATAGCGCCAGCCGAAATGAATACACATACATTCCCTCGCTAACAAAACAGGCACACTATTTACACAATGTAAACGCACATAGCGCCAGCCGAAATGAATACACATACATTCTCTCAATGACAAAACAGTCACACTACTCTACACACACACACCTATTTCCATTTACACACACGTGGACCCATGCGGCGCAAGTTACACACACATCCACTCTTCTTTCACCAGAACGTTCGTGGGACTCTCTGAAATTGCGTATTCTAGGAAATCTTTATATTTCGTTGTGATGAGTTGCTAGTAATAGTGAATTATTTTGTATGGAAATACATTGTTATTCTTTCTTTTGATAAGGTTCTTTCACCTACGGAATAATAATAAAAAATAAAGTAAACAGTAAATTCGTAGGTTGGTAAGACATTTTTTGAGCGGCTTGATTCTGTCGTTGGCATTGGTTCCTCACATTCCGTCTAGAATAGGGTACTTAAAACAGGTATCACGTGAAGGTTGCTAACATCCATAAGCGAAAGTGGTTCTATGGAACCGACTGGATTCGAACTTGGCATCAACTCACAACACGATAAAGATCATAATAAGGTAAATAAATGATTTAGGGTTAGGGTTAGGGTTTTGCTTAAGACACATTAAGTATGTGGAGAATTCGTCTCTTAAAGACGTAGAAATAGCTTTCATATTGTCCTCTCTCTTTTTTATTATTTCTTGTTTTTACACGTTTCGTTTTTACTATTTTTTATTTTTCCGTTTTTACTTTTTCTTTTTTTACCTTTCTTGTTTTTTACTCTTTCTTTTTAATTCGTTTCAAAACGGAACGAGTAAAAAAAGAAACAGTAAAAATGGAAAATGTTTCTTTTTTACTCTTTTCGTTTTTACTGTTTCTTTTTACTATTCTGTTTTTACTGTTTCTTTTTTACTCTTTTCGTTTTTACTGTTTCTTTTTTACTCTTTTCCATTTACTGTTTATTTTTTACTCTTTCTACATTTTTAGTGTTTCTTTTTTACTCTTTTCGTTTTTAGTGTTTATTTTTTACTTTTTCCGTTCTTACAGTTTCTTTTTTTTAATTATTTTCGTTTATACTGTTTCTTTTTTATTATTTTTGTTTTACTGCTTTTTACTCTTTTCATTTTTACTGTTTTTTTCTCTTTCCGTTTTTACTGTTTCTTTTTTATTTTCCATTTTTTACTATTTTCGCTTTTACTGTGTATTTTTTACTCTTTCCACATTTTTAGTGTTTTTTACTCTTTTTTTACTTTTTCGTTTTGACTTTTTCTTTTTTTACTCTTTTCGTTTTTGCTGTTTCTTTTTTACTTTTTTCGTTTTGACTGTTTCTTTTTTACTCTTTTCGTTTTTGCTGTTTCTTTTTTACTTTTTTCGTTTTGACTGTTTCTTTTTTACTCTTTTCGTTTTTGCTGTTTCTTTTTTACTCTTTTTCGTTTTGACTGTTTCTTTTTTTACTTTTTTTCGTTTTGACTGTTTCTGTTTTACTTTTTTCGTTTTGACTGTTTCTTTTTTTACTCTTTCCGTTTTTTCGGTTTGTGTTTTTAGTCTTTCCGTTTTTACTTTTTCTGTTTTACCTTTTCAATTTTTACTGTTAATTTTTACTCTTTCTTTTTTACTCTTTTCGTTTTTACTTCTTTTGTTAACCTTCTTTGTTTTTACTGTTTCTCTTTTTACTCTTTTCGTTTTTAATGTTTCATTTTTTTTTACTCTTTTCGTTTTTACTATTTCTATTTTTACTCTCTTCTAGTTCAATATTTCTTTTTTACTATTTCCGTTTTTACTCTTACTTTTTTTACTCTTTTCGTTTTTACTGTTTCTTTTTTTACTTTTTCGTATTTACTGTTTCTTTTTTTACTTTTTCGTTTTTACTGTTTCTTTTTTTACTTTTTCGTTTTTACTGTTTCTTTTTTTACTTTTTCGTTTTTACTGTTTCTTTTTTTACTTTTTCGTTTTTACTGTTACCTTTTTACTGTTCCCTTTTTACCTTGGTTTCGAACGTTGACCGTCCACGGCTATATTAACGCTTGTTATATTATTTAACCGGACTATTTGGAATAATGATCAAGGAAACCAGAGTTCAATTCTCGGTCGAGTCAAGCCAAAAACTTAAAAATGGTATTTGACAACCACTTGCGAAAAACTCAACATTATAAAGTGAGGATGAAAGGTAAGTGGAGTAATCCAGAAAAACAAGTGGCACCTCGGTGTAGTAACTAATAAAAAGGGAGCCTTCGGGTCGCCCTCGACTACGGTCGACCACTTTAGTTTACTTTCTAGCATTACTGTTTAATTGATCAGATTTAGAAAAATATTTGTCTCCTGGGAAAAAGTAAAAATAAAACCCTGCGAGTTGAGACTTGTAAGCAAAGACGAAACGCACAGACACGCGAATAGATCAGAGTGTGACGTTAATAAAAACAGTTTTTTTTCTTTTCTTCTCCGTCGAGGCTCAAGGATATTGGATTTTTTTTACTGACTTGACAATATCTTTGGAGGCCAGCTGTTGAATGCTAATGGACACCAAATAACAGCTGTCTAAAGCACACATCAACACCTACGCACGTTAGAATATATATATATATATATATATATATATATATATATATATATATATATATATATATATATATATATATATATATATATATAATGGATTTCACTGTTCGGATTGACTTCCTCATCTTGGCTGCCATGCTCACAACGTTTCGGCCGTTCTGCCCTCCGGCCTTCATCAGGTGTCCTGTATCGAATGCAGGAACCGTGTCTGGACTCTCGAACCCAATCCCTTTATTGTCACGGGGATACCACGCCCGGGTGCTATATATATATATATATATATATATATATATATATATATATATATATATATATATATATATATATATATAATGGATTTAACTGTTCGGATTGACTTCCTCATCTTGGCTGCCATGCTCACAACGTTTCGGCCGTTCTGCCCTCCGGCCTTCATCAGGTGTCCTGTATCGAACTCGAGAATCGTCTGTCTGGACTCTCGAACCCAATCCCTTTATTGTCCTAGTGACAAATGGCCGTGAGGTCTAAGCCGTTGGTTCGAAAGTTGCAAGTTATCTGGAGGTGCTAAGTTCAATCCTGGGCGAAGGTAGTGAAAGTAACGATAAGCAGCAGTAGCAGCAGCAGTTCGATACAGGACACCTGATGAAGGCCGGAGGGCAGAACGGCCAAAACATTGTGAGCATGGCAGCCAAGATGAGGAAGTCAGTCCGAACAGTGAAATCCATAATGAAAACACCGCATCTCAGAAATACAGACAATTACTATATAATAAACACTGGTTTATTACAGAATACACCTTGCATTGAACAATCGAAATTTGAAATAAATTTGGACATTCGAACATGTTTATCACTCTTATTTCTTCTATCTTTATAATTGCTCTATCTTGTATATTGAGCTTAAACCATTTCACTATAGCTTCTATTTACTAAAAGTTTATTTTTGGTTTATATTTGATTATAGACAATTACTATATATATATTTCTTATTGTGAAAACTGTATCATAGTTATAGAAATTCCCTCCAAAGACTATATTAAGCGATTATAGTGCATAAGTATATATATATATATATATGTGTGTGTATATATATATATATATATATATATATATATATATATATATATATATATATATATATATATATATATATAATAAAGCTAATAGCTACATTGGTTTTACAAGCACTTCCCTATCCCGCCGCCTCACCATGCATCTTGTAAACTCTAGCTCAATTTTCCAACATCTACAAAAACATAACTGCCCTTAGTTAATAACACTAAAATTATACATTCCGAAACCAATTGAAAAAAATTAAAAATACTCGAAGCTATCTACATAAAAACATAACAACCTAAAAATTAACAACATCACATGTGAAACCAGTGGTAACATTTTAAAATGCTTAACGTAATGCGATTTTGTTCTGTGATGCCATCCAGCGTTGCTGAATTTAAAAACGACAACGACTTCCTTGAACAATGCGAAAAAACGTTATATGCGCGTTTCTCCCCCGTCTTTTTAAAATGTTCTTCTTTCTCCAGCTTTTTTGTTCATTTGCTTCTGACACCTGAGGATGATTCGACGAAGACTCGAAAACGTTCGTGAAACCTGTGAAACCTATGGAACATTTATAATTTTTTTAAATTTGAATATTTGTATTAAAATAAAAAAAAGACCATCAGAAAAATTGAAAAAAAAGGTATAATTAAATAGACGAATTCTGTTATTTTTAACAATGTTTGCATATATATATCTCTCTCTCTCTATATATATATATATCTCATATATATATATATATATATATATATATATATATATATATATATATATATATATATATATATATATATATACATAACTAGCAGGGCCCGTGTTCCGGCGTTGCCCGGGGAAAATATGTCACAAGCAAAAAACATTCGGTAGCGGAAAATCCCCCACCCCTAATATAATATATTATATAAGATATATGATACATATAATATATATGATATATTATACATGATATATTATACATATACTATATATGATATATTATACATGATATATTATACATATACTATATATGATATATTATACATGATATATTATACATATACTATATATATATATATATATATATAACTAGCAGTGCCCGTGTCCAGACGTTGCCCGGGGGAAATATGGCACAAGCAGAAACAATTCGGTAGCGGAAAATCCCCCACCCTTAATATTGATATTTTGTTTGTGGATTTATTTTTCAAACAGTGAAATGATACCCTTCTTGACTTGCCCAATGAATGATCGGATACTGCAAAGCATCATATGCCAGATTGGTTTCAGGGATGCGCTGGAGTTGATTGCCCCGATGATGGAACTCTTGACCAACTATTACAACAGCAACTTCACGTTGTTCACGTTCTTGTCCCGGAGTTTTGTCAGCATGTGTAACCATTTTAAAGTCATCACATCAAGCATGCCCCATAGGCATCTTATAGTGTTGGATATATTTATTTTCTCTGTGAAGCATCTTCGGCTGTTCACGAACAGTTTCTCACTCTGTGTTTGATACTGAGTTACATCGAGTCGTCGATTCTTGCCGTTCATCACCCATGAAATATATTTGAAGGAACTGGATTTTCAAATTCGATTGGAAGCAAGGAACCTGTTTTATGACAAATCTGGCAACACACTTTAAATATAGGCATATAGACATTTTCACGTGTTTGTTCAGTGCCAAAGTTGGTCATACCGAAGCAGTGGTTATTACTCCGAATGTTATTCAAGAAATGCATTGAATAATGCGAAGTTTTTTCAATAAGGGATTTTAATGGTTAAGGAGGTGTACCTACACCCGGAAGAATAACTTTGCCACCAGAACACACACCTGCTGATTCCATAGTCCATTTTTTTAGCTTCAACATTCTCTACACGTTGTTCCGTTATTCTGTGTGCGTATTTGATCGAAGAACAGTTGTGTTCGATGTATGTACTTGCATGGCTTCAAATCTTGCATATCTGTTTTGTTCTACAATATGTTCCTCTCGATACGCCGAACCCTCCTCTTCCACCTGATACGGCTCTGCGTCAAGATCATCCTGTTGATGTGATTCCGAGTCTCTAGTTTCAGTTTCGCTTTTGTTTATTAAATTCTCAGGTGAAAGTACAGAATAGTTAACAAAGTCCCCCTCCCCATCTTAAAGAACGGCTTTCTAAATAATAACGTTATTTGGATTATTCGGATTACTGTTTTCATCTTGAGTGCTATCTTCACAACGGCCTTCTTCGGGTGTATCTTTACGAACTCGGGAATATTTCTGTCGAACTCAGGAATCTGGATGAAGTAGGCCGGATGTTACAGCGGCCGAAACGTCGTGAAGATAACACTCAAGATGAGAACAGTAGTCCGAATAATCCAAATTATAAATCCTCATCTTAACGTTATTATTTCAGCACGGTCCGTAAACTGCAGAAGTATCGTTTTTTTTTTTTACAAATACTCAAATTAATCGAAAGTGTATTTTTTTTTTCTTTTTACAAATACTTATGTCTTTTTTTTGTTTTGTTTTTTTTTGTAATAAAAACAGTTTATAACGAATTATATTAAAAATAAGTCACGAGTTTTACGTTATCTGAGACGAGGAGCAGAAGTTGTCTTCCGAAAGAGAAGTCGACAATCAGAAAGCAAATAAAGTTATCATTTTTAAAGTTAAATCATTTTTTTATATTCCCCGCGGGTACGGGAACTGTGACTGTTTCGATACTGCATGTAATCTGCTTTTAACAGTCGAGAATGCAATTAACCAATGGTAGCCTTATTTCCTGGGTGTGGGGGGGGGGGCTAAATAATATAAATTCTATTTGAGTCAAGTACTTCAATGGATTGTGCTCTGATGAACTTGCTGCTCTGGTGCCCCAACGACGTAAATTCACTAGACCAACCCGACAATCTGCCAAATCCCATCCATTCACTGTGGAGGTCCTCAGATGCCGGAGAGCTTTCTACTCCAAAAGCTTCTTTCCTCGTGCTGCTGGACTCTGGAACTCCCTCCCGGCTCCCTGTTTTCCTCACGGTACTGACATGCAGAAATTTAAAACTAATGTAAACAGACATCTCGCTGCACAGCTCCCAATTTAGGTTGCCCCTCCCCTAAAAAAAACTCTCTCCCATTTTCTCAGTAGCCCCTTAGGTCTACAGTGGCAACCTGCCTTGTTTGGGGTATACTATGTTACAAAAAAAAAAGTAAATTAGTGGCATTGGATTACTTGGATGATTTTATGTTCTGTGCTATGTCCGGGTATTAGACCTCTTTTTTGACTGAGGCAATCATCAAAAAGTCAACACTAAAAAATACCTTATAAAAATCGTGAAAAATCCGTTAGCGTTAATTCTATTGTGAATAATCGGTCCCCCAATTTATAAAATCGGGAGACCTATGTTTTATGGCATGTCCGTCAGTCCGTCCGTCCGGATTTTTCTCCGCAACCATCCATTGAATTTCTCTGAAATTTTGCATGAACTTTGGTCAGGTTAGAAAGTGACATTCTCCGATTTTTGAAAAAAAATCTGGTTAGCCCCCCCAGGGGGTCAAAAGGCCCCGAAATGGCAAAAAATGACATTTTTGCTCCATAACTTTTCATCCATCCATTCAATTTCTCTGAAACTTGGCCAAAGTCTGGAGGTAATTGTTTCTAATAGAAAATAAGTATAGCTAACCTTGGAAAAAAATCTGGTTCGCGCCTCCAAGGTTTCAAAATCTCCCTAAAATTGCAAAAAATGACCCTTTTCTCCCATAACGTTTGATTCATCCATTCAATTTTTCTGAAACTTGGCCAAAATGTAGAGGCAATTGTTCTGGATATAAAATGAGCATCCTTGACCTCAGAAAAATTCTGGTTCGCGCCCCCAGGGGGTCAAAGGGGGGGGGTAAAAATGCCCCAAATTGCCCAAATTTATTGCATTTTACACTCGCCACATCGAGTCACATACAGAGGGGGACCGCGCATGCGCGGCTTGTTACAAACGTTGTATGTATCTTCGTTAATAAGAAATTATCCAATCGTTGTATTCGAAAGACATCGTTACATGAAATGTTATATTCTGTCATTCAAACCAGAAATGACTGGTAGGAAAAAAGTAAAAATGAAGGAGCGTTCGTTTCGATATATCAAGGATCCAACATGGTTTATGCATGAAGAAATACAATTTTCTCGAGGATAAGGGTTAAAAGGATTGTTATTTGACGATGATCGTCGCCACGAGAGGATTGGAAGCAGTGAGCGGAATGGGCAGACGATTACTTGAGTTGTTTAAATATGTATACGTGTGAATGGAGATAGAATGTCTCCTGAATGTTGTGAAGTTGATATGCAAAATGAATTGCCCACAGGCTCCATTGGTAACGGCCGTCCGCGTTCGGCAAAACATTACCACCTCATGTGTGTTGTCTGCGGTAAAAAAAGGAAGTCAATGTAAACAAATAGTCGGTTAAAAGTAATCGTTTTGTTAAAAGATAGTTATTGCAGTTTAAAAATGTATTTTTTTATAAATGAGGGCGTTTTAATGAAGGAGAAGGTAACGCCATTTTGTTATTTACAATTCTCGTTTGTTTTAATGTTCGGTAATTAGATTTGATTATTTCAGAGTAGGATTTTAGTGACGGTTAGCGATTTCGGACAACACAATTGAAAAGTTACCGTGTTTTGATTTTGCTAGCCGTGTATATAAAAACACCCGGCAAAAATAACTTCATGCATTTTAGCCTGAAGATTCCCCTCCCCCCGGGGATGAAACGCGGGAGCCTCTGTGTAGCTTAATTGCCATAAATATATTTTCATAGCTTTCTACCTAGCTCTACTTACGTATCGAGCACTGTTGAAGTAAATACTGAAAATTGATACATAAAAAAAAATTATATCTCCTTATAACATTTCATGTGGATACATGAAATAGTAATATATATATATATATATATATATATATATATATATATATATATATATATATATATATATATATATACATGGACGGCGGCACCGGGGAGCAGGGTGGGCTTGAGCCCCCCCCCCTTTTTGACTTGCCCCCCCCCCCACTTTACGGTCATCAATAATGAAGTTATATATGCATGTGTTTAACCGCCCCCCCACACTTTTTAAGAAATCACTTTTATAACTGTGCCGCCGGTCCTGAATGTGTGTGTGTGTGTCAACTTTTAAATTAAAAAAAAATGACTATTGCTCCCCAACAATTTTGTTTAATTAATTATAAATTAGGTAAAAATACGTTTCGTGTTCTTTCTAAACTGTTCCTATTTTCAACTTTTCTATCGCATTCTCGGCGTTCAGATACAACGCCAATGACCAAAAGCCAGCCATAAATCTTCATAACCATCCGGGGTTCTTATTCCGTAGAAATACCTAATATCGTACCACTCTTATAGAAATATCGAAATCGATGGGAAAATCGATTTTTCGATTGATTTGCTCGTGAATGGATTCGATACGATCCTTTTTTTTTCGGGGGAGGGGGGGGGGGGGGTTATGGCAGAATTAGAGAAAAATTGATGTTTTATGACAAAAAAATGAAAAAAGAGGCCGGAAATTCACAGCACGGTTCTCATTGCGTGACCCGCCTCTAGGTTGGAATATTTTCCCACCAGTAGGTCAGCTTGGTATTTTTGGGCCGAATGTGTTTCTCACGCACGCATGTACAGAGAGAGAGAGAGAGAGAGAGAGAGAGGGGGGGGGGGAAGAAAGATTGACTTGGGTGTCAGCTTGTCCGATGGCAAGTGAGCTCTCTATAGCAAACGCGAATTCAATAAAGAAACACAAACAGCTGTTTTGGTAATAACAAAAGAATAAGAAAAAATACATGGACACAAATAAGCAGTGCATGAAATATAACAGAGTAGGAATTCGACATACTTCATGACAAGGGAACCGTTATGAACTTTAAAATTCACACACTATCACTGAAGTCCAAAGTGAGTCCACTGTTTCCTGACAACCGGAATTTTAAAAGCCATTCCTGATCCTATATATATATATATATATATATATATATATATATATATATATATATATATATATATATATATATAACATGGGGGATGAAAAAGGGAAATGAAAAAGGAAAAACCAAGAGATATTTTTTTATATATTCATCAACGTTTCGTCTTTATTGTAAGACTTCTTCAGGATGATAATTTTAAGAAAAATGTCATGCAAGTACATCGAAATAGTGGGTTGACATGATGGGTTGATAAGGAAAAATAGTAGCCGTGGCTACTAAGAGCGCTGGACGAGGGTCCAGGCTGCGAGAAGTCAGTATATATATATATATGGTTGAGAAACTTCCAAGACTATATATATATATATATATATATATATATATATATATATATATATATATATATATATATATATTGTTACGACGCTACACCGACGTTACACCGACGTTACACCGACGTTACGGGTCGCACTATAAAACAAACAAAAATATGCCTCCTTAAATCTAAAAGAACTAAAATTGTTTGTTTACTTGAAAAGTTTCGTCTGTGATAGGTTCTCTCTCAAAATTGATTTTCTTCCTTGTCATGGACCTGGTCATTTAATTAGATCTTAACAAGGTTGTTTTTTCCAACGTTCTCCAAGTGTGTAGATGTATGATTGTCAAATTTGACCAGCCATCCAACTGTAATTTGATATTATTCTTTAGGATTTGTACCTATGAGTATTTCCCCAACTGAAAAGTAAATATATCAACGAATCATTTAATTCCCACCAAAACATAGAATTTACAAAAACCCTCAGAAACTCGAGTTTAAATATTTTGGCAAAATAAAAAACAACAAAAATAAAACTGATTTAGTCACGACTAGCAAGGGTACCCGGCGTTATCTCCCCCCTCTTCCCCGTAGGCCGACCCCCATCTCCCTTGCCCACCCTCATTCTACCCCATCTCCCCGTTGTCCAGGGCAAAAGTAAGTACTAACTCTGTCTTCCCGGTCGTCCCCCTCCCCCGTTTCGATGTATATTTAGGTCACGGTTATAAAAAAAATATTCTGGGAGCGAGTGGGAATCGAACCATCAATTAAGAGGACGTGGTTCTTCGTCGTTATGCATCAAGCCAAGCGGACAATGAGTAAAAACTGAAAATTAGGTCAGTTTGAAATCGGGGCTCGGCGCGCATGCGTACAACGTGAGAGAAAACAATGAAATTTGCGTAAAGATTTTATGGAATCCGACTTAAAAAAGGGTTCGAAAAATATTCCTCTTTTAAGTTTGAGACAAAATAAATATATCAACAAAAACATTGATTACTTTTTGCCAATCTTTTCCCAAAAAACATTACTAGCGAAAAAAGAAGAAAAAAAAGTTTATTATTTGGATTATTCGGACTACTGTTCTCATCTTGGATGTTATTCTCATAACGTCTAACTAATCAGTACTAAGTGACACTCTTCTGGAGGTTGAAGGTTCAATCCCCAGTGTGGGCAACACTAAGAATACAATTACGAATTACTTAAGACCCGGTTATGGCTGACGGAACAAGAATAAGCTCCTCCTATGGATTAAATAAATGGTTCTGTTCGAAATTTCGTACAGATTCACGAGTTCGAGCAGACCTACCTGGAGAAGTTTGGAGATAACATCGGCCGAAACGTTGTGAGAATAACATCCAAGATGAGAACAGTAGTCCGAATAATCCAAATAATAAAAATTATTAATCCTCATCTAAAAAAATTCCGAAACAAAAAAACAGTTCGGATTAATTTCATTTTATCTGTTTCCTTATGTATGAAGTCTGAAGGGAAAAAGTTAATAACACAGAAAACTATTTGATTAATGCTGATCCTGGAGAGACACTAGGAAAATATACAATGTCGTAATTGCAGCTGGTCGACGGACTGGTATGAGTGACGAGAATTAAAGAATCAGTAGCAACTGTCGTGCCAACGGGCATACGTCGGACTGTCGGACCAACGGGCATAAAAAGTAAAACCAACGATTTGTATCATTTTGTACCATTTGTCCTATCGATCATTATAACATGCTGGGACGGTAAACTACTGCTGGCGTCTACAGAAAATGTTGAAATCGATAGGAAAAAAAATCGATTCCCCAATTGATTTTGTCATGGATGGATTCGATACGATCCTTTTTTGGGTGGTAGACTTAGACTTATTTTTTTTTTATTGAGGCTAAGAACCCTACTCGTGTGATCTATCTTTCGATTGAATTGATTTCTTTTAATTTAAGTACACACACACACACACACACACACACACACACACACACACACACACACACACACACACATACACTAGGGAGTCCATCGACGAAATAAACATCATACCGGTCGTGATGGGGGCAACTGGTCTAATGCAAAAAAATCTTAGCAAATACTTAGACACAATCCCCGGAAGACCAAACTGTAGGGAAGTGCAGATAGCAGACTTAAAAGGGACAACATCTATCCTTAAGAGAGCCCTCGGTTATAAATTTTACTCGTAGGGAAATCAAGTGTTAGCCTCAAGAAGGGGCCCCTTGATCTCTTTAGATACACTAAATTAAAATGAAAAAAAAAGGGAGTTAGAATTACCTACTAAACACCATCCTCGAGCGTTTCCCGAATTCTATGACAATGTTTAACCGTGGAACACACAAGATGAGATATTTGGCAAAAGAAAGATAGGCACAAGGAAGTCGTTAAAACTGAACAAACGCATTTAATATTATAACGTAACAAACATGTAATGCAATGCACATAATGAGGCAAACACGTTCTTTCGAAGGTAATCAAACATCTTCCGTGAATTCCAAATAGTCTTAAAGTTCAATTATCTGCGTACACAATCATGTTTTTTTTTTCTTAATTGTCCTTTTTTTCTTTAGATTATTTTTCTTTTTCTCCAACATCCTTTGGTCACATCATTGCAATTCGAACCCCGGACTTCGCCGCTCCAACTTCTCGCTAAGAAACTCCAAACTAGATTCACCAAATCATTCTTTTCTGTCCCCGTCGTAGCAAACAAAAACCGTAAACTCGACTGTCTAAAACAGGGGCGGGCAACCTCCGGCCCGCGGACCATATCCGGCCCGCGAAGGCTTAGCGTCCAGCCCGACACCCTGTTCTGCTTTATTATTGCAATCCGGCCCGCGGACATCCCAGTAAAACTCATACAATTTTGTGACATAGACGTAAAAGTAGGTTTCAATTAAGATTTATAGTGGGTTAAAAATGTATGAATATCAGCGAGCGATGATGCATGTATATTTCATTTTTCTTTAAATATTAATTTCAAATTCTTGGCCTCAGATAAAAATAGAAAAAAAGAAAGAGAGAGAGGCAAAGATGAAACGAGAGACGAGGAAAGGGCATGAAACATAGAACTTATGTGAGGTGTGGCAAAACGAATGCTAGATCAACTTGCTACTTCCCCCGTCATGATTTTTTATGATTCCAAAATGGCTCTTCGTCGGCGCCTTTCATAACATCACATACAGAAGTCTACTGAGAAAAAATATCAGATTTGTAGAGTGTTCAATGCAATTTTTGTACAATTTATTCATGTAAGCAAAATATAATTATTCTGAGATTTCGTTTTTCACTTCGGCCCGCGATCTCCTTCCAAAAGTTTCATCTGGCATTCACTCTGAAAAGGTTGCCCGCCCCTGCTCTAAAACATGACTGCCAAAGCAAACTTATCGTCTGCTTATTTCTCCAATTTCTATTTCTCTTTCTCTACTCATAACAACCGCCTTATCCCCTTCTTACTCCTGTAAAGTCCTTACATACAGCAAATAAATTAGTGTGAATCAACATGGTACAACTTTATTGACCGGCTTGATCGTGACATTCTTGCAGTAATGGTTGCCAAAATCCATAAGTGAAAGTGATATTATAGAACCGACTGGATTCAAACTTGGCACACCAGTTAGTCAGTGTCATTATCCACTTGACCACCGTCACCACCGTAACGGCCACAAGTGAAAAAGACGCAATGCAATAGAGCAGCCGCTACCATAGCCGAAGCGAACTCCCCTCTCTCATTTTTTAGGACCCTTCAAGTCCGGCTGGCCAACACAAAATTCGTAACCCCCAAATTTACTTGTGCAAGTTCGATTTTTACTCAAAGCTTTCTTTTCTTTAAATCTTAATATTTAAAATATACGCGATCAATGGGCGTGTCCATTCTGCCAATAGCCCTGAACATGAACCTAAAATTGAGGTTAGATTGACTCAAGTGTTTTGAAGTTTAATCTATCTGCGAGGATTGAATGGTCGTAACTTAAACATGCTCGTTCTTGTTTAATTAGGGTTGCCTACCTGAAAAAGTACGATCATCACGTGGCTGCACCTCATCTGTATGAGTCAAATAATCGATTGTTCGACATTAGATAACCTAGATATGCTTTCTAAAGCAAATATTTTCTTTACCGAGCGATACGTTAAATGTTAGGTAAGTGGTATTTGTCAATGTGCCAGGTCACTCGCTGTGTTCTGTGGTACTTTTTGCCAACGCGGTGTCCATGTTGTAAAGTCGGGAAAACCGGTACCCGACCAGACTTGTCTAGTGATGCGGATAGCTAGTCACACAGCAGGATACCAGAGAAAACATCTAGCAAAGTGGCGGATAAACCCACTTATATGGTCAACGGCTATCTATCATCGCGCATGTTATTTATCTACCTCCCACAGCGGTAAGATGTGACACAAGGTCAGGAAAGTGGGATTTGAAAAGCCAGCGCCCGAGAATTTGAGCACTCTGGCCTACAAAAAAATGCCTGGGCAGCCCCGTCGGCATTTCTCGGGAAGTAAGCAATAAACTTACTCCTCTCCAAAGAGGGGAGGCAAAGCCTGAGAGGGTGGACCTCCTAGAACTGCACAGGACAAACCCACAAACCGGCGAAATCAAGACCCGAAGGCCAAGACGACACCGGTGTATAGGGTGTAGTATCCATCGGAACAGATACTACACTTTATCCTGCATGAAACCTCACTATATGCGGTCATTCAATTTAATTAATGTTTTTTTTTATAGTAAAGATTTACTACTTATGAAGGCCTAAAGACCACTCGAGGATAAAGGTTAATGTGTGTCAGGTGGACGGTGAGACAACACCTGGATGATTGGTAATGATGGTGAAAATAAGGCAGAATTTGATTATGTAAGACGACTGCTTAACAAGAATTTGTTTACATTGGACTTGAAAACGACCATGTTGTAGTCAGCTGAGAAGCAGCCCCGCGGTATAGTGTTTCACAGACGGGTATTTTTTGGAAAGAAACTTTGCTTAGGGAAGTTTTGTTTAGTTTTAGGCAGATAGATAGATAGATGGATATATATATATATATATATATATATATATATATATATATATATATATATATATATATAGAGAGAGAGAGAGAGAGAGAGAGAGAGAGAAAGAGAGAAAGAGAGAGAGAGCGAGGGGAGAGATAGGGAGACAGAGAGAGAGAGGGGGAAAATTATTGACAGTGAATGTAGTTAGACGAGTTTTACAGGGGGTGACCATAGATTGAAGCTCAGTCGAGCACCTGCTATGAAAATAACGATGGAGTAGAAAGAGACTAGCAACGTTTTTTTTCTGTGAGAAATGGAGGGAGGAGAAAAGGACATCGCCCACTAGATTTCGAAGTCGATTTTGTACTTTCTCAAGGCAGGAAAGGGTGCCTTCTGTGGCTGAATGGTTGTTGTCTTGGTTATCCTTCATGCCACTTCCTCTTTTTTTTGCATTGAAGAAAGAAAAATTCTTTTCGCCCAACCTTTAAGCCCCCCCTTCAAAATATCAGTTTCTTCACCCATAACCCCATTGAAAGCAAAGCCCTGATAGTTAATTAACTAAATATGGACCCTGATGAATATGGCAAAAGGTTCTAAGTGTCAGAGGTCACATAAAATATTATACATGGATGAACCTCGTTCCTAAAATGGCCCATTCTAACCCCTCACTGAAACATGGTATGTCGAGTGTCACATGATTTGTTAGGATATGCACACCCTTAATACATCTCGATATATTTGCACGGATATCCGCCTTTTTCATCGACGAGACTGACAACCGTAATATTGACTGTACAGCCATATGCGAACTTATCGGTAGCAGAGGCAAAAATGTCATTGTTGGACACAACAGGCAATAAAAGAGTTTTAAGTTGTTAGGGTTAGGGTTAGGGTTAGGGTTTTTCTTTAAGATATATCAAACCCTTTCGGGTGATTTAATGTTGAATCTAGTACTTATGATAAACGTCTTTATGCTTCGTATCATTAAATATTTATGCTGTAGGTTAATGTTTTGCTTATGGGTGGTGTTTTGAGTAATTTATTGTGTGGGCATATATTTTGTTAATATATCGCCAGCAAACGATAGATTCGATGTAAGCCTTAGATGAGACCCTGACAGGTACTACCACTCCGGATCGGACTGGTTTTGTAAATAATCAACTTATAATGTAACGAGCAGGTTCTCTGTCTGTCTGTCTGTCTTTCTGTCTGTCTGTCCGTCGGCGAAAATTTTTGTAAACGTAAAAGCAGGGGGGGGGGGTTAAATACTATTTACTTAACTTCTAAGTCAGAAACATAAGATCGGGCTGGTTTTGGAAATAATCTATTAAATAAAGGGCAGTTGTCTGTGTATGTGTGTGTATGTGTGTATGTGTGTATGTGTATGTGTGTGTATGTGTGTGTGTGTATGTGTGTGTATGTGTATGTGTGTCCAGTTAAAAGTAAAAAAGAAACACTATAAAGCAAAGTTGGTATATTCTTGATCAGCATTGCTTTTGGATAATGGTCCTATGGGAATGGACGTATCTGTTAGAAATTGTTGGTTTGACTTGCGCGAATTAGTGCAGGTAGACCCGTGCAGTCGAGTGCAGAATAGGGGCTGTTCTCACAGTTGGAGCTCACGGACGTGACAGAGTCACCGCGTGACGAGACTTCAGATCAAGGGTCAATGCGCACCTGCGATAGAGGCTCTGTGACGTCACGGGCTTTTGCGTGGGGAGCAGAGGGATCCGTGACGTCACTCGTTCTTCGTGAGAAGCGAGTTTTAATCAGTCTGGGTTTTGGAGGCGAACCTATCAGACGTGATTTTTACCATGTAGTCAGCAACATAATTAAGGGAATGAATTCCCTAAGAAAATACAGGCGAAACATCTCTTCCCCCCTCCACGAATGGTTAAGGAAATAATTGATAAGTAATTACGAAAGCAGTAATTTGCTCTCTCTCTCGACGTTAGTGAATATCTCCCGGCTGACGGATAACTAACGCTTGAAATAAAATAGAAATTAAATTTAAAAGATTGTTTGTCTTCCGAGTCGATCATGGAGCTTTTGTTGCAGCGGCGTGGTTCACGGCAGAAAGAAAGAAAGAAAGAATTCAACCACTAGACGACATCGAGACGGCGCCCCTCTATGCGACGAGGAAAGATTGACGGGTGAGAGAAATTTAAAGGTTTGCAAACTATATGATTTATGGTGTTAAAAATGACGAGTGATAGAATGAGAACTGCCACGGCCGTTCCGGGACGAGTATACAAAATGAGTACCGCAACATTGCCCGGAATGAATAATATCTAACATTTATAAAAAATTATTAATTCTTTGGGGGTCAACTGACCCAGATGCGGTTAGGGGGCTTAAGTTTTTCAGTGATTTTATACTAGCAGCAGAATCTCACCCCTTCACTTTAGAAGTCCCTAGATGCCGGAAGGTTTTCTACTCTAATAGTTATTTTCTTGGAATCACTTGCCTTTCGAATTCTTTTTCTACTCCCTGTTTCACCAACCATACGAACCATAGACATTCAAATGTAATGTGAACAAAAACCTGGCTACCCAACTCTCCACTGAGGTTGGATACGTATAAATCTGGCCTATATCACAGTAACTATTTACTCTTCAGTAACAATGTGACTTGTTGGGGGGGGGGCGGTCTAAAGTAAAAAAAGAAGAAGAAGAAGAAAACAATCAGCTATTAACCTCGATATGAATGAAGGTTGTGTGCGAGTCAGGCAGTTGTAAATTATTCCCATCATATTGGTTAGATGGTGTTTGAGCAGAGTTAAAATTACTTCAAATATTGATTTTGCGCCTCGTGTAGACTCAGCCCTCCAATTACACGAGAAGCAGAAACGGGACGGGTCCATCGTGAAACCGGATATGACGTCATTTAAACCGGATATGACGCATTTACAAACGGAAACAAAACATGTTTTAAAATGACATTGTTTCAATTGAACAAAGTCAATCTAATCAAAACAGGAACGATTATTTCAGACAAATTATAAATGGAACGTGTATTGTTTGTGTGCCTTTTTATTATTGAGTCAACACTCATCAAGGCCAAGAGCCACTCGAGGATATGGGTTAATGAGACGGAAATGATTGTCAGCTGAAAGATGAGGAACACTATCGGAGTACTAACATTGATCAGTGGCGTGAACTTATTACTTATGGTGTGGTTTTTAACAAGAATTTGTTAACATTAGACTTGAAGACGATCAGGTTGTAATCAGCAGGGAAGCAGTCCCGCGAGAACGTGTTACACAGACGGGAGGGTCTTGTAAAGAAGCTCTATCCATGAAAATTTCGTCTGTACTAGGCACATAGAAGGAGAAAGGACATTTTTTTCGATGTGGTAGAAAACGAGTTCCTGCTGTGAATGTCTTATAAAGAGGAACCAATCTGCACACATTTCACGCTCTTTTCATACATTCTATCCCACCCCAACAATACATTTATGTATAAATAAGTATCTGTGAAATTTACCCCCAAATCGATCCATTTTTGATAACTTAATTCGTATATCTAATTATTATTAACACAATGTGTCGAACAAGTATTTGCTTTTAATTTCACACGTTAAAATAGTTAGTAGTTATGAAGTGGTTAGAGTCGTTGTCTATCAAATAGATGGTCGTAAGTTCGATCCCGGCTCAGAGCGAGTGCTAGTCTAGCCTCACCGAAGAGCTGTGATACATAAAAACATTTTGTCTGTGAATGGCTAAGTGACATCGCCAACTACTATTAGCGACAATGCAACTCTGTAAAAAAAACAAATGGAGCACTCTCCAGTAGTTGTCAATGTTTATATGAAGTATTGAGATATTACTTGCCAACAGCGCCCACGCCGTAGCCAATTCCGTCGAGTATCGACTTGATAGTTGTAAGTTCTACCCCGGCTTGAGGCAGGTACTAATCTAGCCGCACTGACGAACTGTGATACGGCGAAACATTTTGTCTGTGAGTGACCACATAAGCATCCCTCTTTGCGGGTTGAGCACTGTGATATCGCTAACTACTATGAGCGACAATGCAAAGCTTTTTTGTAAAAAAACAAATGGAGCACAATCTGGTAGTTGTTAATGTTTATATAAAAAGCATTGCGGCATAAACTGTCAACAGCGCCCGGCGCGTAGCCAACTACGTCGATTATCAAATAGATGTTCGTAAGTTCGATCTCGGCTTGGAGCGGGTGCTAGTCTAGCCGCACTAAACAGTTGTGATACAGCGAAACAATCTGTTTGGTGGTGACACACACCTCTCTCTCTCTCTCTCTCTCTCTCTCTATATATATATATATATATATATATATATATATGGTTGATGAACAAATAAAATTAATGATTAGAAATTTAGATAATCCTACTAATAATAAGCTAAATAATTCCCACTACATAAATCTATTCTATTGTAACCAAATGCATCCAAACTTTAAATTGGATGAAAAAGCTCTTAAAAATATAATACATTGCTTCTGATGATAAAATACGATGTAATATTTATTATAAAAAAACATCAAACTATGTTGTTAAAAATAACACTTCTCAAACCCAAAATACATTAGGAAGAACCAATGTAATATATCAGTTCCAATGCCTTATGGGAGAATGTATCTCCGACAACAATAAAAAAATTCTTACATAGGTTTCACTTCCACAACACTATCCCGAAGACTCACCCTACATCTCTCCGACACTAGCTCTATATGCCAACACCTAAAAAAACATAATTGCACCCCTCTTAATATAGAACCATCCTTGTTAACAATACCAAAATAATACACCACGATAACAATATCAAAAAATTAAAAATACTCGAAGCCCTCTACATAAAAACTAAACATCCCACAATTAATAATGTCAATTATGAAACTAGTCGCAACATTTTAAAGTGTCTAGCATAATAATTAACATTACCAAATTCTTAGTCATTAGGTAGTTATGCGTTTGAATTGTATGCACTTTCTTTAACGTCATCAATTTCTTAACGATTTAAACAGTCAAACTTTTAAATCTCTCATATATGTAGAACGCCATCACGCTCTCATGTACATTTCAACTTTACAGACGCTTTTTCAAGTTATAAACTACTTGCCGTTATAATTCAAAAAGGAGCACAACAGTAAAGTCATAATTTGTAAAGACACTCAAACTAATACCGCCTGAAGATGATTTGACGATTCAAATCGAAAGTACTTGCAAAAAAGAAAAAAGAATGGAACAAGAAACCCATGGATCATATTTACATCAATTTGACCGAAACATTAGATGGACAATTCGGAAAATTGAAAAAAAGAAAAAAAGTCGCATCAAACAAAACCACTCCGTGTTATTTAATAATGTTTGCCTATATATATATATATATATATATATATATATATATATATATATATATAAAATATGAAATCAGATAGAAACCAGATTACTCATTACGAAACTTTTCTTTTCAAATAAAATGAAACATATTATGTCTGTGTTTCATTTTAATTCAAATATTTCGGCAAAATTGGCCTTTCTCAGTGGTACAGGCATTTAAAATAATTTTTTTTCATTGCCAAGATCTATCGTCGTCGCCGTCGAAATATTTGAATTAAAATAAATAAATAAATGTATCATTCATTTGAAAAATAAAAATCTTACATCGTGTAATTAGTCTTTTAAAATCTGATTTCATATTTTTCACTAACCGATGCTTATAAATGTAGCTCGACTACTTTCAATACATACACACGTGCCAGCGTGAACGCTACACCTATCTGAACCTTTAAAATGTCCCCAAAGCGGACGTATCTAATAAAAACAAAACAAAACAAATAAAAAAATTTGTGAGTTACAGTGATCCGTAATTAGTTTGTTTTATTTATTAATTTTGTTGTGAATTAAACAGAATCTGTTACTTTTAAAGACGACGAAAGAATTATTCATTTATTGTAAAGATGACTAGTATCTCCATATTGACCAAACAAGTGCAGATCAAGATTGCCAGTTCAATTATAAACTATTGCCTTAAATAAGAATGAACAATAGTGCGTGAGTCATGGGAATAATTTACAATGACCTGATATTGGTTAGGGTTAGGTTGAGGGTTAGGGTTAAGGTTGAGGGTTAAGGTTGAGGGTTAGGGTTAGGGTTAAGGGTTAGGGTAAGGGTTATAGTTAGGTTAGAGTTAAGGTTAGAGTTAGGGTTAGAGTTCGGGTTTAGGTTATGGTTAAGGTTAAGGGTTAGGGTTTTAGTTAGGATTTAGGATTTAGGGTTAGGGTTAGGGTCAGGGTTAGGGGTTATGGTCAGGGTTAGGGTTAAGTGTTAGGGTTAGAGTTAGGGTTAGGGTTAGGGTTTAGGTTAAGTGTTTGGGTTAGGGTTAGGGGTAGGGTAAGGGTAAGGGTAAGAGTCAGGGTTAGGGTTTAGGTTAAGTGTTAGGGTTAGAGTTAGGGTTAGGGTGTAGGTTAAGTGTTTGGGTTAGGGTTAGGGTTAGGGTAAGGGTAAGAGCCAGGGTTAGGGTGTAGGTTAAGTGTTAGGATT
This sequence comes from Sepiola atlantica, assembly GCA_963556195.1. Classification (NCBI taxonomy): domain Eukaryota; kingdom Metazoa; phylum Mollusca; class Cephalopoda; order Sepiida; family Sepiolidae; genus Sepiola; species Sepiola atlantica. The sequence goes on along the minus strand of OY744534.1, from coordinate 85,191,294 downwards.
AGGGTTAGGGTTAGGGTTAGGGATAGGGGTAGGGTAGGGTTAAGGTTAGGGTTAAGGTTTGAGTTAGGGGTAGAGTTAGAGTTTAGGTTAAGGGTAAGGGTAAGGGTTAGGGTTAGGATTTAGAGTTAGGGTTAGGGTTAGGGTCAGGGTTAGGGTTAGGGTCAGGGTTAGGGGTTAGGGTCAGGGTTAGGGTTAGGGTTAGGGTTAGGGTTTAGGTTAAGTGGTTGGATTAGGGTTTAGGTTAAGTGTTAGGATTAGGGTTATGGTTAAGGGTTAAGGGTTTAGGTTAGGGTGACTGTTAGGGTTTGGGTTAGGGTTAGGATTTAGGGTTAGGGTTAGGGTTTTGGTTAGGGTTTAAAGTAAGGGTTTAGGGTTAGCGTTATGGGTTTGGGTTAGGGTTAGGGTTAGGGTTTAGGGTTGGGATTAAGGTTAGGGTTAGGGTTAGGGTTAGGGTTAGGGTTAGTGTTTAGTGTTTAGTGTTTAGTGTTAAGGTTTAGGGTTAGGGTTAGGGTTAGGCTTATGGGTTAGGGTTAGCAATAAACAATGTGTGTGAGTCAGGGAAATAATTTACAATTACTTGATATTGGTCAGATGGTTTTTGAGCAGAGTTTAAATTACTTCAAATATTGATTTTGAACCTCGAGTAGATTCAGCCCTCCAATTACACGAGAAGCAGAAAAGGGACGGGTCCATCATGAAACCGGATATGACGTAATTAAAACATAATATGAGGCATTTACAATTGGAAACGAAACGTGTTTGAGAATTACCTTGTTTCAATTTGACAAGGTCAATCTAATCAAAACTGAAACAACTATTTTAGACAAATTATGAACGGAAGTGTTTTTTTTTAAATGGCAAATTAAGTTGCACTTGTTTCACGTTATTTAGTACTTTCCATCCCTACACACACTTTACATTTGGATTATAAATAAGTATTTTTACAATTTATTCCAAAAGGCGATACATTTGATAATATAATTTGCATATTTTGTTTTAAACATAGCTCACCCAAACAACGCAGGCCGCCACTGTAGACGTAACGGGCTACTGAGAAAAAAGGTGAATTTTTTTTAGGGGGGGGGCAACCTAAATTGGGAGCTGCACAGCAAGATGTCTTTTTTCATTAGTTTTAAATTTCTGCATGTCAGTACCGTCAAGAAAACAGGGAATTGGGAGGGAGTTCCAGAGTCGAGCAGCACAAGGAAAGAAGCTTTTGGAGTAGAAAGCTCTTCGGTATCTGGGGACTTCCACAGTGAATGGATGGGATTTGGCAAATTGTCGAGTTTGTCTAGTGTATTTACGTCGAGGGCGCACCAGAGTAGCCATTTCATCCGAGCACAATCCATTAAAGTACTTGTAAAACGGGCACAAGGATACAACATTGCGGCGATGTGACAGGGGCTGGAGCTTGGTGGATAGTGAGTGACCTATTAAGTTGGCGACTCTTTTTTGGACTTTGTCAAGGAGGGAGAGACTAGTAGATGATGCGCTAGCCCAGATGTGACAACAATACTTCATGCATGGGCGGATGGTGGCTGTGTAGAGATACAGGATAATGTCAGGTGTGAGGAGTTTACTAGCACGGTAGAGGGAGCCCACCTTCTTTGCTGCAGCCTTGGCAATGTCTTCAATGTATTTGTTTCATTTCATTTGCCATGGCAATCGGTGGTTGGAGAGGGTTCTTTTAGTTATTGAAGGAAAGAAGCTTTTTCTTTGCGAAAGTAAACCCAAGATCCACTAGCTAATGCCACTCCTAATGCCCATAATTATTAGCCCAGAAGTCCGGACGAAGAAAAACTTTAGAGAGTTTACGTATAGTTAATGTATAGAATAGTTCAGAGTTAATATTATGGCCATGTTCGTACGTAGGTTTGTTTATTTAAAGACAAGCCGAGTTCGTGTGTGTATGTAATGATGTGTGTGAGTGTTACATGTTTAAGTTCACGTGTGTGCGGCTGTCACCATTTTGAATGTTGGAGTCTTCTTTGTCGACGCAGATTATCCGTTGCTGATGGCGGTAAGTCCGCAATCCAAAAGAAGAGATTTGTGGTCGACCCGAGCAACGTGGTTGAGTCGTAAACAGGAGCCGTCTTGTGGCAAAAAGAAAAAGAATGTGTTGGACACTGTCTCTTATCGCATGAGAGATTGTTTCTAATTGGGCAAACCAGAAACGAAGCTAAATGTTTGCACCAATCAGAGCCCAACTTAGAAACTAGGCGGATATTCCAAACATCGCTTATGGCGGCTTACTGCCGCCCCTGCTGTTATTGTTGTTGCCGTTTGTAGTAATGCTGCTACAAACACACACACACACACACACACACACACACACACACACACACACGCACGCACACACACATATATATAGAATTAAAATTGTGTAGGATATAATATCTATTAACTTATCAATTGTTCAAAACAAGGGATCTATAAAAGCAATTATTCTATCATTCCTTCCTTAAACCATGGCTTTTCAAAGATAATCTATTCGAAAACCTTCCAACGATAAGATCTTATTTTTGAAAAGCTATGGGTTAAGGAAGGAATAATAAAACATTTTAAAATATAAATGCCTTGTTTTGAACAATTAATGATTTAATAGATATTGTACTTTTCAAAATTGTTATTCTCATCACTAACTTATTTATATTACTGCTCTATCTGGTATATCGAATTTTTCTTCTTCACTACACACACAAACACACACACACACACACACACACATATATATATATATATATTATAATATAAAATGTTATAATATAAAATGAAGTAATAAAATAAGGTGTCAATCAAATTTTATTAGAATTCAAAGTTCAGGCAAAGTATCTTAAAGTTCTTAGCTCATGAGTTTTCAAAGATAATTCTTCTCTTCAGAGGACTATTACCGCAGTTATACCACTACAGGCAATAAAATTAAACTTTGAAAATATATAAAAATATATACAAAAATACATAAAAATATATAACATCAAATATATCAACCCAAAAACATACTTTTTTGTTAAATCTATATAATCCATCCAAGTCATACACTTTGAAAACATAATAAGGAAAGACATCCAGAGGGTTGACTGAAGATTAATCCAGGTTATAAAAAGCAGTCCAGATACGAGAAATTGAAAGAGCTGACAAAGTTATCCAGTCGCGAAATGCGTCAACAATCGATGAAGTGAAAAGTATCCAATGTTTATGTTAATTATTACAACGATAAATAAATCAAATCAAATAATATAAAAAGTTCAATAAACTCACTCAAAATTCCAAATACTTGATCTGGGCAACCCAAATCAAATCAAAGTTCATTTGTTAATTAGAGAGTCCGTTAAATCCGAATTGAACAAAAATATTATTGAATTGAGTCAGCAAACCCGGTCATAGCTTCCAACCCGAGCGAAAAAATAATTAAACATCGTTCTTCCGCGATTCAGCCAAATATATATATATATATATATATATATATATATATATATATATATATATATATATATATATATATATATATATATAAGACAAGCAATTGATGTTCACGTACAGATGTTATAAACCACTATAATAAATTAGCCCCAATGTGTGGATGGTCGTTTTTTGAAACTGCACACACAAACACCCAGTTGAGTTTGAATTAACTACGAGACACATCCTCGAGTGTCTTCGGCCTCTCTGTAAAAGGGTTTGTCAGGAAAACCTGACATGAGGATACTGCACCCTACAAGTAAACCCTGACCAAATATTCAAAATAACATAGTATTCAAAGCCCAAATAAGATCTTATCCGTTTTGACTACATGCCTATACGAGGAATGGTTCACCTTCTCTTGGTGGTGTTACCCTAGGTAACATCACTTAGCTGGATACTCCACCAGACTAGATGAATTCTTGTCTTGGAATCCGATAAGACCAAGTGGCCAAAAGAATATTATACTCTAACATAAGCAATTGGTTAATTGGGGAAAGGAAAATAAATGTTCTGAACTTCTTTACTAACTCGACATTTGACAGGTAAAGGAGAACTTTAATGGAATATTCGAATATCTGTGTTTCTCATATAGAGATCAAGTGTTAGCCCTAGGAAGGGGTCCCTTGATTTCTGAGAACTTCGACTGAAGTAAAATGAAACAAAAATATCTGATTCATACGAAATGAATGAATGACAAAACTGCAGTTTGTCTGGAAACGTGGACTTAATGCTCTTCTAACGACGATTTCGATAATTTCGGCTAGCGTTAAATTCTTACGTTACAAAAAAGGACCCAAGCCGCGTATTTTTGTTTACGCCCGCAATTTTGGGCATGCCCAACAGTAATTATCGATAGAAATATTTCCCATTTCTCGATTGGAAATGCAATTATTGCCGTTGGCATTTTTGGTAATTTCGCTGATTGGCAATTATGCCATGCTGTGCCAACAATTTAATTGTTTTAATATTCTCAGTTGTTTCGAGGGCTAAATTTATATATATATATATATATATATATATATATATATATATATATATATATATATATATATATATATATATATATATATATATATACATTAATTGAATGATATAATAAAATGAGAAATTAATAAGATTTTATTAAAGTTCAAAAACAAGGACTGATATTCTTTTTACATATATACGTCAGACCAGGAAGTTATGGTTTGCACAACTCCTATCAGCTCATAAGAACCCTTAATTGGACATTATAATATTCAACACCAAGTGAGTCTTCTGAACTTTTTATATGATTTTGTTTTTTCTATTGTTTTATTAATTTGCATTCACCCTGAATACACTTTTCACTGTCGTCTACTGCATCGATAGCAAGCAAATTTCCCGCCTTGATAACTTTTTCGTTTTTGGACTACCATTCACCACCTGGATTGTTTTTTAATAGACTTCTTTGACATCTTTCTTGAAATTGTTTTAAACTTTATGACCTCGATGAACTGTATAAGTTTAACAAAAAAGTGTGTTTTTAGCCAATATATTTGATGTTTTATATACTTTTATGTATTTTTAAAATATATTTTCAAAGCTCAATTTTATTACCTGCAGTAATGTCATTGCGGTAATGGTCCTCTGAGGAGAAGATTTTCTTTGAAAACTCATGAGTTAAGGACACAATATAACTCTTTGTTTTTGAACTTTAATAAAATCTGATTAATTTCTCATTTTATTATGTCATTCAATTTATATTATTGCTCTATACAGTATATTGAGCTTTTGTTTATCCTGATAATCTACTAGTTAAAGATATTATTTATATCTTTAAAGTATTATCTTACTCTCTCCTTCTCTCTCCCTATATATATATATATATATATATATATATATATATGTGTGTGTGTGTGCGTGTGTGTGTGTGTGTGTGTGTGTGTGTGTAAAGGAGTAAGGCTACCAACATTTGTAAAATATTTTTTCAACATTTATTTATTATTTTGTTATTTTATCATTTTATAATTTTATATAACGCGTTTCAAGCGGTTGTCCGCTTTTATCAGATATGTAAATCCATTTGAAGAAATGTCTTTCGATTTGAAAGAGTGTTGTTTCATTTGGCGCATGTGTGGGTTTACGGGTGTGTGAGTACGTGTTTCGATAATTTTATATCTTTTATTTTTATCTTTTATTTTTTGTTTTTCCTGCTTCTCTTGGTCAAAGTCGTGTGTGTTTATTAAGTACGTGTTATTTTGACCTTTATTTTATCGGTCATCTAAATTTCTTAGGGTGCGTAGATTTTCTTCTGAAATTTATTACTTTTTATTGCCCTGTCTCCAAGAAGGCTGTGTTGCCCGCGTGTGTGTGTGTGCGCGCGCACGTGTGTGGTCAGTTCTGAATCTTGTACATAGGTGAGCGACATATACACCCACACACACACATACACACAAACATGCACACACACACTCACATATGTGCGCGCGCACACACACAGGGGTATGGTTAGATAGTGATAGAGAGGTAGAGAAAGGGTGATAAAAGTGTGTGTTATTAGAGTTATGATCTGTTCAATGCTGGATTGAATTTGAATATGAAGTTTTTTTCTTGTGTTAGTAAGTAGGTGTAATATATATATATATATATATATATATATATATATATATATATATATATATATATTGAGACTAAGTTAATTTGCAAATAGATATTTAGTTTATGCTTGCTGTTGTGGTGGCAACCACTCATTTGCATATACGAATAACGTTACACTATAAATGGCAAGCCTAGGTTGGCCTTAGTGTGTGTTACCTAAATGCCACCGGAAGTGACGCCGAAGAGCGTACATGTCCTCCCACCAAGACTCTCTGACTCGACACCTTCATTTGTACATACTGTAACTATACCTTTTCTTTAATACACTTATTATTGCATTCTCCTTGTTGTTTGCGTCTTCATTGTATTCCTCACTAATTATTGTTCAACCTTGCAACCACAACACTTGCTAAACTCATTAATTGTGGTGCTGAACATATAGTTAGTGCTAAGGTGTTTAATATTTTTTGATTTCGCGGATATGGATCAATTTGATTCTTACGTAGCAATTTCGCGATCAACTGACCGTTTACCTTTTTCTCATGCACCCATCGATTCTGCGTTCATCGGATGAGGTCAATTCTAAATGTCAAGCATAGAATGGGTACAATTTTCAGTTCACAATTCATGACCTTATCACGTATTAAATGCGTTCACCTATCTCTACAAAGGGTTCTGCCCTATCCGACGGTCCGTCACGCTAAAGTTTTAGATAGCATTTCAGCCGGTCTGACAACATTAAGTTTGAAATACCATTTTCAAACGCGTCCACGCATCTCTATTAGAGGCTCTGTCTGCCCCTCGAGTTTGTCCTTTGCGTTTAAGTTTGAAATCGAATGTTCCTCGCTAAAGGCTCATATTGGATGGACGCATCTTAAGAAAACCACATTCCTGTTTTATTCTACATATGATCTTAATCCAGACCCCCCCGTTTTTTTTGTTCGACAGATGAAACCCTTTCAGCTCGTCCGTTTTTGCGTAATTTCTCTTCGTCCGCACGAAATCAGCGATAAGATATTTAATGCACGATTTTTCAAGAAGGGGGACCCGTGTTCGATTCGTAAGGTCGGTCGGTGCAAAGTAACCGATTTGAAACATTCTCGTTTTTACAAAAGCCAGAAATACTAAGTATTTTCCCAATAGTTATTATCAGCATGGTTACCTGGCGTTGCCCGGGTGGGGGTGGAGGGCATGGACAACAAAATAGAAGACTTAAATGTGTGTGTACAATCTTCCGTTTAAAAAAATTCTCTCTCTCTCTTTATCTATCTATCTCTCCCTCTCCCCCTCTCCCTGACTTTTTCCCTACCCTTTCTACTGTACTAGACAAATCGTTAATAGATTAGCAGAAGTTTCCAACTACACCACTGTCTCAATTGCACGTCAACCTCATTGGGAAAATATATGTTAACTTTAAATTGCAATAAACCTAATTAAAATGACTTTACAAAATCAATAACCGTTCTATTAAGATAATGATCAAATTTTTTTCTGAAGAGTCGAATTGTGAAGCATCGGACTCCGAATATAGACGTGTCAAATGAAGGCCACATAACACAATAAAAAGGAACGAGAATGGAGAAGAAACCATAGCTCTATTCAAAACATGACAACCAATGGAAATTTAATGTGGTTAGCTTGGCTAATGCATTAATTAGCATAGCCGGGATTTATCGCCTATAATCAGCCTGTATACAATAATCCGGCACTTCATTACCATGCTGCTAAGTGAACCACATATTTTGAACATCATAACAGATACAAAAATAAAACGATTATTTATTAACTGGTAAGAAGTAATTAACATTTATCGATAATTAAAGATTTTTATTAGATTTAAAAGTTATTAAGAAAAAGATAAATGTTTTATTTGTTGAAGTTATTGATACAGCGGAAGTGGTGTAGCGGAAGTGATGTAGCGGAAGTAGTATAGCGAAAGTAGTGTAGCGGAAGTGGTATAGCGGAAGTGGTATAGCGGAAGTAGTGTAGCGAAAGTGGTGTAGCGGAAGTGGTATAGCGAAAGTGGTGTAGCGGAAGTAGTATAGCGAAAGTGGTGTAGCGGAAGTGGTACAGCGGAAGTGGTATATCGGAAGTGATGTAGCGGAAGTGGTGTAGCGGAAGTGGTGCACAGTTGTTTAGTTTACGTTTTTCGAGATGAAGTTAGAAATATTTTACCCGAGGATTAATGATTTGGATTATTCTAGATTATTCAAACTACTATTCTCAACAGACCTATTGTTCGTAACGGATGTAAGTGCTAAGTAATGATCAGTTCTAAGTGACAGTATTCTGGAGGTCGAAGGTTCGATCCTCAGTACGGGCGATACTAAGAATAAAATTATGAATTACTTACAGCCGAATACCCGGTCATAGCTGATGGAACGAGATCAGTCTCCACCAGTGGATTAAAAAAAAGTTTTGGGTTAGGGGTTGGGGTTGGGTTAGAGTTAGAGTTAGAGTTAGGGTTTGGGTTAGGGGTTAGGGGTTAGCCGTTGGGGTTAGTGTTAGAAGTTAGGGGTTAGGGTTAGGGTCAGCGGTTAGGGGTTAGGAGTTAGGGGTTAGGGGTTAGGAATTAAAAAAAGGTTCCGTTCGAAATTCCGTACAGATTGCCGAGTTCGGCGTCACGTACCTGAAGAAGTCCGGGGGTTACATCGGCCGAACATTGTTAGAATAACATTCAAGATGGGAACAGTAGTCCGAATAATCCAAATAATACAAACGATTAATCATATTCCGTAAAGTTCAGAGTTAAACGTTTGATAAATAAGTATATAGGTATTAAGTAAACGGAAATTGAGAACCGGTGTTTATCCAAAACACTCACCCATTATTTTAGGCTGCTTAGCATTTGGCAGGATTTTTTGTTTTACTTTTCTCGGATGCACACGTGTGAATTAATGATGCAGAAAATGTGTGAAGGACTCGTACCAGCACTAGACCTTTGTTTTTTTGTTTGAATTTCTATAAGAAATTTAGCCCTCGAAACGTTCGAGAATATTAAAACAATTACATTGTTGGCACAGCATGGCGTAATTGCCAATCAGCGAAATTACAAAAAATGCCAACGGCAATAATTGCATTTCCAATCGAGAAATGGGAAATATTTCATTGATAACTACTGTTGGGCATGCCCAAACTTGCAGGCGTAACAAAAATACGCGGCTTGGGTCCTTTTTTTAACGTTAGAATTTGACGCTAACCGAAATTATCAAAATTGTATATTGGTGGTCGTTAGAAGAGCCTTAAGTCCACGTTTCCAGCAAGACTGCAGTTTGGTCATTTATTCATTCATTTTGTATTATCAGATGATTCTATTGTTGGCATTGGTTTCCCCGATATTTTTCTGGTGAGAATTCGTTCGAGAAAGACATCGGGTACTCACTGGAAGGACAACGTGAAGGTTGCGAACATCACAAGTGGAACAAACTGGATTCGAACTTGGAACACCAGTGGCTGAATTGGTACAATCAATTGTCAATAAGAACTTCCACAGTAATCTTCAGAGTTTCTCTGGTACCGTCGAATAAGACTATAAAAAACTATTAAACTGTTATAAATAACTATTAAACTATTATAAAAAACTATTAAACTATTTAAGAACACTATTAAACTATTATAAAAAACTATTAAACTATTATAAAAAAAACTATTAAACTATTATAACCAATTATTAAATTATTATAAAAAACTATTAAATTATTATAAAATACTATTAAACTATTATAAAAGACTATTAAATTATTATTAAAAATAATTAAACTATTATAAGAAAACTATTAAATTATTATTAAATAACTATTAAACTATTATAAAAAACTATTAAATTATTTAAAAAAAACTATTAAACTATTATAAAAACTATTAAACTATTTAAGAAAACTATTAAACTATTATAAAAAAACTAGTAAACTATCATAAAAAACTATTAAATTATTATTAAAAACTATTAAATTATTATAAATAACTATTAAATCATTATACAAACTATTAAACTATTAAAAAAACTAGTAAACTATTATAAAAAACTATTAAACGATTATAACAAACTATTAAATTGTTATAAAAACTATTAAATTATTATAAAAACCTATTAAATTATTATAAAAAACTATTAAACTATTATAAGAAAACTATTAAACTATCATAAAAAACTATTAAAGTATTATAAAAAACTATTAAATTATTATTAAAAAAACTATTAAACTATTATAAAAAGACTATTAAATTATTATAAAAAACTATTAAACTATTATAAAAAACTATTAAACTATTATAAAAAAACTATTAAACTATTATAAAATACTATTAACAAATTCCAATTATAAAAAAACAGTTTGATTTTATTCTTTGTAAATTTAAAAAAATGTTGAAATCATTAATTGCCAAAAAAAAATAACCCGGCACAAAATATAATGGAGAATTTTTTTGGATAAACACCGTTCTCACTTTCTGATTTCGGAAACGGCGCTCATGAACAAGTGGGTCATTTCTATTTTACCATCTTTTCTCTTTAAGGAATCGACATTGTTTATCTAATTAACCGTTTGATCTCTCTATTCCCGTATACGTTTAGATAAAATGTTGGTGATTCTTATTTCAGCCGGTTTACCCTCCGACCTCATTCAGGTGCATGTTTTTGAAGTTGGGAACCTAATAGTTAAACTTGGGAATATCTGTGTCAAACTTGAAGGCAAGATGGTTGTTCACATTACATAGGCTTCTTAAATTTGGCAATTGGAACCTATTACTTACAATTCATTTTTTACGTGTATAAACCTCTCGACGTTGTGTGACAGATGCCCATAGCCCACTCGGGAACGCCGATCACCTTGTGATAATTGTTGATATCACCTTAAACCTCGTTACACCGTTGCTTAAAACAACGAGATATTATCAGCTGACCGATTGGAAATACATCAGAGATCTTATTATCAAGGAGTAAATCTTGTCTTTTCTTGCTGAACAATGCGAAAATGAGGGAACAGAATTGGTAAAAGCCAGCATAGAAGCGTTTGCCCCCACGCAGAAATTCTATAGTAAGCCCTACTCTTCCCAATGGTTCATTTTGATCTGTGCAGTTGCTATTGCGCATAGGCAAAATCACTCCGCCGATTCAACTGACATAAGTCAGCTACAAATAGATAAAAAATCATAGCATCAAGAAACCATCGTAAGAGTTTAATAACCACAGCTAAAAGTAGGTATACCGATGTGACCAGAAAACACATTGAGTCGTAGAAATTAGGAACTCGCGATTTCTGAAAAATCTATAATAGTGTGGTGAACAATGAGCAATCAACAATTTCTACCAATATTCAACCACCATGATGTCGCTTGCACGACTACGGATACGGCTGAACTTCTTGCCAAGCTGTTCGCTTTAAACTCCATCTTTGACTCCTCAAACCTCTCCCTCCAAACTTTCTCACTACAGACAAAAACCACACTTGAGGATCTAACCATCACCCCTTTCCATGTCCTCGATATTATAAAACATCTTGACACCACCAAAGAAAGTAGATCTTATCTTATCCTTGCTATAGTAATAAAAAGTTATTTTTCTTCTGCTGGGCTGGTTCCCTTCTTTCCAATTTCTATAACAAATGCTTTGCCGAGTCTATCTTCCTTGATAGCTGAAAAATTGCCTCTGTGGTACCAGTTTTCAAGAACTCTTAATGAACTGACCCGCAAATATATCGCCCTATCAGTCTCTTCTCGCTCGTCGCTAAAATCGTTGAATCATTAATCAATCTCGCGATAGTTCGCCACCTTGAAAATGCTAAACGTCTTTCTGACCAACAATATGGATTTAGGAAATTCGGTTCTACTGCAGATATCGTAGCGATCATCTCTAAACGCACATAAAATACACTGGATAAGTCAGGTTAAACTAGGCCGGTAGTGCTTGATGTATCCAAAGCCTTTGACAAGGGCTGGGGTGAAGGTCTTCTCCAAGAAAATTAATTAGTACGGTAACCCTAACCCTAAGCCCTAACCCCTAACCCTAACCCTAACCCTAACCCTAACCCTAACCCCTAACCCTAACCCTAACCCTAACCCTAACCCTAACCCTAACCTTAACTTTAACCCTAACCCTAAACCTTACCCATACCCTTATCCTAACCCTAACCCTTACCCAAAACCTAACCTTAACCCTAACCTTTAACCCTAACCCTAACCTAACCCTAACCCTAACCCTAACCCCTAACCCTAACCCTAACCCTAACCCTAACCTAACCCTAACCCTAACCTAACCCTAACCCTAACCCTAACCCTAACCCCTAACCACTAACCCTAACCACTAACCCCTAACCACTAACCCCTAACCTTAACCCCTAACCCTAACGCTAACCCTAACTCGACGAATATTTAATATAATCAGATCCTTCTTATCTAAAAGAAAAATTTAGGACGTCCTCGAATGCCAGACATCCAAACACCATCACAAGAGGTCGGTACTTAGACCTTTATTATTCCTGATTTTCATAAACGACTTCCACGATGCAATGGTGTCCGAGATGGGTATATTTGCTGATGACACTACGCTCTATTCGCGACATGTCAAACGCGATGATGGAATCCTTAGAAAATGATCTCGATTCTGTATTGGAACGGGTCCAAAAATAGATGGTTGCATTTAATGCTACCAAAATAAAGTCCCTTTTCTTTAATAATTATAAGAAACCTTACCAAACACTGATTGCTATGGCTGATAGCACCCTTCCTGAAGGTCCAACATTCACAGGTAGCATGAATTGGAATAAATACATAGAAGATACTGTCAAGTCTGCTGCAAATAAGGTGGCCTCCCTCTACTGAGCTAGAAAACTTCTAACACCTGCCAGTATCCTATATCTTTACAAAACCACTATGCATTTAGTATTGTTGCCACATCTTAGCTAGTACACTAACCACTAGCTTTTCCCTCTTGGGCAGCGTCCCAAAAAGTATCTAATCTAATAGGTCCCACACTGTCGACCAAGCTCCAGCCCCTGTCCCATCGCCGCTAGTTGAATCCCCGTGCTTTTCACAAGTACTGAAATATAATGTGCTCCGACAGATTTGATCCACATGTGCCCGATAAGCAGCAAAATCCCACCTTTTCACTGTAGAGGTACCCAGATTCCATAAGGCTTTCTACAATAAAATCTTCTTTTCTTCGAACTTATTGCCTTTGGAATTCTATCCCAGCTCCTTGTTTCCCCGACTGTACAAACGTGAAGAAATTTAAATGTAATGTGAACAACCATCTTGTTGAACACCTCCTTACTTAGAATAGCCTTATAAATCTGGCCCTTAATTCACATTAAGGTCTTACATCTCACTGGCAATGTTTCTTCTTTGGAGTGAATAGTAAAAAATGTGAACTTTTATGTCAAATTATTACATATTCCGGCCATTTTATTTTGATGTGTTATTCTTAAATTATTGACATCATTATTTCAACCTCTTTATTTTGTATTTTAAATTTGTTAAATTCTGTTATGAAATAAATAATTAATATTATAAAACGATGTAGTAACCCTTATCCTCGAGTGGCCTTTGACCTTGAGGACTGGTAATTCCTAATTAAAAACAAAGAATGTCACGACGGACAAGTTGTTAGTATCAGTGTTAGGCGATAGACAAACCTCGATTTACGGTGATTTGGTATTTATTTATAGTTTGGGTTCTATGTTTGTATTGGATTGAGAAAGCGTGAAAATTGGACAGACAGACGGACAGTTTTCGTCTTTATATATATATGAGAGAGAGAGAGAGAGAGAGGGGGGCGAGAGGGTAGATAGAGAGAGAGGGAGAGTGTACAGAGAGAGAAAGAGAGAGAGAGAGGGAGAGAGAGGGAGAGAGAGAGAGGGAGTAAGAGAGATATCAATTGATACTGACTTACCTAGAATAACGATAGAGACGCTGTCGTCGCCGTCGTTGTGGACAAGCTGCTGCTGCTGCTGCCCGCTGCTGCCCGCTGCTGCCCGCTGCTGCCACTGCTTCCTGTGCTGTTGCGATAAAAGATGGCGGTTGGCCTTTCTCAAGGACATTTAATGAATGTGTTTGCAACGGAAGAATATTGATTTTTCCCGCTCGTTGTTCAAACTCGACATAAAACGGGTGGTCATTTTCCTACTTGTCTGGGCGACACATCTCGACTTTAACTGCCTAAGAAACGGAATCAAAAAAAGCGGAAATTACAACTAGCCATACCTGTGGGAATCCCACGAAGTCAGATTGGTTGGTTGGTTTTACTGTTTTACGGCATATCAACTCTTTTTTTTTTTTAGTTATTTATTGCCGAAACATAATCCCTATTGGAAACGATTCATTGACTTTCATGTTGGAGGTGACGGTTCTGAAGTGGATACTGATGTGGACTGACAACCTGGATGTGCCAAGTTCGAATCCTATCAGTTCCATAGTAGCAATTTCATTTAGTGATGTTGGCAACCTTCACGTAGCCTCTTTTCCCAATAGTTCACTAAATACATATGCCCAATGCACACCTGGGTTATTTGGTCCTTGATCTGTGTCTTTGGGGCTTATTGTTTTTGTTGCTCGTACCAGGTGCCAAGGATATTTTTTGTTTTGCTCTCGTATCAATATCGATCAATTGTTTTTGAGATTCAATCTTCTCTCTGGTTATTAAAGCGACAGGGAGGTGGCAGTGTTGAAGTGGACACGGACGTGGACTAACGACCTGAGCAGACCAAGTTCGAATCCTTTCGGTTCCACAGCAGCACTTTCATTAATGGATGTTGGCAACCTTCATGTGTTTCCTCTAGTATGTGCCTTATTCTAATAAGGACTGGGGAAAGCCGCGGTCTATAACGGCCTGGAGCTGGTCAAAAGTCGTATCTGGCTGATTAATACGAATTTACAATCTTTATTTGCTTGTGTTGTTCCTATTTACTTGCAAGGGCAGAGTTACACGCAAGGTCGGTTTTTAATATCGGGGAAAAAATCCAGCTCCCCAAATTGGGGCACTCTGAATTGAGACAAAAATAAAAATTACATCGGATTTCTTCTTCACTGACCGAGGACAGAAAAAATGAAGTGTAGTATCAGAACAGATACTACACTTTGTCCTTTGCTTTGTTTGTTTTACGACATGCTAACCATTTTGCGGATATTTAATACCGAAATACAATACCTATTATAAGCGATTCATTGTATACGATTAATTGGACACAAGTTGCTATTTTATCCATAACTGGAGGGTGAAATTCGAGGTTCATAGCTTTATTAAAGTACTTGCGTGTGAATGATTACAAAATTGTGCATGGTGAGCTTTCCTTTTCTAAAGTGAGTTGTCATTGGGTTCTCAAAACGAAGACAAGGGCACTGTGAGCAAATAGATAAAAAAAAAAAAAACACTGGAAAAATGGGAGAAATTGGAATCAAACAGAAGACTGAGACCATACAACGGACGGCAATGATAAAAACAGCTGATATTTTAAGGAAAATCTTTGAATGCGGAAACTTTTCTACATAAGCTAAAAAGACTAACCAATCACATGCAAGGAGCAATAGAAATAAAACAAAATCACATAAAGAACACCACAAGAACTCAAGAAAAAAAAGTGATGGCACTAGCCCCCGGCTGATCCCACACAAAACAGTCATGAAGGATCAAGGAGAAGGGAAAGTCCGAAGAGATATAGAACTAACCAGACCTCCGCTGGAAGAGTGCTGAGAGAATTGGCACATTGGGGAAGCTTATTGCCATCCAAATCCCAAAGAAGGCCAATGGTCGGTACCTACAAAATATCAATGGTAAGCGTCTGTTGTGCTAATGCAAATTCATTTGCAGTAGTTATCGAAAGAGGTGGAGGCCACTGGAAATCTTGGGAGACCTTTTGTCACTCAGACTCCAAGGAACACCACTGGTGATTATCAGTGAGCAATCACTGATGACGGCCTGTCTGAGAACACAAAGTGAGTAATCATCATCATCATCATCATCATCATCATCATCATCATCATCATCATCATCATCATCATCATCATCATCATCATCATCACCACCACCATCATCATCATCATCATCATCATCATCATCATCATCATCATCATCATCATCATCATCATCATCATCATAATAATAATAATAATAATAATAATAATAATATATTCTGAAGGAAATACAGAAGCTTGTTTTTCGGTGCAAAAAATGTATTTCGAAAAAAAATATGTAGAAAAAATAAAGGGAGTACGTCCCCCCCCCCCCGCGTGAAATATGATTCGTGTTATTACAAAAGTCACCTTATAATTGACTGACCCTCGTAGTTATGCATAACTAGCAAGGCGTGGCCTTAAAACGTGTCAAAACCCGTTATATTTTTGTTCGAATTTAAAACAAAGAAATGCAGGGGACGGTTTGTTATGTATATTCTCAGGAAATCATGGGAAAGAAGATTGTGAATGATTTTGTATCATTTGTCATCTAAAAACGTAACATTGGAAAGTCTTTTTTTATCAGCTGTGTAAGCGCTAATAGGCGTAGTGATTAATATGAAGTGAGCGGACAGACAGTGCAATACGAAAAAGGTGGACCTAATGAGATTAATACCGTATTTATTTTACGGTGCTATGGGTTTAAGGATAAAGACTTAGTACTGTGTGTGTGAGGGGGTTACTTACTCCTACTCCTCTGCTGAAATTAGTAATAAAAGAGAAAACGGTCAATTCAAAACAAGGTATATTCAATTAAATAATATTTTGGCAGATTCTCTGCACAGACGGAGTTTTCCTCTGGTGTTTATTATTTTTGACAAAAGGAAGTTTCTTTCCCGAAATATTAAATAAATGATTTTTAATAATCATCCGGACATCAGACAAACAGCTAACACCACCCTTGCTGTTATGTAAGATTTTAAGAAAAAATAAATAGTAAGTCACATTCCGAATTCGATTTATTATTTTCGTTCCTTCCAGATTACATCTTACTCGGAAGTTGCATTGCCCACAGCCTTTTAAAAACATACTATTAAATAATATTTATTTTTCTTCCTTAAGCCATTGCTTTTCAAAGATTAGATTATTATCACCAGAGGAATACAAATAGATAAGTTGGTAAAAAAAATAATACTAAAAGTTATAATTTGAAAAGGTGTAAATGCAAGTATTACAGATAAATTTCAGGGAAAATGCAGAAAATGCAGAAAATGCAGAAAATGCAGAAAATGCAGAAAATGTCAAAAGAAAAAAGATTGAAAATGTAGGAAAGAAGTTCACGGTTGAATGATTCACGAAGACTGCAGCCGTTGGTTCAATTGGTAGCAGACCCAAGAAGAATTAATCCATCAAACGTACCAATATTCGGTTTTAAGAGAATTGTTTACGGTGAAATACGGACAATAAAGACACTCATATATTTTCGCACATACGTCTAGGCACATACACGCATACAAATGTATTTTTTACGATTTCATCTCGTTTTCTGCAATTTCTGCAAGGCGCTTAGGGTTAGGGTTAGGGTAGGGTTAAGCACGGACATAAAGACGAATTTTACCCTAGAGACAGTTTATCCGTAACGATGAACCTCGGTACGCCTCACGAAAAATTGTAATGTATAGTTTTTTAATAAAATAATATATATATATATATATATATATATATATATATATATATATTTCAACGGAAATTTACCACCCAGACAATCTGCATATCTTTTTTACGGAACTTTTCTTTTCATTCACTGCGTTTTTTTAACAAAAATTCTTTTAAAAATAATTTTCATATTTTTCAAATATTTGAACTTTGGTTTTTTCGAAAGCAAACTTATCCATCTGTATTTCTCCTCTGATGATAAGATCTCGATCTTTGAAAAGCCTTGGCTTAAGGAAAGAATAATAAACACTAGTTTATTACTGAATACACCTTGCATTGAACAATTGAAATTTGAAATAAATTTGGACAATCGTCGCATATTTATCACTCTTTTTTCTTCTATCTCTCTCTCTCTCTCTCTCTCTCTCTCTCTCTCTCTCTCTCTATATATATATATATATATATATATATATATATATATATATATATATATATATATATAGTCTAAAGAAGCTCTGAGTCATTTTAAAAAAAAATGTAAAATGCAGTTTAAATTCCCAGACAAACTAACTAAATCCAAGATATTGCAGACTTAACATTCGTTGGAAAATTAATAACTGAAAAAATATAAGTAAAAAAAAAAAAAAAAAAAAAGGGGGGGGTGTTAATTATCTAAGATATATATATATATATATATATATATATATATATATATATATGTATGTGTGTATATGTGTGTGTATGCTCAAGATCTGATGCTTGGACGTGTGTTAAAGCACACTGATATCCTAACCCTGACCCCAACCCTAACCCTAACCCTAACCTTAACCTTAACTCTAACCCTAACCCTAACCCTTAACCCTAACCCTAACCCTAACCCTAACCCTAGCGTAAAATAGAGCTTCTTTTAAAACAACCAACCCAAAGGTAAACGGCGAGTGTTTAGCGCCGCGAAACTGACTCTCACTGTCTTGAACCAAAGGCTAAGGTTGAGGTAATCCCTATACGAAGCTTCAGAGGAGCTTGTGCCCTGTTCGCCGAGGCACGCTCTGGGGCCCATCAACATAAGTCCTAGTCATTTGTCGTAAGCCGTAGCGCAGGAAACCTTTTTAAGGGAAGCAAATCTCTGATTAAAAACAAACAAACAGTGGAAGATTACTCATCGCTTCATGTTGGTCTGCAGTTCGACTAGTTTTTGACTATTTCGCTCTTCTTTGTTGCTGGATATCAACAATTTGAACCAAGACTTTGCTGTCGTACAAAGCTAAATCTCTATATTAACCATCTTTGTACAGATACTCCTTTAGACAAGACACCTGTCGACCCTCAAATGTCCTGTAGCGATGGAAAACTTGTGACGCGTGTAGGCCTGGCAAGCTGGGGACATGTCGTTACTGATTTGCACACGGGCGATATTAGGGTTATCTTAGCATCGCTTTTCACGACAATACTCAGGCAGTGGTGTACTCTGTGGGACCTTTTGTGACTTAGGCAGTGGTGTACTCTGTGGGACCTTTTGTGACTTAGGCAGTGGTGTACTCTGTGGGACCTTTTGTGACTTAGGCAGTGGTGTACTCTGTGGGACCTTTTGTGACTTAGGCAGTGGTGTACTCTGTGGGACCTTTTGTGACTTAGGCAGTGGTGTACTCTGTGGGACCTTTTGTTTCTTAGGCAGTGGTGTACTCTGTGGGACCTTTTGTGACTTAGGCAGTGGTGTACTCTGTGGGACCTTTTGTGACTTAGGCAGTGGTGTACTCTGTGGGACCTTTCGTGACTTAGGCAGTGGTGTACTCTGTGGGACCTTTTGTAACTTAGGCAGTGGTGTACTCTGTGGGACCTTTTGTGACTTAGGCAGTGGTGTACTCTGTGGGACCTTTTGTGAC
>OY744534.1:85139349-85166849 GCA_963556195.1 Sepiola atlantica | reverse complement strand
TTCCAGTCAGCCAAAGAAATGCTGTCTGAGAAATGCTAAAGGCCACGAAAGGGGACATACTGGGAATGAATTTAAAAGTCAAAGAAACCCCCTTCATGGAAGAACTGCAACCCGCATGTAAGAGAAAGGTCTCGATTTCTGTTTACGTGCGTTTCATTACTTTTTAGGCGGTACACAACAGAACTTTGTTGATATTGGAATGAAAGACAACCAAATTGTAATTAGCAGGAAAGCAGTCCAGGAGCAATGTGTTCCACAGTTGGGTAGCCTTTGCAAAATCCATGGAAATTTCGAACGACGCTAAACACATGGAGGGAGAAAGGAAAATTTCTTTGTTTTTTTCGTTGTGGTAGAAGGACGAATTCTAGCTGTGAATGACTTAAAAGTGATGCTATTTTAGTAAACAGTTTTCATATGATGATGCTATTTTAGTATACAGTTTTCGTATGATGATGCTATTTTAGTAAACAGTTTTCGTATGATGATGCTATTTTAGTAAACAGTTTTCGTATGATGATGCTATTTTAGTAAACAGTTTTCGTATGATGATGCTATTTTTGTATACAGTTTTCGTATGATGATGCTATTTTAGTATACAGTTTTCGTATGATGATGCTATTTTAGTAAACAGTTTTCGTATGATGATGCTATTTTAATATACAGTTTTCGTATGATGATACTATTTTAGTAAACAGTTTTCGTATGATGATGCTATTTTAGTGTACAGTTTTCGTATGATGATGCTATTTAAGTAAACAGTTTCCGTATGATGATGCTATTTTAGTAAACAGTTTTCGTATGATGATGCTATTTTAGTAAACAGTTTTCGTATGATGATGCTATTTTAGTATACAGTTTTCATATGATGATGCTATTTTAGTATACAGTTTTCGTATTATGATGCTATTTTAGTAAACAGTTTTAGTATGATGATGCTATTTTAGTAAACAGTTTTCGTATGAGGATGCTATTTTAGTATACAGTTTTCGTATGATGATACGGCCCGCCCTCGATTTACGTTGTACGTTGCGAGGAGTCAATAAGCAAAAAAGTGAAAGCAACGTAATATTGTAGTGACGCCATTTTGTTATTGAAAATGTTGGCCATATCAGTGTTTTGACTGACCTACTGACAAAGCCACTCGGCCAAGGTTTCAACTACATTTGAAAAAAAATGTAAACTGACATAACACTCATTTTTGAACAGTTAATTCTATTGTCCGCCGAATTGAACACGGCTGAACCTCGCCTATTCATTGATTTCAAGCGTATGTTCTTCGTCAGCTGGTCAGAAGAAAAACAAAACATGGCCGGACTGTTTCTCAGTGCACCAGCTGCCCAAATCTGACTACCTACACAATTCATTTTTGGACCTCTTCTCTCTCTCTTTTTCTCTCTCTCTTTTTCTTGATCTTTTTCTCTCTCTTTCTTTCTCTCTCTCTTTCTCTCTTTTTCTCTCGCTCTTTCTCTCTCCCTCTTTCTATCTCTCTTTCTCTTTATCTCTTTTTCTCTCTTTTTCTCTTTTTCTCTCGCCTTTGCTCCCTTATTTTCTATTTCTTTTTCTCTCTCTTTCTCTTCCTTTCTTACTCTTTCTCTCGCTTTTTCATTCTCCTTTTCTCTTTCTCTCTCTCTTTCTCTTTCATTTTCTCTGGATTTCTCTCTTTCTTTCTATTTCCTTCTCTCTCCTTTTCTCTCTCCCTTTCTCTCTCGTTTTCTCTCTTTTTCTTTCTCTCTTACGCACTTGCATAAATTCCGACTATGGTTAAACTAACTTAAAACGTCGTCATATTTCACTGTATACAAATTCTCCTCACGCCCCTCCCCCTCCTCTTCCTCCTCCTCTTCCCCTCCTCTTCTTCCCCTCCTCTTCTTCCCCTCCTCTTCTTCCCCTCCTCTTCTTCCCCTCCCCCTCCTCATACTACCCCTTCTGTTTTCCCAAATACTACTCACATCCCTATTTCCTCGCTACTATAAACACACTCAATTTCCCGTTTCCACCCTATCTACAAACCCCTTATAACGTCCCCCGGACTCTTCTTTTTTTCTCTACCCTCGTCTACTCTACTAAACCCCCTGTCCACATGCCCCTGCCATGGGCCCTTTAGTCCTCACATTCAATGAGCGATGTTTCTGACAAAGGGGGAAAAATGGCTGTTTTCTGGGTTGGAATCTACCCATCTAACAAAGGAGAGTAGAAAGTGGACCTTGTGTTTACTTTCAGCAGCATCGCAACTCTCGCTTCCCTTATTTTGTCCTTTAGTCCTCACATTCCATGGGCGATGTTTCTGACAAAGGGGGAAGAATTTTTGGTTTCTTGGTAGGAATCTATCCATCTAACGTTAGCTAGTTTTTTTTTTTTACTTTGAAGTAGTATTTTTAGCTCCTTACATAAAATGGCTTCATGTCTTGTCTGGCGCGATTTCTCTAAACAAAAAAACTATTTATTTTATAAGCGATACAGCGATTTTAGAAGGAATGGAAGTTTGGCGCGCTTTATGTTTGGGCCAGAGTAACTCGCATGTGTCTTAACGCCTTTCTTGTTCTTTGCATTCATTCATACATTTCATGTGAATCAGATGAGTCTAGTGTTGGTATTGGTTTCCCATTTGGTACTCATGGGAAGGACCACGTGAAGGTTGCCAACATCCTTAAGTGAACGCGGTACGGTGGAACCGACTGGATTCGAACGTGGAACATCCAGGTCTTCAGTCCGTGCTGTTAGCCACTTAACCACCGTCACATTCCGTTGTTTGCATTAACAAGTGGTTATTGCTAAAAGCGACTATATTATTTTTGTGATACCATTTTAAGTATAGGGGTCACAAATAAAACCAAGGAGGCCCCCCAACGCGCTTCTGAAACTATCCCTTCTCGGGCCAACCCCAATGAGGTACGTCGGTATGCATATGCACCTATATGTACTGCTATGAGAGGCACGTGTCTGTCTGTCACTATTGTACGTGCCTCCTTATGAGAATCGTAACACGAGGTTAATTTAATGTGGAAAAATCTGTCTCCAAACAAGAGGGCACTTTGGATTCGGACAAAAATGAATATTGCCTGAGTATGGAAAAAAAGTCTCCTGCTCTGACCAAAAACAGAACAATTCTAATGACATTTTTTTCATTTATTCGCTAAACTATACATTTTAGAAAAAGTATTCATAAAAAGTTAAGAAAATTTTACCAAAATAGGAACACAGCCGTCATATATATATATATATATATATATATATATATATATATATATATATATATATATATATATATATATATATATATGAAGAGAGAGAGAGAGAGAGAGAGAGAGAGAGAGAGATGTAGAATTATTCAGTCTATGAATCATAGACAATGTAATCGTAGAATTCGATCCTTGGCTAAGTTAGCAATGCTGATGACGGCTGATAGCCAGAAACATGTGTCTATGAATTATTTAATGTGCGTAAACAATTAATTATATATATATATATATATATATATATATATATATATATATATATATATATATATATATATAGTCTCGGAAGTTTCCTAACCATTAAAACTATATAAAGAAAAAAAACAAAACATTTTAGTCCCAAGTCATTCGGTGGAAAATCACTTTTATAAGTCAATTTACTTTTAGCAGTTACTATATTAGTTTGCTTCCAAGAATTTACGCTAGTCTTAACATTATTTAAGGGATCATCAGTTGTTTACCATGAAAAGCTCAGAATTCGGGAATTTCTCTCTCTCTCTCTCTCTCTCCCTCTCTCTCTCTCTCTCTATATATATATATATATATATATATATATATATATAAGGAAATGGTAGTTTGCGTGAAGCATTGCTGGTAAACATGTAAGTATGAAGGTGAGAATTCCGAGGCAGGAGCAATGCAATGTTGAAAACCGGAAGATGGGATGAACAAAAAATAAATGACAGGAGACGATATAAGTGTATAAAGCTGGAATCAATTTATTTATATGTCCAATAAATATAAAGACAGTAAATTGAGGAATTTATTGCTAAATATTAAAGGTACGAAATAGTAAAAAAACTTTAATCATTTTGAGAGTAACAACCTCTCTTTTTTAAAAAGAAAATAAGAGTTGCATCTACCCCTGCCTGGGAATTCTCACTTTCTGGCAAGACTTAGTGAGATTTGAACCCGGGACATCAAGGACTAAGGTCCGAAGCTCTACCACTGAGCCAAGAATCCCGACCGTAGAATGAAATGTATCGCTTATAGATGTTTTAATTTTAATTATGTATATTTTATTTGCAATACTGACACGTATTCAACTATTTATAAGGTTAGTTCGAGGATAAGTGTTAATCAGACGGAAATAATAAGATGAGGACCACTATGGAAGTACTAACATTGATGAATGTTATGAACTGATTATTATAACTTATGGGACCTCTTAGAAGTACCTTATCATTGCACAAAAAGGAGGGTATATGGTTCATTACTTGACCCTCAAAACAATAACGGTGATGCCTCTCTATCTCTACATTAAACGAGTAAATATCAGTCCGGATTAATAATTTGTATTTCTAAAGATTAGTCACAATCTCAAGCGACCCGCCCCCCGCTTCATGGAGCGGGTGTAAAAATACTGCGGTCATTTTGCGGAGTAGCCTCGATGGCCCCTAAATATACTGGGCCCCTTTTCACACTGAAACGACCTTCCTCTGATTATTAGCTGACCCACAAATGAGAACATGTTTTTCTCTGCGAGAAATAGATCTCATTGTTTTACGACGAAAACAAGGCAAATCAATACGGTTCCATTAACGGCAAAACCAAATTCAATATTTCCATGTAATTCAGTCATTCAACAGCTGTTGTCAAGGCTAAAATGACACCCTCCTTCCCTCCGAAAGTAGCCTGGACGAGCTCAGAACAATCACACACACACACACACACACACACACACACATATATATATATATATATATATATATATATACTAGAAAAATACCCGTTCGAGGACTGACAAATTGAAGTCTCCGAACACAACAGTTTTGCACCACTTTTATGTCCCCTTATGAAAATCAAAATCAAGATATAACGATACTAAACCTCATGTCTAGAATCCTTATTTTAATTTTGATCAAAATCAATTACATGATTCTTATTCTAAGAAAATGTTTAAAAGTCAAGTCTTAAGCTAAAGGAGTCTTAAACTAAATATAGCCCATATTACGACCCTTTACACATATCAGCTGTGTTCCAAAATTCATAATGGCCGGTTAATTAGTTAGGGAATAAATAAAAAATGGATGAACATATATACATACCTAACTTTATATATATGTACCTAGCTTTATTTATATTTATATATATATATATATATATATATATATATATATATATATATATATATATATATGATTGTTTTTATTCAAACAGACATGTGAAAAATCTGTGACACTGGCATGTCGATGTTATCGATCTACAGCTATTAAAAGCTGAGATCTCATCAGGCAGAATTAGAATTTGATTCTTCCCTCAGATCGTATTTTGGAAAGCCCGGTTGAAATTTTTTAGATTCCTATCCTTCGGATGTTTACTTTACCTTTACGTATATATATATATATATATATATATATATATATATATATATATATATATATATATATATATATATATATATATATATATATATATATATATATATATATATATATAATATATATATATATATATGAGAATAGTGGTTTGCTTGAAGCATTGCTGGAAAAAAAATCTGATGTGTAGAGAATTCACCAAAATGGATGTTATTTTGATGAATTCTCTACACAGACGGATATTTCCTTTTGTGTTTATTATTTTTGACAAAGGGAAGATTTTCCCGAAATATTAAATAAATGATTTTTAATCATCCTCCGGACAACACACACACAGCCGACACCACACTTGCTGTTATGTAATATTTGAAAGAAAAATAAGTCCCCTCCCCACCCCGATTTATTATTTTTGTTCTTTCCAACTTACAAGCTATCCGGCATTCTGCATTCCCCTCAGCCTTCTTAACTGTTACACCGGCCGTTCTTACACAGGAGAAACAACACCGGTTGTCACTATAAATAGTGCGAGCCACCAGAGTCACCAGAGACACACAGAAGACAAAACACCACCTTGTAACTGTCTAGCCAAGAGCTAGTCACTTTCTTACTTTGTTTATACACTTGTTAAACCAACCCTCGACTTGACTTTCTTTATTTATTATTTACTGTGGAACAACTTCACAACATTAACATATATATATATTTATATATATATATATATATATATATATATATATATATATATATATATATATATATATATGTGTGTATATATATATAATTTCTACGTACATGAAAAAAATTAAAAAGTCAAGTTACAAGAGTATAACTTTAGTTGTATTATAAGGAGACAAACACATCGTTTCAATTATATAAATATAAAAAGTGAAGCAATCAAAATCTCTCTGATACAAGTGAATACTGCAGGTGCAATTCAGCTCAATGATTAGGAATGTATGTCTAACAGAGCTGATATATTATAGCTCAGTAGAATACAACATAATCAATATTGTATAACCATGCTTCAGAAATTAATCATCAAACCATGTTTTTGTGTACATATGTTTCAGAAATGTTATAATAATCACCTCTTCAGCACAAAAATATTTATCAATTAATTACAGGTCAACCCCATAGACCAGTATTGTCTTGGCCTTTGGGGCTTGATTTACGCCGGTCTATGGGTCTGTCCTGTGCAGTTCTAGGAGGTCCACCCTCCCAGGCTTCGCCACCCCTCTTTGGGGAGGAGTAAGTTTATTGCTTACTGTCTGAGGTGCCCCTACCGGGGAATGCCGACGGGGCTGCCCAGGTAATTTTTAAATGGCCAGAGTGCTCACTTTCTCGGGCGCTGGCTTTTAAAACCCCACTTTCCCGACCCGATCTTGGGTCACATCTTACTTGTGGGAGTAAGATAAAACTGGCCTTGTGCCTAACTCTTGGGGAGGAGTAAATAAATACAGGTCAAGCTAACAATGGAATAAATGAGTAAAAAACTAGAAACTATTTAAAGTTTTACCCCACAAAATTGCAACGTTTCTATACCCATAACTTCAGTCGTGTCATCTCTAGTTCCAACCCCTTTTTAAAGCATCAGTACATTTTTGATTGCTTCGGATTATTTTAGGGTCTGATCTCTGGAACTTATTCAAGATTCCAAGCGTCTCTTATTATGTTGCGTTTCAACCTTGTGTCACACATGCCGTAAACCAAGTAGCCGTAACCGTTATAGAAACATTAAATTTCACAAATTGTGTTCAGACCTTGGTAACTGCATGTTCTCCCTTTACGCTCTCCCACATGATCCTTCAAGACCGAGGGCTTGCCGTCCATAAATAAACACTCTTTATTTATACTTTAAAATGTACCCAGTCGAAAGAAAACTGATGGAAGGTAGAGGAGGTTTATTCATCTTTATCTTCGTTCCAAATCAGTGACCGGTGGAGGGAGGCAGAGATAGAGAGAGAGAGAGAGAGAGAGAGAGAGAAATAGAGAGAAAGAGAGAGAGAGAGAGAGAGCGATCAAAATCACTAATTAACTATTCTTTCAGTCTATATTATTTCACACGTCCACGCGCTGCGTGCTACGAAACTGACTCTCCTTTTCTTTACCACCCTCTCACCTTGAGCCATGTGTACGTCATATCCGTTTCTAGTACATTCTCACAACCTTTCAATTTTAACCTTAACCTTAAGCGGTTTCCGTTTTTCTGTTATTCTCAACTAACCATTTCATATAATAGTGCATTTACTCGCCAATCGCTAATAATTATTACAAATCCTTCTAAATGATGTGCATTCCAGCGATTCCTTTTTATATATAGAGGGTGTTCGAGATTAATTTGACACGTTTTGAAAAGAAAAATGTCACATCTTTGCCAATTATTGATGTATACTCATAATCCTAAGTGCATCTCGTAGAAAATATGTAAAAATCACCCGGAACCTCCACCACTGTTTCCAGGCAGGACTTGAATCTGGAGCACACGGCCTTCACGGTGTCCTTCGAGTGACACCTGAACACCAGTGTGATCCTGGCAATCAGCTCGTCCTTGATATTGCAGACGGTACGGTTGGTGTCTTTCTTAACTGCACCCCGTACCATAATCTATGATGTTGCAGTCAGGGGAATGGAGGCCAGATGTTAGCACTGGTGAAGTCGTGGAAGGTCCCAGACAACCATTCCTGTGGTTTCCCTGTTGTGTGACACGAAGCTGAGTGCTTCTGCCATAAGTATGTTTCCCGCAACTACCCTCGCCACCCACCCCTTTATAACAGTGGTTATCAACTCAATATAGCCATCTCTTCTTCTTTTGTTTGCTTCACAGCATCTCACTGTTAGATCACCAGCTCGGTTGAGAAAAGCCATGCTAATGTTTTGTTGTCTAGCGCAGCTATTCCGGCTTCGCCGTTGGATGGTCGATATTTAAGGCATGACTCGATGATGTGGTCTACTGTCTGTTCAGAGTGACCGCAGTCGCAGACAGCCGAGTCCCTGAGTCCCCATCCTTTCATGGTCGCGGCGAAACGGCCGACACCTGTCCTGAGGCTGTAGAGCATTGTCCACTGCCGGCGAGGGAGGTCCATGCCTGGTAGGTTATTCGGGTTCTCCACAAATCTGTGCAACCTTGATTTATCTGTTGCCTGCCATTCCTCCGTCCAGCCAGATTCGTTTTGTGACGTCACCGAGTGTTGAAAGTTTAGACCGCTTCCAATCACCACAGCGACCCCATAGCCATCTCAATTTAGTCTGAGTCCTTTTTGTAAGACATGATGCTGCTTGACATAGCATTCGAAAGAAAACACCGCTCGGAACTCTAACAGCAAACGCGTTAAGTATAGAAACCTCAATTGGTTTTAACATATAAAAAGTAAAATAGCTGCGGTCCTTCTTATTTCCCTTTTTTGTTTGAGGCGAAGGTATGTCATGGGCGAGAAAAGAAAAACGTTGAAAAATGTATGGGGACACAGACACAATAATAATGATAATATTCGAAGTTTTCGATCGTATATAGCGTTTCATGTATGAACTAATTTGTGAATGAAGACTATGAATCAAACGGTATTTGCTATAATCGAAGTAATCATCGAAAGAAGCATTGTTAACTCATATCTGCTAATGTAAAGAAATGTGATAGATTATTACCACAATGAGCAACCGTAGCGTTATTAAAGAATCAAACGAACTCGTACTACGAAAAGGGTTAAACGTCTCTCTCTCTCTTTTTAGCTCTCTTTCGTTGTCTGTCTCTGTCTTCATGGATATCTCTATGTCTCAAACATTCTTTCTTGAATACACAACTCACCAGAACACGAATGCAAAATATAAATCTCAGAAGAGGGTTTCTACTTACTCAACTACATGATTTTACCCGTCATTTATATTATTCAATTTTAATAAATGGGGCGATTTCATTGGATAGTCATGTATGTTTGATTATCCAATGAAAATTAACGGTGAATCCCTGTCAGTTTCTATCACCAAAAGAATTATCGGATCAGATAGAATATGCAATCGACCTGTCCCAGTTTTAGGCGACTTTGTTCATTGCGGTGGCGGTATCTTTGAAACTGGACGCGCACATCACAAAGCTTCTCATTCACAGTAAAAACGATATTGTGCCACATGTTCCATCCTTGTAGACGAAGATAAATACCAATAATTAATAATAATAATAGTGTCTGTTCTGAATGAAATATAACCCACTGTATGCGTAGATAACGATTATCATTATTAATATTAATGGAAACCATCGCTTCGGTACCCATTATATCGGGTTAGGGTTAGGGTTAGGGTTAGGGTTAGTAGTTGGTTATGGTTATTGTTATAAACCATGTAATTTAGGTTACAATAATTAATAACTCGTAAAACAAAATGGATGACTTTTCAACAGAAAGGTTTAACAGATTTATTAAAAGTGTAATTAGAATGAAATGAGTTATTTAGCCGCTGTAACGCGAGATGTAATATGAGCCAGTCTGATCCGTTTCAATGTTTACTTTTCACTCCACAAGCCACTCGACAAGGGGGGATAACTCTGAAATGGTCCAAGGGACATAACTGCGTTTTCTTTAGTTATCCTAACAGTTATGGTTAGGATTAAGGTTAGTAGTTCGTTAAGGTAAGGGTTAGTCGTTGGTTAGGGTTAGGGTTACGGTTAGTAGTTGGTTAGGGTTACGGTTAGGGTTAGTAGTTGGTTAGGGTTAGGGTTAGTAGTTGGTTAGGGTTAGGGTAAGAGTTAGGGTAAGGGTTAGTAGTTGGTGCTGGTAGGCGACACTTCGGTGATGAACCAGGACAAAATTAAATAAAATTAAAAGTTATTTTGCTGAATTTTTTAGATGAAGATTGATGATTTGTATAATTTGGATTATTCCGACTACTGGTCTCATCTTGAGTGTTATTCTTACAACGTTTCGGCCGATGTAACCTCCGATCTTTGTCAGGTGTATCTTGTCGAACTCGGGAATCTTTCTGTCGAACTAGGGAATCTGTACGGAATTTCGAACGAAACCCTTTATTTAATCCACGGGGGTAGTATGCTCTCGTGCCGTCAACCACGACCGGGTACTTTAGTACTTTATCTGTTGCGCCACGGGTACATTAGTTTATATATATATATATATATATATATATATATATATATATATAGTTAGCTACATAAAATATATAAAGCAACATAAAAGCGAAGATAGTTAAGAAACCCGTCAATGTAGACGAAACTGTAAACGACATCATAAGTGAATGCAGCAAGCTAACCCGAAAGAAATATAAAAATGGACATGACTGGGTAGGTAAGATAATTCACTGAAAACTGTGCAAACGAGGACAATTTGAATATGCAGACGAATGGGAAAGGCACACACCGGATCGAATATTGTAAAAATGAAAGGTATACAATCCTCAGAGATATGAAAATACAAATGGATAAACTCATCTAAGCAAAGAAAACCAGACGTAATAATAATAATAATAATAATAATAATAATAATAATAATATATATATATATATATATATATATATATATATATATATATAATTATTTCCACAATCAGACAACGCCGCAGCCCACAACCTATGAAAGAAACAAACCGGAAGTCCTAGATTCGAGTTTCGCCCTCCTTTTGGGCTCATCAGTAGAACACATCCGAACTCAGGATTCGAAACACGAGTCACTTGCATGCCAACCGATTACTCTGCCACTAAGCCACATACAAGAAAGTCTATTAACTTACACAGATTAAGCAAACCACAGTGAAGACCTACTCTTCTCAACAAGGGGTGTAGTCATCCAACTACTAAGAACCCAGGCCGATGTCTCACAAGTAGTATTTTGTACACGCTAGGACGATGTCATCCAACAAGCTAACTAAGCGAGCGAATAAATATTATATATATATATATATATATATATATATATATATATATATATGTGTGTGTGTTCGCGTTGTTCTGTGCGATTGTCAGTAACGATTCTATTGCTTTGTTCAAGTGTCTTTTCCTTAGCCATACCCATATAGTTTCGTGGGAAATTTATTTGATCCGTTTATAAATGTCATAATTCTTTAGACGGAATTTCAAATTCCTCATTCGAAACATTCCAAGAATGTTGCCGAACTTTTTTTGAACAAAAAAAATGTCTGTTAACTAAGAAATACGCTGGAGATTTGATCGTTATTTCTATAATTAACGATTCTTGAATTTTTCGTTGTTATCATTTTCGACAACAAAAAGAACATATCGAAACATTTAGATTCATAGATCGACTAGCAGGCATCACGTCGTTGCCCGGGAATGAATAAGGAACCCCGTGTATTCAAATCCGAGCCGTGAACAATTACAAATCATCTTCAGGCGCTGTTGGTATTTTTATTATTATAACAGCCAGTAATTTACAACTTAAAAGTTACTGGCCGTTATAATAATAATTTTAAAAAAAACTCAACAGCAAAGACATATTTTTTAAGAAACCAAAATTAACACCGCCTGAAGATAATTTGACGAATAAAATCGAAAGTACTCGCAAAAAAGGAAAAAGAATGGATTAAGAAACCCACGGAACTTACATACAGCAATTTGACCAAAACACTAAATGGAACATTCGGAAAATTGAAAAAAAAGTATTATCAAGCAAAAACACTCCGTGTTATTTAATAATGTTTGTCTGTCTGTCTATCTATCTATCTATCTATCTATCTATCTATCTATATATATATATATTTTTTTTTGTTGGTGATTTTATTATTTCATTAATTGCGACAAAATATATGCTGTTTCATTGGCGCTCATTGCGGACGCTAATGAAACAGCATATATTTTGTCGCAATTAATGGAATAATAAAATCACCAACAAAAATATATTTTGCTCTGAATTTTCATTGAGCACTCTCATAAACCCGGTTTCAACTTCCTTCGGATTTATACCCCCTGGATATTTGTAACAAGTTAATTATATATATATATATATATATATATATATATATATATATATATATATATATATATATATATATATATATATATATATACTACTAATAATAGAATTAACGATAAGTGAAGTATCGTAAAGTGATCTATCGCGATAAAGTAAAGCTCAATACGTTGAGTAGAGCAATCAATTTTAAAGAAGGAAAGATGAAGATAAAAAATTGCATAAAATGACATAAAATTACATAAAATTGATACAAATTTTATTACATCGAAAGTTCAGATGCAAAGAGTTACATTAATCCTTAAACCATGGTTTTTCAAAGATAAAACTATTCTCGTCAGTGTTGTGGTTTAAAATTTGAATGAAAGGGTACAGATATCTGCCGATTATTCCACAGGATTAAACAATTGTTTAAATGCACACCAGTACCCCTTACCTTTTCCAGAAAATCTTTTTGCAAAATTAAATGGTGGAATTTTTTTTTGCGAAAATTGTTTTTTCAGATGTTTTTCTTGCAGTTGGGGGTTGATGAGGAGTCAAAAGAGATTCTGACGATCAACACTCACAAGGGACTGTTTAGATTCAACCGCTTTCCATTCGGAGTCAAATCAGCTCCAACCATATTTCAGCAAATAATTGATGCAATGTTAACCGTATTGATAGGAGTTGCAGCTTTCATCGACGATAACATTATTAAAGGTGCTACACAGCAAGAACTTCTACAACGTTTGAGTCCTACATTTGAAAGAATTTAGAAGAAATATGGATTCCACGTAAAGGAGGAAAAATGTGAATTTTTCCGAACACAAATGAAATATCTGGGATTTAAATAGTAGACGCCCAGACGCAGACAAATATTTCAGCCATAAAACAAATGCCGCCACCCGAAAATATTAAAACATTACGTTCGTTCCTTGGCATGGTTGGCCACTACAGTTCATTTTTGCCAGAACTTCATCGAGTTCGTGCACCCCTCAACAATCTTTTAAAAAAAGGATGTAATACGGAAACGGACAACTGAGTGTCAATCTGTTTTTAATAAGATTAAATCTTTACTTTTTTATCAGATATGTTGCTCACACCCTACAACCCATCCATGGATATTATTGTTGTTTATGATGCTTCTGATTATGGTGTTGGAGCTGTTATTTCACGTAGCTTTCACGATGGCAGCCAAAAATCAATAGCTCATACATCCAGGTCACTGACATTTGCCGAGCGAAACTATATTCAGATAGAGGAAGAAGCATTGACGATAATTTTTGCAACAAACATTTTCACAAGATGAGATATGTACGTCACTTTACCTTGATCACAGATCATAAACCCCTTGTTAGCATTTCCGGTCCCAAGAAAGGTACCCCTGTCTACACAGCTAACCGTCTGAAGAGATGGACAACAATGCTGTTAGATTATGATTTCCCCATCAGATATTGTTCAACTGATGCAATCGGACATGCAGATCCAGACTCGTGGATAAGCAAACCAAAGTCAAAGAGCATTCAGTCATTTCAGCATTATCTGTGGAACCAGAAATTATGTCAGTATTCTCATCAACTGCCAGAGCACTGCTAGTTACTTCACAAATGATTTGCGAGGCTACAGCTTCCGACCCCTTACTCAAATCAGTGTTGCACTTCCATCGTACAAAATGGCCTGAGGTATGTAAAGACAAAAACCTTCAATACCGTTGTATTATTTTTGGAGAACGTGTTCCTTTAAAATTGTAAACTTGTGTCTTAAAACAATTTGACTTTGGATATCAAGGTTAGGGTAGGTCGATTTTACACTTTTTTTTAAATATTAAAAAAAGGCACGTTCCGAAAGTTGTATATAGACCTATTAAATACTCATGCAAAAAATTAGATCAAAAACTTCAGCGGTTTTTTGAGCGTTTGGTATCAAAGATCGTAGACAAGAATATACTGAAAATTCCTCGTTTTTGCAAGATTTGCTTGAATACTAGTGTTAAAACCAAATAATTTGTGCATTTAAAATCAGCGAATGTCCTTTTATTTTATAAAAATGATATTAATTAAAGAAATCTTCAAATTAAAAATTTGCCCCCCCCCCTCATTTTCAGTATCTGCTTTTGTAAACTACCTTTTAACGTTATGAATTAAACAGTAATATTTGACTACCTAAAAAAATGATTTTTTTCTGTTATAAGTGAAAATATAACAAGCAAAGAAATAAGGAAAAACCTAACACTATTTTAATTGAGCTTAATATTGAGAGTCAAATTGCTCCATATAAGACCCCTTAGACAAAAATGCTGGTCTCAATTTCTGACTCAAATCTTTGGCTGTAATGTGTTGATGCCTTGCTTCAAAACCATATACAGTTTGTGAAGCTTCTGTTATTAACTTAACTGCCCGTTCCACGCCCTGAGAATGCCAAAAATGCAGCATAATTTTAAATCTATTAATTGTGTCCAATGTGTGGCATTAAAATTAATAGGTGGTATTCTTTTTAATCTTTTTCTGGTTGACTCCTCACTCCTGAAAGAACAAATTAATTAATTGAATTATTGAAAAATTCCAATCTGTACTGCTTTAATAATTATGGTGAAATTAGATAAAATCTTTAAAAATCATTCTATAAATTGGAATAAATAATTGAGTCAGAAATATATGAATAAATATTACTTACCTAATGGCCAAAATTCTTTTTAAAGCTTCTTCTCTTACTTCAATCTCTTCAGATTTAACCATGGAATATAGAAAGTTTTCAGGCAGTAAACAAAATGTATTACCTTGTATATTTCTAAATGTGATATCTTGGATTTCCTGAGGCTGCTCCTTAATCCTCTGGGTCATATTAAAAATGTGCACTTGCTGATTGTGGAATTTACTATTTCTTTTGAATTTCAAACCAAGAAGTGGCATACACATTTACAATAAAATTTACTACATAGTGTAGTTTTGTTGTGTGCCTTTGTGGGTATGCACCACGAGTCCATAAACACATGAGCCTGATGGCCAAAGTTAACCATCTTGCTTGGTTTAAAGGACCAATTTTCCAGGAGGTATATCTAGAGCCAACCTTACCTCTAGAAATACCTACTGTGTATTCATAAAGGAGTCTTTGGTCAGAACTAAGATCATGTATTTCATCAATTTTAAAAATTGACTCTAGAGGATTGCTAATAGTGGAAAATGATATTTGGGGTAAATCATGGCAATCATTTGAGCATATTTTCCCCAGAGGGCCACTGAATGTTGTAGGGCCCTTTGCGCAACCATCTATGTTTTTAAAAAGGGCTCTGAAAGGTAGTTCATTATGATGCAAAGAGCAACCAATTGTGTGAAGATTTTTAAAAAGTTTTTTTTCTAAAATTGCAACCATTCCACCTTCGCAACCTGTGTTGGTATTAGTGTTGTCAACAAGTATAGCCTTGATACTGTTCTCACTGTGGAATTCATGCAAAACATCCACCACTTGATCTGCATGAACAGCACCTGTTGCACCACTATTAGGAAGAACTCTGTGTCATATATTTACTTTCACATGGTGTTTCTTTTGTAAAAGTTAAATGGTGTTCTGGTCCCTTAGTTTTTTTCATCATTCTCTGTCTATTTTCATCCACAATTTCCTTATACATCAATGTGTCCTTATCCATTCTCCCATCAACTCCAATACATATAATATTTTAGGTGGGGTAAAAAACCCTGGCTGAAATAGTTTTATTTGTCTACCTCCAACAAGGTAAGATGTGACACAAGGTCATGAAAGTGGGATTAGATAAGCCTGCGCTATAGAGGTGAGCACTCTGGCCATTAAAAAATTGACTGGGCAGCCCCGTCGGCATTCCCCTGTAGGGGCGTCTCAGACAGTTAGCAATAAACTTACTCCTCCCCAAAGAGGAAAGGCAAAGCCTGGGAGGGTGCACCTCCTAGAATTGCACAGGACGGACAAGCCCCAATAGACGGGCGTAAATCCAGACCCAAAGACCCGGACGATACCGGTTTATTTGGTGGGGTAAAAAACCCTGGCTGAACTAGTTTTTATTTATCTAACTCCCACAAGGTAAGGTGTGACAAAAGGTCGGGGAAGTGGGATTAGATAAGCCAGCGCTCGACAATTCGATATATATTTGTGATAATTAAATTTGTAAACACAGAATCAACACTTGAATTCAAATTCGCTCGTTGAATTTTCAACCGGTGAATACCATAAAAAATATCCAATAAATAAAACGCCTATGTAAATAAATAATTATTTATATATAAAATTAAATATTATAGTGTTTTATTCCTTTTTAATTTGAATATGTACATTTAATTTCTTAAGAAAAGGAATAATAAACTTTAAAATATTTATTATTAAGTAATGTATTACTTTTTTTGTTAAAACCCGGGTTTAATTTAAGGCGACACTTCTGCCGGTGAAATCTAGGGTGTGAGAAAAAATCTCGATTTATTTGATCTTAAAGTTGCAATGCTCAAATAAATACAAAGTTTTGAAGAAAAATATTTCTTGTGGTAACTTTTGACATTATTTGGCAACTTTCTTCGAGTGCGATAATTTACAGTTTCAAAATCGACCTCCCCTAATCAAGGTGTTAGCCGAATGAAAACCTTAGCACGTAGACAAACAATTAGAGTAACTGAGTCAAAACTGTTCAAAATGTCAGTAAGCTGCAAAAGCTCCGAGAAAAAGCTAAATTTATTTCTTGTCCTATTCCAGATCCACCCTGGTCACGTCTTAATATTGACTTTGTAGGACCCATTGATGGGAAATGTTTTCTACGGCTAGTAGTTGCCTACAGTAAATGGTCTGAGATTTTTTCAATAAACCGCATTACCTCCGAGGAAACAATCTTAAAATTGCAACATATTTTTAGCAGATTTGGGATACCAGAGTCCATAGTTTCTGACAATGGTATTGCATTCACTTCAGCGAAATTCACAGATTTCTGCAAACAGAACAGTATCAAACACATCTGTACTCCACCTTTTCACCCTCAATCAAACGGCCAGGCTGAACGTTTTGTGGATACATTTAGGAGAGCACTCTTAAAACTCAAAGGGGGAGGGAACTCCTCTAGAAATACTAGAGATGTTCCTTGCAAGTTATATAGAGCTACTCCAAACCCAAATGCCCCGAATGGTAGTTCACCGGCTGAAGCTCTTTTGAACCGGAAAGTCCGTTCACCAATGGATGCCATTCATCTAGATGCGAAAAATTATCACAGGAGAAACATGCAGAATGAGCGGCAGTTCAACCGCCATCATGGTGCAGTAACTCGCACTTTCAAACCGGGACAGAAAGTCTCAGCACGTGACTATCGGAATGGTAATCAAAAATGGACACAGGGCTACATTTTACGCAAAAGTGGAAATGTCATTTATGACGTCACTGTGCAGTCTTCTGTTTAGGTTCGACACGCAAACCAGTTGCAAACCTCACACCTCACAGAGCCCGACACGCAAGCCACACAAAATACACAGGAAGATACTTTATCATTGGAGATACTGGTGGATACATTCGATTTGTCTCAACAACGCACCCCAGTTATCCAAAAGGAAAAATCTCGAACTTAACTGAAGACATAAACAAAGGAAGTCTGTTCGCATACAAAATGGTTTGAATCCAATGCAAGTCAGACCACGTAAAAAAAACCCACAAATCTCAAAAGGGGAGGTGTTAGCTAGAGGCATTTCTAGCTAGAAAATAATGACACATTCAGAACGGACGTATTAAAGGGAGATAACTTGTCAAAGTTATTTCCCTTGCGAAATTGCGAGAGTTACGTCCCCTGGGCTTCCAACAAGAGACACACATTCTATGATGACGGTATCGTTTCAGCTCCATTACTAAATGTTCAATTAATTTATAAATCCTCTTCTCCCAATTGTAAAAAAGTAAATAAATACTTAATTGTTGACCATACTGAGTTTCCTCAGTCAAATTCTTTCTAATAATTTTTTTGTTAACTCACATTCAAACATTCAAAGTTACATCCATTCAATAACCCGACAAGGCCACTTCACTAATAAACAAGAACGTCTCCATTCTTAAGACGCGTTCATTTAATCTGCGCGTTTAGTGATGGAAATACGATTTCAAACTGAAGGGGGACAGACGGAAAAACCGAAGAAGATAGCGATGCGTGGACGCATCTAAAATATAATCCGTCCATTAAATCTGCGTAGTTAGCGATAATAATGCTCTTCAAAACGGAAGTGTGACAAACCAACGTACAGATTGGATGATAGACCGAGAATGAAGTGATCGACAGACAGAGCCTCTTATAATCATGCCTGGACGCATCTAAAATCATATGTGATCATTACATGTACGTTCTTGGCGATCAAACAAGCGTGACAGACCGACAGACCGACCGACCGACGTACAGAGCTTCTTATACAGATGTTTGGACACAGACGTATCCGCCGAAGGCAAAGTTAGAAACCCTTCAATTTTGTTTTTCCTGGTTGTTCTTTCTGTCCTGAACCGTTTCCCAAGAAACAATCGGGAAATCTCGGCTTTGCCAACCGCCATTTTCTCGTAAGGCTCTTCGATTGAAAAGAAAACAAACAAAATAAATCCTCTGGAATAAACGGCGAAGAATACGAAAAAAATGAAGCCAAGGACACAACAGAAGAAGAAGAAGAAGAAGAAGAATGGGAAAAGAAAGAAAGAAAGAAAGAAGAAGAATGGGAAAAGAAAGAAAGAAAGAAAGAAGAAGAAGTAGAAGAAGAAAAAGAAGAAAAAGAATGGGAAAAGAAAGAAAGAAAGAAGAAGAAGAAGAAGAAAAAGAATGGGAAAAGAAAGAAAGAAAGAAAGAAGAAGAAGAAGAAGAATGGGAAAAGAAAGAAAGAAAGAAAGAAAGAAGAAGAAGAAGAAGAAGCAGAAGAAGAATAAGAAGAAGAAAAAAAGAATGGGAAAAGAAAGAAAGAAAGAAAGAAGAAGAAGAAGAAAGAAGAAAAAGAATGGGAAAAGAAAGAAAGAAAGAAAGAAGAAGAAGAAGAAGAAGAAGAAGAAGAAGAAGAAAAAGAATGGGAAAAGAAAGAAAGAAATAAAGAAAAAGAAGAAGAAAAAGAATGGGAAAAGAAAGAAAGAAAGAAAGAAGAAGAATAAGAAGAAGAAGAAGAAGAAGAAGAAGAAGAAGAAGAAGAAGAAAAGAAAAAGAATGGGAAAAGAAAGAAAGAGAGAAAGAAAGAAGAAGAAGAAGAAGAAGAAGAAGAAAAGAATGGGGAAAAAAGAAAACAAAAATTAAACAAAGTTTTCTTCGCATGACAATTCCTTTAGTAATGTCAAATATATAAACACATTCTTTCTTTCTAATAATATTTGGTATCTTAAAAATAGCCAACTCACAAATTCTATAGATGGGTCAATTCTTAAATGTGATTAATTACAAAGAGTACTCTCATAATAGAGGGTCCATATAGATTTGGGGAAGAGTTGAACCCGTAGCATCAACAACTGGTATATCGATCAAAATCACTAAAAATGACAGTTTGACTAATGTCTTTCTTACACCTAAAATGTCCTATGTAAGGGATGTCAATCTAAATTCCTGAAAATAAAAGATTAATTAATGTCTTTCTAATAGATGAAATATCGTATGTCACGTCACGTATGTCCCTTTTTAGTTTGT
The DNA here is from genome assembly GCA_963556195.1 of Sepiola atlantica. Taxonomy (NCBI): domain Eukaryota; kingdom Metazoa; phylum Mollusca; class Cephalopoda; order Sepiida; family Sepiolidae; genus Sepiola; species Sepiola atlantica. Next base: position 85,146,760 of record OY744534.1, on the reverse strand, counting down.
TAAATATTCTACATTTTTCATTGCTATTATAATAGTCAGATATCTTGATTGACAGACCTACAATTTCATTTGTAAGAAAAGCCTTAGTCAAACTATTACTTCCAGAAAACTTGATTGACATATTTGCAATTTAATGAGTACAAAAGAGATTAGTCAAACTATTACTTTAAGATATTTTGATTGACATGACCGTAATTTTATTTGTAAGAAATACATTAGTCAAATATTACTTTCAGATATTTCGATTGACATACCCGCAATTTAATTTGTAAGAAATAAATTAGTCAAACTATTACTTTAATATATTTTGATTGACATGCCCGTAATTTTATTTGTAAGAAAGACATTAGTCAAATATTACTTTCAGATATTTTGATTGACATGCCCGTAATTTAATTTGTAAGAAAGACATTAGTCAAATATTACTTTCAGATATTTCGACTGACATACCCGCAATTTAATTTGTAAGAAATAAATTAGTCAAACTATTACTTTAATATATTTTGATTGACATGCCCGTAATTTTATTTGTAAGAAAGACATTAGTCAAATATTACTTTCAGATATTTTGATTGACATGCCCGTAATTTTATTTGTAAGAAAGACATTAGTCAAATATTACTTTAATATATTTTGATTGACATGCCCGTAATTTTATTTGTAAGAAAGACATTAGTCAAATATTACTTTCAGATATTTTGATTGACATGCCCGTAATTTAATTTGTAAGAAAGACATTAGTCAAATATTACTTTCAGATATTTCGATTGACATACCCGCAATTTTATTTGTAAGAAAAACATTAGTCAAATATTACTTTCAGATATTTCGATTGACATATCCGCAATTTTATTTGTAAGAAATACATTAGTCAAAATATTACTTTAAGATATTTTGATTGACATGCCCGTAATTTTATCTGTAAGAAAGACATTAGTCAAACAATTGTTTTCACGGATTTTGATTGGCATACCACCTGCAATACGACATTTAATGTGTAAGTTATACGTTTTTCAAACTATTATGTTCAGGGGTTCGGATTGACATATCCAGTGCCGGCACAAGGGTTTCAGTCCTTCCCCAAATTTATAATACCCCTACTAGGAGAGTACTATTTGTAAATAATCAATTGTGTTATTGCTTTAATCACACAAAAACACACACAGATTTATTCAGTTCTAATAAGATTTTCAGATTTTATTAAAAAAATAAAAATTTTCAAATTCAATATCGGATCGATTTCCAAAGTTTGACGAAATTCAAATTTGGGTCATATTTAATCCCATGCGCAGTAACGTTTTTTTAAAATATGTTATTACTGTTATATCGCGATTTTATATATTTTCCGACAATATTTTAAGAAAGGGCACAAAAAAATACAACTGAAACAATCCCTTCTGTTGTCCCCCAGCAGGCTAGCGGAAACATATGTTCACACTTCGGACATAACGACCTGATAATTCGAGAAAAAAAAAAAAAAAAAAAAAATAGCCGCATTTCGACTGGTTGTCAGCTGATTGCGCCGGCTACCCACGCGTTTGAGTTCGGATAAAGCATGGCGTAGTATAGCGAAAAGGATATCACGAGATTCCGTTTTCAATGGAATCTCGTGTCGTCATATACACCGTCATTACCGACACTCTCTTTTAATTCGTCACCGTGATAATCAATATAAGCAATATTTTTTTTGTGTTTTCGTTGGATAACAGGTATTTAATAAATGCCGTCAACAGGGGTAACTACGGATAGGTCTGGGGCATTTATTCCTACTGCCTCGCTATCGTTGCGAAAAACAAACAAACTATTTTCTAAATAAATACACTTAGGCTCTGACCTTTAAACAAAATGTAAAAAAAAAAATTATTCCAGCTTTTTATAAATTTTTTGCTCCAAAAATATAATAGTCATCCTCCTTGGCCTTTTGGCTAAGATCAGAGTGTAGTATCTGTTCCGATGGATTCTACACTCTGTAGACTGGCACTGTCTTGGCGTTCGAGCCTTGATTCTGCCGGTTGGTTGTTTGGTTGTTTTGTTTTACGGCATATCAACCCTTTTCAGGTTATTTAATGCCGAATGCAGTCATTTTGGTGAAAGTTTTTATGCTTCAAGTTCTTTATATGTTCAAATATTTATTGATGGTGTTTGGTTTGGTTGTTAAAGTATATTTGTTTTCTTCTCTTTTTTGTTTCATCTGTTTCTATTTAACCCATAGTTGGGACCCTAACAGGTACTACCACTCCGGGTCAGGGTGGACCTGGGAGCAATGGTAATTAAGAGGAGGCTCCACATTCCCCAAAGTCCGTAAGCCGGATCTCACCATCGGATGTAGTTTAAGGTCATATCCAGGACCGGGAGTAGGGTAGGAAAAATGAAAATAAAAATGGGGAGGGAGAAAGGGAGAAGGGCTGTTGTTTTTGTTTTTGGTTTTGTAGAACATAATTAAGTTTTACAAAAACAAAACAAAAAAAAAACGTCAATGTAGGTGAATTTCGTCTCAGGGAGATTCTGCCGGTCTGAGGTATTGTCCTGTACAGTTCTAGGCGGTCAACCCTCCTAGTCTTTACCTTCTCTTTGAGAAGATGGTTAGTTTATTGCTGATCGCATGAGGCGCCCCCACCGGGGCATTTTTGTAGACCAGAGCGCGCTAATCCTAGTGCGTTGTCTAACCACACCTGATATTGTGTCTAGCTTCTTGGAGAGGAGGTAAATAAAAAATAATTTGACCTTGTGTCTAACCTTCTGGATGTAAATAACTTGAAGAGGGTTACAATATAAAAGGTTGTTCATCGAGACACCCAATATGATAGTTGAATGAAGGAAGAAAAGTTTATTGCAATAAAGAACGTATAACTGCGTTGAATTTTTATTAGAGATTAATGGGTGAGGCTGGTTGATGTTCAATCTAATCTGCATAGTTGGTGGCGGCTAACTACTTTTATCTATGTACCATATACATATAACAAATGAATGGTGCAGCTATAACATATTTTATCAACCGAGATTACTTTGACATTGGGGCTACTATGATAATCCTATGCCCACTTGTATTTTTTTCCTTTCAACTAATCAACTTTGCTTATGGGTCTTTATTTTAGAGAGATTTTCTCGTCATAAGAATGAAAGTCACGCATTAACATTAACTAGAGAGAAGGCAAAATTGTTATTCTTAACTTAACTTAGATATAGGAATACAGGAAGAGTGGGCAGAGCGGTCGCTATCAACCCTTTTAGCAATTTAATTCCCATTTTCCTTTTTTAATTACATCTCGACTTCACATATGCTCGTCACGGCTTCCCAAAACAGACTGACTAAAAAACGTCTTTCTTTCTTTTACACGATATCGTGACGTCACTGCGCAAGGGGGCACTGAACTAGTCATAATACATTTATGCATGACCTTTCTTGTTCTCTCAACTTGAATCTAACCCAAGTTCCTTGTTTACTTTTTAGTCCGAGAGCGAACTCGTTTTTCAGATATCGTGTTAAGTAAACTTGCACTGGTCCACCTAGATACTAAATACATACTAGCTGATATAACCGTTCCATCCATTATGTAACACTTTTTGTTGGCATCGAGATCTCCCGACATCTCCATAAGGACTGTCAGAGATGCATTAGGAAGCCTTAAAACGTTAGAAAATTGTTTGAATTTATATGATCACAATAATATAATTAAAATTTGATGTACAACGAATTCAGTAGGTTCATGCCTCTTTTATAATAATCGTCCCAGGATGGGTATATGCAATATGCATGGAAATTTGAGCTACACATTTTCATACTTAAAGATATTTAAGAAATACGGGTGTACTTATCCATCCCGTAAGTGACGAGATGTTATTTATTTTTGACACCTTGAGTAACTAAATGATATTTATGAGAGTAGGAAATATATATATATATATATATATATATATATATATATATATATATATATATATATATATATATATATCCCATAATTCATAATAGTCGGTTCATTTGTTTAGGAGTGAATCCTATGCATAGAAATATCTCTCTCTCTATCTATCTCTCTCCCCCCTCCCTCTCTCTCTCTCTCTCTATATATATATATATATATATATGTATATATATATATATATATATATGTATATTTAGAATTTTGGTTTCAAGTCGCAAACTTTGCGAAACGATAGCGAGCTGGAAAATCCAAAAGCAAAAACACTGCGTGTTATCAATAATGTTTGCCTAAATGCAAATATGCTGCCTAAAAACACAATGTATATATATATATATATATATATATATATATATATATATATATATATTTATGCAAACATTGATATATATGTATGCAAACATTGTTAAAAGTAACAGAATTCGTCTGTTTGATTATAACTTTTTATCTTTCAATTTTTCTCATGGTCTTTTTTGTATTAAAATAAAATTTAAAAAATAAATGCCCCATAGGTTTCACGAACGTTTTCGATTCTTCGTTGAATCATGCTCAGGTGTCAAAAGCAAATGAACAAAAAGGCTAGATGAAGAAGAGAATGTTTGTAAAGATATATATATATATATATATATATATATATATATCAGGCCGCGTGGACATACGCGTTAGGCTCGTTCGAGGCCATGCGACCGCCTGCAACATGATGAGTGTGGAAAACCCGAAACGACTTTGTCTGTAGGTATAAAACACTTTAATATTTAATATATATATATATATATATATATATATATATATATATATATATATATATATATATATATATATATATATATATAGAGAGAGAGAGAGAGAGAGTGAGATTTTACCGTTTGTCGCCGAAGATATCAAATTGTATTTAATCCATATTGTTAACTGTTTTATCTATAAAAAAACAAGCCATCAAATTTGATATAATTCAGAAATGTGGCAAGTGTGCGAGTGCTAATTAAGCTTTCCACCATTTTTATATTGTGTAACGGTCGGTGAACCTGGTCGATAACTACTCGGTGCTTTCTTGTTTGATTTTCAAACAACTGCCGAACCCATTGGACACCAGCCAATCAGGAAATAAAAACAATGAGAGAAAGAGAGAGAGAAAGAGAGAGAAAGAGAGAAAGAGAGAGAGAGAAAGAGAGAGAGAGAGAGAGAGAGAAAGAGGGTAAGTGAGAAAGAGAGAGAGAGATCAATGGCAGTTCTAAGATGGCGGATGTTCACTTCCGGTAGACGGAAACAAAAAAAGACAATGATACTGGCAGACGCGATTAACTTAATTTGATTGGATCTTCTTCGGTTAGTTTGCTGTTCAGCACTTTCCATCAAACGGTAGAGAAAAAGATGCTTTTACGGTAGAAGCTTTATTCTGCTATTTATGTAGAAAATTACCATATGGAACCGGCTATATGGTCATATATAGTAGCAGGTATATTAAAGAGTTATATAAGAGGAACGTAATTCGGGCAATCGGTATATTACATGTATTAAAGAAGTATAGTAAAGGGAGGTAATTATGACAGCGTTTCATACTAAACTGATTAAAAGGGCCACCGACAATAAATAAATTCAATAAAAAATATAAAAAAATATAAAATAACATAAATAAATAAATAAATAAATAACATAAATAAATAAATAAAAAATATAAAATAACATAAATAAATAAATAAAAAAAATATTAAATAACATAAATAAATAAATAACATAAATAAATAAAAAAAAAATATAAAATAACATAAATAAATAAATAAATAACATAAATAAATAAATAAAAAAAATATTAAATAACATAAATAAATAAATAACATAAATAAAAAAATAAAAAAATATAAAATAACCTAAATAAATAAATAACATAAATAAATAAATAAATAAAAAAATATAAAATAACATAAATAAATAAATAAATAACATAAATAAATAAATAAAAAATATAAAATAACATAAATAAATAAATAAATAACATAAATAAATAAATAAAAAAAATATTAAATAACATAAATAAATAAATAACATAAATAAATAAATAAAAAAATATAAAATAACCTAAATAAATAAATAAGACGAATGACGAATTAATAAACAAATAAAATATTTAAGTATCAGTTTTATGCTGAATGAAATCTTTGCTGCGAACTAAGCATTCAAATATAATAGCAAACCTTTGGACGTTTATTTTCTGAAAACGAAAAGAACGTTTGCTTTTGAGAAGGGGAAAGTTTCTTCCGAAATATCAAAATCTAAAAAAAATATTTCCACCATCCTGGACTCTATTAACAATAAATAAAAGATTTACTGAAAAAAAAGAAGAGTTTTTGAAAAAAGATATCGCATATATTGTCTACAATTATTTGTTTTCGTGCACCTACTTCTACCGACTTCTACCGACTTCTACCGACTTCTACCGCGTTTCAAACAATCTTATCGCTTCCGGCGAACTACTATACTCCTTTAAATTGAATAAACATTTTTTTAAAATGTATACACACATAATATTCAATTAAATTCTAATCATAAATATTTTTACATTTCGCGCACTTGTGTGGTCCTGTGCCACGACGGCCATTTGTATTCCGACTAGTTATGCCAATAGTTCTATTCCCCAAAACGGCCTATGCTAGAAATCTCATTTCTTTGATCAATCATAACTCAAAAACCAATAAACCAAATTAGTTAAAACTTTGCACAACATTTTTATTTGATAGGTTCTATAAGTGTTTAGAATTTCAGCATCATTAGTCAAGGCAACCCAGAGATCCAGAAAGTTCAATCATGAAATCATGTTATCTGTGTGTACGTACGTATGTGCCACTCTGTATCTCATCAACTATTTGATGGATTCAGCTGATTTTTGGCAGAGATAGAGGTTCTAGGGTCTAGTTGATGGCATTTTAATTTCAGTTTACCATATACCTTAGTTTTCCAGAAAATTCCAAAAAACCTTAAAAATGACCATTGTATTGAGGCATTCCCACACTGTGTTTGAAGATCAACAGACCGTTGGTGTTAACGCAACCTGGTCGGATTCGTGGATGGTCCGGTCGGAAACCTCCATAAAAATTCGTTGTGAACAATAACAAATATTTATTAAGAACATAATTGTCCAACAATAATATACACATAGAAAGGTTATGTTGCTCTTGTTGAGACAAAAAGACAAGTTGGATATGACTGGTACTCGTCGTATTTTATCATGCCAATACTGGATTCATTGTCAGGCACAAGGTTACGGTCCACTAAATCTTGGTCAGTACAAGTTGGTTTATCTAGTGAGGGTGTGTTTCATTGTCTGTCTAGGATTTACCAAGGGCAGTTGCTTATTGTTTGCAAAGAGTGTGAAATGTGTTAGCTATCCTTCCAAATCTCGCTCTTGCTCGGTTCGGATTATTCAGTCCTTTCTTGGGAGATATGCTTTTTGGGTTCTTGGACAGATTCGTTCAACTAGCCATTCCAATAATTCC
>OY744534.1:84991849-85134349 GCA_963556195.1 Sepiola atlantica | reverse complement strand
CCCCGGGAGTTCTCAAGAAGATTTCTAGGGGTACTTAGTTGGCTGATGACATTTGGCATTTTAAATGGTAATAGTTGCGGATTATGAAATTCAGTGCCCGTCCCTTCATGAAGTTGCTTTAATTATTGGTTTAGAAAAAACATATATCAAAATATAAGTAAAAATTCAAAAAAAAAAAAAAAATTATATTAATAATAAAAATTAAATGACCAAAGAAACGTTACCGAGCACTGAAACCTATATGTAACTGAGCACTGAAATGTGGTCGAAGTTTTGTCTGAAATGATTGAAATTTACTCTGTTGTATATGAAAGAGTTTTGAACTCTTTACTTATGTTTCCTAGTATTTACCTGTGCGAGAAAATATTTTCAACGCTGTTGAATATGAAAACTAAACATCGATCACGACTGAATGTCGAGCATGACCTACGAGTGTGCCTGTCTAAAACTGCTCCTCAAATTGAGGAACTTGCTTGTAACAAAAAGGCACAGACCTCAAACTGAAGTTCATGATTGATTGATACTTAAGAAAATATTGTTTCACTCCTGCTTGTGTAGCATCATTGTCAAATATTTGTAAAACTGATGTTTCTTCGGAATAAGGTCTGAATCAAAATTTGAATAATTCTATAATATCATTCGCAGAGTTATTGTAGTATAATGAGTTAGTCAATAAATTACCATTATGTTCATTGTCACATTATTGGGGGTTCGGGAAGATGGTTTTATAACTCAGGGAGTATTTAACGGGGAAAAGGTTGAGAACCCCTGTACTAAACCATACTTCTAGAATCCTTTTTTCCTTTCTCTGCCTCTATTTATATAAAGTTAGGTATGGAATATGTTTATATATTGTTACGTCTAATTCACTCCTAAACTAATTAACCGATCATTATGACTATTGAAACACAGCTACTCTGCCTAAGGGTAGGTAATGTGGGCTATATTTAGTTTAATTTAGTTTTATGCAAACCGGGGCATAGAAGGATGGAAGTTGTTCGTGAAAATCCAGATAGCGTCAATTGTTTTAACAATACGTTTGGGAACCTCTCTCACTTATTACTACGTCTGAAAATTCGTTTACAAAATTTGTTTATGGAAATGGTTCCCAGAATGAAAAAGCCGTAAATGTAGTTCTGTCGTTAAACAAAATGGCCCAACATTGATTAATAAATATTCTTCAAATTTCAGTTTCTATGGAATATTTTACAGGATTTTAGTGGGCATAATACGTGCACAACATCAGATTTGAAAATTTAAATGTTTCATTCGAGGATTTTCCTTAGGATTTTAACTGTTTTCGTCATTGGCGTCAGTCTTCCGTTGATTCCAATTTCACCTTGTCTTTTTTATAGGTTTTTCGGGACTCTTCATTATTATTATTATTATTATTATTATTATTATTATTATTATTATTATTATTATTATTATTAGTATTATTATTATTATTATTATTATTATTATTATTATTAGTAGTATTAGTATTATTATTATTATTATTATTAGTATTAGTATTATTAGTATTATTATTATTATTATTAATATTATTATTATTATTATTATTATTATTAATATTATTATTATTATTATTATTATTAGTAGTAGTAGTAGTATTTGTACTCACTAGGAGTTCTCGCACAGATCATCGTCAGTGATTGCTCACCGGCAACAACCAGTGGTATTTCCTGGAGTCTGAGTGACAACAAGTCTTCCCAGACTTCCAGTGTTCTTCACCTCTTTTCGATAACGATGCGGTATCGCAACAGCCTCTTACCATTGATTTCTCGCTGGTAAGGACAATTGGTCTTCTCTGGGGTTTGGGTGGCAATAAGCCTCCTCAAGGTCCCAGCATTCTCTGCACTTTTCCAGTGGAGGTCTGGTTTGTGCTGTCCCTCCTCGGTCTTCTCATCCTCCTCGACCATTTACAAATATTTTGTCTGGTGTCAGCCTAGGCCGGCACCAGTTAAAAAAATAAAAATAAAAATAAATAAATAAATAAATAAATGAATGAATGAATAAAAATAAATAAATAAATAAATAAATAAAAATTATTATTATTATTATTATTATTATTATTATTATTATTATTATTATTATTATTATTATTATTATTATTATTATTATTATTATTATTATTATTACTATTATTGTTATTGTTGTTATTATTATTATTATTATTATTATTATTATTATTATTATTATTATTATTATTATTATTATTATCATCATCATCATTATCATTATTATTATTATTATTATTATTATTATTATTATTATTATTATTATTATTATTATTATTATTATTATCATTATTATCATTATTATTATCATTATTATTATTATTATTATTATTAGTATTATCATTATTATTATCATTATTATCATTATTATTATCATTATTATTATTATTATTATTATTATTATTATTATCATTATTATTATTATTATCATTATTATTATCATTATTATTATTATCATTATTATTATTATCATTATTATTATTATTATTATTATTATTATTATTATTGTTGTTGTTATTGTTGTTGTTGTTTCTGCTGCTATTGCTGTTGCTGCTGTTTTTTTTTTGTAGAATTGGAAAAGAAAGTGTCTCGTCAATCTGTTTAAGTCATTTATGGTGGATTTTCGTTATGGTTTCAAGCGTTACAATTACAACGGGAATCACCTTTACTTCCTTACATTTCCATAGTCTAACTATATCTCATTTTAGATCTTGATACTTATTTATTTTTTGTGTTCTTTCTCCTGCACTCTGATATCGAAGAGGGCAGGCTATATATTGTTTAAAAAAAATAAAATTAAGTCAGGTTTTGAATGTTCAAGAACCTTATCAGTCTGTATGCGCATGCTCTAAAGAAGTTTGACATTGTCGTTCTCCTGTACCACTTCTGGTTTATCCTCATACCACTTCTCATTGTGGTCCAATTCATAAAGTTTGCACATATTCCAGTGTACTACCTAGGCGACTTTACCGTGTCTCAATTTTTTTATACTGGTGTTGTAATAGCATTGGTCATTCAGATACAATATGCGCCAAGGTTTCTTCATTACATAGTCGGCATATACGTGATTCTGTAGTTTTGCCAATGTAATGTTTGATGGATCTAGTGCGGGTGGCTTGTTCCTGGGCTGTCATTAAGGTGCTCTCGGTAGATCTTTTGAGATCACCCCTGACCAACCAATTCCAGCTGTCATTATCTCTAAATGCAGTATTCTTAAAGAATACACTGTGTAGTTTCTTTCAAAATAATTTTAACCTTCTCTCTTGTAACCTTTGATTCTTTTTTCACCCCAGTTCTTAGTATTTCCTCTCTTTTCACTTCACGAAGAAAAATCTCATTACTTTCAGAAATATATTTATGTGGATAACCTTCTTCTATTTCTACAACATCTTTAATACTCAGTAGACCTCGACCACATTCGTTTGTAGGTAGATACAATCGATCTGCATCTCCTTTCTTTGTAAAAACTCCATAAATTGTAATCATTATCCGTGTTTTGGTATCCAAACATTTTAGACCATCTACATTCCAGTCAAGTATACCGGCAGTATATCGAATGATAGCTACTGCTCTGGCATTGATAGCACAGATTGTATTTCGACTGTGGAGGTGTGATTTAAGAATAATCCTTACTTTTCTGTTGTACTCAACGGTGACCAAGTTTTTCATTTCTTTGTTTTTAATCTTATCCGCCTCCAGAATATGAAGTATTTGTAGCCCCTCTCACTGTCTACATTCTTTATCAAATCTGTTGTTGGGAGTTCAAGGCCATCTGAATGGACAAGTTTACCCCTTTTTATGACAAGAATGGCACATTTAGTGATTCCAAATTCCATTCATATGTCGTCACTAAATAATTTAATGGTGTTCATTAGGATATCAAGTTGGGTTTCATTCTTTTCAAAAACCTTAACGTCATCCATGAGTAGTAAGTGGTTGACTGTAGAAAGTCCTTTCCCAAGTTCATATTCTGCCTTCACATTACGTAAGAGAAGTATCATTAGGATCAAACTAATGACAGAAAGCAAAGGGGAAAGACTATCACCGTGGAAATTCCTTCTCCTGATTTTCACTTTACCTAATGCAACATCTCCTGAACTTAAATTGGTTTCCCAATTCTCAATGCTATTCTTTAAAGCTGTTTGAATGTTGGGGTCTATTCCGAAAATCTCCAGACATGTTAAATGCTTTCTTATAATCCACCCACCCCATGGCAAGGCTAGTAGTTCTCCGTTTGCAGTTTCCCAGGTTCATTTTATCGATCAGAAGCTGATCTTTGGTGCCATGTGATTTTTTTTGGCAGCCTTTCTGTTCCTCAGGCAGCCAATATTTTCGGTTCAAATAACCATAAATACTTTCAGACAATATGCTGGTGAAATGTTTCCACATAACTGGGAAGCAAGTGATTGGTCTAAAGTTTGTCACTTCACCCCTATTTTGTCTTATCTTTTATGATCAAGACTGTGGTGCCCTTTGTCAGCCATTTAGAGAAGCTACCTGTCGTCAAACAGCCATTTATCATTTCTACAAGACGTGGGTGAAGAGCTGGACGGTTTTAAAACCAGTATCCCTGGACTCCGTCAGGTCCAGATGCTTTCCAATTTGAAAGCTTTTAACCCTCTCCTTCAGCATCTCAACGGTGACTGTTATATTCGTTTCTCCTTCTACTCTAGATGACACCTCCCTTTCAATATCTTTGATCTATTCTGCATCATCTTGATGCTGTACTTCCTTTTCACAAATGCCTTTCCAAAATGCACTAGATTGGTCAGCACAGGTATGACGTCATTTCCTCTTTCAATTCCTTCTAGTTGTTGAAAAAGGAGTTTCTGGTTGTTCTCAAACTGTCTGTTTCGTCGCTGTAGTTTCAGCTACGACCGGCTGTTTCAGTTCTTCAATTAAACACTTGAAACCTTTCCGGTGTATGTAAAACTTACGGATTAGTCTTTCGCTAGCGCTCTGACTTTTGAGTTCGCCATTTTCGACAGTTTGCACTTTACTTAAATCCTTTCTAAGTTGTTTTATTTAACCATTTAAACGTTTCCTCCATCAGAGCTCTTTCTCTACTTCTTGTTTCCCGTTTTTCTACTCCGAGTAGATTTGATACAGTATTGGCAGCAGCTTTAAACACTTTATTACACTGATCAAGATTATTTATCAATAAAAATAGCAAGACATCATTCACTTTGGTCGTGACAGTTTTAAGTCTTTTCCTATTGACAAATCTCACATTCGGCAGCTGTTCTAAATTGCCAGCTCTTAGCTTCTCGTCTAACAATCTGAAAATATCAATATCTTCTGTCATCCCATGTTCTATCATATGTTTTACGATTGCATCTGTGGAAACCACCTGATTACCATTAGTTACAATATTTTCGCTCTCAGAGTTTGTTGTTGTTTCTACCATAGACTTTTCTTCAACTACATCAAGTTTATTTATCTCCCCAAGTTCGTCTAAGTCTTTTCTCTCAATTTCTCTTTTTAGTTCTTCAATTTCAATAGCAGATAACCATTCATTAGTTCTAATCACCCGGGCTTGTTCTGCAAGTTTTTGTTCTGATAGTTCAAACAGGCCTAGCTCATTCCAGCTTTGGTGCATTCGCTGTCTATATCGTCTCTTAGAAGGATACCTCTTCAAGTAAGATTTCATCAAAATTCTATTTGAGGCCATAGTCGAATTATGTCTTTTTTAGTGTTAGTGTTTCAAGGGTTTCGCTGGATGACGACTTGGAAAGCCTCGTTCGTTTCCCCGCCGGACATGGGGCCTGTACTTGACATTCTGAACCCTTATACGTTGCTTTCGGGTTGATAATTTTGAACAGTCAAATCGAACTAATATAAGGAATGGTTTGTGAAAGGTTTTCCTTCCCTAGTATTTTTATTGAGATACCATCTCCAGGAGAGTTGCTATCCAAAGCTTACGACCCAATCCTGGCAATGAAATGCAGTTAAGCATGCCAGGTGTCAACCTGGCATTTACAACTGCCTTTGCATTTCATCAGGTATTTGCCATCCTTAGAGATATTGCGTTCGCTATGGCTTGCTGGATATTCTAAGTTTTTGGCATGTAAGTAACTATTTAAAAAATTAGGCAGCGCGTGCAACAAAGACGTTAAAATGGGAAATTTGTTTTTCCTTTTGTCATTTTCATATATATATATATATATATATATATATATATATATATATATATATATATATATATATATATAAATATATATATATATATATATATATATATTATACGTCTGTGCTGTACACTCATTATGTTATATCGTGCACCCCTATCCTAAATGGAGCTAAAATAGGGAACTACGATTTTCACGCCTTCTCTTTCTTAAGTGTCGCCAGGAAAAGACCGAATTCTCACTCACCCGGAAGTCACGTAACTTCGTCGACTTCTGTAAACTAAAGGTTAAATACTGACCCCCATCTGTCAATCATTCTTCCATTCAACAAAAGACTTTCGTTATTTAACAACTAGATTTTTCTGTGACTTTTATCCGTGAAATCTTTTGTAACTTTTTTCTGTGACTTTTTTTCTATGACTTTTCTGTGACTTTTTAAATTTAAATAAGTAACTTTTTTCATTGCATCTTGGGCGATCGAGCGATATCATCTTTTAAATTGATGGATTGTAATAATGTACGTACGAACACGTATTATTATACACATTGTATAACCTCGCCTGTTCCTTTGACGTTAACAGCACTTACTTTAAGTATCTGAACTACAAAAACACATTTGGAGAAGATCATTTCTATCCTCTCAAACGTGCCCTTGGTGATGCCCCCTGGTCGTCTTTATCAGCATAGTATGCATTTGTTTATACACATTCATTACGACGATGTTCTGTTTATTTTCTGTTTTCATTCTCTTGCCGTTCTGCTGTAGCATTCACCACTAAGAATTCTTTAAATTGTTAATTCTTTTAAAACGCAGTTCATTTGGCATATTTCCAAGGTGTTCATAGATAAGCCCAAACAAATTTATTGACTTATTTACAAAAACAAACTTATACCCAAGGCATTTTTATAGAACAAAATGAATTAAAAATATACTTAATATTAAAGAAATTATAATTTGCACAATAGACAGAGAGAGAGAAAGAGAGAGAGAGAGAGACACACACACACTCAGACACACACACACTCAGACACACACAGGCACACACAGGCACACACAGATACAGCACGACATAATGGAGTGTGCAAGTACCTCCACTGGACCATCTGTAAAAAACTGAATAGCAGGTGTAGCAGCAGGCCCTGGCAACATCTACCTGAGATAACTGTGGGGAATGAGACATACACCATCCATTATGACCATGAAATCCACACAGCTTCCTATTTGGAAAACGCAACTGTCAAACCTGACATTGTCATATGGAACAAGAGAGAGAGAGAGAGAGAGAGAGAGAGAGAGAGAGAGAGAGAGAGAGAGAGAGAGTAGCAACTTTGGTTGAGGTCAGTGTCCCTAATGATGGGGGCCTAAACAGAGCTGAAAGGGAGAAAATAACAAAATATCAAGGTCTAATGTATGATATGAAAAGAAACTGTAACCTCAAAGAGATCTCAATTATGCCAGTTATCATAGGAGCCACTGGACTCATGTAGAAGAACTTGAAAAAGTATTTGGCAAGTATACCTGGTGAACCAAGTGCAAATGAAATCCAAACAACTGCACTCAAGGGAACAGCCAGAATCCTGAAAAGAACTCTCGGTTGGAGTCTGTAAATAGCGGATGATCGTATAGCATTTGGAAGAATGCCCGTCCCCAGCAAAGGAAAGAAAATTAAAAGAAAAAGAAAAAAAAGAGAGAAACACACACGCACATACACACTGACACATACACATTATTGAGCTGAAGTTATTTAATAGTTTCAGTCTAAAATCAATCTATATAGCGTTATGAATAAATATCAAACGTCATATTTCAGACTTTTTATAGATTGGAGTTCCCCATATGAAGAAAACGCCTCAGAGAAAAGCAATAAATGAAAGCTTCAATTACTATAGAATAGAGTTCAAGCGTTCTTAATAAACCCCCATAAAAATTGGAAGTGAAAATAAGTAATTATCTCCCTTGTATTTCGAGTTCTAAATCAAAGTGAATGTTATTGTTTATATAAAAATTGGAAGTGAAAGTAAGTAATTATCTCCCTTGTATTTCGAGTTCCAAATAAAAGTGAATGTTATTGTTTATATAAAAATTGGAAGTGAAAGTAAGTTATAATCTCCCTTGTATTTCGAGTTCCAAATAAAAGTGAATGTTATTGTTTATATAAAAATTGGAAGTGAAAGTAAGTAATTATCTCCCTTGTATTTCGAGTTCCAAATCAAAGTGAATGTCATTGTTTATATAAAAATTGGAAGTGAAAGTAAGTAATTATCTCCCTTGTATTTCGAGTTCCAAATAAAAGTGAATGTTATTGTTTATATAAAAATTGGAAGTGAAAGTAAGTAATTATCTCTCTTGTATTTCGAGTTCCAAATAAAAGTGAATGTTATTGTTTATATAAAAATTGGAAGTGAAAGTAAGTAATTATCTCCCTTGTATTTCGAGTTCCAAATAAAAGTGAATGTCATTGT
Organism: Sepiola atlantica; assembly: GCA_963556195.1. Taxonomy (NCBI): domain Eukaryota; kingdom Metazoa; phylum Mollusca; class Cephalopoda; order Sepiida; family Sepiolidae; genus Sepiola; species Sepiola atlantica. The sequence continues at coordinate 85,125,738 of OY744534.1, read as the reverse complement.
TTATATAAAAATTGGAAGTGAAAGTAAGTAATTATCTCTCTTGTATTTCGAGTTCCAAATAAAAGTGAATGTTATTGTTTATATACAAATTGTAAGTGAAAGTAAGTAATTATCTCCCTTGTATATCGAGTTCCAAATAAAAGTGAATGTTATTGTTTATATAAAAATTGGAAGTGAAAGTAAGTAATTATGTCCCTTGTATTTCGAGTTCCAAATAAACGTGAATGTTATTGTTTATATAAAAATTGGAAGTGAAAGTAAGTAATTATCTCCCTTGTATTTCGAGTTCCAAATAAAAGTGAATGTCATTGTTTATATAAAAATTGGAAGTGAAAGTAAGTAATTATCTCCCTTGTATTTCGAGTTCCAAATCAAAGTGAATGTTATTGTTTATATAAAAATTGGAAGTGAAAGTAAGTAATTATCTCCCTTGTATTTCGAGTTCCAAATAAAAGTGAATGTCATTGTTTATATAAAAATTGGAAGTGAAAGTAAGTAATTATCTCCCTTGTATTTCGAGTTCCAAATCAAAGTGAATGTTATTGTTTGTATAAAAATTGGAAGTGAAAGTAAGTAATTATCTCCCTTGTATTTCGAGTTCCAAATAAAAGTGAATGTTATTGTTTATATAAAAATTGGAAGTGAAAGTAAGTAATTATCTCCCTTGTATTTCGAGTTCCAAATAAAAGTGAATGTTATTGTTTATATAAAAATTGGAAGTAAAAGTAAGTAATTATCTCCCTTGTATTTCGAGTTCCAAATAAAAGTGAATGTTATTGTTTATATAAAAATTGGAAGTGAAAGTAAGTAATTATCTCTCTTGTATTTCGAGTTTCAAATCAAAGTGAATGTTATTGTTTATATAAAAATTGGAAGTAAAAGTAAGTAATTATCTCCCTTGTATTTCGAGTTCAAAATAAAAGTGAATGTTATTGTTTGTATAAAAATTGGAAGTGAACGTAAGTAATTATCTCCCTTGTATTTCGAGTTCCAAATAAAAGTGAATGTTATTGTTTATATAAAAATTGGAAGTGAAAGTAAGTAATTATCTCCCTTGTATTTCGAGTTCGAAATAAAAGTGAATGTTATTGTTTATATAAAAATTGGAAGTGAAAGTAAGTAATTATCTCCCTTGCATTTCGAGTTCCAAATAAAAGTGTATGTCATTGTTTATATAAAAATTGGAAGTGAAAGTAAGTAATTATCTCCCTTGTATTTCGAGTTCCAAATAAAAGTGAATGTTATTGTTTATATAAAAATTGGAAGTGAAAGTAAGTAATTATCTCCCTTGTATTTCAAGTTCCAAATAAAAGTGAATGTTATTGTTTATATAAAAATTGGAACTGAAAATAAGTAATTATCTACCTTGTATTTCGAGTTCCAAATAAAAGTGAATGTTATTGTTTATATACAAATTGGAAGTGAAAGTAAGTAATTATCTCCCTTGCATTTCGAGTTCCAAATAAAAGTGAATGTTATTGTTTATATAAAAATTGGAAATGAAAATAAGTAATTATCTCCCTTGTATTTCGAGTTCCAAATAAAAGTGAATGTTATTGTTTATATAAAAATTGGAAGTGAAAGTAAGTAATTATCTCCCTTGTATTTCGAGTTCCAAATAAAAGTGAATGTTATTGTTTATATAAAAATTGGAAGTGAACGTAAGTAATTATCTCCTTTGTATTTCGAGTTCCAAATAAAAGTGAATGTTATTGTTTATATAAAAATTGGAAGTTAAAGTAAGTAATGATCTCCCTTGTATTTCGAGTTCCAAATAAAAGTGAATGTTATTGTTTATATAAAAATTGGAAGTGAAAGTAAGTAATTATCTCCCTTGTATTTCGAGTTCCAAATAAAAGTGAATGTTATTGTTTATATACAAATTGTAAGTGAAAGTAAGTAATTATCTCCCTTGTATTTCGAGTTCCAAATAAAAGTGAATGTTATTGTTTATAGTAAAATTGGAAGTGAAAGTAAGTAATTATCTCCCTTGTATTTCGAGTTCCAAATAAACGTGAATGTTATTGTTTGTATAAAAATTGGAAGTGAAAGTAAGTAATTATCTCCCTTGTATTTCGAGTTCCAAATCAAAGTGAATGTTATTGTTTGTATAAAAATTGGAAGTGAAAGTAAGTAATTATCTCCCTTGTATTTCGAGTTCCAAATAAAAGTGAATGTTATTGTTTATATAAAAATTGGAAGTTAAAGTAAGTAATTATCTCCCTTGTATTTCGAGTTCCAAATAAAAGTGAATGTCATTGTTTATATAAAAATTGGAAGTGAAAGTAAGTAATTATCTTTCTTGTATTTCGAGTTCCAAATAAACGTGAATGTTATTGTTTATATAAAAATTGGAAGTGAAAGTAAGTAATTATCTCCCTTGTATTTCGAGTTCCAAATAAAAGTGAATGTCATTGTTTATATAAAAATTGGAAGTGAAAGTAAGTAATTATCTCCCTTGTATTTCGAGTTCCAAATCAAAGTGAATGTTATTGTTTATATAAAAATTGGAAGTGAAACTAAGTAATTATCTCCCTTGTATTTCGAGTTCCAAATAAAAGTGAATGTCATTGTTTATATAAAAATTGGAAGTGAAAGTAAGTAATTATCTCCCTTGTATTTCGAGTTCCAAATCAAAGTGAATGTTATTGTTTGTATAAAAATTGGAAGTGAAAGTAAGTAATTATCTCCCTTGTATTTCGAGTTCTACATAAAAGTGAATGTTATTGTTTATATAAAAATTGGAAGTGAAAGTAAGTAATTATCTCCCTTGTATTTCGAGTTCCAAATAAAAGTGAATGTTATTGTTTATATAAAAATTGGAAGTAAAAGTAAGTAATTATCTCCCTTGTATTTCGAGTTCCAAATAAAAGTGAATGTTATTGTTTATATAAAAATTGGAAGTGAAAGTAAGTAATTATCTCTCTTGTATTTCGAGTTTCAAATCAAAGTGAATGTTATTGTTTATATAAAAATTGGAAGTGAAAGTAAGTAATTATCTCCCTTGTATTTCGAGTTCAAAATAAAAGTGAATGTTATTGTTTGTATAAAAATTGGAAGTGAACGTAAGTAATTATCTCCCTTGTATTTCGAGTTCCAAATAAAAGTGAATGTTATTGTTTATATAAAAATTGGAAGTGAAAGTAAGTAATTATCTCCCTTGTATTTCGAGTTCGAAATAAAAGTGAATGTTATTGTTTATATAAAAATTGGAAGTGAAAGTAAGTAATTATCTCCCTTGCATTTCGAGTTCCAAATAAAAGTGAATGTTATTGTTTATATAAAAATTGGAAATGAAAATAAGTAATTATCTCCCTTGTATTTCGAGTTCCAAATAAAAGTGAATGTTATTGTTTATATAAAAATTGGAAGTGAAAGTAAGTAATTATCTCCCTTGTATTTCGAGTTCCAAATAAAAGTGAATGTTATTGTTTATATAAAAATTGGAAGTGAACGTAAGTAATTATCTCCTTTGTATTTCGAGTTCCAAATAAAAGTGAATGTTATTGTTTATATAAAAATTGGAAGTTAAAGTAAGTAATGATCTCCCTTGTATTTCGAGTTCCAAATAAAAGTGAATGTTATTGTTTATATAAAAATTGGAAGTGAAAGTAAGTAATTATCTCCCTTGTATTTCGAGTTCCAAATAAAAGTGAATGTTATTGTTTATATACAAATTGTAAGTGAAAGTAAGTAATTATCTCCCTTGTATTTCGAGTTCCAAATAAAAGTGAATGTTATTGTTTATAGTAAAATTGGAAGTGAAAGTAAGTAATTATCTCCCTTGTATTTCGAGTTCCAAATAAACGTGAATGTTATTGTTTGTATAAAAATTGGAAGTGAAAGTAAGTAATTATCTCCCTTGTATTTCGAGTTCCAAATCAAAGTGAATGTTATTGTTTGTATAAAAATTGGAAGTGAAAGTAAGTAATTATCTCCCTTGTATTTCGAGTTCCAAATCAAAGTGAATGTTATTGTTTATATAAAAATTGGAAGTTAAAGTAAGTAATTATCTCCCTTGTATTTCGAGTTCCAAATAAAAGTGAATGTCATTGTTTATATAAAAATTGGAAGTGAAAGTAAGTAATTATCTCCCTTGTATTTCGAGTTCCAAATAAAAGTGAATGTTATTGTTTATATAAAAATTGGAAGTGAAAGTAAGTAATTATCTCCCTTGTATTTCGAGTTCCAAATAAAAGTGAATGTTATTGTTTATATAAAAATTGGAAGTGAAAGTAAGTAATTATCTCCCTCGTATTTCGAGTTCCAAATAAAAGTGAATGTTATTGCTCATATAAAAATTGGAAGTGAAAGTAAGTAATTATCTCCCTTGTATTTCGAGTTCCAAATAAAAGTGAATGTTATTGTTTGTATAAAAATTGGAAGTGAAAGTAAGTAATTATCTCCCTTGTATTTCGAGTTCCAAATCAAAGTGAATGTCATTGTTTATATAAAAATTGGAAGTGAAAGTAAGAAATGATCTCCCTTGTATTTCGAGTTCCAAATAAAAGTGAATGTTATTGTTTATATAAAAATTGGAAGTGAAAGTAAGTAATTATCTCCCTTGTATTTCGAGTTCAAAATAAAAGTGAATGTTATTGTTTGTATAAAAATTGGAAGTGAACGTAAGTAATTATCTCCCTTGTATTTCGAGTTCCAAATAAAAGTGAATGTTATTGTTTATATAAAAATTGGAAGTGAAAGTAAGTAATTATCTCCCTTGTATTTCGAGTTCCAAATAAAAGTGAATGTTATTGTTTATATAAAAATTGGAAGTGAAAATAAGTAATTATCTCCCTTGCATTTCGAGTTCCAAATAAAAGTGAATGTCATTGTTTATATAAAAATTGGAAGTGAAAGTAAGTAATTATCTCCCTTGTATTTCGAGTTCCAAATAAAAGTGAATGTTATTGTTTATATAAAAATTGGAAGTGAAAGTAAGTAATTATCTCCCTTGTATTTAGAGTTCCAAATAAAAGTGAATGTTATTGTTTATATAAAAATTGGAACTGAAAATAAGTAATTATCTACCTTGTATTTCGAGTTCCAAATAAAAGTGAATGTTATTGTTTATATACAAATTGGAAGTGAAAGTAAGTAATTATCTCCCTTGCATTTCGAGTTCCTAATAAAAGTGAATGTTATTGTTTATATAAAAATTGGAAGTGAAAATAAGTAATTATCTCCCTTGTATTTCGAGTTCCAAATAAAAGTGAATGTTATTGTTTATATAAAAATTGGAAGTGAAAGTAAGTAATTATCTCCCTTGTATTTCGAGTTCCAAATAAAAGTGAATGTTATTGTTTATATAAAAATTGGAAGTGAACCTAAGTAATTATCTCCCTCGTATTTCGAGTTCCAAATAAAAGTGAATGTTATTGCTTATATAAAAATTGGAAGTGAAAGTAAGTAATTATCTCCCTTGTATTTCGAGTTCCAAATAAAAGTGAATGTTATTGTTTGTATAAAAATTGGAAGTGAAAGTAAGTAATTATCTCCCTTGTATTTCGAGTTCCAAATCAAAGTGAATGTTATTGTTTATATAAAAATTGGAAGTGAAAGTAAGTAATTATCTCCCTTGTATTTCGAGTTCAAAATAAAAGTGAATGTTATTGTTTGTATAAAAATTGGAAGTGAACGTAAGTAATTATCTCCCTTGTATTTCGAGTTCCAAATAAAAGTGAATGTTATTGTTTATATAAAAATTGGAAGTGAAAGTAAGTAATTATCTCCCTTGTATTTCGAGTTCGAAATAAAAGTGAATGTTATTGTTTATATAAAAATTGGAAGTGAAAACAAGTAATTATCTCCCTTGCATTTCGAGTTCCAAATAAAAGTGAATGTCATTGTTTATATAAAAATTGGAAGTGAAAGTAAGTAATTATCTCCCTTGTATTTCGAGTTCCAAATAAAAGTGAATGTTATTGTTTATATAAAAATTGGAAGTGAAAGTAAGTAATTATCTCCCTTGTATTTCGAGTTCCAAATAAAAGTGAATGTTATTGTTTATATAAAAATTGGAAGTGAAAGTAAGTAATTATCTCCCTTGTATTTCGAGTTCCAAATAAAAGTGAATGTTATTGTTTATATACAAATTGTAAGTGAAGGTAAGTAATTATCTCCCTTGTATTTCGAGTTCCAAATAAAAGTGAATGTTATTGTTTATAGTAAAATTGGAAGTGAAAGTAAGTAATTATCTCCCTTGTATTTCGAGTTCCAAATAAAAGTGAATGTTATTGTTTATATAAAAATTGGAAGTGAAAGTAAGTAATTATCTCCCTCGTATTTCGAGTTCCAAATAAAAGTGAATGTTATTGCTTATATAAAAATTGGAAGTGAAAGTAAGTAATTATCTCCCTTGTATTTCGAGTTCCAAATAAAAGTGAATGTTATTGTTTGTATAAAAATTGGAAGTGAAAGTAAGTAATTATCTCCCTTGTATTTCGAGTTCCAAATCAAAGTGAATGTCATTGTTTATATAAAAATTGGAAGTGAAAGTAAGAAATTATCTCCCTTGTATTTCGAGTTCCAAATAAAAGTGAATGTTATTGTTTATATAAAAATTGGAAGTGAAAGTAAGTAATTATCTCCCTTGTATTTCGAGTTCAAAATAAAAGTGAATGTTATTGTTTGTATAAAAATTGGAAGTGAACGTAAGTAATTATCTCCCTTGTATTTCGAGTTCCAAATCAAAGTGAATGTTATTGTTTATATAAAAATTGGAAGTGAAAGTAAGTAATTATCTCCCTTGTATTTCGAGTTCCAAATAAAAGTGAATGTTATTGTTTATATAAAAATTGGAAGTGAAAGTAAGTAATTATCTCCCTTGTATTTCGAGTTCCAAATAAAAGTGAATGTTATTGTTTATATAAAAATTGGAAGTAAAAGTAAGTAATTATCTCCCTTGTATTTCGAGTTCCAAATAAAAGTGAATGTTATTGTTTATATAAAAATTGGAAGTGAAAGTAAGTAATTATCTCTCTTGTATTTCGAGTTTCAAATCAAAGTGAATGTTATTGTTTATATAAAAATTGGAAGTGAAAGTAAGTAATTATCTCCCTTGTATTTCGAGTTCAAAATAAAAGTGAATGTTATTGTTTGTATAAAAATTGGAAGTGAACGTAAGTAATTATCTCCCTTGTATTTCGAGTTCCAAATAAAAGTGAATGTTATTGTTTATATAAAAATTGGAAGTGAAAGTAAGTAATTATCTCCCTTGTATTTCGAGTTCGAAATAAAAGTGAATGTTATTGTTTATATAAAAATTGGAAGTGAAAGTAAGTAATTATCTCCCTTGCATTTCGAGTTCCAAATAAAAGTGAATGTTATTGTTTATATAAAAATTGGAAATGAAAATAAGTAATTATCTCCCTTGTATTTCGAGTTCCAAATAAAAGTGAATGTTATTGTTTATATAAAAATTGGAAGTGAAAGTAAGTAATTATCTCCCTTGTATTTCGAGTTCCAAATAAAAGTGAATGTTATTGTTTATATAAAAATTGGAAGTGAACGTAAGTAATTATCTCCTTTGTATTTCGAGTTCCAAATAAAAGTGAATGTTATTGTTTATATAAAAATTGGAAGTTAAAGTAAGTAATGATCTCCCTTGTATTTCGAGTTCCAAATAAAAGTGAATGTTATTGTTTATATAAAAATTGGAAGTGAAAGTAAGTAATTATCTCCCTTGTATTTCGAGTTCCAAATAAAAGTGAATGTTATTGTTTATATACAAATTGTAAGTGAAAGTAAGTAATTATCTCCCTTGTATTTCGAGTTCCAAATAAAAGTGAATGTTATTGTTTATAGTAAAATTGGAAGTGAAAGTAAGTAATTATCTCCCTTGTATTTCGAGTTCCAAATAAACGTGAATGTTATTGTTTGTATAAAAATTGGAAGTGAAAGTAAGTAATTATCTCCCTTGTATTTCGAGTTCCAAATCAAAGTGAATGTTATTGTTTGTATAAAAATTGGAAGTGAAAGTAAGTAATTATCTCCCTTGTATTTCGAGTTCCAAATCAAAGTGAATGTTATTGTTTATATAAAAATTGGAAGTTAAAGTAAGTAATTATCTCCCTTGTATTTCGAGTTCCAAATAAAAGTGAATGTCATTGTTTATATAAAAATTGGAAGTGAAAGTAAGTAATTATCTCCCTTGTATTTCGAGTTCCAAATAAAAGTGAATGTTATTGTTTATATAAAAATTGGAAGTGAAAGTAAGTAATTATCTCCCTTGTATTTCGAGTTCCAAATAAAAGTGAATGTTATTGTTTATATAAAAATTGGAAGTGAAAGTAAGTAATTATCTCCCTCGTATTTCGAGTTCCAAATAAAAGTGAATGTTATTGCTCATATAAAAATTGGAAGTGAAAGTAAGTAATTATCTCCCTTGTATTTCGAGTTCCAAATAAAAGTGAATGTTATTGTTTGTATAAAAATTGGAAGTGAAAGTAAGTAATTATCTCCCTTGTATTTCGAGTTCCAAATCAAAGTGAATGTCATTGTTTATATAAAAATTGGAAGTGAAAGTAAGAAATGATCTCCCTTGTATTTCGAGTTCCAAATAAAAGTGAATGTTATTGTTTATATAAAAATTGGAAGTGAAAGTAAGTAATTATCTCCCTTGTATTTCGAGTTCAAAATAAAAGTGAATGTTATTGTTTGTATAAAAATTGGAAGTGAACGTAAGTAATTATCTCCCTTGTATTTCGAGTTCCAAATAAAAGTGAATGTTATTGTTTATATAAAAATTGGAAGTGAAAGTAAGTAATTATCTCCCTTGTATTTCGAGTTCCAAATAAAAGTGAATGTTATTGTTTATATAAAAATTGGAAGTGAAAATAAGTAATTATCTCCCTTGCATTTCGAGTTCCAAATAAAAGTGAATGTCATTGTTTATATAAAAATTGGAAGTGAAAGTAAGTAATTATCTCCCTTGTATTTCGAGTTCCAAATAAAAGTGAATGTTATTGTTTATATAAAAATTGGAAGTGAAAGTAAGTAATTATCTCCCTTGTATTTAGAGTTCCAAATAAAAGTGAATGTTATTGTTTATATAAAAATTGGAACTGAAAATAAGTAATTATCTACCTTGTATTTCGAGTTCCAAATAAAAGTGAATGTTATTGTTTATATACAAATTGGAAGTGAAAGTAAGTAATTATCTCCCTTGCATTTCGAGTTCCTAATAAAAGTGAATGTTATTGTTTATATAAAAATTGGAAGTGAAAATAAGTAATTATCTCCCTTGTATTTCGAGTTCCAAATAAAAGTGAATGTTATTGTTTATATAAAAATTGGAAGTGAAAGTAAGTAATTATCTCCCTTGTATTTCGAGTTCCAAATAAAAGTGAATGTTATTGTTTATATAAAAATTGGAAGTGAACCTAAGTAATTATCTCCCTCGTATTTCGAGTTCCAAATAAAAGTGAATGTTATTGCTTATATAAAAATTGGAAGTGAAAGTAAGTAATTATCTCCCTTGTATTTCGAGTTCCAAATAAAAGTGAATGTTATTGTTTGTATAAAAATTGGAAGTGAAAGTAAGTAATTATCTCCCTTGTATTTCGAGTTCCAAATCAAAGTGAATGTTATTGTTTATATAAAAATTGGAAGTGAAAGTAAGTAATTATCTCCCTTGTATTTCGAGTTCAAAATAAAAGTGAATGTTATTGTTTGTATAAAAATTGGAAGTGAACGTAAGTAATTATCTCCCTTGTATTTCGAGTTCCAAATAAAAGTGAATGTTATTGTTTATATAAAAATTGGAAGTGAAAGTAAGTAATTATCTCCCTTGTATTTCGAGTTCGAAATAAAAGTGAATGTTATTGTTTATATAAAAATTGGAAGTGAAAACAAGTAATTATCTCCCTTGCATTTCGAGTTCCAAATAAAAGTGAATGTCATTGTTTATATAAAAATTGGAAGTGAAAGTAAGTAATTATCTCCCTTGTATTTCGAGTTCCAAATAAAAGTGAATGTTATTGTTTATATAAAAATTGGAAGTGAAAGTAAGTAATTATCTCCCTTGTATTTCGAGTTCCAAATAAAAGTGAATGTTATTGTTTATATAAAAATTGGAAGTGAAAGTAAGTAATTATCTCCCTTGTATTTCGAGTTCCAAATAAAAGTGAATGTTATTGTTTATATACAAATTGTAAGTGAAGGTAAGTAATTATCTCCCTTGTATTTCGAGTTCCAAATAAAAGTGAATGTTATTGTTTATAGTAAAATTGGAAGTGAAAGTAAGTAATTATCTCCCTTGTATTTCGAGTTCCAAATAAAAGTGAATGTTATTGTTTATATAAAAATTGGAAGTGAAAGTAAGTAATTATCTCCCTCGTATTTCGAGTTCCAAATAAAAGTGAATGTTATTGCTTATATAAAAATTGGAAGTGAAAGTAAGTAATTATCTCCCTTGTATTTCGAGTTCCAAATAAAAGTGAATGTTATTGTTTGTATAAAAATTGGAAGTGAAAGTAAGTAATTATCTCCCTTGTATTTCGAGTTCCAAATCAAAGTGAATGTCATTGTTTATATAAAAATTGGAAGTGAAAGTAAGAAATTATCTCCCTTGTATTTCGAGTTCCAAATAAAAGTGAATGTTATTGTTTATATAAAAATTGGAAGTGAAAGTAAGTAATTATCTCCCTTGTATTTCGAGTTCAAAATAAAAGTGAATGTTATTGTTTGTATAAAAATTGGAAGTGAACGTAAGTAATTATCTCCCTTGTATTTCGAGTTCCAAATAAAAGTGAATGTTATTGTTTATATAAAAATTGGAAGTGAAAGTAAGTAATTATCTCCCTTGTATTTCGAGTTCCAAATAAAAGTGAATGTTATTGTTTATATAAAAATTGGAAGTGAAAATAAGTAATTATCTCCCTTGCATTTCGAGTTCCAAATAAAAGTGAATGTCATTGTTTATATAAAAATTGGAAGTGAAAGTAAGTAATTATCTCCCTTGTATTTCGAGTTCCAAATAAAAGTGAATGTTATTGTTTATATAAAAATTGGAAGTGAAAGTAAGTAATTATCTCCCTTGTATTTCGAGTTCCAAATAAAAGTGAATGTTATTGTTTATATAAAAATTGGAACTGAAAATAAGTAATTATCTACCTTGTATTTCGAGTTCCAAATAAAAGTGAATGTTATTGTTTATATACAAATTGGAAGTGAAAGTAAGTAATTATCTCCCTTGCATTTCGAGTTCCAAATAAAAGTGAATGTTATTGTTTATATAAAAATTGGAAGTGAAAATAAGTAATTATCTCCCTTGTATTTCGAGTTCCAAATAAAAGTGAATGTTATTGTTTATATAAAAATTGGAAGTGAAAGTAAGTAATTATCTCCCTTGTATTTCGAGTTCCAAATAAAAGTTAATGTTATTGTTTATATAAAAATTGGAAGTGAAAGTAAGTAATTATCTCCCTCGTATTTCGAGTTCCAAATAAAAGTGAATGTTATTGCTTATATAAAAATTGGAAGTGAAAGTAAGTAATTATCTCCCTTGTATTTCGAGTTCCAAATAAAAGTGAATGTTATTGTTTGTATAAAAATTGGAAGTGAAAGTAAGTAATTATCTCCCTTGTATTTCGAGTTCCAAATAAAAGTGAATGTTATTGTTTATATAAGAATTGGAAGTGTAAGTAAGTAATTATCTCCCTTGTATTTCGAGTTCCAAATAAAAGTGAATGTTATTGTTTATATAAAAATTGGAAGTGAAAGTAAGTAATTATCTCCCTTGTATTTCGAGTTCCAAATAAAAGTGAATGTTATTGTTTATATAAAAATTGGAAGTGAAAGTAAGTAATTATCTCCCTTGTATTTCGAGTTCCAAATAAAAGTGAATGTTATTGTTTATATAAAAATTGGAAGTGAAAGTAAGTAATTATCTCCCTTGCATTTCGAGTTCCAAATAAAAGTGAATGTTATTGTTTATATAAAAATTGGAAGTGAAAATAAGTAATTATCTCCCTTGCATTTCGAGTTCCAAATAAAAGTAAATTTTATTGTTTATATAAAAATTGGAAGTGAAAGTAAGTAATTATCTCCCTCGCATTTCGAGTTCCAAATAAAAGTGAATGTTATTGTTTATATAAAAATTGGAAGTGAAAGTAAGTAATTATCTCCCTTGCATTTCGAGTTCCAAATAAAAGTGAATGTTATTGTTTATATAAAAATTGGAAGTGAAAGTAAGTAATTATCTCCCTTGTATTTCGAGTTCCAAATAAAAGTTAATGTTATTGTTTATATAAAAATTGGAAGTGAAAGTAAGTAATTATCTCCCTTGTATTTCGAGTTCCAAATAAAAGTGAATGTTATTGTTTATATAAGAATTGGAAGTGTAAGTAAGTAATTATCTCCCTTGTATTTCGAGTTCCAAATAAAAGTGAATGTTATTGTTTATATAAAAATTGGAAGTGAAAGTAAGTAATTATCTCCCTTGTATTTCGAGTTCCAAATAAAAGTGAATGTTATTGTTTATATAAGAATTGGAAGTGAAAGTAAGTAATTATCTCCCTTGTATTTCGAGTTCCAAATAAAAGTGAATGTTATTTCTTATATAAAAATTGGAAGTGAAAGTAAGTAATTATCTCCCTTGCATTTCGAGTTCCAAATAAAAGTGAATGTTATTGTTTATATAAAAATTGGAAGTGAAAGTAAGTAATTATCTCACTTGCATTTCGAGTTCCAAATAAAAGTGAATGTTATTGTTTATATAAAAATTGGAAGTGAAAATAAGTAATTATCTCCCTTGCATTTCGAGTTCCAAATAAAAGTGAATTTTATTGTTTATATAAAAATTGGAAGTTAAAGGAAGTAATTATCTCCCTCGCATTTCGAGTTCCAAATAAAAGTGAATGTTATTGTTTATATAAAAATTGGAAGTGAAAGTAAGTAATTATCTCCCTTGCATTTCGAGTTCCAAATAAAAGTGAATGTTATTTTTTATATAAAAATTGGAAGTGAAAGTAAGTAATTATCTCCCTTGCATTTCGAGTTCCAAATAAAAGTAAATGTTATTTTTTATATAAAAATTGGAAGTGAAAGTAAGTACTTATCTCCCTTGCATTTCGAGTTCCAAATAAAAGTGAATGTTATTTTTTATATAAAAATTGGAAGTGAAAGTAAGTACTTATCTCCCTTGCATTTCGAGTTCCAAATAAAAGTGAATGTTATTGTTTATATAAAAATTGGAAGTGAAAGTAAGTAATTATCTCACTTGCATTTCGAGTTCCAAATAAAAGTGAATGTTATTGTTTATATAAAAATTGGAAGTGAAAATAAGTAATTATCTCCCTTGCATTTCGAGTTCCAAATAAAAGTGAATTTTATTGTTTATATAAAAATTGGAAGTTAAAGTAAGTAATTATCTCCCTCGCATTTCGAGTTTCAAATAAAAGTGAATGTTATTGTTTATATAAAAATTGGAAGTGAAAGTAAGTAATTATCTCCCTTGCATTTCGAGTTCCAAATAAAAGTGAATGTTATTTTTTATATAAAAATTGGAAGTGAAAGTAAGTAATTATCTCCCTTGCATTTCGAGTTCCAAATAAAAGTGAATGTTATTGTTTATATAAAAATTGGAAGTGAAAGTAAGTAATTATCTCCCTTGCATTTCGAGTTCCAAATAAAAGTGAATGTTATTGTTTATATAAAAATTGGAAGTGAAAGTAAGTAATTATCTCCCTTGTATTTCGAGTTCCAAATAAAAGTGAATGTTATTGTTTATATAAAAATTGGAAGTGAAAGTAAGTAATTATCTCCCTTGTATTTCGAGTTCCAAATAAAAGTGAATGTTATTGTTTATATAAAAATTGGAAGTGAAAGTAAGTAATTATCTCCCTTGTATTTCGAGTTCCAAATAAAAGTGAATGTTATTGTTTATATAAAAATTGGAAGTGAAAATAAGTAATTATCTCCCTTGTATTTCGAGTTCCAAATAAAAGTGAATGTTATTGTTTATATGAAAATTGGAAGTGAAAGTAAGTAATTATCTCCCTTGTATTTCGAGTTCCAAATAAAAGTGAATGTTATTGTTTATATAAAGATTGGAAGTGAAAGTAAGTAATTATCTCCCTTGCATTTCGAGTTCAAAATAAAAGTGAATGTTATTGTTTATATAAAAATTGGAAGTGAAAGTAAGTAATTATCTCCCTTGTATTTCGAGTTCCAAATAAAAGTGAATGTTATTGTTTATATAAAAATTGGAAGTGAAAGTAAGTAATTATCTCCCTTGTATTTCGAGTTCCAAATAAAAGTGAATGTTATTGTTTATATAAAAATTGGAAGTGAAAGTAAGTAATTATCTCCCTTGTATTTCGAGTTCCAAATAAAAGTGAATGTTATTGTTTATATAAGAATTGGAAGTGAAAGTAAGTAATTATCTCCCTTGTATTTCGAGTTCCAAATAAAAGTGAATGTTATTGTTTATATAAACATTGGAAGTGAAAGTAAGTAATTATCTCCCTTGTATTTTGAGTTCAAAATAAAAGTGAATGTTATTGTTTATATAAAAATTGGAAGTGAAAGTGAGTAATTATCTCCCTTGTATTTCGAGTTCCAAATAAAAGTGAATGTTATTGTTTATATAAAAATTGGAAGTGAAAGTAAGTAATTATCTCCCTTGTATTTCGAGTTCCAAATAAAAGTGAATGTTATTGTTTATATAAAGATTTGAAGTGAAAGTAAGTAATTATCTCCCTTGTATTTCGAGTTCCAAATAAAAGTGAATGTTATTGTTTATATAAAAATTGGAAGTGAAAGTAAGTAATTATCTCCCTTGTATTTCGAGTTCCAAATAAAAGTGAATGTTATTGTTTATATAAAGATTTGAAGTGAAAGTAAGTAATTATTTCCCTTGCATTTCGAGTTCAAAATAAAAGTGAATGTTATTGTTTATATAAAAATTGGAAGTGAAAGTAAGTAATTATCTCCCTTGTATTTCGAGTTCCAAATAAAAGTGAATGTTATTGTTTATATAAAAATTGGAAGTGAAAGTAAGTAATTATCTCCCTTGTATTTCGAGTTCCAAATAAAAGTGAATGTTATTGTTTATATAAAAATTGGAAGTGAAAGTAAGTAATTATCTCCCTTGTATTTCGAGTTCCAAATAAAAGTGAATGTTATTGTTTATATAAAAATTGGAAGTGAAAGTAAGAAATTATCTCCCTTGTATTTCGAGTTCCAAATAAAAGTGAATGTTATTGTTTATATAAAAATTGGAAGTGAAAGTAAGTAACTATCTCCCTTGTATTTCGAGTTCCAAATAAAAGTGAATGTTATTGTTAATATGAAAAAATTGGAAGTGAAAATAAGTAATTATCTCCCTTGTATTTCGAGTTCCAAATAAAAGTCAATGTTATTGTTTATATAAAAATTGGAAGTGAAAGTAAGTAATTATCTCCCTTGTATTTCGAGTTCCAAATAAAAGTGAATGTTATTGTTTATATAAAAATTGGAAGTGAAAGTAAGTAATTATCTCCCTTGTATTTCGAGTTCCAAATAAAAGTGAATGTTATTGTTTATATAAAAATTGGAAGTGAAAATAAGTAATTATCTCCCTTGTATTTCGAGTTCCAAATAAAAGTGAATGTTATTGTTTATATGAAAAAATTGGAAGTGAAAATAAGTAGTTATCTCCCTTGTATTTCGAGTTCCAAATAAAAGTGAATGTTATTGTTTATATAAAAATTGGAAGTGAAAGTAAGTAATTATCTCCCTTGCATTTCGAGTTCCAAATAAAAGTGAATGTTATTTTTTATATAAAAATTGGAAGTGAAAGTAAGTAATTATCTCCCTTGTATTTCGAGTTCCAAATAAAAGTGAATGTTATTGTTTATATAAAAATTGGAAGTGAAAGTAAGTAATTATCTCCCTTGTATTTCGAGTTCCAAATAATAGTGAATGTTATTGTTTATATAAAAATTGGAAGTGAAAGTAAGTAATTATCTCCCTTGTATTTCGAGTTCCAAATAAAAGTGAATGTTATTGTTTATATAAAAATTGGAAGTGAAAATAAGTAATTATCTCCCTTGTATTTCGAGTTCCAAATAAAAGTGAATGTTATTGTTTATATAAAAATTGGAAGTGAAAGTAAGTAATTATCTCCCTTGTATTTCGAGTTCCAAATAAAAGTGAATGTTATTGTTTATATAAAGATTGGAAGTGAAAGTAAGTAATTATCTCCCTTGCATTTCGAGTTCAAAATAAAAGTGAATGTTATTGTTTATATAAAAATTGGAAGTGAAAGTAAGTAATTATCTCCCTTGTATTTCGAGTTCCAAATAAAAGTGAATGTTATTGTTTATATAAGAATTGGAAGTGAAAGTAAGTAATTATCTCCCTTGTATTTCGAGTTCCAAATAAAAGTGAACGTTATTGTTTATATAAACATTGGAAGTGAAAGTAAGTAATTATCTCCCTTGTATTTCGAGTTCCAAATAAAAGTGAATGTTATTGTTTATATAAAAATTGGAAGTGAAAGTGAGTAATTATCTCCCTTGTATTTCGAGTTTCAAATAAAAGTGAATGTTATTGTTTATATAAAAATTGGAAGTGAAAGTAAGTAATTATCTCCCTTGTATTTCGAGTTCCAAATAAAAGTGAATGTTATTGTTTATATAAAGATTTGAATGAAAGTAAGTAATTATCTCCCTTGTATTTCGAGTTCCAAATAAAAGTGAATGTTATTGTTTATATAAAAATTGGAAGTGAAAGTAAGTAATTATCTCCCTTGTATTTCGAGTTCCAAATAAAAGTGAATGTTATTGTTTATATAAAGATTGGAAGTGAAAGTAAGTAATTATTTCCCTTGCATTTCGAGTTCAAAATAAAAGTGAATGTTATTGTTTATATAAAAATTGGAAGTGAAAGTAAGTAATTATCTCCCTTGTATTTCGAGTTCCAAATAAAAGTGAATGTTATTGTTTATATAAAAATTGGAAGTGAAAGTAAGTAATTATCTCCCTTGTATTTCGAGTTCCAAATAAAAGTGAATGTTATTGTTTATATAAAAATTGGAAGTGAAAGTAAGTAATTATCTCCCTTGTATTTCGAGTTCCAAATAAAAGTGAATGTTATTGTTTATATAAAAATTGGAAGTGAAAGTAAGTAATTATCTCCCTTGCATTTCGAGTTCCAAATAAAAGTGAATGTTATTGTTTATATAAAAATTGGAAGTGAAAGTAAGTAATTATCTCCCTTGCATTTCGAGTTCCAAATAAAAGTGAATGTTATTGTTTATATAAAAATTGGAAGTGAAAGTAAGTAATTATCTCCCTTGTATTTCGAGTTCCAAATAAAAGTGAATGTTATTGTTTATATAAAAATTGGAAGTGAAAGTAAGTAATTATCTCCCTTGTATTTCGAGTTCCAAATAAAAGTGAATGTTATTGTTTATATAAAAATTGGAAGTGAAAGTAAGTAATTATCTCCCTTGTATTTCGAGTTCCAAATAAAAGTGAATGTTATTGTTTATATAAAAATTGGAAGTGAAAATAAGTAATTATCTCCCTTGTATTTCGAGTTCCAAATAAAAGTGAATGTTATTGTTTATATGAAAATTGGAAGTGAAAGTAAGTAATTATCTCCCTTGTATTTCGAGTTCCAAATAAAAGTGAATGTTATTGTTTATATAAAGATTGGAAGTGAAAGTAAGTAATTATCTCCCTTGCATTTCGAGTTCAAAATAAAAGTGAATGTTATTGTTTATATAAAAATTGGAAGTGAAAGTAAGTAATTATCTCCCTTGTATTTCGAGTTCCAAATAAAAGTGAATGTTATTGTTTATATAAAAATTGGAAGTGAAAGTAAGTAATTATCTCCCTTGTATTTCGAGTTCCAAATAAAAGTGAATGTTATTGTTTATATAAAAATTGGAAGTGAAAGTAAGTAATTATCTCCCTTGTATTTCGAGTTCCAAATAAAAGTGAATGTTATTGTTTATATAAGAATTGGAAGTGAAAGTAAGTAATTATCTCCCTTGTATTTCGAGTTCCAAATAAAAGTGAATGTTATTGTTTATATAAACATTGGAAGTGAAAGTAAGTAATTATCTCCCTTGTATTTTGAGTTCCAAATAAAAGTGAATGTTATTGTTTATATAAAAATTGGAAGTGAAAGTGAGTAATTATCTCCCTTGTATTTCGAGTTCCAAATAAAAGTGAATGTTATTGTTTATATAAAAATTGGAAGTGAAAGTAAGTAATTATCTCCCTTGTATTTCGAGTTCCAAATAAAAGTGAATGTTATTGTTTATATAAAGATTTGAAGTGAAAGTAAGTAATTATCTCCCTTGTATTTCGAGTTCCAAATAAAAGTGAATGTTATTGTTTATATAAAAATTGGAAGTGAAAGTAAGTAATTATCTCCCTTGTATTTCGAGTTCCAAATAAAAGTGAATGTTATTGTTTATATAAAGATTTGAAGTGAAAGTAAGTAATTATTTCCCTTGCATTTCGAGTTCAAAATAAAAGTGAATGTTATTGTTTATATAAAAATTGGAAGTGAAAGTAAGTAATTATCACCCTTGTATTTCGAGTTCCAAACAAAAGTGAATGTTATTGTTTATATAAAAATTGGAAGTGAAAGTAAGTAATTATCTCCCTTGTATTTCGAGTTCCAAATAAAAGTGAATGTTATTGTTTATATAAAAATTGGAAGTGAAAGTAAGTAATTATCTCCCTTGTATTTCGAGTTCCAAATAAAAGTGAATGTTATTGTTTATATAAAAATTGGAAGTGAAAGTAAGAAATTATCTCCCTTGTATTTCGAGTTCCAAATAAAAGTGAATGTTATTGTTTATATAAAAATTGGAAGTGAAAGTAAGTAATTATCTCCCTTGTATTTCGAGTTCCAAATAAAAGTGAATGTTATTGTTAATATGAAAAAATTGGAAGTGAAAATAAGTAATTATCTCCCTTGTATTTCGAGTTCCAAATAAAAGTCAATGTTATTGTTTATATAAAAATTGGAAGTGAAAGTAAGTAATTATCTCCCTTGTATTTCGAGTTCCAAATAAAAGTGAATGTTATTGTTTATATAAAAATTGGAAGTGAAAGTAAGTAATTATCTCCCTTGTATTTCGAGTTCCAAATAAAAGTGAATGTTATTGTTTATATAAAAATTGGAAGTGAAAATAAGTAATTATCTCCCTTGTATTTCGAGTTCCAAATAAAAGTGAATGTTATTGTTTATATGAAAAAATTGGAAGTGAAAATAAGTAGTTATCTCCCTTGTATTTCGAGTTCCAAATAAAAGTGAATGTTATTGTTTATATAAAAATTGGAAGTGAAAGTAAGTAATTATCTCCCTTGCATTTCGAGTTCCAAATAAAAGTGAATGTTATTTTTTATATAAAAATTGGAAGTGAAAGTAAGTAATTATCTCCCTTGTATTTCGAGTTCCAAATAAAAGTGAATGTTATTGTTTATATAAAAATTGGAAGTGAAAGTAAGTAATTATCTCCCTTGTATTTCGAGTTCCAAATAAAAGTGAATGTTATTGTTTATATAAAAATTGGAAGTGAAAGTAAGTAATTATCTCCCTTGTATTTCGAGTTCCAAATAAAAGTGAATGTTATTGTTTATATAAAAATTGGAAGTGAAAATAAGTAATTATCTCCCTTGTATTTCGAGTTCCAAATAAAAGTGAATGTTATTGTTTATATAAAAATTGGAAGTGAAAGTAAGTAATTATCTCCCTTGTATTTCGAGTTCCAAATAAAAGTGAATGTTATTGTTTATATAAAGATTGAAAGTGAAAGTAAGTAATTATCTCCCTTGCATTTCGAGTTCAAAATAAAAGTGAATGTTATTGTTTATATAAAAATTGGAAGTGAAAGTAAGTAATTATCTCCCTTGTATTTCGAGTTCCAAATAAAAGTGAATGTTATTGTTTATATAAGAATTGGAAGTGAAAGTAAGTAATTATCTCCCTTGTATTTCGAGTTCCAAATAAAAGTGAACGTTATTGTTTATATAAACATTGGAAGTGAAAGTAAGTAATTATCTCCCTTGTATTTCGAGTTCCAAATAAAAGTGAATGTTATTGTTTATATAAAAATTGGAAGTGAAAGTGAGTAATTATCTCCCTTGTATTTCGAGTTCCAAATAAAAGTGAATGTTATTGTTTATATAAAAATTGGAAGTGAAAGTAAGTAATTATCTCCCTTGTATTTCGAGTTCCAAATAAAAGTGAATGTTATTGTTTATATAAAGATTTGAATGAAAGTAAGTAATTATCTCCCTTGTATTTCGAGTTCCAAATAAAAGTGAATGTTATTGTTTATATAAAAATTGGAAGTGAAAGTAAGTAATTATCTCCCTTGTATTTCGAGTTCCAAATAAAAGTGAATGTTATTGTTTATATAAAGATTGGAAGTGAAAGTAAGTAATTATTTCCCTTGCATTTCGAGTTCAAAATAAAAGTGAATGTTATTGTTTATATAAAAATTGGAAGTGAAAGTAAGTAATTATCTCCCTTGTATTTCGAGTTCCAAATAAAAGTGAATGTTATTGTTTATATAAAAATTGGAAGTGAAAGTAAGTAATTATCTCCCTTGTATTTCGAGTTCCAAATAAAAGTGAATGTTATTGTTTATATAAAAATTGGAAGTGAAAGTAAGTAATTATCTCCCTTGTATTTCGAGTTCCAAATAAAAGTGAATGTTATTGTTTATATAAAAATTGGAAGTGAAAGTAAGAAATTATCTCCCTTGTATTTCGAGTTCCAAATAAAAGTGAATGTTATTGTTTATATAAAAATTGGAAGTGAAAGTAAGTAATTATCTCCCTTGTATTTCGAGTTCCAAATAAAAGTGAATGTTATTGTTTATATGAAAAAATTGGAAGTGAAAATAAGTAATTATCTCCCTTGTATTTCGAGTTTAAAATAAAAGTCAATGTTATTGTTTATATAAAAATTGGAAGTGAAAGTAAGTAATTATCTCCCTTGTATTTCGAGTTCCAAATAAAAGTGAATGTTATTGTTTATATAAAAATTGGAAGTGAAAGTAAGTAATTATCTCCCTTGTATTTCGAGTTCCAAATAAAAGTGAATGTTATTGTTTATATAAAAATTGGAAGTGAAAATAAGTAATTATCTCCCTTGTATTTCGAGTTCCAAATAAAAGTGAATGTTATTGTTTATATAAAAATTGGAAGTGAAAGTAAGTAATTATCTCCCTTGTATTTCGAGTTCCAAATAAAAGTGAATGTTATTGTTTATATAAGAATTGGAAGTGAAAGTAAGTAATTATCTCCCTTGTATTTCGAGTTCCAAATAAAAGTGAATGTTATTGTTTATATAAAAATTAGAAGTGAAAGTAAGTAATTATCTCCCTTGTATTTTGAGTTCCAAATAAAAGTGGATGTTATTGTTTATATAAAAATTGGAAGTGAAAGTAAGTAATTATCTCCCTTGTATTTCGAGTTCCAAATAAAAGTGAATGTTATTGTTTGTATAAAAATTGGAAGTGAAAGTAAGTAATTATCTCCCTAGTATTTCGAGTTCCAAATAAAAGTGAATTTTATTGTTTATATAAAAATTGGAAGTGAAAGTAAGTAATTATCTTCCTTGCATTTCGAGTTCCAAATAAAAGTGAATGTTATTTTTTATATAAAAATTGGAAGTGAAAGTAAGTAATTATCTCCCTTGCATTTCGAGTTCCAAATAAAAGTGAATGTTATTGTTTATATAAAAATTGGAAGTGAAAGTAAGTAATTATCTCCCTTGCATTTCGAGTTCCAAATAAAAGTGAATGTTATTGTTTATATAAAAATTGGAAGTGAAAATAAGTAATTATCTCCCTTGCATTTCGAGTTCCAAATAAAAGTGAATTTTATTGTTTATATAAAAATTGGAAGTGAAAGTAAGTAATTATCTCCCTCGCATTTCGAGTTCCAAATAAAAGTGAATGTTATTGTTTATATAAAAATTGGAAGTGAAAGTAAGTAATTATCTCCCTTGCATTTCGAGTTCCAAATAAAAGTGAATGTTATTTTTTATATAAAAATTAAAAGTGAAAGTAAGTAATTATCTCCCTTGTATTTCGAGTTCCAAATAAAAGTGAATGTTATTGTTTATATAAAAATTGGAAGTGAAAGTAAGTAATTATCTCCCTTGCATTTCGAGTTCCAAATAAAAGTGAATGTTATTGTTTATATAAAAATTGGAAGTTAAAGTAAGTAATTATCTCCCTTGTATTTCGAGTTCCAAATAAAAGTTAATGTTATTGTTTATATAAAAATTGGAAGTGAAAGTAAGTAATTATCTCCCTTGTATTTCGAGTTCCAAATAAAAGTGAATGTTATTGTTTATATAAAAATTGGAAGTGAAAATAAGTAATTATCTTCCCGTTATTTCGAGTTCCAAATAAAAGTGAATGTTATTGTTTATATAAAAATTGGAAGTGAAAGTAAGTAATTATCTCCCTTGTATTTCGAGTTCCAAATAAAAGTGAATGTTATTGTTTATATAAAGATTGGAAGTGAAAGTAAGTAATTATCTCCCTTGCATTTCGAGTTCAAAATAAAAGTGAATGTTATTGTTTATATAAAAATTGGAAGTGAAAGTAAGTAATTATCTCCCTTGTATTTCGAGTTCCAAATCAAAGTGAATGTTATTGTTTATATAAAAATTGGAAGTGAAAGTAAGTAATTATCTCCCTTGTATTTCGAGTTCCAAATAAAAGTGAATGTTATTGTTTATATAAAAATTGGAAGTGAAAGTAAGTAATTATCTCCCTTGCATTTCGAGTTCCAAATAAAAGTGAATGTTATTGTTTATATAAAAATTGGAAGTGAAAGTAAGTAATTATCTCCCTTGCATTTCGAGTTCCAAATAAAAGTGAATGTTATTGTTTATATAAAAATTGGAAGTGAAAGTAAGTAATTATCTCCCTTGCATTTCGAGTTCCAAATAAAAGTGAATGTTATTGTTTATATAAAAATTGGAAGTGAAAATAAGTAATAATCTCCCTTGCATTTCGAGTTCCAAATAAAAGTAAATTTTATTGTTTATATAAAAATTGGAAGTGAAAGTAAGTAATTATCTCCCTCGCATTTCGAGTTCCAAATAAAAGTGAATGTTATTGTTTATATAAAAATTGGAAGTGAAAGTAAGTAATTATCTCCCTTGCATTTCGAGTTCCAAATAAAAGTGAATGTTATTGTTTATATAAAAATTGGAAGCGAAAATAAGTAATTATCTCCCTTGCATTTCGAGTTCCAAATAAAAGTGAATTTTATTGTTTATATAAAAATTGGAAGTGAAAGTAAGTAATTATCTCCCTTGCATTTCGAGTTCCAAATAAAAGTGAATGTTATTGTTTATATAAAAATTGGAAGTGAAAGTAAGTAATTATCTCCCTTGCATTTCGAGTTCCAAATAAAAGTGAATGTTATTGTTTATATAAAAATTGGAAGTGAAAGTAAGTAATTATCTCCCTTGCATTTCGAGTTCCAAATAAAAGTGAATGTTATTGTTTATATAAAAATTGGAAGTGAAAATAAGTAATAATCTCCCTTGCATTTCGAGTTCCAAATAAAAGTGAATTTTATTGTTTATATAAAAATTGGAAGTGAAAGTAAGTAATTATCTCCCTTGCATTTCGAGTTCCAAATAAAAGTGAATGTTATTGTTTATATAAAAATTGGAAGTGAAAGTAAGTAATTATCTCCCTTGTATTTCGAGTTCCAAATAAAAGTTAATGTTATTGTTTATATAAAAATTGGAAGTGAAAGTAAGTAATTATCTCCCTTGTATTTCGAGTTCCAAATAAAAGTGAATGTTATTGTTTATATAAAGATTTGAATGAAAGTAAGTAATTATCTCCCTTGTATTTCGAGTTCCAAATAAAAGTGAATGTTATTGTTTATATAAAAATTGGAAGTGAAATCAAGTAATTATCTCCCTTGCATTTCGAGTTCCAAATAAAAGTGAATGTTATTGTTTATATAAAATTTGGAAGTGAAAGTAAGTAATTATCTCCCTTGTATTTCGAGTTCCAAATAAAAGTGAATGTTATTGTTTATATAAAAATTGGAAGTGAAAGTAAGTAATTATCTCCCTTGTATTTCGAGTTCCAAATAAAAGTGAATGTTATTGTTTATATAAAGATTGGAAGTGAAAGTAAGTAATTATTTCCCTTGCATTTCGAGTTCAAAATAAAAGTGAATGTTATTGTTTATATAAAAATTGGAAGAGAAAGTAAGTAATTGTCTCCCTTGTATTTCGAGTTCCAAATAAAAGTGAATGTTATTGTTTATATAAAAATTGGAAGTGAAAGTAAGTAATTATCTCCCTTGTATTTCGAGTTCCAAATAAAAGTGAATGTTATTGTTTATACAAAAATTGGAAGTGAAAGTAAGTAATTATCTCCCTTGTATTTCGAGTTCCAAATAAAAGTGAATGTTATTATTTATATAAAAATTGGAAGCGAAAATAAGTAATTATCTCCCTTGCATTTCGAGTTCCAAATAAAAGTGAATTTTATTGTTTATATAAAAATTGGAAGTGAAAGTAAGTAATTATCTCCCTTGCATTTCGAGTTCCAAATAAAAGTGAATGTTATTGTTTATATAAAAATTGGAAGTGAAAGTAAGTAATTATCTCCCTTGCATTTCGAGTTCCAAATAAAAGTGAATGTTATTGTTTATATAAAAATTGGAAGTGAAAGTAAGTAATTATCTCCCTTGCATTTCGAGTTCCAAATAAAAGTGAATGTTATTGTTTATATAAAAATTGGAAGTTAAAGTAAGTAATTATCTCCCTTGTATTTCGAGTTCCAAATAAAAGTGAATGTTATTGTTTATACAAAAATTGGAAGTGAAAGTAAGTAATTATCTCCCTTGTATTTCGAGTTCCAAATAAAAGTGAATGTTATTGTTTATATAAAAATTGGAAGCGAAAATAAGTAATTATCTCCCTTGCATTTCGAGTTCCAAATAAAAGTGAATTTTATTGTTTATATAAAAATTGGAAGTGAAAGTAAGTAATTATCTCCCTTGCATTTCGAGTTCCAAATAAAAGTGAATGTTATTGTTTATATAAAAATTGGAAGTGAAAGTAAGTAATTATCTCCCTTGCATTTCGAGTTCCAAATAAAAGTGAATGTTATTGTTTATATAAAAATTGGAAGTGAAAGTAAGTAATTATCTCCCTTGCATTTCGAGTTCCAAATAAAAGTGAATGTTATTGTTTATATAAAAATTGGAAGTGAAAATAAGTAATAATCTCCCTTGCATTTCGAGTTCCAAATAAAAGTGAATTTTATTGTTTATATAAAAATTGGAAGTGAAAGTAAGTAATTATCTCCCTTGCATTTCGAGTTCCAAATAAAAGTGAATGTTATTGTTTATATAAAAATTGGAAGTGAAAGTAAGTAATTATCTCCCTTGTATTTCGAGTTCCAAATAAAAGTTAATGTTATTGTTTATATAAAAATTGGAAGTGAAAGTAAGTAATTATCTCCCTTGTATTTCGAGTTCCAAATAAAAGTGAATGTTATTGTTTATATAAAGATTTGAATGAAAGTAAGTAATTATCTCCCTTGTATTTCGAGTTCCAAATAAAAGTGAATGTTATTGTTTATATAAAAATTGGAAGTGAAAGTAAGTAATTATCTCCCTTGTATTTCGAGTTCCAAATAAAAGTGAATGTTATTGTTTATATAAAGATTGGAAGTGAAAGTAAGTAATTATTTCCCTTGCATTTCGAGTTCAAAATAAAAGTGAATGTTATTGTTTATATAAAAATTGGAAGTGAAAGTAAGTAATTATCTCCCTTGTATTTCGAGTTCCAAATAAAAGTGAATGTTATTGTTTATATAAAAATTGGAAGTGAAAGTAAGTAATTATCTCCCTTGTATTTCGAGTTCCAAATAAAAGTGAATGTTATTGTTTATATAAAAATTGGAAGTCAAAGTAAGTAATTATCTCCCTTGTATTTCGAGTTCCAAATAAAAGTGAATGTTATTGTTTATATAAAAATTGGAAGTGAAAGTAAGAAATTATCTCCCTTGTATTTCGAGTTCCAAATAAAAGTGAATGTTATTGTTTATATGAAAAAATTGGAAGTGAAAATAAGTAATTATCTCCCTTGTATTTCGAGTTTAAAATAAAAGTCAATGTTATTGTTTATATAAAAATTGGAAGTGAAAGTAAGTAATTATCTCCCTTGTATTTCGAGTTCCAAATAAAAGTGAATGTTATTGTTTATATAAAAATTGGAAGTGAAAGTAAGTAATTATCTCCCTTGTATTTCGAGTTCCAAATAAAAGTGAATGTTATTGTTTATATAAGAATTGGAAGTGAAAGTAAGTAATTATCTCCCTTGTATTTCGAGTTCCAAATAAAAGTGAATGTTATTGTTTATATAAAAATTAGAAGTGAAAGTAAGTAATTATCTCCCTTGTATTTTGAGTTCCAAATAAAAGTGGATGTTATTGTTTATATAAAAATTGGAAGTGAAAGTAAGTAATTATCTCCCTTGTATTTCGAGTTCCAAATAAAAGTGAATGTTATTGTTTATATAAAAATTAGAAGTGAAAGTAAGTAATTATCTCCCTTGTATTTTGAGTTCCAAATAAAAGTGGATGTTATTGTTTATATAAAAATTGGAAGTGAAAGTAAGTAATTATCTCCCTTGTATTTCGAGTTCCAAATAAAAGTGAATGTTATTGTTTGTATAAAAATTGGAAGTGAAAGTAAGTAATTATCTCCCTAGTATTTCGAGTTCCAAATAAAAGTGAATTTTATTGTTTATATAAAAATTGGAAGTGAAAGTAAGTAATTATCTACCTTGCATTTCGAGTTCCAAATAAAAGTGAATGTTATTTTTTATATAAAAATTGGAAGTGAAAGTAAGTAATTATCTCCCTTGCATTTCGAGTTCCAAATAAAAGTGAATGTTATTGTTCATATAAAAATTGGAAGTGAAAGTAAGTAATTATCTCCCTTGCATTTCGAGTTCCAAATAAAAGTGAATGTTATTGTTTATATAAAAATTGGAAGTGAAAATAAGTAATTATCTCCCTTGCATTTCGAGTTCCAAATAAAAGTGAATTTTATTGTTTATATAAAAATTGGAAGTGAAAGTAAGTAATTATCTCCCTCGCATTTCGAGTTCCAAATAAAAGTGAATGTTATTGTTTATATAAAAATTGGAAGTGAAAGTAAGTAATTATCTCCCTTGCATTTCGAGTTCCAAATAAAAGTGAATGTTATTTTTTATATAAAAATTGGAAGTGAAAGTAAGTAATTATCTCCCTTGCATTTCGAGTTCCAAATAAAAGTGAATGTTATTGTTTATATAAAAATTGGAAGTGAAAGTAAGTAATTATCTCCCTTGCATTTCGAGTTCCAAATAAAAGTTAATGTTATTGTTTATATAAAAATTGGAAGTGAAAGTAAGTAATTATCTCCCTTGTATTTCGAGTTCCAAATAAAAGTGAATGTTATTGTTTATATAAAAATTGGAAGTGAAAGTAAGTAATTATCTCCCTTGTATTTCGAGTTCCAAATAAAAGTGAATGTTATTGTTTATATAAAAATTGGAAGTGAAAGTAAGTAATTATCTCCCTTGTATTTCGAGTTCCAAATAAAAGTGAATGTTATTGTTTATATAAAGATTGGAAGTGAAAGTAAGTAATTATCTCCCTTGCATTTCGAGTTCAAAATAAAAGTGAATGTTATTGTTTATATAAAAATTGGAAGTGAAAGTAAGTAATTATCTCCCTTGTATTTCGAGTTCCAAATAAAAGTGAATGTTATTGTTTATATAAAAATTGGAAGTGAAAGTAAGTAATTATCTCCCTTGTATTTCGAGTTCCAAATAAAAGTGAATGTTATTGTTTATATAAAAATTGGAAGTGAAAGTAAGTAATTATCTCCCTTGCATTTCGAGTTCCAAATAAAAGTGAATGTTATTGTTTATATAAAAATTGGAAGTGAAAGTAAGTAATTATCTCCCTTGCATTTCGAGTTCCAAATAAAAGTGAATGTTATTGTTTATATAAAAATTGGAAGTGAAAGTAAGTAATTATCTCCCTTGCATTTCGAGTTCCAAATAAAAGTGAATGTTATTGTTTATATAAAAATTGGAAGTGAAAATAAGTAATAATCTCCCTTGCATTTCGAGTTCCAAATAAAAGTAAATTTTATTGTTTATATAAAAATTGGAAGTGAAAGTAAGTAATTATCTCCCTTGTATTTCGAGTTCCAAATAAAAGTTAATTTTATTGTTTATATAAAAATTGGAAGTGAAAGTAAGTAATTATCTCCCTTGTATTTCGAGTTCCAAATAAAAGTGAATGTTATTGTTTATATAAAAATTGGAAGTGAAAGTAAGTAATTATCTCCCTTGTATTTCGAGTTCCAAATAAAAGTGAATGTTATTGTTTGTATAAAAATTGGAAGTGAAAGTAAGTAATTATCTCCCTTGTATTTCGAGTTCCAAATAAAAGTGAATGTTATTGTTTATATAAAGATTGGAAGTGAAAGTAAGTAATTATTTCCCTTGCATTTCGAGTTCAAAATAAAAGTGAATGTTATTGTTTATATAAAAATTGGAAGAGAAAGTAAGTAATTGTCTCCCTTGTATTTCGAGTTCCAAATAAAAGTGAATGTTATTGTTTATATAAAAATTGGAAGTGAAAGTAAGTAATTATCTCCCTTGTATTTCGAGTTCCAAATAAAAGTGAATGTTATTGTTTATACAAAAATTGGAAGTGAAAGTAAGTAATTATCTCCCTTGTATTTCGAGTTCCAAATAAAAGTGAATGTTATTGTTTATATAAAAATTGGAAGCGAAAATAAGTAATTATCTCCCTTGCATTTCGAGTTCCAAATAAAAGTGAATTTTATTGTTTATATAAAAATTGGAAGTGAAAGTAAGTAATTATCTCCCTTGCATTTCGAGTTCCAAATAAAAGTGAATGTTATTGTTTATATAAAAATTGGAAGTGAAAGTAAGTAATTATCTCCCTTGCATTTCGAGTTCCAAATAAAAGTGAATGTTATTGTTTATATAAAAATTGGAAGTGAAAATAAGTAATAATCTTCCTTGCATTTCGAGTTCCAAATAAAAGTGAATTTTATTGTTTATATAAAAATTGGAAGTGAAAGTAAGTAATTATCTCCCTTGCATTTCGAGTTCCAAATAAAAGTGAATGTTATTGTTTATATAAAAATTGGAAGTGAAAGTAAGTAATTATCTCCCTTGTATTTCGAGTTCCAAATAAAAGTTAATGTTATTGTTTATATAAAAATTGGAAGTGAAAGTAAGTAATAATCTCCCTTGTATTTCGAGTTCCAAATAAAAGTGAATGTTATTGTTTATATAAAAATTGGAAGTGAAAATAAGTAATTATCTCCCTTGTATTTTGAGTTCCAAATCAAAGTGAATGTTATTGTTTATATAAAAATTGGAAGTGAAAGTAAGTAATTATCTCCCTTGTATTTCGAGTTCCAAATAAAAGTGAATGTTATTGTTTATATAAACATTGGAAGTGAAAGTAAGTAATTATTTCCCTTGCATTTCGAGTTCAAAATAAAAGTGAATGTTATTGTTTATATAAAAATTGGAAGTGAAAGTAAGTAATTATCTCCCTTGTATTTCGAGTTCCAAATAAAAGTGAATGTTATTGTTTATATAAAAATTGGAAGTGAAAGTAAGTAATTATCTCCCTTGTATTTCGAGTTCCAAATAAAAGTGAATGTTATTGTTTATATAAAAATTGGAAGTGAAAATAAGTAATTATCTCCCTTGCATTTCGAGTTCCAAATAAAAGTGAATGTTATTGTTTATATAAAAATTGGAAGTGAAAGTAAGTAATTATCTCCCTAGTATTTCGAGTTCCAAATAAAAGTGAATGTTATTGTTTATATAAAAATTGGAAGTGAAAGTAAGTAATTATCTCCCTTGTATTTTGAGTTCCAAATAAAAGTGAATGTTATTGTTTATATAAAAATTGTAAGTGAAAGTAAGTAATTATCTCCCTTGTATTTCGAGTTCCAAATAAAAGTGAATGTTATTGTTTATATAAAAATTGGAAGTGAAAATGAGTAATTATCTCCCTTGTATTTCGAGTTCCAAATAAAAGTGAATGTTATTGTTTATATAAAAATTCGAAGTGAAAGTAAGTAATTATCTCCCTTGTATTTCGAGTTCCAAATAAAAGTGAATGTTATTGTTTATATAAGAATTGGAAGTGAAAGTAAGTAATTATCTCCCTTGTATTTCGAGTTCCAAATAAAAGTGAATGTTATTGTTTATATAAAAATTGGAAGTGAAAGTAAGTAATTATCTCCCTTGTATTTTGAGTTCCAAATAAAAGTGAATGTTATTGTTTATATAAAAATTGGAAGTGAAAGTGAGTAATTATCTCCCTTGTATTTCGAGTTCCAAATAAAAGTGAATGTTATTGTTTATATAAAAATTGGAAGTGAAAGTAAGTAATTATCTCCCTTGTATTTCGAGTTCCAAATAAAAGTGAATGTTATTGTTTATATAAAGATTTGAAGTGAAAGTAAGTAATTATCTCCCTTGCATTTCGAGTTCCAAATAAAAGTGAATGTTATTGTTTATATAAAAATTGGAAGTGAAAGTAAGTAATTATCTCCCTTGTATTTCGAGTTCCAAATAAAAGTGAATGTTATTGTTTATATAAAGATTGGAAGTGAAAGTAAGTAATTATTTCCCTTGCATTTCGAGTTCAAAATAAAAGTGAATGTTATTGTTTATATAAAAATTGGAAGTGAAAGTAAGTAATTATCTCCCTTGTATTTCGAGTTCCAAATAAAAGTGAATGTTATTGTTTATATAAAAATTGGAAGTGAAAGTAAGTAATTATCTCCCTTGTATTTCGAGTTCCAAATAAAAGTGAATGTTATTGTTTGTATAAAAATTGGAAGTGAAAGTAAGTAATTATCTCCCTTGTATTTCGAGTTCCAAATAAAAGTGAATGTTATTGTTTATATAAAAATTGGAGGTGAAAATAAGAAATTATCTCCCTTGTTATTCGAGTTCCAAATAAAAGTGAATGTTATTGTTTATATAAAAATTGGAAGTGAAAGTAAGTAATTATCTCACTTGTATTTCGAGTTCCAAATAAAAGTGATTGTTATTGTTTATATAAAGATTAGAAAGTGAAAGTAAGTAATGATTTCCCTCGCATTTCGAGTTCAAAATAAAAGTGAATGTTATTGTTTATATAAAAATTGGAAGTGAAAGTAAGTAATTATCTCCCTTGTATTTCGAGTTCACAATAAAAGTGAATGTTATTGTTTATATAAAAATTGGAAGTGAAAGTAAGTAATTATCTCCCTTGTATTTCGAGTTCCAAATAAAAGTGAATGTTATTGTTTATATAAAAATTGGAAGTGAAAGTAAGTAATTATCTTCCTTGTATTTCGAGTTCCAAATAAAAGTGAATGTTATTGTTTATATAAAAATTGGAAGTGAAAGTAAGTAATTATCTCCCTTGTATTTCGAGTTCCAAATAAAAGTGAATGTTATTGTTTATATAAAAATTGGAAGTGAAAGTAAGTAATTATCTCCCTTGTATTTTGAGTTCCAAATAAAAGTGAATGTTATTGTTTATATAAAAATTGGAAGTGAAAATAAGTAATTATCTCCCTTGCATTTCGAGTTCCAAATAAAAGTGAATTTTATTGTTTATATAAAAATTGGAAGTGAAAGTAAGTAATTATCTCCCTTGTATTTCGAGTTCCAAATAAAAGTGAATGTTATTTTTTATATAAAAATTGGAAGTGAAAGTAAGTAATTATCTCCCTTGCATTTCGAGTTCCAAATAAAAGTGAATGTTATTGTTTATATAAAAATTGGAAGTGATAGTAAGTAATTATCTCCCTTGCATTTCGAGTTCCAAATAAAAGTTAATGTTATTGTTTATATAAAAATTGGAAGTGAAAATAAGTAATTATCTCCCTTGCATTTCGAGTTCCAAATAAAAGTAAATTTTATAACTTATATAAAAATTGGAAGTGAAAGTAAGTAATTATCTCCCTCGCATTTCGAGTTCCAAATAAAAGTGAATGTTATTGTTTATATAAAAATTGGAAGTGAAAGTAAGTAATTATCTCCCTTGCATTTCGAGTTCCAAATAAAAGTGAATGTTATTGTTTATATAAAAATTGGAAGTGAAAGTAAGTAATTATCTCCCTCGTATTTCGAGTTCCAAATAAAAGTTAATGTTATTGTTTATATAAAAATTGGAAGTGAAAGTAAGTAATTATCTCCCATGTATTTCGAGTTCCAAATAAAAGTGAATGTTATTGTTTATATAAAAATTGGAAGTGAAAGTAAGTAATTATCTCCCTTGTATTTCGAGTTCCAAATAAAAGTGAATGTTATTGTTTGTATAAAAATTGGAAGTGAAAGTAAGTAATTATCTCCCTTGTATTTCGAGTTCCAAATAAAAGTGGATCTTATTGTTTATATAAAAATTGGAAGTGAAAGTAAGTAATTATTTCCCTTGCATTTCGAGTTCAAAATAAAAGTGAATGTTATTGTTTATATAAAAATTGGAAGTGAAAGTAAGTAATTATCTCCCTTGTATTTCGAGTTCCAAATAAAAGTGAATGTTATTGTTTATATAAAAATTGGAAGTGAAAGTAAGTAATTATCTCCCTTGTATTTCGAGTTCCAAATAAAAGTGAATGTTATTGTTTATATAAAAATTGGAAGTGAAAGTAAGTAATTATCTCCCTTGCATTTCGAGTTCCAAATAAAAGTGAATGTTATTGTTTATATAAAATTTGGAAGTGAAAGTAAGTAATTATCTCCCTTGTATTTCGAGTTCCAAATAAAAGTGAATGTTATTGTTTATATAAAAATTGGAAGTGAAAGTAAGTAATTATCTCCCTTGTATTTCGAGTTCCAAATAAAAGTGAATGTTATTGTTTATATAAAAATTGGAAGTGAAAGTAAGTAATTATCTCACTTGTATTTCGAGTTCCAAATAAAAGTGATTGTTATTGTTTATATAAAGATTAGAAAGTGAAAGTAAGTAATGATTTCCCTTGCATTTCGAGTTCAAAATAAAAGTGAATGTTATTGTTTATATAAAAATTGGAAGTGAAAGTAAGTAATTATCTCCCTTGTATTTCGAGTTCACAATAAAAGTGAATGTTATTGTTTATATAAAAATTGGAAGTGAAAGTAAGTAATTATCTCCCTTGTATTTCGAGTTCCAAATAAAAGTGAATGTTATTGTTTATATAAAAATTGGAAGTGAAAGTAAGTAATTATCTCCCTTGTATTTCGAGTTCCAAATAAAAGTGAATGTTATTGTTTATATAAAAATTGGAAGTGAAAGTAAGTAATTATCTCCCTTGTATTTCGAGTTCCAAATAAAAGTGAATGTTATTGTTTATATAAAAATTGGAAGTGAAAGTAAGTAATTATCTCCCTTGTATTTTGAGTTCCAAATAAAAGTGAATGTTATTGTTTATATAAAAATTGGAAGTGAAAATAAGTAATTATCTCCCTTGCATTTCGAGTTCCAAATAAAAGTGAATTTTATTGTTTATATAAAAATTGGAAGTGAAAGTAAGTAATTATCTCCCTTGTATTTCGAGTTCCAAATAAAAGTGAATGTTATTTTTTATATAAAAATTGGAAGTGAAAGTAAGTAATTATCTCCCTTGCATTTCGAGTTCCAAATAAAAGTGAATGTTATTGTTTATATAAAAATTGGAAGTGAAAGTAAGTAATTATCTCCCTTGCATTTCGAGTTCCAAATAAAAGTTAATGTTATTGTTTATATAAAAATTGGAAGTGAAAATAAGTAATTATCTCCCTTGCATTTCGAGTTCCAAATAAAAGTAAATTTTATAACTTATATAAAAATTGGAAGTGAAAGTAAGTAATTATCTCCCTCGCATTTCGAGTTCCAAATAAAAGTGAATGTTATTGTTTATATAAAAATTGGAAGTGAAAGTAAGTAATTATCTCCCTTGCATTTCGAGTTCCAAATAAAAGTGAATGTTATAGTTTATATAAAAATTGGAAGTGAAAGTAAGTAATTATCTCCCTCGTATTTCGAGTTCCAAATAAAAGTTAATGTTATTGTTTATATAAAAATTGGAAGTGAAAGTAAGTAATTATCTCCCATGTATTTCGAGTTCCAAATAAAAGTGAATGTTATTGTTTATATAAAAATTGGAAGTGAAAGTAAGTAATTATCTCCCTTGTATTTCGAGTTCCAAATAAAAGTGAATGTTATTGTTTGTATAAAAATTGGAAGTGAAAGTAAGTAATTATCTCCCTTGTATTTCGAGTTCCAAATAAAAGTGGATCTTATTGTTTATATAAAAATTGGAAGTGAAAGTAAGTAATTATTTCCCTTGCATTTCGAGTTCAAAATAAAAGTGAATGTTATTGTTTATATAAAAATTGGAAGTGAAAGTAAGTAATTATCTCCCTTGTATTTCGAGTTCCAAATAAAAGTGAATGTTATTGTTTATATAAAAATTGGAAGTGAAAGTAAGTAATTATCTCCCTTGTATTTCGAGTTCCAAATAAAAGTGAATGTTATTGTTTATATAAAAATTGGAAGTGAAAGTAAGTAATTATCTCCCTTGCATTTCGAGTTCCAAATAAAAGTGAATGTTATTGTTTATATAAAATTTGGAAGTGAAAGTAAGTAATTATCTCCCTTGTATTTCGAGTTCCAAATAAAAGTGAATGTTATTGTTTATATAAAAATTGGATTTGAAAGTAAGTAATTATCTCCCTTGTATTTCGAGTTCCAAATAAAAGTGAATGTTATTGTTTATATAAAGATTGGAAGTGAAAGTAAGTAATTATTTCCCTTGCATTTCGAGTTCAAAATAAAAGTGAATGTTATTGTTTATATAAAAATTGGAAGAGAAAGTAAGTAATTGTCTCTCTTGTATTTCGAGTTCCAAATAAAAGTGAATGTTATTGTTTATATAAAAATTGGAAGTGAAAGTAAGTAATTATCTCCCTTGTATTTCGAGTTACAAATAAAAGTGAATGTTATTGTTTATATAAAAATTGGAAGTGAAAGTAAGTAATTATCTCCCTTGTATTTCGAGTTCCAAATAAAAGTGAATGTTATTGTTTATATAAAAATTAGAAGTGAAAGTAAGTAATTATCTCCCTTGTATTTCGAGTTCCAAATAAAAGTGAATGTTATTGTTTATATAAAAATTGGAAGTGAAAGTAAGTAATTATCTCCCTTGTATTTCGAGTACCAAATAAAAGTGAATGTTATTGTTTATATAAAAATTGGAAGTGAAAGTAAGTAATTATCTTCCTTGTATTTCGAGTTCCAAATAAAAGTGAATGTTATTGTTTATATAAAAATTGGAAGTGAAAGTAAGTAATTATCTCCCTTGTATTTCGAGTTCCAAATAAAAGTGAATGTTATTGTGTATATAAAAATTGGAAGTGAAAGTAAGTAATTATCTCCCTTGTATTTCGAGTTCCAAATAAAAGTGAATGTTATAGTTTATATAAAAATTGGAAGTGAAAGTAAGTAATTATCTCCCTTGTATTTCGAGTTCCAAATAAAAGTGAATGTTATTGTTTATATAAAAATTGGAAGTGAAAATAAGTAATTATCTCCCTTGTATTTCGAGTTCCAAATAAAAGTGAATGTTATTGTTTATATAAAAATTGGAAGTGAAAGTAAGTAATTATCTCCCTTGTATTTCGAGTTCCAAATAAAAGTGAATGTTATTGTTTATATAAAAATTGGAAGTGAAAGTAAGTAATTATCTCCCTTGTATTTCGAGTTCAAAATAAAAGTGAATGTTATTGTTTATATAAAAATTGGAAGTGAAAATAAGTAATTATCTCCCTTGTATTTCGAGTTCCAAATAAAAGTGAATGTTATTGTTTATATAAAAATTGGAAGTGAAAGTAAGTAATTATCTCCCTTGTATTTCGAGTTCCAAATAAAAGTGAATGTTATTGTTTATATAAGAATTGGAAGTGAAAGTAAGTAATTATCTCCCTTGTATTGCGAGTACCAAATAAAAGTGAATGTTATTGTTTATATAAAAATTGGAAGTGAAAGTAAGTAATTATCTCCCTTGTATTTTGAGTTCCAATAAAAAGTGAATGTTATTGTTTATATAAAAATTGGAAGTGAAAGTGAGTAATCATCTCCCTTGTATTTCGAGTTCCAAATAAAAGTGAATGTTATTGTTTATATAAAAATTGGAAGTGAAAGTAAGTAATTATCTCCCTTGTATTTCGAGTTCCAAATAAAAGTGAATGTTATTGTTTATATAAAGATTTGAAGTGAAAGTAAGTAATTATCTCCCTTGCATTTCGAGTTCCAAATAAAAGTGAATGTTATTGTTTATATAAAAATTGGAAGTGAAAGTAAGTAATTATCTCCCTTGTATTTCGAGTTCAAAATAAAAGTGAATGTTATTGTTTATATAAAAATTGGAAGTGAAAGTAAGTAATTATTTCCCTTGCATTTCGAGTTCAAAATAAAAGTGAATGTTATTGTTTATATAAAAATTGGAAGTGAAAGTAAGTAATTATCTCCCTTGTATTTCGAGTTCCAAATAAAAGTGAATGTTATTGTTTATATAAAAATTGGAAGTGAAAGTAAGTAATTATCTCCCTTGTATTTCGAGTTCCAAATAAAAGTGAATGTTATTGTTTATATAAAATTGGAAGTGAAAGTAAGTAATTATCTCCCTTGTATTTCGAGTTCCAAATAAAAGTGAATGTTATTGTTTATATAAAAATTGGAAGTGAAAGTAAGAAATTATCTCCCTTGTATTTCGAGTTCCAAATAAAAGTGAATGTTATTGTTTATATAAAAATTGGAAGTGAAAGTAAGTAATTATCTCCCTTGTATTTCTAGTTCCAAATAAAAGTGAATGTTATTGTTTATATAAAAATTGGAAGTGAAAATAAGTAATTATCTCCCTTGTATTTCGAGTTCCAAATAAAAGTGAATGTTATTGTTTATATAAAAATTAGAAGTGAAAGTAAGTAATTATCTCCCTTGTATTTCGAGTTCCAAATAAAAGTGAATGTTATTGTTTATATAAAGATTGGAAGTGAAAGTAAGTAATTATTTCCCTTGCATTTCGAGTTCAAAATAAAAGTGAATGTTATTGTTTATATAAAAATTGGAAGTGAAAGTAAGTAATTATCTCCCTTGTATTTCGAGTTCCAAATAAAAGTGAATGTTATTGTTTATATAAAAATTGGAAGTGAAAGTAAGTAATTATCTCCCTTGTATTTCGAGTTCCAAATAAAAGTGAATGTTATTGTTTATATAAAAATTGGAAGTGAAAGTAAGTAATTATCTCCCTTGTATTTCGAGTTCCAAATAAAAGTGAATGTTATTGTTTATATAAAAATTGGAAGTGAAAGTAAGTAATTATCTCCCTTGTATTTCGAGTTCCAAATAAAAGTGAATGTTATTGTTTATATAAAAATTGGAAGTGAAAGTAAGTAATTATCTCCCTTGTATTTCGAGTTCCAAATAAAAGTGAATGTTATTGTTTATATAAGAATTGGAAGTGAAAGTAAGTAATTATCTCCCTTGTATTTCGAGTTCCAAATAAAAGTGAATGTTATTGTTTATATAAAAATTGGAAGTGAAAGTAAGTAATTATCTCCCTTGTATTTTGAGTTCCAAATAAAAGTGAATATTATTGTTTATATAAAAATTGGAAGTGAAAATAAGTAATTATCTCCCTTGCATTTCGAGTTCCAAATAAAAGTGAATTTTATTGTTTATATAAAAATTGGAAGTGAAAGTAAGTAATTATCTCCCTTGCATTTCGAGTTCCAAATAAAAGTGAATGTTATTTTTTATATAAAAATTGGAAGTGAAA
This sequence comes from Sepiola atlantica, assembly GCA_963556195.1. NCBI lineage: Eukaryota > Metazoa > Mollusca > Cephalopoda > Sepiida > Sepiolidae > Sepiola > Sepiola atlantica. The sequence goes on along the minus strand of OY744534.1, from coordinate 85,087,876 downwards.
GTAAGTAATTATCTCCCTTGTATTTCGAGTTCCAAATAAAAGTGTATGTTATTGTTTATATAAAAATTGGAAGTGAAAATAAGTAATTATCTCCCTTGCATTTCGAGTTCCAAATAAAAGTAAATTTTATTGTTTATATAAAAATTGGAAGTGAAAGTAAGTAATTATCTCCCTCGCATTTCGAGTTCCAAATAAAATGAATGTTATTGTTTATATAAAAATTGGAAGTGAAAGTAAGTAATTATCTCCCTTGCATTTCGAGTTCCAAATAAAAGTGAATGTTATTGTTTATATAAAAATTGGAAGTGAAAGTAAGTAATTATCTCCCTTGTATTTCGAGTTCCAAATAAAAGTTAATGTTATTGTTTATATAAAAATTGGAAGTGAAAGTAAGTAATTATCTCCCTTGTATTTCGAGTTCCAAACAAAAGTGAATGTTATTGTTTATATAAGAATTGGAAGTGAAAGTAAGTAATTATCTCCCTTGTATTTCGAGTTCCAAATAAAAGTGAATGTTATTGTTTATATAAAAATTGGAAGTGAAAGTAAGTAATTATCTCCCTTGTATTTCGAGTTCACAATAAAAGTGAATGTTATTGTTCATATAAGAATTGGAAGTGAAAGTAAGTAATTATCTCCCTTGTATTTCGAGTTCCAAATAAAAGTGAATGTTATTTCTTATATAAAAATTGGAAGTGAAAGTAAGTAATTATCTCCCTTGCATTTCGAGTTCCAAATAAAAGTGAATGTTATTGTTTATATAAAAATTGGAAGTGAAAGTAAGTAATTATCTCACTTGCATTTCGAGTTCCAAATAAAAGTGAATGTTATTGTTTATATAAAAATTGGAAGTGAAAATAAGTAATTATCTCCCTTGCATTTCGAGTTCCAAATAAAAGTGAATTTAATTGTTTATATAAAAATTGGAAGTTAAAGTAAGTAATTATCTCCCTCGCATTTCGAGTTCCAAATAAAAGTGAATGTTATTGTTTATATAAAAATTGGAAGTGAAAGTAAGTAATTATCTCCCTTGCATTTCGAGTTCCAAATAAAAGTGAATGTTATTTTTTATATAAAAATTGGAAGTGAAAGTAAGTAATTATCTCCCTTGCATTTCGAGTTCCAAATAAAAGTGAATGTTATTTTTTATATAAAAATTGGAAGTGAAAGTAAGTAATTATCTCCCTTGCATTTCGAGTTCCAAATAAAAGTGAATGTTATTGTTTATATAAAAATTGGAAGTGAAAGTAAGTAATTATCTCCCTTGCATTTCGAGTTCCAAATAAAAGTGAATGTTATTGTTTATATAAGAATTGGAAGTGAAAGTAAGTAATTATCTCCCTTGTATTTCGAGTTCCAAATAAAAGTGAATGTTATTTCTTATATAAAAATTGGAAGTGAAAGTAAGTAATTATCCCCTTGCATTTCGAGTTCCAAATAAAAGTGAATGTTATTGTTTATATAAAAATTGGAAGTGAAAGTAAGTAATTATCTCACTTGCATTTCGAGTTCCAAATAAAAGTGAATGTTATTGTTTATATAAAAATTGGAAGTGAAAATAAGTAATTATCTCCCTTGCATTTCGAGTTCCAAATATAAGTGAATTTTATTGTTTATATAAAAATTGGAAGTTAAAGTAAGTAATTATCTCCCTCGCATTTCGAGTTCCAAATAAAAGTGAATGTTATTGTTTATATAAAAATTGGAAGTGAAAGTAAGTAATTATCTCCCTTGCATTTCGAGTTCCAAATAAAAGTGAATGTTATTTTTTATATAAAAATTGGAAGTGAAAGTAAGTAATTATCTCCCTTGCATTTCGAGTTCCAAATAAAAGTGAATGTTATTGTTTATATAAAAATTGGAAGTGAAAGTAAGTAATTATCTCCCTTGCATTTCGAGTTCCAAATAAAAGTGAATGTTATTGTTTATATAAAAATTGGAAGTGAAAGTAAGTAATTATCTCCCTTGTATTTCGAGTTCCAAATAAAAGTGAATGTTATTGTTTATATAAAAATTGGAAGTGAAAGTAAGTAATTATCTCCCTTGTATTTCGAGTTCCAAATAAAAGTGAATGTTATTGTTTATATAAAAATTGGAAGTGAAAGTAAGTAATTATCTCCCTTGTATTTCGAGTTCCAAATAAAAGTGAATGTTATTGTTTATATAAAAATTGGAAGTGAAAATAAGTAATTATCTCCCTTGTATTTCGAGTTCCAAATAAAAGTGAATGTTATTGTTTATATAAAAATTGGAAGTGAAAGTAAGTAATTATCTCCCTTGTATTTCGAGTTCCAAATAAAAGTGAATGTTATTGTTTATATAAAGATTGGAAGTGAAAGTAAGTAATTATCTCCCTTGCATTTCGAGTTCAAAATAAAAGTGAATGTTATTGTTTATATAAAAATTGGAAGTGAAAGTAAGTAATTATCTCCCTTGTATTTCGAGTTCCAAATAAAAGTGAATGTTATTGTTTATATAAAAATTGGAAGTGAAAGTAAGTAATTATCTCCCTTGTATTTCGAGTTCCAAATAAAAGTGAATGTTATTGTTTATATAAAAATTGGAAGTGAAAGTAAGTAATTATCTCCCTTGTATTTCGAGTTCCAAATAAAAGTGAATGTTATTGTTTATATAAGAATTGGAAGTGAAAGTAAGTAATTATCTCCCTTGTATTTCGAGTTCCAAATAAAAGTGAATGTTATTGTTTATATAAACATTGGAAGTGAAAGTAAGTAATTATCTCCCTTGTATTTTGAGTTCCAAATAAAAGTGAATGTTATTGTTTATATAAAAATTGGAAGTGAAAGTGAGTAATTATCTCCCTTGTATTTCGAGTTCCAAATAAAAGTGAATGTTATTGTTTATATAAAAATTGGAAGTGAAAGTAAGTAATTATCTCCCTTGTATTTCGAGTTCCAAATAAAAGTGAATGTTATTGTTTATATAAAGATTTGAAGTGAAAGTAAGTAATTATCTCCCTTGCATTTCGAGTTCCAAATAAAAGTGAATGTTATTGTTTATATAAAAATTGGAAGTGAAAGTAAGTAATTATCTCCCTTGTATTTCGAGTTCCAAATAAAAGTGAATGTTATTGTTTATATAAAGATTGGAAGTGAAAGTAAGTAATTATTTCCCTTGCATTTCGAGTTCAAAATAAAAGTGAATGTTATTGTTTATATAAAAATTGGAAGTGAAAGTAAGTAATTATCTCCCTTGTATTTCGAGTTCCAAATAAAAGTGAATGTTATTGTTTATATAAAAATTGGAAGTGAAAGTAAGTAATTATCTCCCTTGTATTTCGAGTTCCAAATAAAAGTGAATGTTATTGTTTATATAAAAATTGGAAGTGAAAGTAAGTAATTATCTCCCTTGTATTTCGAGTTCCAAATAAAAGTGAATGTTATTGTTTATATAAAAATTGGAAGTGAAAGTAAGAAATTATCTCCCTTGTATTTCGAGTTCCAAATAAAAGTGAATGTTATTGTTTATATAAAAATTGGAAGTGAAAGTAAGTAATTATCTCCCTTGTATTTCGAGTTCCAAATAAAAGTGAATGTTATTGTTTATATGAAAAAATTGGAAGTGAAAATAAGTAATTATCTCCCTTGTATTTCGAGTTCCAAATAAAAGTGAATGTTATTGTTTATATAAAAATTGGAAGTGAAAGTAAGTAATTATCTCCCTAGTATTTCGAGTTCCAAATAAAAGTGAATGTTATTGTTTATATAAAAATTGGAAGTGAAAGTAAGTAATTATCTCCCTTGTATTTCGAGTTCCAAATAAAAGTGAATGTTATTGTTTATATAAAAATTGGAAGTGAAAATAAGTAATTATCTCCCTTGTATTTCGAGTTCCAAATAAAAGTGAATGTTATTGTTTATATAAAAATTGGAAGTGAAAGTAAGTAATTATCTCCCTTGTATTTCGAGTTCCAAATAAAAGTGAATGTTATTGTTTATATAAGAATTGGAAGTGAAAGTAAGTAATTATCTCCCTTGTATTTCGAGTTCCAAATAAAAGTGAATGTTATTGTTTATATAAAAATTAGAAGTGAAAGTAAGTAATTATCTCCCTTGTATTTTGAGTTCCAAATAAAAGTGGATGTTATTGTTTATATAAAAATTGGAAGTGAAAGTAAGTAATTATCTACCTTGTATTTCGAGTTCCAAATAAAAGTGAATGTTATTGTTTGTATAAAAATTGGAAGTGAAAGTAAGTAATTATCTCCCTAGTATTTCGAGTTCCAAATAAAAGTGAATTTTATTGTTTATATAAAAATTGGAAGTGAAAGTAAGTAATTATCTTCCTTGCATTTCGAGTGCCAAATAAAAGTGAATGTTATTTTTTATATAAAAATTGGAAGTGAAAGTAAGTAATTATCTCCCTTGCATTTCGAGTTCCAAATAAAAGTGAATGTTATTGTTTATATAAAAATTGGAAGTGAAAGTAAGTAATTATCTCCCTGTGCATTTCGAGTTCCAAATAAAAGTAAATGTTATTGTTTATATAAAAATTGGAAGTGAAAGTAAGTAATTATCTCCCTTGCATTTCGAGTTCCAAATAAAAGTGAATTTTATTGTTTATATAAAAATTGGAAGTGAAAGTAAGTAATTATCTCCCTCGCATTTCGAGTTTCAAATAAAAGTGAATGTTATTGTTTATATGAAAATTGGAAGTGAAAGTAAGTAATTATCTCCCTTGCATTTCGAGTTCCAAATAAAAGTGAATGTTATTGTTTATATAAAAATTGGAAGTGAAAGTAAGTAATTATCTCCCTTGCATTTCGAGTTCCAAATAAAAGTTAATGTTATTGTTTATATAAAAATTGGAAGTGAAAGTAAGTAATTATCTCCCTTGTATTTCGAGTTCCAAATAAAAGTGAATGTTATTGTTTATAAAAAATTGGAAGTGAAAGTAAGTAATTATCTCCTTTGTATTTCGAGTTCCAAATAAAAGTTAATGTTATTGTTTATATAAAAATTGGAAGTGAAAGTAAGTAATTATCTCCCTTGTATTTCGAGTTCCAAATAAAAGTGAATGTTATTGTTTATATAAAAATTGGAAGTGAAAATAAGTAATTATCTCCCTTGTATTTCGAGTTCCAAATAAAAGTGAATGTTATTGTTTATATAAAAATTGGAAGTGAAAGTAAGTAATTATCTCCCTTGTATTTCGAGTTCCAAATAAAAGTGAATGTTATTGTTTATATAAAGATTGGAAGTGAAAGTAAGTAATTATCTCCCTTGCATTTCGAGTTCAAAATAAAAGTGAATGTTATTGTTTATATAAAAATTGGAAGTGAAAGTAAGTAATTATCTCCCTTGTATTTCGAGTTCCAAATAAAAGTGAATGTTATTGTTTATATAAAAATTGGAAGTGAAAGTAAGTAATTATCTCCCTTGTATTTCGAGTTCCAAATAAAAGTGAATGTTATTGTTTATATAAAAATTGGAAGTGAAAGTAAGTAATTATCTCCCTTGCATTTGGAGTTCCAAATAAAAGTGAATGTTATTTTTTATATAAAAATTGGAAGTGAAAGTAAGTAATTATCTCCCTTGCATTTCGAGTTCCAAATAAAAGTGAATGTTATTGTTTATATAAAAATTGGAAGTGAAAGAAAGTAATTATCTCCCTTGCATTTCGAGTTCCAAATAAAAGTGAATGTTATTGTTTATATAAAAATTGGAAGTGAAAATAAGTAATAATCTCCCTTGCATTTCGAGTTCCAAATAAAAGTAAATTTTATTCTTTATATAAAAATTGGGAGTGAAAGTAAGTAATTATCTCCCTCGCATTTCGAGTTCCAAATAAAAGTGAATGTTATTGTTTATATAAAAATTGGAAGTGAAAGTAAGTAATTATCTCCCTTGCATTTCGAGTTCCAAATAAAAGTGAATGTTATTGTTTATATAAAAATTGGAGGTGAAAGTAAGTAATTATCTCCCTTGTATTTCGAGTTCCAAATAAAAGTTAATGTTATTGTTTATATAAAAATTGGAAGTGAAAGTAAGTAATTATCTCCCTTGTATTTCGAGTTCCAAATAAAAGTGAATGTTATTGTTTATATAAAAATTGGAAGTGAAAGTAAGTAATTATCTCCCTTGTATTTCGAGTTCCAAATAAAAGTGAATGTTATTGTTTGCATAAAAATTGGAAGTGAAAGTAAGTAATTATCTCCCTTGTATTTCGAGTTCCAAATAAAAGTGAATCTTATTGTTTATATAAAAATTGGAAGTGAAAGTAAGTAATTATTTCCCTTGCATTTCGAGTTCCAAATAAAAGTGAATGTTATTGTTTATATAAAAATTGGAAGTGAAAGTAAGTAATTATCTCCCTTGTATTTCGAGTTCCAAATAAAAGTGAATGTTATTGTTTATAAAAAAATTGGAAGTGAAAGTAAGTAATTATCTCCCTTGTATTTCGAGTTCCAAATAAAAGTGAATGTTATTGTTTATATAAAAATTGGAAGTGAAATTAAGTAATTATCTCCCTTGCATTTCGAGTTCCAAATAAAAGTGAATGTTATTGTTTATATAAAATTTGGAAGTGAAAGTAAGTAATTATCTCCCTTGTATTTCGAGTTCCAAATAAAAGTGAATGTTATTGTTTATATAAAAATTGGAAGTGAAAGTAAGTAATTATCTCCCTTGTATTTCGAGTTCCAAATAAAAGTGAATGTTATTGTTTATATAAAGATTGGAAGTGAAAGTAAGTAATTATCTCCCTTGTATTTCGAGTTCCAAATAAAAGTGAATGTTATTGTTTATATAAAAATTGGAAGTGAAAGTAAGTAATTATCTCCCTTGTATTTCGAGTTCCAAATAAAAGTGAATGTTATTGTTTATATAAAAATTGGAAGTGAAAGTAAGTAATTATCTCCCTTGTATTTCGAGTTCCAAATAAAAGTGAATGTTATTGTTTATATAAGAATTGGAAGTGAAAGTAAGTAATTATCTCCCTTGTATTTCGAGTTCCAAATAAAAGTGAATGTTATTGTTTATATAAACATTGGAAGTGAAAGTAAGTAATTATCTCCCTTGTATTTTGAGTTCCAAATAAAAGTGAATGTTATTGTTTATATAAAAATTGGAAGTGAAAGTGAGTAATTATCTCCCTTGTATTTCGAGTTCCAAATAAAAGTGAATGTTATTGTTTATATAAAAATTGGAAGTGAAAGTAAGTAATTATCTCCCTTGTATTTCGAGTTCCAAATAAAAGTGAATGTTATTGTTTATATAAAGATTTGAAGTGAAAGTAAGTAATTATCTCCCTTGCATTTCGAGTTCCAAATAAAAGTGAATGTTATTGTTTATATAAAAATTGGAAGTGAAAGTAAGTAATTATCTCCCTTGTATTTCGAGTTCCAAATAAAAGTGAATGTTATTGTTTATATAAAGATTGGAAGTGAAAGTAAGTAATTATTTCGCTTGCATTTCGAGTTCAAAATAAAAGTGAATGTTATTGTTTATATAAAAATTGGAAGTGAAAGTAAGTAATTATCTCCCTTGTATTTCGAGTTCCAAATAAAAGTGAATGTTATTGTTTATATAAAAATTGGAAGTGAAAGTAAGTAATTATCTCCCTTGTATTTCGAGTTCCAAATAAAAGTGAATGTTATTGTTTATATAAAAATTGGAAGTGAAAGTAAGTAATTATCTCCCTTGTATTTCGAGTTCCAAATAAAAGTGAATGTTATTGTTTATATAAAAATTGGAAGTGAAAGTAAGAAATTATCTCCCTTGTATTTCGAGTTCCAAATAAAAGTGAATGTTATTGTTTATATAAAAATTGGAAGTGAAAGTAAGTAATTATCTCCCTTGTATTTCGAGTTCCAAATAAAAGTGAATGTTATTGTTTATATGAAAAAATTGGAAGTGAAAATAAGTAATTATCTCCCTTGTATTTCGAGTTCCAAATAAAAGTGAATGTTATTGTTTATATAAAAATTGGAAGTGAAAGTAAGTAATTATCTCCCTAGTATTTCGAGTTCCAAATAAAAGTGAATGTTATTGTTTATATAAAAATTGGAAGTGAAAGTAAGTAATTATCTCCCTTGTATTTCGAGTTCCAAATAAAAGTGAATGTTATTGTTTATATAAAAATTGGAAGTGAAAATAAGTAATTATCTCCCTTGTATTTCGAGTTCCAAATAAAAGTGAATGTTATTGTTTATATAAAAATTGGAAGTGAAAGTAAGTAATTATCTCCCTTGTATTTCGAGTTCCAAATAAAAGTGAATGTTATTGTTTATATAAGAATTGGAAGTGAAAGTAAGTAATTATCTCCCTTGTATTTCGAGTTCCAAATAAAAGTGAATGTTATTGTTTATATAAAAATTAGAAGTGAAAGTAAGTAATTATCTCCCTTGTATTTTGAGTTCCAAATAAAAGTGGATGTTATTGTTTATATAAAAATTGGAAGTGAAAGTAAGTAATTATCTACCTTGTATTTCGAGTTCCAAATAAAAGTGAATGTTATTGTTTGTATAAAAATTGGAAGTGAAAGTAAGTAATTATCTCCCTAGTATTTCGAGTTCCAAATAAAAGTGAATTTTATTGTTTATATAAAAATTGGAAGTGAAAGTAAGTAATTATCTTCCTTGCATTTCGAGTGCCAAATAAAAGTGAATGTTATTTTTTATATAAAAATTGGAAGTGAAAGTAAGTAATTATCTCCCTTGCATTTCGAGTTCCAAATAAAAGTGAATGTTATTGTTTATATAAAAATTGGAAGTGAAAGTAAGTAATTATCTCCCTGTGCATTTCGAGTTCCAAATAAAAGTAAATGTTATTGTTTATATAAAAATTGGAAGTGAAAGTAAGTAATTATCTCCCTTGCATTTCGAGTTCCAAATAAAAGTGAATTTTATTGTTTATATAAAAATTGGAAGTGAAAGTAAGTAATTATCTCCCTCGCATTTCGAGTTTCAAATAAAAGTGAATGTTATTGTTTATATAAAAATTGGAAGTGAAAGTAAGTAATTATCTCCCTTGCATTTCGAGTTCCAAATAAAAGTGAATGTTATTGTTTATATAAAAATTGGAAGTGAAAGTAAGTAATTATCTCCCTTGCATTTCGAGTTCCAAATAAAAGTTAATGTTATTGTTTATATAAAAATTGGAAGTGAAAGTAAGTAATTATCTCCCTTGTATTTCGAGTTCCAAATAAAAGTGAATGTTATTGTTTATAAAAAATTGGAAGTGAAAGTAAGTAATTATCTCCTTTGTATTTCGAGTTCCAAATAAAAGTTAATGTTATTGTTTATATAAAAATTGGAAGTGAAAGTAAGTAATTATCTCCCTTGTATTTCGAGTTCCAAATAAAAGTGAATGTTATTGTTTATATAAAAATTGGAAGTGAAAATAAGTAATTATCTCCCTTGTATTTCGAGTTCCAAATAAAAGTGAATGTTATTGTTTATATAAAAATTGGAAGTGAAAGTAAGTAATTATCTCCCTTGTATTTCGAGTTCCAAATAAAAGTGAATGTTATTGTTTATATAAAGATTGGAAGTGAAAGTAAGTAATTATCTCCCTTGCATTTCGAGTTCAAAATAAAAGTGAATGTTATTGTTTATATAAAAATTGGAAGTGAAAGTAAGTAATTATCTCCCTTGTATTTCGAGTTCCAAATAAAAGTGAATGTTATTGTTTATATAAAAATTGGAAGTGAAAGTAAGTAATTATCTCCCTTGTATTTCGAGTTCCAAATAAAAGTGAATGTTATTGTTTATATAAAAATTGGAAGTGAAAGTAAGTAATTATCTCCCTTGCATTTCGAGTTCCAAATAAAAGTGAATGTTATTTTTTATATAAAAATTGGAAGTGAAAGTAAGTAATTATCTCCCTTGCATTTCGAGTTCCAAATAAAAGTGAATGTTATTGTTTATATAAAAATTGGAAGTGAAAGAAAGTAATTATCTCCCTTGCATTTCGAGTTCCAAATAAAAGTGAATGTTATTGTTTATATAAAAATTGGAAGTGAAAATAAGTAATAATCTCCCTTGCATTTCGAGTTCCAAATAAAAGTAAATTTTATTCTTTATATAAAAATTGGGAGTGAAAGTAAGTAATTATCTCCCTCGCATTTCGAGTTCCAAATAAAAGTGAATGTTATTGTTTATATAAAAATTGGAAGTGAAAGTAAGTAATTATCTCCCTTGCATTTCGAGTTCCAAATAAAAGTGAATGTTATTGTTTATATAAAAATTGGAGGTGAAAGTAAGTAATTATCTCCCTTGTATTTCGAGTTCCAAATAAAAGTTAATGTTATTGTTTATATAAAAATTGGAAGTGAAAGTAAGTAATTATCTCCCTTGTATTTCGAGTTCCAAATAAAAGTGAATGTTATTGTTTATATAAGAATTGGAAGTGAAAGTAAGTAATTATCTACCTTGTATTTCGAGTTCCAAATAAAAGTGAATGTTATTGTTTGTATAAAAATTGGAAGTGAAAGTAAGTAATTATCTCCCTAGTATTTCGAGTTCCAAATAAAAGTGAATTTTATTGTTTATATAAAAATTGGAAGTGAAAGTAAGTAATTATCTTCCTTGCATTTCGAGTGCCAAATAAAAGTGAATGTTATTTTTTATATAAAAATTGGAAGTGAAAGTAAGTAATTATCTCCCTTGCATTTCGAGTTCCAAATAAAAGTGAATGTTATTGTTTATATAAAAATTGGAAGTGAAAGTAAGTAATTATCTCCCTGTGCATTTCGAGTTCCAAATAAAAGTAAATTTTATTGTTTATATAAAAATTGGAAGTGAAAGTAAGTAATTATCTCCCTTGCATTTCGAGTTCCAAATAAAAGTGAATTTTATTGTTTATATAAAAATTGGAAGTGAAAGTAAGTAATTATCTCCCTCGCATTTCGAGTTTCAAATAAAAGTGAATGTTATTGTTTATATAAAAATTGGAAGTGAAAGTAAGTAATTATCTCCCTTGCATTTCGAGTTCCAAATAAAAGTGAATGTTATTGTTTATATAAAAATTGGAAGTGAAAGTAAGTAATTATCTCCCTTGCATTTCGAGTTCCAAATAAAAGTTAATGTTATTGTTTATATAAAAATTGGAAGTGAAAGTAAGTAATTATCTCCCTTGTATTTCGAGTTCCAAATAAAAGTGAATGTTATTGTTTATAAAAAATTGGAAGTGAAAGTAAGTAATTATCTCCTTTGTATTTCGAGTTCCAAATAAAAGTTAATGTTATTGTTTATATAAAAATTGGAAGTGAAAGTAAGTAATTATCTCCCTTGTATTTCGAGTTCCAAATAAAAGTGAATGTTATTGTTTATATAAAAATTGGAAGTGAAAATAAGTAATTATCTCCCTTGTATTTCGAGTTCCAAATAAAAGTGAATGTTATTGTTTATATAAAAATTGGAAGTGAAAGTAAGTAATTATCTCCCTTGTATTTCGAGTTCCAAATAAAAGTGAATGTTATTGTTTATATAAAGATTGGAAGTGAAAGTAAGTAATTATCTCCCTTGCATTTCGAGTTCAAAATAAAAGTGAATGTTATTGTTTATATAAAAATTGGAAGTGAAAGTAAGTAATTATCTCCCTTGTATTTCGAGTTCCAAATAAAAGTGAATGTTATTGTTTATATAAAAATTGGAAGTGAAAGTAAGTAATTATCTCCCTTGTATTTCGAGTTCCAAATAAAAGTGAATGTTATTGTTTATATAAAAATTGGAAGTGAAAGTAAGTAATTATCTCCCTTGCATTTCGAGTTCCAAATAAAAGTGAATGTTATTTTTTATATAAAAATTGGAAGTGAAAGTAAGTAATTATCTCCCTTGCATTTCGAGTTCCAAATAAAAGTGAATGTTATTGTTTATATAAAAATTGGAAGTGAAAGAAAGTAATTATCTCCCTTGCATTTCGAGTTCCAAATAAAAGTGAATGTTATTGTTTATATAAAAATTGGAAGTGAAAATAAGTAATAATCTCCCTTGCATTTCGAGTTCCAAATAAAAGTAAATTTTATTCTTTATATAAAAATTGGGAGTGAAAGTAAGTAATTATCTCCCTCGCATTTCGAGTTCCAAATAAAAGTGAATGTTATTGTTTATATAAAAATTGGAAGTGAAAGTAAGTAATTATCTCCCTTGCATTTCGAGTTCCAAATAAAAGTGAATGTTATTGTTTATATAAAAATTGGAGGTGAAAGTAAGTAATTATCTCCCTTGTATTTCGAGTTCCAAATAAAAGTTAATGTTATTGTTTATATAAAAATTGGAAGTGAAAGTAAGTAATTATCTCCCTTGTATTTCGAGTTCCAAAAAAAAGTGAATGTTATTGTTTATATAAAAATTGGAAGTGAAAGTAAGTAATTATCTCCCTTGTATTTCGAGTTCCAAATAAAAGTGAATGTTATTGTTTGTATAAAAATTGGAAGTGAAAGTAAGTAATTATCTCCCTTGTATTTCGAGTTCCAAATAAAAGTGAATCTTATTGTTTATATAAAAATTGGAAGTGAAAGTAAGTAATTATTTCCCTTGCATTTCGAGTTCCAAATAAAAGTGAATGTTATTGTTTATATAAAAATTGGAAGTGAAAGTAAGTAATTATCTCCCTTGTATTTCGAGTTCCAAATAAAAGTGAATGTTATTGTTTATAAAAAAATTGGAAGTGAAAGTAAGTAATTATCTCCCTTGTATTTCGAGTTCCAAATAAAAGTGAATGTTATTGTTTATATAAAAATTGGAAGTGAAATTAAGTAATTATCTCCCTTGCATTTCGAGTTCCAAATAAAAGTGAATGTTATTGTTTATATAAAATTTGGAAGTGAAAGTAAGTAATTATCTCCCTTGTATTTCGAGTTCCAAATAAAAGTGAATGTTATTGTTTATATAAAAATTGGAAGTGAAAGTAAGTAATTATCTCCCTTGTATTTCGAGTTCCAAATAAAAGTGAATGTTATTGTTTATATAAAGATTGGAAGTGAAAGTAAGTAATTATTTCCCTTGCATTTCGAGTTCAAAATAAAAGTGAATGTTATTGTTTATATAAAAATTGGAAGAGAAAGTAAGTAATTGTCTCCCTTGTATTTCGAGTTCCAAATAAAAGTGAATGTTATTGTTTATATAAAAATTGGAAGTGAAAGTAAGTAATTATCTCCCTTGTATTTCGAGTTCCAAATAAAAGTGAATGTTATTGTTTATACAAAAATTGGAAGTGAAAGTAAGTAATTATCTCCCTTGTATTTCGAGTTCCAAATAAAAGTGAATGTTATTGTTTATACAAAAATTGGAAGCGAAAATAAGTAATTATCTCCCTTGCATTTCGAGTTCCAAATAAAAGTGAATTTTATTGTTTATATAAAAATTGGAAGTGAAAGTAAGTAATTATCTCCCTTGCATTCCGAGTTCCAAATAAAAGTGAATGTTATTGTTTATATAAAAATTGGAAGTGAAAGTAAGTAATTATCTCCCTTGCATTTCGAGTTCCAAATAAAAGTGAATGTTATTGTTTATATAAAAATTGGAAGTGAAAGTAAGTAATTATCTCCCTTGCATTTCGAGTTCCAAATAAAAGTGAATGTTATTGTTTATATAAAAATTGGAAGTGAAAATAAGTAATAATCTCCCTTGCATTTCGAGTTCCAAATAAAAGTGAATTTTATTGTTTATATAAAAATTGGAAGTGAAAGTAAGTAATTATCTCCCTTGCATTTCGAGTTCCAAATAAAAGTGAATGTTATTGTTTATATAAAAATTGGAAGTGAAAGTAAGTAATTATCTCCCTTGTATTTCGAGTTCCAAATAAAAGTTAATGTTATTGTTTATATAAAAATTGGAAGTGAAAGTAAATAATAATCTCCCTTGTATTTCGAGTTCCAAATAAAAGTGAATGTTATTGTTTATATAAAAATTGGAAGTGAAAATAAGTAATTATCTCCCTTGTATTTTGAGTTCCAAATCAAAGTGAATGTTATTGTTTATATAAAAATTGGAAGTGAAAGTAAGTAATTATCTCCCTTGTATTTCGAGTTCCAAATAAAAGTGAATGTTATTGTTTATATAAACATTGGAAGTGAAAGTAAGTAATTATTTCCCTTGCATTTCGAGTTCAAAATAAAAGTGAATGTTATTGTTTATATAAAAATTGGAAGTGAAAGTAAGTAATTATCTCCCTTGTATTTCGAGTTCCAAATAAAAGTGAATGTTATTGTTTATATAAAAATTGGAAGTGAAAGTAAGTAATTATCTCCCTTGTATTTCGAGTTCCAAATAAAAGTGAATGTTATTGTTTATATAAAAATTGGAAGTGAAAATAAGTAATTATCTCCCTTGCATTTCGAGTTCCAAATAAAAGTGAATGTTATTGTTTATATAAAAATTGGAAGTGAAAGTAAGTAATTATCTCCCTAGTATTTCGAGTTCCAAATAAAAGTGAATATTATTGTTTATATAAAAATTGGAAGTGAAAGTAAGTAATTATCTCCCTTGTATTTTGAGTTCCAAATAAAAGTGAATGTTATTGTTTATATAAAAATTGTAAGTGAAAGTAAGTAATTATCTCCCTTGTATTTCGAGTTCCAAATAAAAGTGAATGTTATTGTTTATATAAAAATTGGAAGTGAAAATAAGTAATTATCTCCCTTGTATTTCGAGTACCAAATAAAAGTGAATGTTATTGTTTATATAAAAATTGGAAGTGAAAGTAAGTAATTATCTCCCTTGTATTTCGAGTTCCAAATAAAAGTGAATGTTATTGTTTATATAAGAATTGGAAGTGAAAGTAAGTAATTATCTCCCTTGTATTTCGAGTTCCAAATAAAAGTGAATGTTATTGTTTATATAAAAATTGGAAGTGAAAGTAAGTAATTATCTCCCTTGTATTTTGAGTTCCAAATAAAAGTGAATGTTATTGTTTATATAAAAATTGGAAGTGAAAGTGAGTAATTATCTCCCTTGTATTTCGAGTTCCAAATAAAAGTGAATGTTATTGTTTATATAAAAATTGGAAGTGAAAGTAAGTAATTATCTCCCTTGTATTTCGAGTTCCAAATAAAAGTGAATGTTATTGTTTATATAAAGATTTGAAGTGAAAGTAAGTAATTATCTCCCTTGCATTTCGAGTTCCAAATAAAAGTGAATGTTATTGTTTATATAAAAATTGGAAGTGAAAGTAAGTAATTATCTCCCTTGTATTTCGAGTTCCAAATAAAACTGAATGTTATTGTTTATATAAAGATTGGAAGTGAAAGTAAGTAATTATTTCCCTTGCATTTCGAGGTCAAAATAAAAGTGAATGTTATTGTTTATATAAAAATTGGAAGTGAAAGTAAGTAATTATCTCCCTTGTATTTCGAGTTCCAAATAAAAGTGAATGTTATTGTTTATATAAAAATTGGAAGTGAAAGTAAGTAATTATCTCCCTTGCATTTCGAGTTCCAAATAAAAGTGAATGTTATTGTTTATATAAAAATTGGAAGTGAAAGTAAGTAATTATCTCCCTTGCATTTCGAGTTCCAAATAAAAGTTAATGTTATTGTTTATATAAAAATTGGAAGTGAAAGTAAGTAATTATCTCCCTTGTATTTCGAGTTCCAAATAAAAGTGAATGTTATTGTTTATAAAAAATTGGAAGTGAAAGTAAGTAATTATCTCCTTTGTATTTCGAGTTCCAAATAAAAGTTAATGTTATTGTTTATATAAATATTGGAAGTGAAAGTAAGTAATTATCTCCCTTGTATTTCGAGTTCCAAATAAAAGTGAATGTTATTGTTTATATAAAAATTGGAAGTGAAAATAAGTAATTATCTCCCTTGTATTTCGAGTTCCAAATAAAAGTGAATGTTATTGTTTATATAAAAATTGGAAGTGAAAGTAAGTAATTATCTCCCTTGTATTTCGAGTTCCAAATAAAAGTGAATGTTATTGTTTATATAAAGATTGGAAGTGAAAGTAAGTAATTATCTCCCTTGCATTTCGAGTTCAAAATAAAAGTGAATGTTATTGTTTATATAAAAATTGGAAGTGAAAGTAAGTAATTATCTCCCTTGTATTTCGAGTTCCAAATAAAAGTGAATGTTATTGTTTATATAAAAATTGGAAGTGAAAGTAAGTAATTATCTCCCTTGTATTTTGAGTTCCAAATAAAAGTGAATGTTATTGTTTATATAAAAATTGTAAGTGAAAGTAAGTAATTATCTCCCTTGTATTTCGAGTTCCAAATAAAAGTGAATGTTATTGTTTATATAAAAATTGGAAGTGAAAATAAGTAATTATCTCCCTTGTATTTCGAGTACCAAATAAAAGTGAATGTTATTGTTTATATAAAAATTGGAAGTGAAAGTAAGTAATTATCTCCCTTGTATTTCGAGTTCCAAATAAAAGTGAATGTTATTGTTTATATAAGAATTGGAAGTGAAAGTAAGTAATTATCTCCCTTGTATTTCGAGTTCCAAATAAAAGTGAATGTTATTGTTTATATAAAAATTGGAAGTGAAAGTAAGTAATTATCTCCCTTGTATTTTGAGTTCCAAATAAAAGTGAATGTTATTGTTTATATAAAAATTGGAAGTGAAAGTGAGTAATTATCTCCCTTGTATTTCGAGTTCCAAATAAAAGTGAATGTTATTGTTTATATAAAAATTGGAAGTGAAAGTAAGTAATTATCTCCCTTGTATTTCGAGTTCCAAATAAAAGTGAATGTTATTGTTTATATAAAGATTTGAAGTGAAAGTAAGTAATTATCTCCCTTGCATTTCGAGTTCCAAATAAAAGTGAATGTTATTGTTTATATAAAAATTGGAAGTGAAAGTAAGTAATTATCTCCCTTGTATTTCGAGTTCCAAATAAAACTGAATGTTATTGTTTATATAAAGATTGGAAGTGAAAGTAAGTAATTATTTCCCTTGCATTTCGAGGTCAAAATAAAAGTGAATGTTATTGTTTATATAAAAATTGGAAGTGAAAGTAAGTAATTATCTCCCTTGTATTTCGAGTTCCAAATAAAAGTGAATGTTATTGTTTATATAAAAATTGGAAGTGAAAGTAAGTAATTATCTCCCTTGCATTTCGAGTTCCAAATAAAAGTGAATGTTATTGTTTATATAAAAATTGGAAGTGAAAGTAAGTAATTATCTCCCTTGCATTTCGAGTTCCAAATAAAAGTTAATGTTATTGTTTATATAAAAATTGGAAGTGAAAGTAAGTAATTATCTCCCTTGTATTTCGAGTTCCAAATAAAAGTGAATGTTATTGTTTATAAAAAATTGGAAGTGAAAGTAAGTAATTATCTCCTTTGTATTTCGAGTTCCAAATAAAAGTTAATGGTCTTGTTTATATAAAAATTGGAAGTGAAAGTAAGTAATTATCTCCCTTGTATTTCGAGTTCCAAATAAAAGTGAATGTTATTGTTTATATAAAAATTGGAAGTGAAAATAAGTAATTATCTCCCTTGTATTTCGAGTTCCAAATAAAAGTGAATGTTATTGTTTATATAAAAATTGGAAGTGAAAGTAAGTAATTATCTCCCTTGTATTTCGAGTTCCAAATAAAAGTGAATGTTATTGTTTATATAAAGATTGGAAGTGAAAGTAAGTAATTATCTCCCTTGCATTTCGAGTTCAAAATAAAAGTGAATGTTATTGTTTATATAAAAATTGGAAGTGAAAGTAAGTAATTATCTCCCTTGTATTTCGAGTTCCAAATAAAAGTGAATGTTATTGTTTATATAAAAATTGGAAGTGAAAGTAAGTAATTATCTCCCTTGTATTTCGAGTTCCAAATAAAAGTGAATGTTATTGTTTATATAAAAATTGGAAGTGAAAGTAAGTAATTATCTCCCTTGCATTTCGAGTTCCAAATAAAAGTGAATGTTATTTTTTATATAAAAATTGGAAGTGAAAGTAAGTAATTATCTCCCTTGCATTTCGAGTTCCAAATAAAAGTGAATGTTATTGTTTATATAAAAATTGGAAGTGAAAGAAAGTAATTATCTCCCTTGCATTTCGAGTTCCAAATAAAAGTGAATGTTATTGTTTATATAAAAATTGGAAGTGAAAATAAGTAATAATCTCCCTTGCATTTCGAGTTCCAAATAAAAGTAAATTTTATTCTTTATATAAAAATTGGGAGTGAAAGTAAGTAATTATCTCCCTCGCATTTCGAGTTCCAAATAAAAGTGAATGTTATTGTTTATATAAAAATTGGAAGTGAAAGTAAGTAATTATCTCCCTTGCATTTCGAGTTCGAAATAAAAGTGAATGTTATTGTTTATATAAAAATTGGAGGTGAAAGTAAGTAATTATCTCCCTTGTATTTCGAGTTCCAAATAAAAGTTAATGTTATTGTTTATATAAAAATTGGAAGTGAAAGTAAGTAATTATCTCCCTTGTATTTCGAGTTCCAAATAAAAGTGAATGTTATTGTTTATATAAAAATTGGAAGTGAAAGTAAGTAATTATCTCCCTTGTATTTCGAGTTCCAAATAAAAGTGAATGTTATTGTTTGTATAAAAATTGGAAGTGAAAGTAAGTAATTATCTCCCTTGTATTTCGAGTTCCAAATAAAAGTGAATCTTATTGTTTATATAAAAATTGGAAGTGAAAGTAAGTAATTATTTCCCTTGCATTTCGAGTTCCAAATAAAAGTGAATGTTATTGTTTATATAAAAATTGGAAGTGAAAGTAAGTAATTATCTCCCTTGTATTTCGAGTTCCAAATAAAAGTGAATGTTATTGTTTATAAAAAAATTGGAAGTGAAAGTAAGTAATTATCTCCCTTGTATTTCGAGTTCCAAATAAAAGTGAATGTTATTGTTTATATAAAAATTGGAAGTGAAATTAAGTAATTATCTCCCTTGCATTTCGAGTTCCAAATAAAAGTGAATGTTATTGTTTATATAAAATTTGGAAGTGAAAGTAAGTAATTATCTCCCTTGTATTTCGAGTTCCAAATAAAAGTGAATGTTATTGTTTATATAAAAATTGGAAGTGAAAGTAAGTAATTATCTCCCTTGTATTTCGAGTTCCAAATAAAAGTGAATGTTATTGTTTATATAAAGATTGGAAGTGAAAGTAAGTAATTATTTCCCTTGCATTTCGAGTTCAAAATAAAAGTGAATGTTATTGTTTATATAAAAATTGGAAGAGAAAGTAAGTAATTGTCTCCCTTGTATTTCGAGTTCCAAATAAAAGTGAATGTTATTGTTTATATAAAAATTGGAAGTGAAAGTAAGTAATTATCTCCCTTGTATTTCGAGTTCCAAATAAAAGTGAATGTTATTGTTTATACAAAAATTGGAAGTGAAAGTAAGTAATTATCTCCCTTGTATTTCGAGTTCCAAATAAAAGTGAATGTTATTGTTTATACAAAAATTGGAAGCGAAAATAAGTAATTATCTCCCTTGCATTTCGAGTTCCAAATAAAAGTGAATTTTATTGTTTATATAAAAATTGGAAGTGAAAGTAAGTAATTATCTCCCTTGCATTCCAAGTTCCAAATAAAAGTGAATGTTATTGTTTATATAAAAATTGGAAGTGAAAGTAAGTAATTATCTCCCTTGCATTTCGAGTTCCAAATAAAAGTGAATGTTATTGTTTATATAAAAATTGGAAGTGAAAGTAAGTAATTATCTCCCTTGCATTTCGAGTTCCAAATAAAAGTGAATGTTATTGTTTATATAAAAATTGGAAGTGAAAATAAGTAATAATCTCCCTTGCATTTCGAGTTCCAAATAAAAGTGAATTTTATTGTTTATATAAAAATTGGAAGTGAAAGTAAGTAATTATCTCCCTTGCATTTCAAGTTCCAAATAAAAGTGAATGTTATTGTTTATATAAAAATTGGAAGTGAAAGTAAGTAATTATCTCCCTTGTATTTCGAGTTCCAAATAAAAGTTAATGTTATTGTTTATATAAAAATTGGAAGTGAAAGTAAATAATAATCTCCCTTGTATTTCGAGTTCCAAATAAAAGTGAATGTTATTGTTTATATAAAAATTGGAAGTGAAAATAAGTAATTATCTCCCTTGTATTTTGAGTTCCAAATCAAAGTGAATGTTATTGTTTATATAAAAATTGGAAGTGAAAGTAAGTAATTATCTCCCTTGTATTTCGAGTTCCAAATAAAAGTGAATGTACTTGTTTATATAAACATTGGAAGTGAAAGTAAGTAATTATTTCCCTTGCATTTCGAGTTCAAAATAAAAGTGAATGTTATTGTTTATATAAAAATTGGAAGTGAAAGTAAGTAATTATCTCCCTTGTATTTCGAGTTCCAAATAAAAGTGAATGTTATTGTTTATATAAAAATTGGAAGTGAAAGTAAGTAATTATCTCCCTTGTATTTCGAGTTCCAAATAAAAGTGAATGTTATTGTTTATATAAAAATTGGAAGTGAAAATAAGTAATTATCTCCCTTGCATTTCGAGTTCCAAATAAAAGTGAATGTTATTGTTTATATAAAAATTGGAAGTGAAAGTAAGTAATTATCTCCCTAGTATTTCGAGTTCCAAATAAAAGTGAATGTTATTGTTTATATAAAAATTGGAAGTGAAAGTAAGTAATTATCTCCCTTGTATTTTGAGTTCCAAATAAAAGTGAATGTTATTGTTTATATAAAAATTGTAAGTGAAAGTAAGTAATTATCTCCCTTGTATTTCGAGTTCCAAATAAAAGTGAATGTTATTGTTTATATAAAAATTGGAAGTGAAAATAAGTAATTATCTCCCTTGTATTTCGAGTACCAAATAAAAGTGAATGTTATTGTTTATATAAAAATTGGAAGTGAAAGTAAGTAATTATCTCCCTTGTATTTCGAGTTCCAAATAAAAGTGAATGTTATTGTTTATATAAGAATTGGAAGTGAAAGTAAGTAATTATCTCCCTTGTATTTCGAGTTCCAAATAAAAGTGAATGTTATTGTTTATATAAAAATTGGAAGTGAAAGTAAGTAATTATCTCCCTTGTATTTTGAGTTCCAAATAAAAGTGAATGTTATTGTTTATATAAAAATTGGAAGTGAAAGTGAGTAATTATCTCCCTTGTATTTCGAGTTCCAAATAAAAGTGAATGTTATTGTTTATATAAAAATTGGAAGTGAAAGTAAGTAATTATCTCCCTTGTATTTCGAGTTCCAAATAAAAGTGAATGTTATTGTTTATATAAAGATTTGAAGTGAAAGTAAGTAATTATCTCCCTTGCATTTCGAGTTCCAAATAAAAGTGAATGTTATTGTTTATATAAAAATTGGAAGTGAAAGTAAGTAATTATCTCCCTTGTATTTCGAGTTCCAAATAAAACTGAATGTTATTGTTTATATAAAGATTGGAAGTGAAAGTAAGTAATTATTTCCCTTGCATTTCGAGGTCAAAATAAAAGTGAATGTTATTGTTTATATAAAAATTGGAAGTGAAAGTAAGTAATTATCTCCCTTGTATTTCGAGTTCCAAATAAAAGTGAATGTTATTGTTTATATAAAAATTGGAAGTGAAAGTAAGTAATTATCTCCCTTGTATTTCGAGTTCCAAATAAAAGTGAATGTTATTGTTTATATAAAAATTGGAAGTGAAAGTAAGTAATTATCTCCCTTGTATTTCGAGTTCCAAATAAAAGTGAATGTTATTGTTTATATAAAAATTGAAAGTGAAAGTAAGAAATTATCTCCCTTGTATTTCGAGTTCCAAATAAAAGTGAATTTTATTGTTTATATAAAAATTGGAAGTGAAAGTAAGTAATTATCTCCCTTGTATTTCGAGTTCCAAATAAAAGTGAATGTTATTGTTTATATAAAAATTGGAAGTGAAAATAAGAAATTATCTCCCTTGTATTTCGAGTTCCAAATAAAAGTGAATGTTATTGTTTATATAAAAATTGGAAGTGAAAGTAAGTAATTATCTCACTTGTATTTCGAGTTCCAAATAAAAGTGATTGTTATTGTTTATATAAAGATTAGAAAGTGAAAGTAAGTAATGATTTCCCTTGCATTTCGAGTTCAAAATAAAAGTGAATGTTATTGTTTATATAAAAATTGGAAGTGAAAGTAAGTAATTATCTCCCTTGTATTTCGAGTTCCAAATAAAAGTGAATGTTATTGTTTATATAAAAATTGGAAGTGAAAGTAAGTAATTATCTCCCTTGTATTTCGAGTTCCAAATAAAAGTGAATGTTATTGTTTATATAAAAATTGGAAGTGAAAGTAAGTAATTATCTCCCTTGTATTTCGAGTTCCAAATAAAAGTGAATGTTATTGTTTATATAAAAATTGGAAGTGAAAGTAAGTAATTATCTCCCTTGCATTTCGAGTTCCAAATAAAAGTGAATGTTATTGTTTATATAAAAATTGGAGGTGAAAGTAAGTAATTATCTCCCTTGTATTTCGAGTTCCAAATAAAAGTTAATGTTATTGTTTATATAAAAATTGGAAGTGAAAGTAAGTAATTATCTCCCTTGTATTTCGAGTTCCAAATAAAAGTGAATGTTATTGTTTATATAAAAATTGGAAGTGAAAGTAAGTAATTATCTCCCTTGTATTTCGAGTTCCAAATAAAAGTGAATGTTATTGTTTGTATAAAAATTGGAAGTGAAAGTAAGTAATTATCTCCCTTGTATTTCGAGTTCCAAATAAAAGTGAATGTTATTGTTTATATAAAAATTGGAAGTGAAAGTAAGTAATTATTTCCCTTGCATTTCGAGTCCAAATAAAAGTGAATGTTATTGTTTATATAAAAATTGGAAGTGAAAGTAAGTAATTATCTCCCTTGTATTTCGAGTTCCAAATAAAAGTGAATGTTATTGTTTATATAAAAATTGGAAGTGAAAGTAAGTAATTATCTCCCTTGTATTTCGAGTTCCAAATAAAAGTGAATGTTATTGTTTATATAAAAATTGGAAGTGAAATTAAGTAATTATCTCCCTTGCATTTCGAGTTCCAAATAAAAGTGAATGTTATTGTTTATATAAAATTTGGAAGTGAAAGTAAGTAATTATCTCCCTTGTATTTCGAGTTCCAAATAAAAGTGAATGTTATTGTTTATATAAAAATTGGAAGTGAAAGTAAGTAATTATCTCCCTTGTATTTCGAGTTCCAAATAAAAGTGAATGTTATTGTTTATATAAAGATTGGAAGTGAAAGTAAGTAATTATTTCCCTTGCATTTCGAGTTCAAAATAAAAGTGAATGTTATTGTTTATATAAAAATTGGAAGAGAAAGTAAGTAATTGTCTCCCTTGTATTTCGAGTTCCAAATAAAAGTGAATGTTATTGTTTATATAAAAATTGGAAGTGAAAGTAAGTAATTATCTCCCTTGTATTTCGAGTTCCAAATAAAAGTGAATGTTATTGTTTATACAAAAATTGGAAGTGAAAGTAAGTAATTATCTCCCTTGTATTTCGAGTTCCAAATAAAAGTGAATGTTATTGTTTATATAAAAATTGGAAGCGAAAATAAGTAATTATCTCCCTTGCATTTCGAGTTCCAAATAAAAGTGAATTTTATTGTTTATATAAAAATTGGAAGTGAAAGTAAGTAATTATCTCCCTTGCATTCCGAGTTCCAAATAAAAGTGAATGTTATTGTTTATATAAAAATTGGAAGTGAAAGTAAGTAATTATCTCCCTTGCATTTCGAGTTCCAAATAAAAGTGAATGTTATTGTTTATATAAAAATTGGAAGTGAAAGTAAGTAATTATCTCCCTTGCATTTCGAGTTCCAAATAAAAGTGAATGTTATTGTTTATATAAAAATTGGAAGTGAAAATAAGTAATAATCTCCCTTGCATTTCGAGTTCCAAATAAAAGTGAATTTTATTGTTTATATAAAAATTGGAAGTGAAAGTAAGTAATTATCTCCCTTGCATTTCGAGTTCCAAATAAAAGTGAATGTTATTGTTTATATAAAAATTGGAAGTGAAAGTAAGTAATTATCTCCCTTGTATTTCGAGTTCCAAATAAAAGTTAATGTTATTGTTTATATAAAAATTGGAAGTGAAAGTAAATAATAATCTCCCTTGTATTTCGAGTTCCAAATAAAAGTGAATGTTATTGTTTATATAAAAATTGGAAGTGAAAATAAGTAATTATCTTCCTTGTATTTTGAGTTCCAAATCAAAGTGAATGTTATTGTTTATATAAAAATTGGAAGTGAAAGTAAGTAATTATCTCCCTTGCATTTCGAGTTCCAAATAAAAGTGAATGTTATTGTTTATATAAACATTGGAAGTGAAAGTAAGTAATTATTTCCCTTGCATTTCGAGTTCAAAATAAAAGTGAATGTTATTGTTTATATAAAAATTGGAAGTGAAAGTAAGTAATTATCTCCCTTGTATTTCGAGTTCCAAATAAAAGTGAATGTTATTGTTTATATAAAAATTGGAAGTGAAAGTAAGTAATTATCTCCCTTGTATTTCGAGTTCCAAATAAAAGTGAATGTTATTGTTTATATAAAAATTGGAAGTGAAAATAAGTAATTATCTCCCTTGCATTTCGAGTTCCAAATAAAAGTGAATGTTATTGTTTATATAAAAATTGGAAGTGAAAGTAAGTAATTATCTCCCTAGTATTTCGAGTTCCAAATAAAAGTGAATGTTATTGTTTATATAAAAATTGGAAGTGAAAGTAAGTAATTATCTCCCTTGTATTTTGAGTTCCAAATAAAAGTGAATGTTATTGTTTATATAAAAATTGTAAGTGAAAGTAAGTAATTATCTCCCTTGTATTTCGAGTTCCAAATAAAAGTGAATGTTATTGTTTATATAAAAATTGGAAGTGAAAATAAGTAATTATCTCCCTTGTATTTCGAGTTCCAAATAAAAGTGAATGTTATTGTTTATATAAAAATTGGAAGTGAAAGTAAGTAATTATCTCCCTTGTATTTCGAGTTCCAAATAAAAGTGAATGTTATTGTTTATATAAGAATTGGAAGTGAAAGTAAGTAATTATCTCCCTTGTATTTCGAGTTCCAAATAAAAGTGAATGTTATTGTTTATATAAAAATTGGAAGTGAAAGTAAGTAATTATCTCCCTTGTATTTTGAGTTCCAAATAAAAGTGAATGTTATTGTTTATATAAAAATTGGAAGTGAAAGTGAGTAATTATCTCCCTTGTATTTCGAGTTCCAAATAAAAGTGAATGTTATTGTTTATATAAAAATTGGAAGTGAAAGTAAGTAATTATCTCCCTTGTATTTCGAGTTCCAAATAAAAGTGAATGTTATTGTTTATATAAAGATTTGAAGTGAAAGTAAGTAATTATCTCCCTTGCATTTCGAGTTCCAAATAAAAGTGAATGTTATTGTTTATATAAAAATTGGAAGTGAAAGTAAGTAATTATCTCCCTTGTATTTCGAGTTCCAAATAAAAGTGAATGTTATTGTTTATATAAAAATTGGAAGTGAAAGTAAGAAATTATCTCCCTTGTATTTCGAGTTCCAAATAAAAGTGAATGTTATTGTTTATATAAAAATTGGAAGTGAAAGTAAGTAATTATCTCCCTTGTATTTCGAGTTCCAAATAAAAGTGAATGTTATTGTTTATATAAAAATTGGAAGTGAAAATAAGAAATTATCTCCCTTGTATTTCGAGTTCCAAATAAAAGTGAATGTTATTGTTTATATAAAAATTGGAAGTGAAAGTAAGTAATTATCTCACTTGTATTTCGAGTTCCAAATAAAAGTGATTGTTATTGTTTATATAAAGATTAGAAAGTGAAAGTAAGTAATGATTTCCCTTGCATTTCTAGTTCAAAATAAAAGTGAATGTTATTGTTTATATAAAAATTGGAATGAAAGTAAGTAATTATCTCCCTTGTATTTCGAGTTCCAAATAAAAGTGAATGTTATTGTTTATATAAAAATTGGAAGTGAAAATAAGTAATAATCTCCCTTGCATTTCGAGTTCCAAATAAAAGTGAATTTTATTGTTTATATAAAAATTGGAAGTGAAAGTAAGTAATTATCTCCCTTGCATTTCGAGTTCCAAATAAAAGTGAATGTTATTGTTTATATAAAAATTGGAAGTGAAAGTAAGTAATTATCTCCCTTGTATTTCGAGTTCCAAATAAAAGTTAATGTTATTGTTTATATAAAAATTGGAAGTGAAAGTAAATAATAATCTCCCTTGTATTTCGAGTTCCAAATAAAAGTGAATGTTATTGTTTATATAAAAATTGGAAGTGAAAATAAGTAATTATCTTCCTTGTATTTTGAGTTCCAAATCAAAGTGAATGTTATTGTTTATATAAAAATTGGAAGTGAAAGTAAGTAATTATCTCCCTTGCATTTCGAGTTCCAAATAAAAGTGAATGTTATTGTTTATATAAACATTGGAAGTGAAAGTAAGTAATTATTTCCCTTGCATTTCGAGTTCAAAATAAAAGTGAATGTTATTGTTTATATAAAAATTGGAAGTGAAAGTAAGTAATTATCTCCCTTGTATTTCGAGTTCCAAATAAAAGTGAATGTTATTGTTTATATAAAAATTGGAAGTGAAAGTAAGTAATTATCTCCCTTGTATTTCGAGTTCCAAATAAAAGTGAATGTTATTGTTTATATAAAAATTGGAAGTGAAAATAAGTAATTATCTCCCTTGCATTTCGAGTTCCAAATAAAAGTGAATGTTATTGTTTATATAAAAATTGGAAGTGAAAGTAAGTAATTATCTCCCTAGTATTTCGAGTTCCAAATAAAAGTGAATGTTATTGTTTATATAAAAATTGGAAGTGAAAGTAAGTAATTATCTCCCTTGTATTTTGAGTTCCAAATAAAAGTGAATGTTATTGTTTATATAAAAATTGTAAGTGAAAGTAAGTAATTATCTCCCTTGTATTTCGAGTTCCAAATAAAAGTGAATGTTATTGTTTATATAAAAATTGGAAGTGAAAATAAGTAATTATCTCCCTTGTATTTCGAGTTCCAAATAAAAGTGAATGTTATTGTTTATATAAAAATTGGAAGTGAAAGTAAGTAATTATCTCCCTTGTATTTCGAGTTCCAAATAAAAGTGAATGTTATTGTTTATATAAGAATTGGAAGTGAAAGTAAGTAATTATCTCCCTTGTATTTCGAGTTCCAAATAAAAGTGAATGTTATTGTTTATATAAAAATTGGAAGTGAAAGTAAGTAATTATCTCCCTTGTATTTTGAGTTCCAAATAAAAGTGAATGTTATTGTTTATATAAAAATTGGAAGTGAAAGTGAGTAATTATCTCCCTTGTATTTCGAGTTCCAAATAAAAGTGAATGTTATTGTTTATATAAAAATTGGAAGTGAAAGTAAGTAATTATCTCCCTTGTATTTCGAGTTCCAAATAAAAGTGAATGTTATTGTTTATATAAAGATTTGAAGTGAAAGTAAGTAATTATCTCCCTTGCATTTCGAGTTCCAAATAAAAGTGAATGTTATTGTTTATATAAAAATTGGAAGTGAAAGTAAGTAATTATCTCCCTTGTATTTCGAGTGCCAAATAAAAGTGAATGTTATTGTTTATATAAAGATTGGAAGTGAAAGTAAGTAATTATTTCCCTTGCATTTCGAGTTCAAAATAAAAGTGAATGTTATTGTTTATATAAAAATTGGAAGTGAAAGTAAGTAATTATCTCCCTTGTATTTCGAGTTCCAAATAAAAGTGAATGTTATTGTTTATATAAAAATTGGAAGTGAAAGTAAGTAATTATCTCCCTTGTATTTCGAGTTCCAAATAAAAGTGAATGTTATTGTTTATATAAAAATTGGAAGTGAAAGTAAGTAATTATCTCCCTTGTATTTCGAGTTCCAAATAAAAGTGAATGTTATTGTTTATATAAAAATTGGAAGTGAAAGTAAGAAATTATCTCCCTTGTATTTCGAGTTCCAAATAAAAGTGAATGTTATTGTTTATATAAAAATTGGAAGTGAAAGTAAGTAATTATCTCCCTTGTATTTCGAGTTCCAAATAAAAGTGAATGTTATTGTTTATATAAAAATTGGAAGTGAAAATAAGAAATTATCTCCCTTGTATTTCGAGTTCCAAATAAAAGTGAATGTTATTGTTTATATAAAAATTGGAAGTGAAAGTAAGTAATTATCTCACTTGTATTTCGAGTTCCAAATAAAAGTGATTGTTATTGTTTATATAAAGATTAGAAAGTGAAAGTAAGTAATGATTTCCCTTGCATTTCTAGTTCAAAATAAAAGTGAATGTTATTGTTTATATAAAAATTGGAATGAAAGTAAGTAATTATCTCCCTTGTATTTCGAGTTCCAAATAAAAGTGAATGTTATTGTTTATATAAAAATTGGAAGTGAAAGTAAGTAATTATCTCCCTTGTATTTCGAGTTCCAAATAAAAGTTAATGTTATTGTTTATATAAAAATTGGAAGTGAAAGTAAGTAATTATCTCCCTTGTATTTCGAGTTCCAAATAAAAGTGAATGTTATTGTTTATATAAAAATTGGAAGTGAAAGTAAGTAATTATCTCCCTTGTATTTCGAGTTCCAAATAAAAGTGAATGTTATTGTTTATATAAAAATTGGAAGTGAAAGTAAGTAATTATCTCCCTTGTATTTTGAGTTCCAAATAAAAGTGAATGTTATTGTTTATATAAAAATTGGAAGTGAAAATAAGTAATTATCTCCCTTGCATTTCGAGTTCCAAATAAAAGTGAATTTTATTGTTTATATAAAAATTGGAAGTGAAAGTAAGTAATTATCTCCCTTGTATTTCGAGTTCCAAATAAAAGTGAATGTTATTTTTTATATAAAAATTGGAAGTGAAAGTAAGTAATTATCTCCCTTGTATTTCGAGTTCCAAATAAAAGTGAATCTTATTGTTTATATAAAAATTGGAAGTGAAAGTAAGTAATTATTTCACTTGCATTTCGAGTTCAAAATAAAAGTGAATGTTATTGTTTATATAAAAATTGGAAGTGAAAGTAAGTAATTATCTCCCTTGCATTTCGAGTTCCAAATAAAAGTGAATGTTATTGTTTATATAAAAATTGGAAGTGAAAGTAAGTAATTATCTCCCTTGTATTTCGAGTTCCAAATAAAAGTGAATGTTATTGTTTATATAAAAATTGGAAGTGAAAGTAAGTAATTATCTCCCTTGCATTTCGAGTTCCAAATAAAAGTGAATGTTATTGTTTATATAAAATTTGGAAGTGAAAGTAAGTAATTATCTCCCTTGTATTTCGAGTTCCAAATAAAAGTGAATGTTATTGTTTATATAAAAATTGGAAGTGAAAGTAAGTAATTATCTCCCTTGTATTTCGAGTTCCAAATAAAAGTGAATGTTATTGTTTATATAAAGATTGGAAGTGAAAGTAAGTAATTATTTCCCTTGCATTTCGAGTTCAAAATAAAAGTGAATGTTATTGTTTATATAAAAATTGGAAGAGAAAGTAAGTAATTGTCTCTCTTGTATTTCGAGTTCCAAATAAAAGTGAATGTTATTGTTTATATAAAAATTAGAAGTGAAAGTAAGTAATTATCTCCCTTGTATTTCGAGTTCCAAATAAAAGTGAATGTTATTGTTTATATAAAAATTGGAAGTGAAAGTAAGTAATTATCTCCCTTGTATTTCGAGTTCCAAATAAAAGTGAATGTTATTGTTTATATAAAAATTGGAAGTGAAAGTAAGTAATTATCTCCCTTGTATTTCGAGTTCCAAATAAAAGTGAATGTTATTGTTTATATAAAAATTGGAAGTGAAAGTAAGTAATTATCTCCCTTGTATTTCGAGTTCCAAATAAAAGTGAATGTTATTGTTTATATAAAAATTGGAAGTGAAAGTAAGTAATTATCTTCCTTGTATTTCGAGTTCCAAATAAAAGTGAATGTTATTGTTTATATAAAAATTGGAAGTGAAAGTAAGTAATTATCTCCCTTGTATTTCGAGTTCCAAATAAAAGTGAATGTTATTGTGTATATAAAAATTGGAAGTGAAAGTAAGTAATTATCTCCCTTGTATTTCGAGTTCCAAATAAAAGTGAATGTTATTGTTTATATAAAAATTGGAAGTGAAAGTAAGTAATTATCTCCCTTGTATTTCGAGTTCCAAATAAAAGTGAATGTTATTGTTTATATAAAAATTGGAAGTGAAAATAAGTAATTATCTCCCTTGCATTTCGAGTTCCAAATAAAAGTGAATGTTATTGTTTATATAAAAATTGGAAGTGAAAGTAAGTAATTATCTCCCTAGTATTTCGAGTTCCAAATAAAAGTGAATGTTATTGTTTATATAAAAATTGGAAGTGAAAGTAAGTAATTATCTCCCTTGTATTTTGAGTTCCAAATAAAAGTGAATGTTATTGTTTATATAAAAATTGTAAGTGAAAGTAAGTAATTATCTCCCTTGTATTTCGAGTTCCAAATAAAAGTGAATGTTATTGTTTATATAAAAATTGGAAGTGAAAATAAGTAATTATCTCCCTTGTATTTCGAGTTCCAAATAAAAGTGAATGTTATTGTTTATATAAAAATTGGAAGTGAAAGTAAGTAATTATCTCCCTTGTATTTCGAGTTCCAAATAAAAGTGAATGTTATTGTTTATATAAGAATTGGAAGTGAAAGTAAGTAATTATCTCCCTTGTATTTCGAGTTCCAAATAAAAGTGAATGTTATTGTTTATATAAAAATTGGAAGTGAAAGTAAGTAATTATCTCCCTTGTATTTTGAGTTCCAAATAAAAGTGAATGTTATTGTTTATATAAAAATTGGAAGTGAAAGTGAGTAATTATCTCCCTTGTATTTCGAGTTCCAAATAAAAGTGAATGTTATTGTTTATATAAAAATTGGAAGTGAAAGTAAGTAATTATCTCCCTTGTATTTCGAGTTCCAAATAAAAGTGAATGTTATTGTTTATATAAAGATTTGAAGTGAAAGTAAGTAATTATCTCCCTTGCATTTCGAGTTCCAAATAAAAGTGAATGTTATTGTTTATATAAAAATTGGAAGTGAAAGTAAGTAATTATCTCCCTTGTATTTCGAGTGCCAAATAAAAGTGAATGTTATTGTTTATATAAAGATTGGAAGTGAAAGTAAGTAATTATTTCCCTTGCATTTCGAGTTCAAAATAAAAGTGAATGTTATTGTTTATATAAAAATTGGAAGTGAAAGTAAGTAATTATCTCCCTTGTATTTCGAGTTCCAAATAAAAGTGAATGTTATTGTTTATATAAAAATTGGAAGTGAAAGTAAGTAATTATCTCCCTTGTATTTCGAGTTCCAAATAAAAGTGAATGTTATTGTTTATATAAAAATTGGAAGTGAAAGTAAGTAATTATCTCCCTTGTATTTCGAGTTCCAAATAAAAGTGAATGTTATTGTTTATATAAAAATTGGAAGTGAAAGTAAGAAATTATCTCCCTTGTATTTCGAGTTCCAAATAAAAGTGAATGTTATTGTTTATATAAAAATTGGAAGTGAAAGTAAGTAATTATCTCCCTTGTATTTCGAGTTCCAAATAAAAGTGAATGTTATTGTTTATATAAAAATTGGAAGTGAAAATAAGAAATTATCTCCCTTGTATTTCGAGTTCCAAATAAAAGTGAATGTTATTGTTTATATAAAAATTGGAAGTGAAAGTAAGTAATTATCTCACTTGTATTTCGAGTTCCAAATAAAAGTGATTGTTATTGTTTATATAAAGATTAGAAAGTGAAAGTAAGTAATGATTTCCCTTGCATTTCTAGTTCAAAATAAAAGTGAATGTTATTGTTTATATAAAAATTGGAATGAAAGTAAGTAATTATCTCCCTTGTATTTCGAGTTCCAAATAAAAGTGAATGTTATTGTTTATATAAAAATTGGAAGTGAAAGTAAGTAATTATCTCCCTTGTATTTCGAGTTCCAAATAAAAGTTAATGTTATTGTTTATATAAAAATTGGAAGTGAAAGTAAGTAATTATCTCCCTTGTATTTCGAGTTCCAAATAAAAGTGAATGTTATTGTTTATATAAAAATTGGAAGTGAAAGTAAGTAATTATCTCCCTTGTATTTCGAGTTCCAAATAAAAGTGAATGTTATTGTTTATATAAAAATTGGAAGTGAAAGTAAGTAATTATCTCCCTTGTATTTTGAGTTCCAAATAAAAGTGAATGTTATTGTTTATATAAAAATTGGAAGTGAAAATAAGTAATTATCTCCCTTGCATTTCGAGTTCCAAATAAAAGTGAATTTTATTGTTTATATAAAAATTGGAAGTGAAAGTAAGTAATTATCTCCCTTGTATTTCGAGTTCCAAATAAAAGTGAATGTTATTTTTTATATAAAAATTGGAAGTGAAAGTAAGTAATTATCTCCCTTGTATTTCGAGTTCCAAATAAAAGTGAATCTTATTGTTTATATAAAAATTGGAAGTGAAAGTAAGTAATTATTTCACTTGCATTTCGAGTTCAAAATAAAAGTGAATGTTATTGTTTATATAAAAATTGGAAGTGAAAGTAAGTAATTATCTCCCTTGCATTTCGAGTTCCAAATAAAAGTGAATGTTATTGTTTATATAAAAATTGGAAGTGAAAGTAAGTAATTATCTCCCTTGTATTTCGAGTTCCAAATAAAAGTGAATGTTATTGTTTATATAAAAATTGGAAGTGAAAGTAAGTAATTATCTCCCTTGCATTTCGAGTTCCAAATAAAAGTGAATGTTATTGTTTATATAAAATTTGGAAGTGAAAGTAAGTAATTATCTCCCTTGTATTTCGAGTTCCAAATAAAAGTGAATGTTATTGTTTATATAAAAATTGGAAGTGAAAGTAAGTAATTATCTCCCTTGTATTTCGAGTTCCAAATAAAAGTGAATGTTATTGTTTATATAAAGATTGGAAGTGAAAGTAAGTAATTATTTCTCTTGCATTTCGAGTTCAAAATAAAAGTGAATGTTATTGTTTATATAAAAATTGGAAGAGAAAGTAAGTAATTGTCTCTCTTGTATTTCGAGTTCCAAATAAAAGTGAATGTTATTGTTTATATAAAAATTAGAAGTGAAAGTAAGTAATTATCTCCCTTGTATTTCGAGTTCCAAATAAAAGTGAATGTTATTGTTTATATAAAAATTGGAAGTGAAAGTAAGTAATTATCTCCCTTGTATTTCGAGTTCCAAATAAAAGTGAATGTTATTGTTTATATAAAAATTGGAAGTGAAAGTAAGTAATTATCTCCCTTGTATTTCGAGTTCCAAATAAAAGTGAATGTTATTGTTTATATAAAAATTGGAAGTGAAAGTAAGTAATTATCTCCCTTGTATTTCGAGTTCCAAATAAAAGTGAATGTTATTGTTTATATAAAAATTGGAAGTGAAAGTAAGTAATTATCTTCCTTGTATTTCGAGTTCCAAATAAAAGTGAATGTTATTGTTTATATAAAAATTGGAAGTGAAAGTAAGTAATTATCTCCCTTGTATTTCGAGTTCCAAATAAAAGTGAATGTTATTGTGTATATAAAAATTGGAAGTGAAAGTAAGTAATTATCTCCCTTGTATTTCGAGTTCCAAATAAAAGTGAATGTTATTGTTTATATAAAAATTGGAAGTGAAAGTAAGTAATTATCTCCCTTGTATTTCGAGTTCCAAATAAAAGTGAATGTTATTGTTTATATAAAAATTGGAAGTGAAAGTAAGTAATTATCTCCCTTGTATTTCGAGTTCCAAATAAAAGTGATTGTTATTGTTTATATAAAGATTAGAAAGTGAAAGTAAGTAATGATTTCCCTTGCATTTCGAGTTCAAAATAAAAGTGAATGTTATTGTTTATATAAAAATTGGAAGTGAAAGTAAGTAATTATCTCCCTTGTATTTCGAGTTCCAAATAAAAGTGAATGTTATTGTTTATATAAAAATTGGAAGTGAAAGTAAGTAATTATCTCCCTTGTATTTCGAGTTCCAAATAAAAGTTAATGTTATTGTTTATATAAAAATTGGAAGTGAAAGTAAGTAATTATCTCCCTTGTATTTCGAGTTCCAAATAAAAGTGAATGTTATTGTTTATATAAAAATTGGAAGTGAAAGTAAGTAATTATCTCCCTTGTATTTCGAGTTCCAAATAAAAGTGAATGTTATTGTTTATATAAAAATTGGAAGTGAAAGTAAGTAATTATCTCCCTTGTATTTTGAGTTCCAAATAAAAGTGAATGTTATTGTTTATATAAAAATTGGAAGTGAAAATAAGTAATTATCTCCCTTGCATTTCGAGTTCCAAATAAAAGTGAATGTTATTTTTTATATAAAAATTGGAAGTGAAAGTAAGTAATTATCTCCCTTGCATTTCGAGTTACAAATAAAAGTGAATGTTATTGTTTATATAAAAATTGGA
Source organism: Sepiola atlantica (assembly GCA_963556195.1). Taxonomy (NCBI): domain Eukaryota; kingdom Metazoa; phylum Mollusca; class Cephalopoda; order Sepiida; family Sepiolidae; genus Sepiola; species Sepiola atlantica. The sequence goes on along the minus strand of OY744534.1, from coordinate 85,053,640 downwards.
AGTGAAAGTAAGTAATTATCTCCCTTGCATTTCGAGTTCCAAATAAAAGTGAATGTTATTGTTTATATAAAAATTGGAAGTGAAAATAAGTAATTATCTCCCTTGCATTTCGAGTTCCAAATAAAAGTAAATTTTATTGTTTATATAAAAATTGGAAGTGAAAGTAAGTAATTATCTCCCTCGCCTTTCGAGTTCCAAATAAAAGTGAATGTTATTGTTTATATAAAAATTGGAAGTGAAAGTAAGTAATTATCTCCCTTGCATTTCGAGTTCCAAATAAAAGTGAATGTTATTGTTTATATAAAAATTGGAAGTGAAAGTAAGTAATTATCTCCCTCGTATTTCGAGTTCCAAATAAAAGTTAATGTTATTGTTTGTATAAAAATTGGAAGTGAAAGTAAGTAATTATCTCCCTTGTATTTCGAGTTCCAAATAAAAGTGAATGTTATTGTTTATATAAAAATTGGAAGTGAAAGTAAGTAATTATCTCCCTTGTATTTCGAGTTCCAAATAAAAGTGAATGTTATTGTTTGTATAAAAATTGGAAGTGAAAGTAAGTAATTATCTCCCTTGTATTTCGAGTTCCAAATAAAAGTGAATCTTATTGTTTATATCAAAATTGGAAGTGAAAGTAAGTAATTATTTCACTTGCATTTCGAGTTCAAAATAAAAGTGAATGTTATAGTTTATATAAAAATTGGAAGTGAAAGTAAGTAATTATCTCCCTTGTATTTCGAGTTCCAAATAAAAGTGAATGTTATTGTTTATATAAAAATTGGAAGTGAAAGTAAGTAATTATCTCCCTTGTATTTCGAGTTCCAAATAAAAGTGAATGTTATTGTTTATATAAAAATTGGAAGTGAAAGTAAGTAATTATCTCCCTTGCATTTCGAGTTCCAAATAAAAGTGAATGTTATTGTTTATATAAAATTTGGAAGTGAAAGTAAGTAATTATCTCCCTTGTATTTCGAGTTCCAAATAAAAGTGAATGTTATTGTTTATATAAAAATTGGAAGTGAAAGTAAGTAATTATCTCCCTTGTATTTCGAGTTCCAAATAAAAGTGAATGTTATTGTTTATATAAAGATTGGAAGTGAAAGTAAGTAATTATTTCCCTTGCATTTCGAGTTCAAAATAAAAGTGAATGTTATTGTTTATATAAAAATTGGAAGAGAAAGTAAGTAATTGTCTCTCTTGTATTTCGAGTTCCAAATAAAAGTGAATGTTATTGTTTATATAAAAATTAGAAGTGAAAGTAAGTAATTATCTCCCTTGTATTTCGAGATCCAAATAAAAGTGAATGTTATTGTTTATATAAAAATTGGAAGTGAAAGTAAGTAATTATCTCCCTTGTATTTCGAGTTCCAAATAAAAGTGAATGTTATTGTTTATATAAAAATTGGAAGTGAAAGTAAGTAATTATCTCCCTTGTATTTCGAGTTCCAAATAAAAGTGAATGTTATTGTTTATATAAAAATTGGAAGTGAAAGTAAGTAATTATCTCCCTTGTATTTCGAGTTCCAAATAAAAGTGAATGTTATTGTTTATATAAAAATTGGAAGTGAAAGTAAGTAATTATCTTCCTTGTATTTCGAGTTCCAAATAAAAGTGAATGTTATTGTTTATATAAAAATTGGAAGTGAAAGTAAGTAATTATCTCCCTTGTATTTCGAGTTCCAAATAAAAGTGAATGTTATTGTGTATATAAAAATTGGAAGTGAAAGTAAGTAATTATCTCCCTTGTATTTCGAGTTCCAAATAAAAGTGAATGTTATTGTTTATATAAAAATTGGAAGTGAAAGTAAGTAATTATCTCCCTTGTATTTCGAGTTCCAAATAAAAGTGAATGTTATTGTTTATATAAAAATTGGAAGTGAAAGTAAGTAATTATCTCCCTTGTATTTTGAGTTCCAAATAAAAGTGAATGTTATTGTTTATATAAAAATTGGAAGTGAAAGTAAGTAATTATCTCCCTTGTATTTCGAGTTCCAAATAAAAGTGAATGTTATTGTTTAAATAAGAATTGGAAGTGAAAGTAAGTAATTATCTCCCTTGTATTTCGAGTTCCAAATAAAAGTGAATGTTATTGTTTATATAAGAATTGGAAGTGAAAGTAAGTAATTATCTCCCTTGTATTTTGAGTTCCAAATAAAAGTGAATGTTATTGTTTATATAAAAATTGGAAGTGAAAATAAGTAATTATCTCCCTTGCATTTCGAGTTCCAAATAAAAGTGAATTTTATTGTTTATATAAAAATTGGAAGTGAAAGTAAGTAATTATCTCCCTTGTATTTCGAGTTCCAAATAAAAGTGAATGTTATTTTTTATATAAAAATTGGAAGTGAAAGTAAGTAATTATCTCCCTTGCATTTCGAGTTACAAATACAAGTGAATGTTATTGTTTATATAAAAATTGGAAGTGAAAATAAGTAATGATCTCCCTTGCATTTCGAGTTCCAAATAAAAGTAAATTTTATTGTTTATATAAAAATTGGAAGTGAAAGTAAGTAATTATCTCCCTCGCATTTCGAGTTCCAAATAAAAGTGAATGTTATTGTTTATATAAAAATTGGAAGTGAAAGTAAGTAATTATCTCCCTTGCATTTCGAGTTTCAAATAAAAGTGAATGTTATTGTTTATATAAAAATTGGAAGTGAAAGTAAGTAATTATCTCCCTCGTATTTCGAGTTCCAAATAAAAGTTAATGTTATTGTTTGTATAAAAATTGGAAGTGAAAGTAAGTAATTATCTCCCTTGTATTTCGAGTTCCAAATAAAAGTGAATGTTATTGTTTATATAAAAATTGGAAGTGAAAGTAAGTAATTATCTCCCTTGTATTTCGAGTTCCAAATAAAAGTGAATGTTATTGTTTGTATAAAAATTGGAAGTGAAAGTAAGTAATTATCTCCCTTGTATTTCGAGTTCCAAATAAAAGTGAATGTTATTGTTTATATAAAAATTGGAAGTGAAAGAAAGTAATTATTTCCCTTGCATTTCGAGTTCAAAATAAAAGTGAATGTTATTGTTTATATAAAAATTGGAAGTGAAAGTAAGTAATTATCTCCCTTGTATTTCGAGTTCCAAATAAAAGTGAATATTATTGTTTATATAAAAATTGGAAGTGAAAGTAAGTAATTATCTCCCTTGTATTTCGAGTTCCAAATAAAAGTGAATGTTATTGTTTAAATAAGAATTGGAAGTGAAAGTAAGTAATTATCTTCCTTGTATTTCGAGTTCCAAATAAAAGTGAATGTTATTGTTTATATAAAAATTGGCAGTGAAAGTAAGTAATTATCTCCCTTGTATTTTGAGTTCCAAATAAAAGTGAATGTTATTGTTTATATAAAAATTGGAAGTGAAAGTAAGTAATTATCTCCCTTGCATTTCGAGTTCCAAATAAAAGTGAATGTTATTGTTTATATAAAAATTGGAAGTGAAAATAAGTAATTATCTCCCTTGCATTTCGAGTTCCAAATAAAAGTAAATTTTATTGTTTATATAAAAATTGGAAGTGAAAGTAAGTAATTATCTCCCTCGCATTTCGAGTTCCAAATAAAAGTGAATGTTATTGTTTATATAAAAATTGGAAGTGAAAGTAAGTAATTATCTCCCTTGCATTTCGAGTTCCAAATAAAAGTGAATGTTATTGTTTATATAAAAATTGGAAGTGAAAGTAAGTAATTATCTCCCTCGTATTTCGAGTTCCAAATAAAAGTTAATGTTATTGTTTGTATAAAAATTGGAAGTGAAAGTAAGTAATTATCTCCCTTGTATTTCGAGTTCCAAATAAAAGTGAATGTTATTGTTTATATAAAAATTGGAAGTGAAAGTAAGTAATTATCTCCCTTGTATTTCGAGTTCCAAATAAAAGTGAATGTTATTGTTTGTATAAAAATTGGAAGTGAAAGTAAGTAATTATCTCCCTTGTATTTCGAGTTCCAAATAAAAGTGAATCTTATTGTTTATATAAAAATTGGAAGTGAAAGTAAGTAATTATTTCCCTTGCATTTCGAGTTCAAAATAAAAGTGAATGTTATTGTTTATATAAAAATTGGAAGTAAAAGTAAGTAATTATCTCCCTTGTATTTCGAGTTCCAAATAAAAGTGAATGTTATTGTTTATATAAAAATTGGAAGTGAAAGTAAGTAATTATCTCCCTTGTATTTCGAGTTCCAAATAAAAGTGAATGTTATTGTTTATATAAAAATTGGAAGTGAAAGTAAGTAATTATCTCCCTTGCATTTCGAGTTCCAAATAAAAGTGAATGTTATTGTTTATATAAAATTTGGAAGTGAAAGTAAGTAATTATCTCCCTTGTATTTCGAGTTCCAAATAAAAGTGAATGTTATTGTTTATATAAAAATTGGAAGTGAAAGTAAGTAATTATCTCCCTTGTATTTCGAGTTCCAAATAAAAGTGAATGTTATTGTTTATATAAAAATTGGAAGTGAAAGTAAGTAATTATCTCCCTTGTATTTCGAGTTCCAAATAAAAGTGAATGTTATTGTTTATATAAAAATTGGAAGTGAAAGTAAGTAATTATCTCCCTTGTATTTCGAGTTCCAAATAAAAGTGAATGTTATTGTTTATATAAAAATTGGAAGTGAAAGTAAGTAATTATCTCCCTTGTATTTCGAGTTCCAAATAAAAGTGAATGTTATTGTTTATATAAAAATTGGAAGTGAAAGTAAGTAATTATCTCCCTTGTATTTCGAGTTCCAAATAAAAGTGAATGTTATTGTTTAAATAAAAATTGGAAGTGAAAGTAAGTAATTATCTCCCTTGTATTTCGAGTTCCAAATAAAAGTGAATGTTATTGTTTATATAAAAATTGGAAGTGAAAGTAAGTAATTATCTCCCTTGTATTTCGAGTTCCAAATAAAAGTGAATGTTATTGTTTATATAAAAATTGGAAGTGAAAGTAAGTAATTATCTCCCTTGCATTTCGAGTTCCAAATAAAAGTGAATGTTATTGTTTATATAAAAATTGGAAGTGAAAGTAAGTAATTATCTCCCTTGTATTTCGAGTTCCAAATAAAAGTGAATGTTATTGTTTATATAAAAATTGGAAGTGAAAGAAAGTAATTATCTCCCTTGTATTTCGAGTTCCAAATAAAAGTGAATGTTATTGTTTATATAAAAATTGGAAGTGAAAGTAAGTAATTATCTCCCTTGTATTTCGAGTTCCAAATAAAAGTGAATGTTATTGTTTATATAAAAATTGGAAGTGAAAGTAAGTAATTATCTCCCTTGTATTTCGAGTTCCAAATAAAAGTGAATGTTATTGTGTATATAAAAATTGGAAGTGAAAGTAAGTAATTATCTCCCTTGTATTTCGAGTTCCAAATAAAAGTGAATGTTATTGTTTATATAAAAATTGGAAGTGAAAGTAAGTAATTATCTCCCTTGTATTTCGAGTTCCAAATAAAAGTGAATGTTATTGTTTATATAAAAATTGGAAGTGAAAGTAAGTAATTATCTCCCTTGTATTTCGAGTTCCAAATAAAAGTGAATGTTATTGTTTATATAAGAATTGGAAGTGAAAGTAAGTAATTATCTGCCTTGTATTTCGAGTTCCAAATAAAAGTGAATGTTATTGTTTATATAAAAATTGGAAGTGAAAGTAAGTAATTATCTCCCTTGTATTTTGAGTTCCAAATAAAAGTGAATGTTATTGTTTATATAAAAATTGGAAGTGAAAGTGAGTAATTATCTCCCTTGTATTTCGAGTTCCAAATAAAAGTGAATGTTATTGTTTATATAAAAATTGGAAGTGAAAGTAAGTAATTATCTCCCTTGTATTTCGAGTTCCAAATAAAAGTGAATGTTATTGTTTATATAAAGATTTGAAGTGAAAGTAAGTAATTATCTCCCTTGCATTTCGAGTTCCAAATAAAAGTGAATGTTATTGTTTATATAAAAATTGGAAGTGAAAGTAAGTAATTATCTCCCTTGTATTTCGAGTTCCAAATAAAAGTGAATGTTATTGTTTATATAAAGATTGGAAGTGAAAGTAAGTAATTATTTCCCTTGCATTTCGAGTTCAAAATAAAAGTGAATGTTATTGTTTATATAAAAATTGGAAGTGAAAGTAAGTAATTATCTCCCTTGTATTTCGAGTTCCAAATAAAAGTGAATGTTATTGTTTGTATAAAAATTGGAAGTGAAAGTAAGTAATTATCTCCCTTGTATTTCGAGTTCCAAATAAAAGTGAATCTTATTGTTTATATAAAAATTGGAAGTGAAAGTAAGTAATTATTTCCCTTGCATTTCGAGTTCAAAATAAAAGTGAATGTTATTGTTTATATAAAAATTGGAAGTGAAAGTAAGTAATTATCTCCCTTGTATTTCGAGTTCCAAATAAAAGTGAATGTTATTGTTTATATAAAAATTGGAAGTGAAAGTAAGTAATTATCTCCCTTGTATTTCGAGTTCCAAATAAAAGTGAATGTTATTGTTTATATAAAAATTGGAAGTGAAAGTAAGTAATTATCTCCCTTGCATTTCGTGTTCCAAATAAAAGTGAATGTTATTGTTTATATAAAATTTGGAAGTGAAAGTAAGTAATTATCTCCCTTGTATTTCGAGTTCCAAATAAAAGTGAATGTTATTGTTTATATAAAAATTGGAAGTGAAAGTAAGTAATTATCTCCCTTGTATTTCGAGTTCCAAATAAAAGTGAATGTTATTGTTTATATAAAGATTGGAAGTGAAAGTAAGTAATTATTTCCCTTGCATTTCGAGTTCAAAATAAAAGTGAATGTTATTGTTTATATAAAAATTGGAAGAGAAAGTAAGTAATTGTCTCTCTTGTATTTCGAGTTCCAAATAAAAGTGAATGTTATTGTTTATATAAAAATTGGAAGTGAAAGTAAGTAATTATCTCCCTTGTATTTCGAGTTCCAAATAAAAGTGAATGTTATTGTTTATATAAAAATTGGAAGTGAAAGTAAGTAATTATCTCCCTTGTATTTCGAGTTCCAAATAAAAGTGAATGTTATTGTTTATATAAAAATTGGAAGTGAAAGTAAGTAATTATCTCCCTTGTATTTCGAGTTCCAAATAAAAGTGAATGTTATTGTTTATATAAAAATTGGAAGTGAAAGTAAGTAATTATCTCCCTAGTATTTCGAGTTCCAAATAAAAGTGAATGTTATTGTTTATATAAAAATTGGAAGTGAAAGTAAGTAATTATCTCCCTTGTATTTCGAGTTCCAAATAAAAGTGAATGTTATTGTTTATATAAAAATTGGAAGTGAAAGTAAGTAATTATCTCCCTTGTATTTCGAGTTCCAAATAAAAGTGAATGTTATTGTTTAAATAAAAATTGGAAGTGAAAGTAAGTAATTATCTCCCTTGTATTTCGAGTTCCAAATAAAAGTGAATGTTATTGTTTATATAAAAATTGGAAGTGAAAGTAAGTAATTATCTCCCTTGTATTTCGAGTTCCAAATAAAAGTGAATGTTATTGTTTATATAAAAATTGGAAGTGAAAGTAAGTAATTATCTCCCTTGCATTTCGAGTTCCAAATAAAAGTGAATGTTATTGTTTATATAAAAATTGGAAGTGAAAGTAAGTAATTATCTCCCTTGTATTTCGAGTTCCAAATAAAAGTGAATGTTATTGTTTATATAAAAATTGGAAGTGAAAGAAAGTAATTATCTCCCTTGTATTTCGAGTTCCAAATAAAAGTGAATGTTATTGTTTATATAAAAATTGGAAGTGAAAGTAAGTAATTATCTCCCTTGTATTTCGAGTTCCAAATAAAAGTGAATGTTATTGTTTATATAAAAATTGGAAGTGAAAGTAAGTAATTATCTCCCTTGTATTTCGAGTTCCAAATAAAAGTGAATGTTATTGTGTATATAAAAATTGGAAGTGAAAGTAAGTAATTATCTCCCTTGTATTTCGAGTTCCAAATAAAAGTGAATGTTATTGTTTATATAAAAATTGGAAGTGAAAGTAAGTAATTATCTCCCTTGTATTTCGAGTTCCAAATAAAAGTGAATGTTATTGTTTATATAAAAATTGGAAGTGAAAGTAAGTAATTATCTCCCTTGTATTTCGAGTTCCAAATAAAAGTGAATGTTATTGTTTATATAAGAATTGGAAGTGAAAGTAAGTAATTATCTCCCTTGTATTTCGAGTTCCAAATAAAAGTGAATGTTATTGTTTATATAAAAATTGGAAGTGAAAGTAAGTAATTATCTCCCTTGTATTTTGAGTTCCAAATAAAAGTGAATGTTATTGTTTATATAAAAATTGGAAGTGAAAGTGAGTAATTATCTCCCTTGTATTTCGAGTTCCAAATAAAAGTGAATGTTATTGTTTATATAAAAATTGGAAGTGAAAGTAAGTAATTATCTCCCTTGTATTTCGAGTTCCAAATAAAAGTGAATGTTATTGTTTATATAAAGATTTGAAGTGAAAGTAAGTAATTATCTCCCTTGCATTTCGAGTTCCAAATAAAAGTGAATGTTATTGTTTATATAAAAATTGGAAGTGAAAGTAAGTAATTATCTCCCTTGTATTTCGAGTTCCAAATAAAAGTGAATGTTATTGTTTATATAAAGATTGGAAGTGAAAGTAAGTAATTATTTCCCTTGCATTTCGAGTTCAAAATAAAAGTGAATGTTATTGTTTATATAAAAATTGGAAGTGAAAGTAAGTAATTATCTCCCTTGTATTTCGAGTTCCAAATAAAAGTGAATGTTATTGTTTATATAAAAATTGGAAGTGAAAGTAAGTAATTATCTCCCTTGTATTTCGAGTTCCAAATAAAAGTGAATGTTATTGTTTATATAAAAATTGGAAGTGAAAGTAAGTAATTATCTCCCTTGTATTTCGAGTTCCAAATAAAAGTGAATGTTATTGTTTATATAAAAATTGGAAGTGAAAGTAAGAAATTATCTCCTTTGTATTTCGAGTTCCAAATAAAAGTGAATGTTATTGTTTATATAAAAATTGGAAGTGAAAGTAAGTAATTATCTCCCTTGTATTTCGAGTTCCAAATAAAAGTAAATGTTATTGTTTATATAAAAATTGGAAGTGAAAATAAGAAATTATCTCCCTTGTATTTCGAGTTCCAAATAAAAGTGAATGTTATTGTTTATATAAAAATTGGAAGTGAAAGTAAGTAATTATCTCACTTGTATTTCGAGTTCCAAATAAAAGTGATTGTTATTGTTTATATAAAGATTAGAAAGTGAAAGTAAGTAATGATTTCCCTTGCATTTCGAGTTCAAAATAAAAGTGAATGTTATTGTTTATATAAAAATTGGAAGTGAAAGTAAGTAATTATCTCCCTTGTATTTCGAGTTCCAAATAAAAGTGAATGTTATTGTTTATATAAAAATTGGAAGTGAAAGTAAGTAATTATCTCCCTTGTATTTCGAGTTCCAAATAAAAGTGAATGTTATTGTTTATATAAAAATTGGAAGTGAAAGTAAGTAATTATCTCCCTTGTATTTCGAGTTCCAAATAAAAGTGAATGTTATTGTTTATATAAAAATTGGAAGTGAAAGTAAGTAATTATCTCCCTTGTATTTCGAGTTCCAAATAAAAGTGAATGTTATTGTTTATATAAAAATTGGAAGTGAAAGTAAGTAATTATCTCCCTTGTATTTTGAGTTCCAAATAAAAGTGAATGTTATTGTTTATATAAAAATTGGAAGTGAAAATAAGTAATTATCTCCCTTGCATTTCGAGTTCCAAATAAAAGTGAATTTTATTGTTTATATAAAAATTGGAAGTGAAAGTAAGTAATTATCTCCCTTGTATTTCGAGTTCCAAATAAAAGTGAATGTTATTGTTTATATAAAAATTGGAAGTGAAAGTAAGTAATTATCTCCCTTGCATTTCGAGTTACAAATAAAAGTGAATGTTATTGTTTATATAAAAATTGGAAGTGAAAGTAAGTAATTATCTCCCTTGCATTTCGAGTTCCAAATAAAAGTGAATGTTATTGTTTATATAAAAATTGGAAGTGAAAATAAGTAATTATCTCCCTTGCATTTCGAGTTCCAAATAAAAGTAAATTTTATTGTTTATATAAAAATTGGAAGTGAAAGTAAGTAATTATCTCCCTCGCATTTCGAGTTCCAAATAAAAGTGAATGTTATTGTTTATATAAAAATTGGAAGTGAAAGTAAGTAATTATCTCCCTTGCATTTCGAGTTCCAAATAAAAGTGAATGTTATTGTTTATATAAAAATTGGAAGTGAAAGTAAGTAATTATCTCCCTCGTATTTCGAGTTCCAAATAAAAGTTAATGTTATTGTTTGTATAAAAATTGGAAGTGAAAGTAAGTAATTATCTCCCTTGTATTTCGAGTTCCAAATAAAAGTGAATGTTATTGTTTATATAAAAATTGGAAGTGAAAGTAAGTAATTATGTCCCTTGTATTTCGAGTTCCAAATAAAAGTGAATGTTATTGTTTGTATAAAAATTGGAAGTGAAAGTAAGTAATTATCTCCCTTGTATTTCGAGTTCCAAATAAAAGTGAATGTTATTGTTTATATAAAGATTGGAAGTGAAAGTAAGTAATTATTTCCCTTGCATTTCGAGTTCAAAATAAAAGTGAATGTTATTGTTTATATAAAAATTGGAAGAGAAAGTAAGTAATTGTCTCTCTTGTATTTCGAGTTCCAAATAAAAGTGAATGTTATTGTTTATATAAAAATTGGAAGTGAAAGTAAGTAATTATCTCCCTTGTATTTCGAGTTCCAAATAAAAGTGAATGTTATTGTTTATATAAAAATTGGAAGTGAAAGTAAGTAATTATCTCCCTTGTATTTCGAGTTCCAAATAAAAGTGAATGTTATTGTTTATATAAAAATTGGAAGTGAAAGTAAGTAATTATCTCCCTTGTATTTCGAGTTCCAAATAAAAGTGAATGTTATTGTTTATATAAAAATTGGAAGTGAAAGTAAGTAATTATCTCCCTAGTATTTCGAGTTCCAAATAAAAGTGAATGTTATTGTTTATATAAAAATTGGAAGTGAAAGTAAGTAATTATCTCCCTTGTATTTCGAGTTCCAAATAAAAGTGAATGTTATTGTTTATATAAAAATTGGAAGTGAAAGTAAGTAATTATCTCCCTTGTATTTCGAGTTCCAAATAAAAGTGAATGTTATTGTTTAAATAAAAATTGGAAGTGAAAGTAAGTAATTATCTCCCTTGTATTTCGAGTTCCAAATAAAAGTGAATGTTATTGTTTATATAAAAATTGGAAGTGAAAGTAAGTAATTATCTCCCTTGTATTTCGAGTTCCAAATAAAAGTGAATGTTATTGTTTATATAAAAATTGGAAGTGAAAGTAAGTAATTATCTCCCTTGCATTTCGAGTTCCAAATAAAAGTGAATGTTATTGTTTATATAAAAATTGGAAGTGAAAGTAAGTAATTATCTCCCTTGTATTTCGAGTTCCAAATAAAAGTGAATGTTATTGTTTATATAAAAATTGGAAGTGAAAGAAAGTAATTATCTCCCTTGTATTTCGAGTTCCAAATAAAAGTGAATGTTATTGTTTATATAAAAATTGGAAGTGAAAGTAAGTAATTATCTCCCTTGTATTTCGAGTTCCAAATAAAAGTGAATGTTATTGTTTATATAAAAATTGGAAGTGAAAGTAAGTAATTATCTCCCTTGTATTTCGAGTTCCAAATAAAAGTGAATGTTATTGTGTATATAAAAATTGGAAGTGAAAGTAAGTAATTATCTCCCTTGTATTTCGAGTTCCAAATAAAAGTGAATGTTATTGTTTATATAAAAATTGGAAGTGAAAGTAAGTAATTATCTCCCTTGTATTTCGAGTTCCAAATAAAAGTGAATGTTATTGTTTATATAAAAATTGGAAGTGAAAGTAAGTAATTATCTCCCTTGTATTTCGAGTTCCAAATAAAAGTGAATGTTATTGTTTATATAAGAATTGGAAGTGAAAGTAAGTAATTATCTCCCTTGTATTTCGAGTTCCAAATAAAAGTGAATGTTATTGTTTATATAAAAATTGGAAGTGAAAGTAAGTAATTATCTCCCTTGTATTTTGAGTTCCAAATAAAAGTGAATGTTATTGTTTATATAAAAATTGGAAGTGAAAGTGAGTAATTATCTCCCTTGTATTTCGAGTTCCAAATAAAAGTGAATGTTATTGTTTATATAAAAATTGGAAGTGAAAGTAAGTAATTATCTCCCTTGTATTTCGAGTTCCAAATAAAAGTGAATGTTATTGTTTATATAAAGATTTGAAGTGAAAGTAAGTAATTATCTCCCTTGCATTTCGAGTTCCAAATAAAAGTGAATGTTATTGTTTATATAAAAATTGGAAGTGAAAGTAAGTAATTATCTCCCTTGTATTTCGAGTTCCAAATAAAAGTGAATGTTATTGTTTATATAAAGATTGGAAGTGAAAGTAAGTAATTATTTCCCTTGCATTTCGAGTTCAAAATAAAAGTGAATGTTATTGTTTATATAAAAATTGGAAGTGAAAGTAAGTAATTATCTCCCTTGTATTTCGAGTTCCAAATAAAAGTGAATGTTATTGTTTATATAAAAATTGGAAGTGAAAGTAAGTAATTATCTCCCTTGTATTTCGAGTTCCAAATAAAAGTGAATGTTATTGTTTATATAAAAATTGGAAGTGAAAGTAAGTAATTATCTCCCTTGTATTTCGAGTTCCAAATAAAAGTGAATGTTATTGTTTATATAAAAATTGGAAGTGAAAGTAAGAAATTATCTCCCTTGTATTTCGAGTTCCAAATAAAAGTGAATGTTATTGTTTATATAAAAATTGGAAGTGAAAGTAAGTAATTATCTCCCTTGTATTTCGAGTTCCAAATAAAAGTAAATGTTATTGTTTATATAAAAATTGGAAGTGAAAATAAGAAATTATCTCCCTTGTATTTCGAGTTCCAAATAAAAGTGAATGTTATTGTTTATATAAAAATTGGAAGTGAAAGTAAGTAATTATCTCACTTGTATTTCGAGTTCCAAATAAAAGTGATTGTTATTGTTTATATAAAGATTAGAAAGTGAAAGTAAGTAATGATTTCCCTTGCATTTCGAGTTCAAAATAAAAGTGAATGTTATTGTTTATATAAAAATTGGAAGTGAAAGTAAGTAATTATCTCCCTTGTATTTCGAGTTCCAAATAAAAGTGAATGTTATTGTTTATATAAAAATTGGAAGTGAAAGTAAGTAATTATCTCCCTTGTATTTCGAGTTCCAAATAAAAGTGAATGTTATTGTTTATATAAAAATTGGAAGTGAAAGTAAGTAATTATCTCCCTTGTATTTCGAGTTCCAAATAAAAGTGAATGTTATTGTTTATATAAAAATTGGAAGTGAAAGTAAGTAATTATCTCCCTTGTATTTCGAGTTCCAAATAAAAGTGAATGTTATTGTTTATATAAAAATTGGAAGTGAAAGTAAGTAATTATCTCCCTTGTATTTTGAGTTCCAAATAAAAGTGAATGTTATTGTTTATATAAAAATTGGAAGTGAAAATAAGTAATTATCTCCCTTGCATTTCGAGTTCCAAATAAAAGTGAATTTTATTGTTTATATAAAAATTGGAAGTGAAAGTAAGTAATTATCTCCCTTGTATTTCGAGTTCCAAATAAAAGTGAATGTTATTGTTTATATAAAAATTGGAAGTGAAAGTAAGTAATTATCTCCCTTGCATTTCGAGTTACAAATAAAAGTGAATGTTATTGTTTATATAAAAATTGGAAGTGAAAGTAAGTAATTATCTCCCTTGCATTTCGAGTTCCAAATAAAAGTGAATGTTATTGTTTATATAAAAATTGGAAGTGAAAATAAGTAATTATCTCCCTTGCATTTCGAGTTCCAAATAAAAGTAAATTTTATTGTTTATATAAAAATTGGAAGTGAAAGTAAGTAATTATCTCCCTCGCATTTCGAGTTCCAAATAAAAATGAATGTTATTGTTTATATAAAAATTGGAAGTGAAAGTAAGTAATTATCTCCCTTGCATTTCGAGTTCCAAATAAAAGTGAATGTTATTGTTTATATAAAAATTGGAAGTGAAAGTAAGTAATTATCTCCCTCGTATTTCGAGTTCCAAATAAAAGTTAATGTTATTGTTTGTATAAAAATTGGAAGTGAAAGTAAGTAATTATCTCCCTTGTATTTCGAGTTCCAAATAAAAGTGAATGTTATTGTTTATATAAAAATTGGAAGTGAAAGTAAGTAATTATGTCCCTTGTATTTCGAGTTCCAAATAAAAGTGAATGTTATTGTTTGTATAAAAATTGGAAGTGAAAGTAAGTAATTATCTCCCTTGTATTTCGAGTTCCAAATAAAAGTGAATCTTATTGTTTATATAAAAATTGGAAGTGAAAGTAAGTAATTATTTCCCTTGCATTTCGAGTTCAAAATAAAAGTGAATGTTATTGTTTATATAAAAATTGGAAGTGAAAGTAAGTAATTATCTCCCTTGTATTTCGAGTTCCAAATAAAAGTGAATGTTATTGTTTATATAAAAATTGGAAGTGAAAGTAAGTAATTATCTCCCTTGTATTTCGAGTTCCAAATAAAAGTGAATGTTATTGTTTATATAAAAATTGGAAGTGAAAGTAAGTAATTATCTCCCTTGCATTTCGAGTTCCAAATAAAAGTGAATGTTATTGTTTATATAAAATTTGGAAGTGAAAGTAAGTAATTATCTCCCTTGTATTTCGAGTTCCAAATAAAAGTGAATGTTATTGTTTATATAAAAATTGGAAGTGAAAGTAAGTAATTATCTCCCTTGTATTTCGAGTTCCAAATAAAAGTGAATGTTATTGTTTATATAAAGATTGGAAGTGAAAGTAAGTAATTATTTCCCTTGCATTTCGAGTTCAAAATAAAAGTAGATTGTTATTGTTTATATAAAAATTGGAAGAGAAAGTAAGTAATTGTCTCTCTTGTATTTCGAGTTCCAAATAAAAGTGAATGTTATTGTTTATATAAAAATTAGAAGTGAAAGTAAGTAATTATCTCCCTTGTATTTCGAGTTCCAAATAAAAGTGAATGTTATTGTTTATGTAAAAATTGGAAGTGAAAGTAAGTAATTATCTCCCTTGTATTTCGAGTTCCAAATAAAAGTGAATGTTATTGTTTATATAAAAATTGGAAGTGAAAGTAAGTAATTATCTCCCTTGTATTTCGAGTTCCAAATAAAAGTGAATGTTATTGTTTATATAAAAATTGGAAGTGAAAGTAAGTAATTATCTCCCTTGTATTTCGAGTTCCAAATAAAAGTGAATGTTATTGTTTATATAAAAATTGGAAGTGAAAGTAAGTAATTATCTTCCTTGTATTTCGAGTTCCAAATAAAAGTGAATGTTATTGTTTGTATAAAAATTGGAAGTGAAAGTAAGTAATTATCTCCCTTGTATTTCGAGTTCCAAATAAAAGTGAATCTTATTGTTTATATAAAAATTGGAAGTGAAAGAAAGTAATTATTTCCCTTGCATTTCGAGTTCAAAATAAAAGTGAATGTTATTGTTTATATAAAAATTGGAAGTGAAAGTAAGTAATTATCTCCCTTGTATTTCGAGTTCCAAATAAAAGTGAATGTTATTGTTTATATAAAAATTGGAAGTGAAAGTAAGTAATTATCTCCCTTGTATTTCGAGTTCCAAATAAAAGTGAATGTTATTGTTTAAATAAGAATTGGAAGTGAAAGTAAGTAATTATCTCCCTTGTATTTCGAGTTCCAAATAAAAGTGAATGTTATTGTTTATATAAAAATTGGCAGTGAAAGTAAGTAATTATCTCCCTTGTATTTTGAGTTCCAAATAAAAGTGAATGTTATTGTTTATATAAAAATTGGAAGTGAAAATAAGTAATTATCTCCCTTGCATTTCGAGTTCCAAATAAAAGTAAATTTTATTGTTTATATAAAAATTGGAAGTGAAAGTAAGTAATTATCTCCCTCGCATTTCGAGTTCCAAATAAAAGTGAATGTTATTGTTTATATAAAAATTGGAAGTGAAAGTAAGTAATTATCTCCCTTGCATTTCGAGTTCCAAATAAAAGTGAATGTTATTGTTTATATAAAAATTGGAAGTGAAAGTAAGTAATTATCTCCCTCGTATTTCGAGTTCCAAATAAAAGTTAATGTTATTGTTTGTATAAAAATTGGAAGTGAAAGTAAGTAATTATCTCCCTTGTATTTCGAGTTCCAAATAAAAGTGAATGTTATTGTTTATATAAAAATTGGAAGTGAAAGTAAGTAATTATCTCCCTTGTATTTCGAGTTCCAAATAAAAGTGAATGTTATTGTTTGTATAAAAATTGGAAGTGAAAGTAAGTAATTATCTCCCTCGTATTTCGAGTTCCAAATAAAAGTGAATCTTATTGTTTATATAAAAATTGGAAGTGAAAGTAAGTAATTATTTCCCTTGCATTTCGAGTTCAAAATAAAAGTGAATGTTATTGTTTATATAAAAATTGGAAGTGAAAGTAAGTAATTATCTCCCTTGTATTTCGAGTTCCAAATAAAAGTGAATGTTATTGTTTATATAAAAATTGGAAGTGAAAGTAAGTAATTATCTCCCTTGTATTTCGAGTTCCAAATAAAAGTGAATGTTATTGTTTATATAAAAATTGGAAGTGAAAGTAAGTAATTATCTCCCTTTCATTTCGAGTTCCAAATAAAAGTGAATGTTATTGTTTATATAAAACTTGGAAGTGAAAGTAAGTAATTATCTCCCTTGTATTTCGAGTTCCAAATAAAAGTGAATGTTATTGTTTATATAAAAATTGGAAGTGAAAGTAAGTAATTATCTCCCTTGTATTTCGAGTTCCAAATAAAAGTGAATGTTATTGTTTATATAAAGATTGGAAGTGAAAGTAAGTAATTATTTCCCTTGCATTTCGAGTTCAAAATAAAAGTGAATGTTATTGTTTATATAAAAATTGGAAGAGAAAGTAAGTAATTGTCTCTCTTGTATTTCGAGTTCCAAATAAAAGTGAATGTTATTGTTTATATAAAAATTGGAAGTGAAAGTAAGTAATTATCTCCCTTGTATTTCGAGTTCCAAATAAAAGTGAATGTTATTGTTTATATAAAAATTGGAAGTGAAAGTAAGTAATTATCTCCCTTGTATTTCGAGTTCCAAATAAAAGTGAATGTTATTGTTTATATAAAAATTGGAAGTGAAAGTAAGTAATTATCTCCCTTGTATTTCGAGTTCCAAATAAAAGTGAATGTTATTGTTTATATAAAACTTGGAAGTGAAAGTAAGTAATTATCTCCCTTGTATTTCGAGTGCCAAATAAAAGTGAATGTTATTGTTTATATAAAAATTGGAAGTGAAAGTAAGTAATTATCTTCCTTGTATTTCGAGTTCCAAATAAAAGTGAATGTTATTGTTTATATAAAAATTGGAAGTGAAAGTAAGTAATTATCTCCCTTGTATTTCGAGTTCCAAATAAAAGTGAATGTTATTGTGTATATAAAAATTGGAAGTGAAAGTAAGTAATTATCTCCCTTGTATTTCGAGTTCCAAATAAAAGTGAATGTTATTGTTTATATAAAAATTGGAAGTGAAAGTAAGTAATTATCTCCCTTGTATTTCGAGTTCCAAATAAAAGTGAATGTTATTGTTTATATAAAAATTGGAAGTGAAAGTAAGTAATTATCTCCCTAGTATTTCGAGTTCCAAATAAAAGTAAATGTTATTGTTTATATAAAAATTGGAAGTGAAAGTAAGTAATTATCTCCCTTGTATTTCGAGTTCCAAATAAAAGTGAATGTTATTGTTTATATAAAAATTGGAAGTGAAAGTAAGTAATTATCTCCCTTGTATTTCGAGTTCCAAATAAAAGTGAATGTTATTGTTTAAATAAAAATTGGAAGTGAAAGTGAGTAATTATCTCCCTTGTATTTCGAGTTCCAAATAAAAGTGAATGTTATTGTTTATATAAAAATTGGAAGTGAAAGTAAGTAATTATCTCCCTTGTATTTCGAGTTCCAAATAAAAGTGAATGTTATTGTTTATATAAAAATTGGAAGTGAAAGAAAGTAATTATCTCCCTTGCATTTCGAGTTCCAAATAAAAGTGAATGTTATTGTTTATATAAAAATTGGAAGTGAAAGTAAGTAATTATCTCCCTTGTATTTCGAGTTCCAAATAAAAGTGAATATTATTGTTTATATAAAAATTGGAAGTGAAAGTAAGTAATTATCTCCCTTGTATTTCGAGTTCCAAATAAAAGTGAATGTTATTGTTTATATAAAAATTGGAAGTGAAAGTAAGTAATTATCTCCCTTGTATTTCGAGTTCCAAATAAAAGTGAATGTTATTGTTTATATAAAAATTGGAAGTGAAAGTAAGTAATTATCTCCCTTGTATTTCGAGTTCCAAATAAAAGTGAATGTTATTGTGTATATAAAAATTGGAAGTGAAAGTAAGTAATTATCTCCCTTGCATTTCGAGTTCCAAATAAAAGTGAATGTTATTGTTTATATAAAAATTGGAAGTGAAAATAAGTAATTATCTCCCTTGCATTTCGAGTTCCAAATAAAAGTAAATTTTATTGTTTATATGAAAATTGGAAGTGAAAGTAAGTAATTATCTCCCTCGCATTTCGAGTTCCAAATAAAAGTGAATGTTATTGTTTATATAAAAATTGGAAGTGAAAGTAAGTAATTATCTCCCTTGCATTTCGAGTTCCAAATAAAAGTGAATGTTATTGTTTATATAAAAATTGGAAGTGAAAGTAAGTAATTATCTCCCTCGTATTTCGAGTTCCAAATAAAAGTTAATGTTATTGTTTGTATAAAAATTGGAAGTGAAAGTAAGTAATTATCTCCCTTGTATTTCGAGTTCCAAATAAAAGTGAATGTTATTGTTTATATAAAAATTGGAAGTGAAAGTAAGTAATTATCTCCCTTGTATTTCGAGTTCCAAATAAAAGTGAATGTTATTGTTTGTATAAAAATTGGAAGTGAAAGTAAGTAATTATCTCCCTTGTATTTCGAGTTCCAAATAAAAGTGAATCTTATTGTTTATATAAAAATTGGAAGTGAAAGTAAGTAATTATTTCCCTTGCATTTCGAGTTCAAAATAAAAGTGAATGTTATTGTTTATATAAAAATTGGAAGTGAAAGTAAGTAATTATCTCCCTTGTATTTCGAGTTCCAAATAAAAGTGAATGTTATTGTTTATATAAAAATTGGAAGTGAAAGTAAGTAATTATCTCCCTTGTATTTCGAGTTCCAAATAAAAGTGAATGTTATTGTTTATATAAAAATTGGAAGTGAAAGTAAGTAATTATCTCCCTTGCATTTCGAGTTCCAAATAAAAGTGAATGTTATTGTTTATATAAAATTTGGAAGTGAAAGTAAGTAATTATCTCCCTTGTATTTCGAGTTCCAAATAAAAGTGAATGTTATTGTTTATATAAAAATTGGAAGTGAAAGTAAGTAATTATCTCCCTTGTATTTCGAGTTCCAAATAAAAGTGAATGTTATTGTTTATATAAAGATTGGAAGTGAAAGTAAGTAATTATTTCCCTTGCATTTCGAGTTCAAAATAAAAGTGAATGTTATTGTTTATATAAAAATTGGAAGAGAAAGTAAGTAATTGTCTCTCTTGTATTTCGAGTTCCAAATAAAAGTGAATGTTATTGTTTATATAAAAATTGGAAGTGAAAGTAAGTAATTATCTCCCTTGTATTTCGAGTTCCAAATAAAAGTGAATGTTATTGTTTATATAAAAATTGGAAGTGAAAGTAAGTAATTATCTCCCTTGTATTTCGAGTTCCAAATAAAAGTGAATGTTATTGTTTATATAAAAATTGGAAGTGAAAGTAAGTAATTATCTCCCTTGTATTTCGAGTTCCAAATAAAAGTGAATGTTATTGTTTATATAAAAATTGGAAGTGAAAGTAAGTAATTATCTCCCTAGTATTTCGAGTTCCAAATAAAAGTGAATGTTATTGTTTATATAAAAATTGGAAGTGAAAGTAAGTAATTATCTCCCTTGTATTTCGAGTTCCAAATAAAAGTGAATGTTATTGTTTATATAAAAATTGGAAGTGAAAGTAAGTAATTATCTCCCTTGTATTTCGAGTTCCAAATAAAAGTGAATGTTATTGTTTAAATAAAAATTGGAAGTGAAAGTAAGTAATTATCTCCCTTGTATTTCGAGTTCCAAATAAAAGTGAATGTTATTGTTTATATAAAAATTGGAAGTGAAAGTAAGTAATTATCTCCCTTGTATTTCGAGTTCCAAATAAAAGTGAATGTTATTGTTTATATAAAAATTGGAAGTGAAAGTAAGTAATTATCTCCCTTGCATTTCGAGTTCCAAATAAAAGTGAATGTTATTGTTTATATAAAAATTGGAAGTGAAAGAAAGTAATTATTTCCCTTGCATTTCGAGTTCAAAATAAAAGTGAATGTTATTGTTTATATAAAAATTGGAAGTGAAAGAAAGTAATTATCTCCCTTGTATTTCGAGTTCCAAATAAAAGTGAATGTTATTGTTTATATAAAAATTGGAAGTGAAAGTAAGTAATTATCTCCCTTGTATTTCGAGTTCCAAATAAAAGTGAATGTTATTGTTTATATAAAAATTGGAAGTGAAAGTAAGTAATTATCTCCCTTGTATTTCGAGTTCCAAATAAAAGTGAATGTTATTGTGTATATAAAAATTGGAAGTGAAAGTAAGTAATTATCTCCCTTGTATTTCGAGTTCCAAATAAAAGTGAATGTTATTGTTTATATAAAAATTGGAAGTGAAAGTAAGTAATTATCTCCCTTGTATTTCGAGTTCCAAATAAAAGTGAATGTTATTGTTTATATAAAAATTGGAAGTGAAAGTAAGTAATTATCTCCCTTGTATTTCGAGTTCCAAATAAAAGTGAATGTTATTGTTTATATAAGAATTGGAAGTGAAAGTAAGTAATTATCTCCCTTGTATTTCGAGTTCCAAATAAAAGTGAATGTTATTGTTTATATAAAAATTGGAAGTGAAAGTAAGTAATTATCTCCCTTGTATTTTGAGTTCCAAATAAAAGTGAATGTTATTGTTTATATAAAAATTGGAAGTGAAAGTGAGTAATTATCTCCCTTGTATTTCGAGTTCCAAATAAAAGTGAATGTTATTGTTTATATAAAAATTGGAAGTGAAAGTAAGTAATTATCTCCCTTGTATTTCGAGTTCCAAATAAAAGTGAATGTTATTGTTTATATAAAGATTTGAAGTGAAAGTAAGTAATTATCTCCCTTGCATTTCGAGTTCCAAATAAAAGTGAATGTTATTGTTTATATAAAAATTGGAAGTGAAAGTAAGTAATTATCTCCCTTGTATTTCGAGTTCCAAATAAAAGTGAATGTTATTGTTTATATAAAGATTGGAAGTGAAAGTAAGTAATTATTTCCCTTGCATTTCGAGTTCAAAATAAAAGTGAATGTTATTGTTTATATAAAAATTGGAAGTGAAAGTAAGTAATTATCTCCCTTGTATTTCGAGTTCCAAATAAAAGTGAATGTTATTGTTTATATAAAAATTGGAAGTGAAAGTAAGTAATTATCTCCCTTGTATTTCGAGTTCCAAATAAAAGTGAATGTTATTGTTTATATAAAAATTGGAAGTGAAAGTAAGTAATTATCTCCCTTGTATTTCGAGTTCCAAATAAAAGTGAATGTTATTGTTTATATAAAAATTGGAAGTGAAAGTAAGAAATTATCTCCCTTGTATTTCGAGTTCCAAATAAAAGTGAATGTTATTGTTTATATAAAAATTGGAAGTGAAAGTAAGTAATTATCTCCCTTGTATTTCGAGTTCCAAATAAAAGTGAATGTTATTGTTTATATAAAAATTGGAAGTGAAAATAAGAAATTATCTCCCTTGTATTTCGAGTTCCAAATAAAAGTGAATGTTATTGTTTATATAAAAATTGGAAGTGAAAGTAAGTAATTATCTCACTTGTATTTCGAGTTCCAAATAAAAGTGATTGTTATTGTTTATATAAAGATTAGAAAGTGAAAGTAAGTAATGATTTCCCTTGCATTTCGAGTTCAAAATAAAAGTGAATGTTATTGTTTATATAAAAATTGGAAGTGAAAGTAAGTAATTATCTCCCTTGTATTTCGAGTTCCAAATAAAAGTGAATGTTATTGTTTATATAAAAATTGGAAGTGAAAGTAAGTAATTATCTCCCTTGTATTTCGAGTTCCAAATAAAAGTGAATGTTATTGTTTATATAAAAATTGGAAGTGAAAGTAAGTAATTATCTCCCTTGTATTTCGAGTTCCAAATAAAAGTGAATGTTATTGTTTATATAAAAATTGGAAGTGAAAGTAAGTAATTATCTCCCTTGTATTTCGAGTTCCAAATAAAAGTGAATGTTATTGTTTATATAAAAATTGGAAGTGAAAGTAAGTAATTATCTCCCTTGTATTTTGAGTTCCAAATAAAAGTGAATGTTATTGTTTATATAAAAATTGGAAGTGAAAATAAGTAATTATCTCCCTTGCATTTCGAGTTCCAAATAAAAGTGAATTTTATTGTTTATATAAAAATTGGAAGTGAAAGTAAGTAATTATCTCCCTTGTATTTCGAGTTCCAAATAAAAGTGAATGTTATTGTTTATATAAAAATTGGAAGTGAAAGTAAGTAATTATCTCCCTTGCATTTCGAGTTACAAATAAAAGTGAATGTTATTGTTTATATAAAAATTGGAAGTGAAAGTAAGTAATTATCTCCCTTGCATTTCGAGTTCGAAATAAAAGTGAATGTTATTGTTTATATAAAAATTGGAAGTGAAAATAAGTAATTATCTCCCTTGCATTTCGAGTTCCAAATAAAAGTAAATTTTATTGTTTATATAAAAATTGGAAGTGAAAGTAAGTAATTATCTCCCTCGCATTTCGAGTTCCAAATAAAAGTGAATGTTATTGTTTATATAAAAATTGGAAGTGAAAGTAAGTAATTATCTCCCTTGCATTTCGAGTTCCAAATAAAAGTGAATGTTATTGTTTATATAAAAATTGGAAGTGAAAGTAAGTAATTATCTCCCTCGTATTTCGAGTTCCAAATAAAAGTTAATGTTATTGTTTGTATAAAAATTGGAAGTGAAAGTAAGTAATTATCTCCCTTGTATTTCGAGTTCCAAATAAAAGTGAATGTTATTGTTTATATAAAAATTGGAAGTGAAAGTAAGTAATTATCTCCCTTGTATTTCGAGTTCCAAATAAAAGTGAATGTTATTGTTTGTTTAAAAATTGGAAGTGAAAGTAAGTAATTATCTCCCTTGTATTTCGAGTTCCAAATAAAAGTGAATGTTATTGTTTATATAAAAATTGGAAGTGAAAGTAAGTAATTATTTCCCTTGCATTTCGAGTTCAAAATAAAAGTGAATGTTATTGTTTATATAAAAATTGGAAGTGAAAGTAAGTAATTATCTCCCTTGTATTTCGAGTTCCAAATAAAAGTGAATGTTATTGTTTATATAAAAATTGGAAGTGAAAGTAAGTAATTATCTCCCTTGTATTTCGAGTTCCAAATAAAAGTGAATGTTATTGTTTATATAAAAATTGGAAGTGAAAGTAAGTAATTATCTCCCTTGCATTTCGAGTTCCAAATAAAAGTGAATGTTATTGTTTATATAAAATTTGGAAGTGAAAGTAAGTAATTATCTCCCTTGTATTTCGAGTTCCAAATAAAAGTGAATGTTATTGTTTATATAAAAATTGGAAGTGAAAGTAAGTAATTATCTCCCTTGTATTTCGAGTTCCAAATAAAAGTGAATGTTATTGTTTATATAAAGATTGGAAGTGAAAGTAAGTAATTATTTCCCTTGCATTTCGAGTTCAAAATAAAAGTAGATTGTTATTGTTTATATAAAAATTGGAAGAGAAAGTAAGTAATTGTCTCTCTTGTATTTCGAGTTCCAAATAAAAGTGAATGTTATTGTTTATATAAAAATTAGAAGTGAAAGTAAGTAATTATCTCCCTTGTATTTCGAGTTCCAAATAAAAGTGAATGTTATTGTTTATATAAAAATTGGAAGTGAAAGTAAGTAATTATCTCCCTTGTATTTCGAGTTCCAAATAAAAGTGAATGTTATTGTTTATATAAAAATTGGAAGTGAAAGTAAGTAATTATCTCCCTTGTATTTCGAGTTCCAAATAAAAGTGAATGTTATTGTTTATATAAAAATTGGAAGTGAAAGTAAGTAATTATCTCCCTTGTATTTCGAGTTCCAAATAAAAGTGAATGTTATTGTTTATATAAAAATTGGAAGTGAAAGTAAGTAATTATCTTCCTTGTATTTCGAGTTCCAAATAAAAGTGAATGTTATTGTTTGTATAAAAATTGGAAGTGAAAGTAAGTAATTATCTCCCTTGTATTTCGAGTTCCAAATAAAAGTGAATCTTATTGTTTATATAAAAATTGGAAGTGAAAGAAAGTAATTATTTCCCTTGCATTTCGAGTTCAAAATAAAAGTGAATGTTATTGTTTATATAAAAATTGGAAGTGAAAGTAAGTAATTATCTCCCTTGTATTTCGAGTTCCAAATAAAAGTGAATGTTATTGTTTATATAAAAATTGGAAGTGAAAGTAAGTAATTATCTCCCTTGTATTTCGAGTTCCAAATAAAAGTGAATGTTATTGTTTAAATAAGAATTGGAAGTGAAAGTAAATAATTATCTCCCTTGTATTTCGAGTTCCAAATAAAAGTGAATGTTATTGTTTATATAAAAATTGGCAGTGAAAGTAAGTAATTATCTCCCTTGTATTTTGAGTTCCAAATAAAAGTGAATGTTATTGTTTATATAAAAATTGGAAGTGAAAATAAGTAATTATCTCCCTTGCATTTCGAGTTCCAAATAAAAGTAAATTTTATTGTTTATATAAAAATTGGAAGTGAAAGTAAGTAATTATCTCCCTCGCATTTCGAGTTCCAAATAAAAGTGAATGTTATTGTTTATATAAAAATTGGAAGTGAAAGTAAGTAATTATCTCCCTTGCATTTCGAGTTCCAAATAAAAGTGAATGTTATTGTTTATATAAAAATTGGAAGTGAAAGTAAGTAATTATCTCCCTCGTATTTCGAGTTCCAAATAAAAGTTAATGTTATTGTTTGTATAAAAATTGGAAGTGAAAGTAAGTAATTATCTCCCTTGTATTTCGAGTTCCAAATAAAAGTGAATGTTATTGTTTATATAAAAATTGGAAGTGAAAGTAAGTAATTATCTCCGTTGTATTTCGAGTTCCAAATAAAAGTGAATGTTATTGTTTGTATAAAAATTGGAAGTGAAAGTAAGTAATTATCTCCCTTGTATTTCGAGTTCCAAATAAAAGTGAATCTTATTGTTTATATAAAAATTGGAAGTGAAAGTAAGTAATTATTTCCCTTGCATTTCGAGTTCAAAATAAAAGTGAATGTTATTGTTTATATAAAAATTGGAAGTGAAAGTAAGTAATTATCTCCCTTGTATTTCGAGTTCCAAATAAAAGTGAATGTTATTGTTTAAATAAAAATTGGAAGTGAAAGTGAGTAATTATCTCCCTTGTATTTCGAGTTCCAAATAAAAGTGAATGTTATTGTTTATATAAAAATTGGAAGTGAAAGTAAGTAATTATCTCCCTTGTATTTCGAGTTCCAAATAAAAGTGAATGTTATTGTTTATATAAAAATTGGAAGTGAAAGTAAGTAATTATCTCCCTTGCATTTCGAGTTCCAAATAAAAGTGAATGTTATTGTTTATATAAAAATTGGAAGTGAAAGTAAGTAATTATCTCCCTTGTATTTCGAGTTCCAAATAAAAGTGAATATTATTGTTTATATAAAAATTGGAAGTGAAAGTAAGTAATTATCTCCCTTGTATTTCGAGTTCCAAATAAAAGTGAATGTTATTGTTTATATAAAAATTGGAAGTGAAAGTAAGTAATTATCTCCCTTGTATTTCGAGTTCCAAATAAAAGTGAATGTTATTGTTTATATAAAAATTAGAAGTGAAAGTAAGTAATTATCTCCCTTGTATTTCGAGTTCCAAATAAAAGTGAATGTTATTGTGTATATAAAAATTGGAAGTGAAAGTAAGTAATTATCTCCCTTGCATTTCGAGTTCCAAATAAAAGTGAATGTTATTGTTTATATAAAAATTGGAAGTGAAAATAAGTAATTATCTCCCTTGCATTTCGAGTTCCAAATAAAAGTAAATTTTATTGTTTATATAAAAATTGGAAGTGAAAGTAAGTAATTATCTCCCTCGCATTTCGAGTTCCAAATAAAAGTGAATGTTATTGTTTATATAAAAATTGGAAGTGAAAGTAAGTAATTATCTCCCTTGCATTTCGAGTTCCAAATAAAAGTGAATGTTATTGTTTATATAAAAATTGGAAGTGAAAGTAAGTAATTATCTCCCTCGTATTTCGAGTTCCAAATAAAAGTTAATGTTATTGTTTGTATAAAAATTGGAAGTGAAAGTAAGTAATTATCTCCCTTGTATTTCGAGTTCCAAATAAAAGTGAATGTTATTGTTTATATAAAAATTGGAAGTGAAAGTAAGTAATTATCTCCCTTGTATTTCGAGTTCCAAATAAAAGTGAATGTTATTGTTTGTATAAAAATTGGAAGTGAAAGTAAGTAATTATCTCCCTTGTATTTCGAGTTCCAAATAAAAGTGAATCTTATTGTTTATATAAAAATTGGAAGTGAAAGTAAGTAATTATTTCCCTTGCATTTCGAGTTCAAAATAAAAGTGAATGTTATTGTTTATATAAAAATTGGAAGTGAAAGTAAGTAATTATCTCCCTTGTATTTCGAGTTCCAAATAAAAGTGAATGTTATTGTTTATATAAAAATTGGAAGTGAAAGTAAGTAATTATCTCCCTTGTATTTCGAGTTCCAAATAAAAGTGAATGTTATTGTTTATATAAAAATTGGAAGTGAAAGTAAGTAATTATCTCCCTTGCATTTCGAGTTCGAAATAAAAGTGAATGTTATTGTTTATATAAAAATTGGAAGTGAAAATAAGTAATTATCTCCCTTGCATTTCGAGTTCCAAATAAAAGTAAATTTTATTGTTTATATAAAAATTGGAAGTGAAAGTAAGTAATTATCTCCCTCGCATTTCGAGTTCCAAATAAAAGTGAATGTTATTGTTTATATAAAAATTGGAAGTGAAAGTAAGTAATTATCTCCCTTGCATTTCGAGTTCCAAATAAAAGTGAATGTTATTGTTTATATAAAAATTGGAAGTGAAAGTAAGTAATTATCTCCCTCGTATTTCGAGTTCCAAATAAAAGTTAATGTTATTGTTTGTATAAAAATTGGAAGTGAAAGTAAGTAATTATCTCCCTTGTATTTCGAGTTCCAAATAAAAGTGAATGTTATTGTTTATATAAAAATTGGAAGTGAAAGTAAGTAATTATCTCCCTTGTATTTCGAGTTCCAAATAAAAGTGAATGTTATTGTTTGTTTAAAAATTGGAAGTGAAAGTAAGTAATTATCTCCCTTGTATTTCGAGTTCCAAATAAAAGTGAATGTTATTGTTTATATAAAAATTGGAAGTGAAAGTAAGTAATTATTTCCCTTGCATTTCGAGTTCAAAATAAAAGTGAATGTTATTGTTTATATAAAAATTGGAAGTGAAAGTAAGTAATTATCTCCCTTGTATTTCGAGTTCCAAATAAAAGTGAATGTTATTGTTTATATAAAAATTGGAAGTGAAAGTAAGTAATTATCTCCCTTGTATTTCGAGTTCCAAATAAAAGTGAATGTTATTGTTTATATAAAAATTGGAAGTGAAAGTAAGTAATTATCTCCCTTGCATTTCGAGTTCCAAATAAAAGTGAATGTTATTGTTTATATAAAATTTGGAAGTGAAAGTAAGTAATTATCTCCCTTGTATTTCGAGTTCCAAATAAAAGTGAATGTTATTGTTTATATAAAAATTGGAAGTGAAAGTAAGTAATTATCTCCCTTGTATTTCGAGTTCCAAATAAAAGTGAATGTTATTGTTTATATAAAGATTGGAAGTGAAAGTAAGTAATTATTTCCCTTGCATTTCGAGTTCAAAATAAAAGTAGATTGTTATTGTTTATATAAAAATTGGAAGAGAAAGTAAGTAATTGTCTCTCTTGTATTTCGAGTTCCAAATAAAAGTGAATGTTATTGTTTATATAAAAATTAGAAGTGAAAGTAAGTAATTATCTCCCTTGTATTTCGAGTTCCAAATAAAAGTGAATGTTATTGTTTATATAAAAATTGGAAGTGAAAGTAAGTAATTATCTCCCTTGTATTTCGAGTTCCAAATAAAAGTGAATGTTATTGTTTATATAAAAATTGGAAGTGAAAGTAAGTAATTATCTCCCTTGTATTTCGAGTTCCAAATAAAAGTGAATGTTATTGTTTATATAAAAATTGGAAGTGAAAGTAAGTAATTATCTCCCTTGTATTTCGAGTTCCAAATAAAAGTGAATGTTATTGTTTATATAAAAATTGGAAGTGAAAGTAAGTAATTATCTTCCTTGTATTTCGAGTTCCAAATAAAAGTGAATGTTATTGTTTGTATAAAAATTGGAAGTGAAAGTAAGTAATTATCTCCCTTGTATTTCGAGTTCCAAATAAAAGTGAATCTTATTGTTTATATAAAAATTGGAAGTGAAAGAAAGTAATTATTTCCCTTGCATTTCGAGTTCAAAATAAAAGTGAATGTTATTGTTTATATAAAAATTGGAAGTGAAAGTAAGTAATTATCTCCCTTGTATTTCGAGTTCCAAATAAAAGTGAATGTTATTGTTTATATAAAAATTGGAAGTGAAAGTAAGTAATTATCTCCCTTGTATTTCGAGTTCCAAATAAAAGTGAATGTTATTGTTTAAATAAGAATTGGAAGTGAAAGTAAATAATTATCTCCCTTGTATTTCGAGTTCCAAATAAAAGTGAATGTTATTGTTTATATAAAAATTGGCAGTGAAAGTAAGTAATTATCTCCCTTGTATTTTGAGTTCCAAATAAAAGTGAATGTTATTGTTTATATAAAAATTGGAAGTGAAAATAAGTAATTATCTCCCTTGCATTTCGAGTTCCAAATAAAAGTAAATTTTATTGTTTATATAAAAATTGGAAGTGAAAGTAAGTAATTATCTCCCTCGCATTTCGAGTTCCAAATAAAAGTGAATGTTATTGTTTATATAAAAATTGGAAGTGAAAGTAAGTAATTATCTCCCTTGCATTTCGAGTTCCAAATAAAAGTGAATGTTATTGTTTATATAAAAATTGGAAGTGAAAGTAAGTAATTATCTCCCTCGTATTTCGAGTTCCAAATAAAAGTTAATGTTATTGTTTGTATAAAAATTGGAAGTGAAAGTAAGTAATTATCTCCCTTGTATTTCGAGTTCCAAATAAAAGTGAATGTTATTGTTTATATAAAAATTGGAAGTGAAAGTAAGTAATTATCTCCGTTGTATTTCGAGTTCCAAATAAAAGTGAATGTTATTGTTTGTATAAAAATTGGAAGTGAAAGTAAGTAATTATCTCCCTTGTATTTCGAGTTCCAAATAAAAGTGAATCTTATTGTTTATATAAAAATTGGAAGTGAAAGTAAGTAATTATTTCCCTTGCATTTCGAGTTCAAAATAAAAGTGAATGTTATTGTTTATATAAAAATTGGAAGTGAAAGTAAGTAATTATCTCCCTTGTATTTCGAGTTCCAAATAAAAGTGAATGTTATTGTTTAAATAAAAATTGGAAGTGAAAGTGAGTAATTATCTCCCTTGTATTTCGAGTTCCAAATAAAAGTGAATGTTATTGTTTATATAAAAATTGGAAGTGAAAGTAAGTAATTATCTCCCTTGTATTTCGAGTTCCAAATAAAAGTGAATGTTATTGTTTATATAAAAATTGGAAGTGAAAGTAAGTAATTATCTCCCTTGCATTTCGAGTTCCAAATAAAAGTGAATGTTATTGTTTATATAAAAATTGGAAGTGAAAGTAAGTAATTATCTCCCTTGTATTTCGAGTTCCAAATAAAAGTGAATATTATTGTTTATATAAAAATTGGAAGTGAAAGTAAGTAATTATCTCCCTTGTATTTCGAGTTCCAAATAAAAGTGAATGTTATTGTTTATATAAAAATTGGAAGTGAAAGTAAGTAATTATCTCCCTTGTATTTCGAGTTCCAAATAAAAGTGAATGTTATTGTTTATATAAAAATTAGAAGTGAAAGTAAGTAATTATCTCCCTTGTATTTCGAGTTCCAAATAAAAGTGAATGTTATTGTGTATATAAAAATTGGAAGTGAAAGTAAGTAATTATCTCCCTTGCATTTCGAGTTCCAAATAAAAGTGAATGTTATTGTTTATATAAAAATTGGAAGTGAAAATAAGTAATTATCTCCCTTGCATTTCGAGTTCCAAATAAAAGTAAATTTTATTGTTTATATAAAAATTGGAAGTGAAAGTAAGTAATTATCTCCCTCGCATTTCGAGTTCCAAATAAAAGTGAATGTTATTGTTTATATAAAAATTGGAAGTGAAAGTAAGTAATTATCTCCCTTGCATTTCGAGTTCCAAATAAAAGTGAATGTTATTGTTTATATAAAAATTGGAAGTGAAAGTAAGTAATTATCTCCCTCGTATTTCGAGTTCCAAATAAAAGTTAATGTTATTGTTTGTATAAAAATTGGAAGTGAAAGTAAGTAATTATCTCCCTTGTATTTCGAGTTCCAAATAAAAGTGAATGTTATTGTTTATATAAAAATTGGAAGTGAAAGTAAGTAATTATCTCCCTTGTATTTCGAGTTCCAAATAAAAGTGAATGTTATTGTTTGTATAAAAATTGGAAGTGAAAGTAAGTAATTATCTCCCTTGTATTTCGAGTTCCAAATAAAAGTGAATCTTATTGTTTATATAAAAATTGGAAGTGAAAGTAAGTAATTATTTCCCTTGCATTTCGAGTTCAAAATAAAAGTGAATGTTATTGTTTATATAAAAATTGGAAGTGAAAGTAAGTAATTATCTCCCTTGTATTTCGAGTTCCAAATAAAAGTGAATGTTATTGTTTATATAAAAATTGGAAGTGAAAGTAAGTAATTATCTCCCTTGTATTTCGAGTTCCAAATAAAAGTGAATGTTATTGTTTATATAAAAATTGGAAGTGAAAGTAAGTAATTATCTCCCTTGCATTTCGAGTTCCAAATAAAAGTGAATGTTATTGTTTATATAAAATTTGGAAGTGAAAGTAAGTAATTATCTCCCTTGTATTTCGAGTTCCAAATAAAAGTGAATGTTATTGTTTATATAAAAATTGGAAGTGAAAGTAAGTAATTATCTCCCTTGTATTTCGAGTTCCAAATAAAAGTGAATGTTATTGTTTATATAAAGATTGGAAGTGAAAGTAAGTAATTATTTCCCTTGCATTTCGAGTTCAAAATAAAAGTGAATGTTATTGTTTATATAAAAATTGGAAGAGAAAGTAAGTAATTGTCTCTCTTGTATTTCGAGTTCCAAATAAAAGTGAATGTTATTGTTTATATAAAAATTGGAAGTGAAAGTAAGTAATTATCTCCCTTGTATTTCGAGTTCCAAATAAAAGTGAATGTTATTGTTTATATAAAAATTGGAAGTGAAAGTAAGTAATTATCTCCCTTGTATTTCGAGTTCCAAATAAAAGTGAATGTTATTGTTTATATAAAAATTGGAAGTGAAAGTAAGTAATTATCTCCCTTGTATTTCGAGTTCCAAATAAAAGTGAATGTTATTGTTTATATAAAAATTGGAAGTGAAAGTAAGTAATTATCTCCCTAGTATTTCGAGTTCCAAATAAAAGTGAATGTTATTGTTTATATAAAAATTGGAAGTGAATGTAAGTAATTATCTCCCTTGTATTTCGAGTTCCAAATAAAAGTGAATGTTATTGTTTATATAAAAATTGGAAGTGAAAGTAAGTAATTATCTCCCTTGTATTTCGAGTTCCAAATAAAAGTGAATGTTATTGTTTAAATAAAAATTGGAAGTG
Organism: Sepiola atlantica; assembly: GCA_963556195.1. Lineage (NCBI taxonomy): Eukaryota > Metazoa > Mollusca > Cephalopoda > Sepiida > Sepiolidae > Sepiola > Sepiola atlantica. The sequence continues at coordinate 85,021,650 of OY744534.1, read as the reverse complement.
AAAGTAAGTAATTATCTCCCTTGTATTTCGAGTTCCAAATAAAAGTGAATGTTATTGTTTATATAAAAATTGGAAGTGAAAGTAAGTAATTATCTCCCTTGTATTTCGAGTTCCAAATAAAAGTGAATGTTATTGTTTATATAAAAATTGGAAGTGAAAGTAAGTAATTATCTCCCTTGCATTTCGAGTTCCAAATAAAAGTGAATGTTATTGTTTATATAAAAATTGGAAGTGAAAGTAAGTAATTATCTCCCTTGTATTTCGAGTTCCAAATAAAAGTGAATGTTATTGTTTATATAAAAATTGGAAGTGAAAGAAAGTAATTATCCTCCTTGTATTTCGAGTTCCAAATAAAAGTGAATGTTATTGTTTATATAAAAATTGGAAGTGAAAGTAAGTAATTATCTCCCTTGTATTTCGAGTTCCAAATAAAAGTGAATGTTATTGTTTATATAAAAATTGGAAGTGAAAGTAAGTAATTATCTCCCTTGTATTTCGAGTTCCAAATAAAAGTGAATGTTATTGTGTATATAAAAATTGGAAGTGAAAGTAAGTAATTATCTCCCTTGTATTTCGAGTTCCAAATAAAAGTGAATGTTATTGTTTATATAAAAATTGGAAGTGAAGGTAAGTAATTATCTCCCTTGTATTTCGAGTTCCAAATAAAAGTGAATGTTATTGTTTATATAAAAATTGGAAGTGAAAGTAAGTAATTATCTCCCTTGTATTTCGAGTTCCAAATAAAAGTGAATGTTATTGTTTATATAAGAATTGGAAGTGAAAGTAAGTAATTATCTCCCTTGTATTTCGAGTTCCAAATAAAAGTGAATGTTATTGTTTATATAAAAATTGGAAGTGAAAGTAAGTAATTATCTCCCTTGTATTTTGAGTTCCAAATAAAAGTGAATGTTATTGTTTATATAAAAATTGGAAGTGAAAGTGAGTAATTATCTCCCTTGTATTTCGAGTTCCAAATAAAAGTGAATGTTATTGTTTATATAAAAATTGGAAGTGAAAGTAAGTAATTATCTCCCTTGTATTTCGAGTTCCAAATAAAAGTGAATGTTATTGTTTATATAAAGATTTGAAGTGAAAGTAAGTAATTATCTCCCTTGCATTTCGAGTTCCAAATAAAAGTGAATGTTATTGTTTATATAAAAATTGGAAGTGAAAGTAAGTAATTATCTCCCTTGTATTTCGAGTTCCAAATAAAAGTGAATGTTATTGTTTATATAAAGATTGGAAGTGAAAGTAAGTAATTATTTCCCTTGCATTTCGAGTTCAAAATAAAAGTGAATGTTATTGTTTATATAAAAATTGGAAGTGAAAGTAAGTAATTATCTCCCTTGTATTTCGAGTTCCAAATAAAAGTGAATGTTATTGTTTATATAAAAATTGGAAGTGAAAGTAAGTAATTATCTCCCTTGTATTTCGAGTTCCAAATAAAAGTGAATGTTATTGTTTATATAAAAATTGGAAGTGAAAGTAAGTAATTATCTCCCTTGTATTTCGAGTTCCAAATAAAAGTGAATGTTATTGTTTATATAAAAATTGGAAGTGAAAGTAAGAAATTATCTCCCTTGTATTTCGAGTTCCAAATAAAAGTGAATGTTATTGTTTATATAAAAATTGGAAGTGAAAGTAAGTAATTATCTCCCTTGTATTTCGAGTTCCAAATAAAAGTGAATGTTATTGTTTATATAAAAATTGGAAGTGAAAATAAGAAATTATCTCCCTTGTATTTCGAGTTCCAAATAAAAGTGAATGTTATTGTTTATATAAAAATTGGAAGTGAAAGTAAGTAATTATCTCACTTGTATTTCGAGTTCCAAATAAAAGTGATTGTTATTGTTTATATAAAGATTAGAAAGTGAAAGTAAGTAATGATTTCCCTTGCATTTCGAGTTCAAAATAAAAGTGAATGTTATTGTTTATATAAAAATTGGAAGTGAAAGTAAGTAATTATCTCCCTTGTATTTCGAGTTCCAAATAAAAGTGAATGTTATTGTTTATATAAAAATTGGAAGTGAAAGTAAGTAATTATCTCCCTTGTATTTCGAGTTCCAAATAAAAGTGAATGTTATTGTTTATATAAAAATTGGAAGTGAAAGTAAGTAATTATCTCCCTTGTATTTCGAGTTCCAAATAAAAGTGAATGTTATTGTTTATATAAAAATTGGAAGTGAAAGTAAGTAATTATCTCCCTTGTATTTCGAGTTCCAAATAAAAGTGAATGTTATTGTTTATATAAAAATTGGAAGTGAAAGTAAGTAATTATCTCCCTTGTATTTTGAGTTCCAAATAAAAGTGAATGTTATTGTTTATATAAAAATTGGAAGTGAAAATAAGTAATTATCTCCCTTGCATTTCGAGTTCCAAATAAAAGTGAATTTTATTGTTTATATAAAAATTGGAAGTGAAAGTAAGTAATTATCTCCCTTGTATTTCGAGTTCCAAATAAAAGTGAATGTTATTGTTTATATAAAAATTGGAAGTGAAAGTAAGTAATTATCTCCCTTGCATTTCGAGTTACAAATAAAAGTGAATGTTATTGTTTATATAAAAATTGGAAGTGAAAGTAAGTAATTATCTCCCTTGCATTTCGAGTTCCAAATAAAAGTGAATGTTATTGTTTATATAAAAATTGGAAGTGAAAATAAGTAATTATCTCCCTTGCATTTCGAGTTCCAAATAAAAGTAAATTTTATAGTTTATATAAAAATTGGAAGTGAAAGTAAGTAATTATCTCCCTCGCATTTCGAGTTCCAAATAAAAGTGAATGTTATTGTTTATATAAAAATTGGAAGTGAAAGTAAGTAATTATCTCCCTTGCATTTCGAGTTCCAAATAAAAGTGAATGTTATTGTTTATATAAAAATTGGAAGTGAAAGTAAGTAATTATCTCCCTCGTATTTCGAGTTCCAAATAAAAGTTAATGTTATTGTTTGTATAAAAATTGGAAGTGAAAGTAAGTAATTATCTCCCTTGTATTTCGAGTTCCAAATAAAAGTGAATGTTATTGTTTATATAAAAATTGGAAGTGAAAGTAAGTAATTATCTCCCTTGTATTTCGAGTTCCAAATAAAAGTGAATGTTATTGTTTGTATAAAAATTGGAAGTGAAAGTAAGTAATTATCTCCCTTCTATTTCGAGTTCCAAATAAAAGTGAATCTTATTGTTTATATAAAAATTGGAAGTGAAAGTAAGTAATTATTTCCCTTGCATTTCGAGTTCAAAATAAAAGTGAATGTTATTGTTTATATAAAAATTGGAAGTGAAAGTAAGTAATTATCTCCCTTGTATTTCGAGTTCCAAATAAAAGTGAATGTTATTGTTTATATAAAAATTGGAAGTGAAAGTAAGTAATTATCTCCCTTGTATTTCGAGTTCCAAATAAAAGTGAATGTTATTGTTTATATAAAAATTGGAAGTGAAAGTAAGTAATTATCTCCCTTGCATTTCGAGTTCCAAATAAAAGTGAATGTTATTGTTTATATAAAAATTGGAAGTGAAAGTAAGTAATTATCTCCCTTGTATTTCGAGTTCCAAATAAAAGTGAATGTTATTGTTTATATAAAAATTGGAAGTGAAAGTAAGTAATTATCTCCCTTGTATTTTGAGTTCCAAATAAAAGTGAATGTTATTGTTTATATAAAAATTGGAAGTGAAAATAAGTAATTATCTCCCTTGCATTTCGAGTTCCAAATAAAAGTGAATTTTATTGTTTATATAAAAATTGGAAGTGAAAGTAAGTAATTATCTCCCTTGTATTTCGAGTTCCAAATAAAAGTGAATGTTATTGTTTATATAAAAATTGGAAGTGAAAGTAAGTAATTATCTCCCTTGCATTTCGAGTTACAAATAAAAGTGAATGTTATTGTTTATATAAAAATTGGAAGTGAAAGTAAGTAATTATCTCCCTTGCATTTCGAGTTCCAAATAAAAGTGAATGTTATTGTTTATATAAAAATTGGAAGTGAAAATAAGTAATTATCTCCCTTGCATTTCGAGTTCCAAATAAAAGTAAATTTTATTGTTTATATAAAAATTGGAAGTGAAAGTAAGTAATTATCTCCCTCGCATTTCGAGTTCCAAATAAAAGTGAATGTTATTGTTTATATAAAAATTGGAAGTGAAAGTAAGTAATTATCTCCCTTGCATTTCGAGTTCCAAATAAAAGTGAATGTTATTGTTTATATAAAAATTGGAAGTGAAAGTAAGTAATTATCTCCCTCGTATTTCGAGTTCCAAATAAAAGTTAATGTTATTGTTTGTATAAAAATTGGAAGTGAAAGTAAGTAATTATCTCCCTTGTATTTCGAGTTCCAAATAAAAGTGAATGTTATTGTTTATATAAAAATTGGAAGTGAAAGTAAGTAATTATCTCCCTTGTATTTCGAGTTCCAAATAAAAGTGAATGTTATTGTTTGTATAAAAATTGGAAGTGAAAGTAAGTAATTATCTCCCTTGTATTTCGAGTTCCAAATAAAAGTGAATCTTATTGTTTATATAAAAATTGGAAGTGAAAGTAAGTAATTATTTCCCTTGCATTTCGAGTTCAAAATAAAAGTGAATGTTATTGTTTATATAAAAATTGGAAGTGAAAGTAAGTAATTATCTCCCTTGTATTTCGAGTTCCAAATAAAAGTGAATGTTATTGTTTATATAAAAATTGGAAGTGAAAGTAAGTAATTATCTCCCTTGTATTTCGAGTTCCAAATAAAAGTGAATGTTATTGTTTATATAAAAATTGGAAGTGAAAGTAAGTAATTATCTCCCTTGCATTTCGAGTTCCAAATAAAAGTGAATGTTATTGTTTATATAAAATTTGGAAGTGAAAGTAAGTAATTATCTCCCTTGTATTTCGAGTTCCAAATAAAAGTGAATGTTATTGTTTATATAAAAATTGGAAGTGAAAGTAAGTAATTATCTCCCTTGTATTTCGAGTTCCAAATAAAAGTGAATGTTATTGTTTATATAAAGATTGGAAGTGAAAGTAAGTAATTATTTCCCTTGCATTTCGAGTTCCAAATAAAAGTGAATGTTATTGTTTATATAAAAATTGGAAGTGAAAGTAAGTAATTATCTCCCTTGTATTTCGAGTTCCAAATAAAAGTGAATGTTATTGTTTAAATAAGAATTGGAAGTGAAAGTAAGTAATTATCTCCCTTGTATTTCGAGTTCCAAATAAAAGTGAATGTTATTGTTTATATAAAAATTGGCAGTGAAAGTAAGTAATTATCTCCCTTGTATTTTGAGTTCCAAATAAAAGTGAATGTTATTGTTTATATAAAAATTGGAAGTGAAAATAAGTAATTATCTCCCTTGCATTTCGAGTTCCAAATAAAAGTAAATTTTATTGTTTATATAAAAATTGGAAGTGAAAGTAAGTAATTATCTCCCTCGCATTTCGAGTTCCAAATAAAAGTGAATGTTATTGTTTATATAAAAATTGGAAGTGAAAGTAAGTAATTATCTCCCTTGCATTTCGAGTTCCAAATAAAAGTGAATGTTATTGTTTATATAAAAATTGGAAGTGAAAGTAAGTAATTATCTCCCTCGTATTTCGAGTTCCAAATAAAAGTTAATGTTATTGTTTGTATAAAAATTGGAAGTGAAAGTAAGTAATTATCTCCCTTGTATTTCGAGTTCCAAATAAAAGTGAATGTTATTGTTTATATAAAAATTGGAAGTGAAAGTAAGTAATTATCTCCCTTGTATTTCGAGTTCCAAATAAAAGTGAATGTTATTGTTTGTATAAAAATTGGAAGTGAAAGTAAGTAATTATCTCCCTTGTATTTCGAGTTCCAAATAAAAGTGAATCTTATTGTTTATATAAAAATTGGAAGTGAAAGTAAGTAATTATTTCCCTTGCATTTCGAGTTCAAAATAAAAGTGAATGTTATTGTTTATATAAAAATTGGAAGTGAAAGTAAGTAATTATCTCCCTTGTATTTCGAGTTCCAAATAAAAGTGAATGTTATTGTTTATATAAAAATTGGAAGTGAAAGTAAGTAATTATCTCCCTTGTATTTCGAGTTCCAAATAAAAGTGAATGTTATTGTTTATATAAAAATTGGAAGTGAAAGTAAGTAATTATCTCCCTTTCATTTCGAGTTCCAAATAAAAGTGAATGTTATTGTTTATATAAAACTTGGAAGTGAAAGTAAGTAATTATCTCCCTTGTATTTCGAGTTCCAAATAAAAGTGAATGTTATTGTTTATATAAAAATTGGAAGTGAAAGTAAGTAATTATCTCCCTTGTATTTCGAGTTCCAAATAAAAGTGAATGTTATTGTTTATATAAAGATTGGAAGTGAAAGTAAGTAATTATTTCCCTTGCATTTCGAGTTCAAAATAAAAGTGAATGTTATTGTTTATATAAAAATTGGAAGAGAAAGTAAGTAATTGTCTCTCTTGTATTTCGAGTTCCAAATAAAAGTGAATGTTATTGTTTATATAAAAATTGGAAGTGAAAGTAAGTAATTATCTCCCTTGTATTTCGAGTTCCAAATAAAAGTGAATGTTATTGTTTATATAAAAATTGGAAGTGAAAGTAAGTAATTATCTCCCTTGTATTTCGAGTTCCAAATAAAAGTGAATGTTATTGTTTATATAAAAATTGGAAGTGAAAGTAAGTAATTATCTCCCTTGTATTTCGAGTTCCAAATAAAAGTGAATGTTATTGTTTATATAAAAATTGGAAGTGAAAGTAAGTAATTATCTCCCTTGTATTTCGAGTTCCAAATAAAAGTGAATGTTATTGTTTATATAAAAATTGGAAGTGAAAGTAAGTAATTATCTTCCTTGTATTTCGAGTTCCAAATAAAAGTGAATGTTATTGTTTATATAAAAATTGGAAGTGAAAGTAAGTAATTATCTCCCTTGTATTTCGAGTTCCAAATAAAAGTGAATGTTATTGTGTATATAAAAATTGGAAGTGAAAGTAAGTAATTATCTCCCTTGTATTTCGAGTTCCAAATAAAAGTGAATGTTATTGTTTATATAAAAATTGGAAGTGAAAGTAAGTAATTATCTCCCTTGTATTTCGAGTTCCAAATAAAAGTGAATGTTATTGTTTATATAAAAATTGGAAGTGAAAGTAAGTAATTATCTCCCTAGTATTTCGAGTTCCAAATAAAAGTGAATGTTATTGTTTATATAAAAATTGGAAGTGAAAGTAAGTAATTATCTCCCTTGTATTTCGAGTTCCAAATAAAAGTGAATGTTATTGTTTATATAAAAATTGGAAGTGAAAGTAAGTAATTATCTCCCTTGTATTTCGAGTTCCAAATAAAAGTGAATGTTATTGTTTAAATAAAAATTGGAAGTGAAAGTGAGTAATTATCTCCTTTGTATTTCGAGTTCCAAATAAAAGTGAATGTTATTGTTTATATAAAAATTGGAAGTGAAAGTAAGTAATTATCTCCCTTGTATTTCGAGTTCCAAATAAAAGTGAATGTTATTGTTTATATAAAAATTGGAAGTGAAAGTAAGTAATTATCTCCCTTGCATTTCGAGTTCCAAATAAAAGTGAATGTTATTGTTTATATAAAAATTGGAAGTGAAAGTAAGTAATTATCTCCCTTGTATTTCGAGTTCCAAATAAAAGTGAATATTATTGTTTATATAAAAATTGGAAGTGAAAGTAAGTAATTATCTCCCTTGTATTTCGAGTTCCAAATAAAAGTGAATGTTATTGTTTATATAAAAATTGGAAGTGAAAGTAAGTAATTATCTCCCTTGTATTTCGAGTTCCAAATAAAAGTGAATGTTATTGTTTATATAAAAATTGGAAGTGAAAGTAAGTAATTATCTCCCTTGTATTTCGAGTTCCAAATAAAAGTGAATGTTATTGTGTATATAAAAATTGGAAGTGAAAGTAAGTAATTATCTCCCTTGTATTTCGAGTTCCAAATAAAAGTGAATGTTATTGTTTATATAAAAATTGGAAGTGAAAGTAAGTAATTATCTCCCTTGTATTTCGAGTTCCAAATAAAAGTGAATGTTATTGTTTATATAAAAATTGGAAGTGAAAGTAAGTAATTATCTCCCTAGTATTTCGAGTTCCAAATAAAAGTGAATGTTATTGTTTATATAAAAATTGGAAGTGAAAGTAAGTAATTATCTCCCTTGTATTTCGAGTTCCAAATAAAAGTGAATGTTATTGTTTATATAAAAATTGGAAGTGAAAGTAAGTAATTATCTCCCTTGTATTTCGAGTTCCAAATAAAAGTGAATGTTATTGTTTTAATAAAAATTGGAAGTGAAAGTAAGTAATTATCTCCCTTGTATTTCGAGTTCCAAATAAAAGTGAATGTTATTGTTTATATAAAAATTGGAAGTGAAAGTAAGTAATTATCTCCCTTGTATTTCGAGTTCCAAATAAAAGTGAATGTTATTGTTTAAATAAGAATTGGAAGTGAAAGTAAGTAATTATCTCCCTTGTATTTCGAGTTCCAAATAAAAGTGAATGTTATTGTTTATATAAAAATTGGAAGTGAAAGTAAGTAATTATCTCCCTTGTATTTCGAGTTCCAAATAAAAGTGAATGTTATTGTTTATATAAAAATTGGAAGTGAAAGTAAGTAATTATCTCCCTTGTATTTCGAGTTCCAAATAAAAGTGAATGTTATTGTTTATATAAAAATTGGAAGTGAAAGTAAGTAATTATCTCCCTTGTATTTCGAGTTCAAAATAAAAGTGAATGTTATTGTTTATATAAAAATTGGAAGTGAAAGTAAGTAATTATCTCCCTTGTATTTCGAGTTCCAAATAAAAGTGAATGTTATTGTTTATATAAAAATTGGAAGTGAAAGTAAGTAATTATCTCCCTTGTATTTCGAGTTCCAAATAAAAGTGAATGTTATTGTTTATATAAAAATTGGAAGTGAAAGTAAGTAATTATCTCCCTTGTATTTCGAGTTCCAAATAAAAGTGAATGTTATTGTTTATATAAAAATTGGAAGTGAAAGTAAGTAATTATCTCCCTTGTATTTCGAGTTCCAAATAAAAGTGAATGTTATTGTTTATATAAAAATTGGAAGTGAAAGTAAGTAATTATCTCCCTAGTATTTCGAGTTCCAAATAAAAGTGAATGTTATTGTTTAAATAAGAATTGGAAGTGAAAGTAAGTAATTATCTCCCTTGTATTTCGAGTTCCAAATAAAAGTGAATGTTATTGTTTATATAAAAATTGGAAGTGAAAGTAAGTAATTATCTCCCTTGTATTTCGAGTTCCAAATAAAAGTGAATGTTATTGTTTATATAAAAATTGGAAGTGAAAGTAAGTAATTATCTCCCTTGTATTTCGAGTTCCAAATAAAAGTGAATGTTATTGTTTATATAAAAATTGGAAGTGAAAGTAAGTAATTATCTCCCTTGTATTTCGAGTTCCAAATAAAAGTGAATGTTATTGTTTAAATAAAAATTGGAAGTGAAAGTGAGTAATTATCTCCTTTGTATTTCGAGTTCCAAATAAAAGTGAATGTTATTGTTTATATAAAAATTGGAAGTGAAAGTAAGTAATTATCTCCCTTGTATTTCGAGTTCCAAATAAAAGTGAATGTTATTGTTTATATAAAAATTGGAAGTGAAAGTAAGTAATTATCTCCCTTGCATTTCGAGTTCCAAATAAAAGTGAATGTTATTGTTTATATAAAAATTGGAAGTGAAAGTAAGTAATTATCTCCCTTGTATTTCGAGTTCCAAATAAAAGTGAATATTATTGTTTATATAAAAATTGGAAGTGAAAGTAAGTAATTATCTCCCTTGTATTTCGAGTTCCAAATAAAAGTGAATGTTATTGTTTATATAAAAATTGGAAGTGAAAGTAAGTAATTATCTCCCTTGTATTTCGAGTTCCAAATAAAAGTGAATGTTATTGTTTATATAAAAATTGGAAGTGAAAGTAAGTAATTATCTCCCTTGTATTTCGAGTTCCAAATAAAAGTGAATGTTATTGTGTATATAAAAATTGGAAGTGAAAGTAAGTAATTATCTCCCTTGTATTTCGAGTTCCAAATAAAAGTGAATGTTATTGTTTATATAAAAATTGGAAGTGAAAGTAAGTAATTATCTCCCTTGTATTTCGAGTTCCAAATAAAAGTGAATGTTATTGTTTATATAAAAATTGGAAGTGAAAGTAAGTAATTATCTCCCTAGTATTTCGAGTTCCAAATAAAAGTGAATGTTATTGTTTATATAAAAATTGGAAGTGAAAGTAAGTAATTATCTCCCTTGTATTTCGAGTTCCAAATAAAAGTGAATGTTATTGTTTATATAAAAATTGGAAGTGAAAGTAAGTAATTATCTCCCTTGTATTTCGAGTTCCAAATAAAAGTGAATGTTATTGTTTTAATAAAAATTGGAAGTGAAAGTAAGTAATTATCTCCCTTGTATTTCGAGTTCCAAATAAAAGTGAATGTTATTGTTTATATAAAAATTGGAAGTGAAAGTAAGTAATTATCTCCCTTGTATTTCGAGTTCCAAATAAAAGTGAATGTTATTGTTTAAATAAGAATTGGAAGTGAAAGTAAGTAATTATCTCCCTTGTATTTCGAGTTCCAAATAAAAGTGAATGTTATTGTTTATATAAAAATTGGAAGTGAAAGTAAGTAATTATCTCCCTTGTATTTCGAGTTCCAAATAAAAGTGAATGTTATTGTTTATATAAAAATTGGAAGTGAAAGTAAGTAATTATCTCCCTTGTATTTCGAGTTCCAAATAAAAGTGAATGTTATTGTTTATATAAAAATTGGAAGTGAAAGTAAGTAATTATCTCCCTTGTATTTCGAGTTCAAAATAAAAGTGAATGTTATTGTTTATATAAAAATTGGAAGTGAAAGTAAGTAATTATCTCCCTTGTATTTCGAGTTCCAAATAAAAGTGAATGTTATTGTTTATATAAAAATTGGAAGTGAAAGTAAGTAATTATCTCCCTTGTATTTCGAGTTCCAAATAAAAGTGAATGTTATTGTTTATATAAAAATTGGAAGTGAAAGTAAGTAATTATCTCCCTTGTATTTCGAGTTCCAAATAAAAGTGAATGTTATTGTTTATATAAAAATTGGAAGTGAAAGTAAGTAATTATCTCCCTTGTATTTCGAGTTCCAAATAAAAGTGAATGTTATTGTTTATATAAAAATTGGAAGTGAAAGTAAGTAATTATCTCCCTAGTATTTCGAGTTCCAAATAAAAGTGAATGTTATTGTTTAAATAAGAATTGGAAGTGAAAGTAAGTAATTATCTCCCTTGTATTTCGAGTTCCAAATAAAAGTGAATGTTATTGTTTATATAAAAATTGGAAGTGAAAGTAAGTAATTATCTCCCTTGTATTTCGAGTTCCAAATAAAAGTGAATGTTATTGTTTATATAAAAATTGGAAGTGAAAGTAAGTAATTATCTCCCTTGTATTTCGAGTTCCAAATAAAAGTGAATGTTATTGTTTATATAAAAATTGGAAGTGAAAGTAAGTAATTATCTCCCTTGTATTTCGAGTTCCAAATAAAAGTGAATGTTATTGTTTATATAAAAATTGGAAGTGAAAGTAAGTAATTATCTCCCTTGTATTTCGAGTTCCAAATAAAAGTGAATGTTATTGTTTATATAAAAATTGGAAGTGAAAGTAAGTAATTATCTCCCTTGTATTTCGAGTTCCAAATAAAAGTGAATGTTATTGTTTATATAAAAATTGGAAGTGAAAGTAAGTAATTATCTCCCTTGTATTTCGAGTTCCAAATAAAAGTGAATGTTATTGTTTATATAAAAATTGGAAGTGAAAGTAAGTAATTATCTCCCTTGTATTTCGAGTTCCAAATAAAAGTGAATGTTATTGTTTATATAAAAATTGGAAGTGAAAGTAAGTAATTATCTCCCTTGTATTTCGAGTTCCAAATAAAAGTGAATGTTATTGTTTATATAAAAATTGGAAGTGAAAGTAAGTAATTATCTCCCTTGTATTTCGAGTTCCAAATAAAAGTGAATGTTATTGTTTATATAAAAATTGGAAGTGAAAGTAAGTAATTATCTCCCTTGTATTTCGAGTTCCAAATAAAAGTGAATGTTATTGTTTATATAAAAATTGGAAGTGAAAATAAGTAATTATCTCCCTTGTATTTCGAGTTCCAAATAAAAGTGAATACGCATCTCTGGAGTTTATTTGAACGGTTAGAATGAAAACATTACATATGAATAATTAGGTGTGGCTGAATTCTTATCTATATAGGTATTCAGGATATGGTCATCCTATATATTATACATATTAGTTTTCTAGGAAATAAAATCCTAAAAGATTTTCAAGTTTAACTCTGATGTAATAGTGATAATAAAATAATTTTTTAATAAATAAATTTTGCATTATTTATTTCTTGGGAATATCTTAAATTATTTTGGTTCCTTAACTAAAACTTTCTATTCATATATATATATATATATAACCAATATTACGCTAAACTCAAGTAACCAAGTTTTTATTCATTAAAAAAAAAATCCAAATTAAAAAGGTGCATTTTGACGGACCGTTTCGCACACAGATAAACAACCATAAATTTATATGTCAATTCAGGATCTTTCATCCATGCTGGCATATATATATATATACATATACATATACATATACATATACATATACATATACATATACATATACATATATACATATATATATATATACATATATATATATATACATACATATATATATATACATATATATATATATACATACATACATATATATATATATATATATATATATATATATATATATATATATATATGCGCCTGTTTTTCATTCTAACTTATCTCTTCTCTTTTTCGTTACATCAGCCCTTTCCTTTTTTCTCACATTGACATTCTCTCTCTCTCTCTCTCTCTCTCTCTCTCTTATGTATCCCGCTTTTCTTTCTTTTTTTCTTTCACCTCATCTCCCTGTTATTTACCCGTCAGTTCATCTGCATGTTCAACTATGTCGGACTCACATTATGCAACGTGCGTCACCGACCCGACCTCGAGTGTTTTGACATTCAATCACTGAATGCATCAAACAAAGTTTGCCTGTTTCGAAAAACTACCGATCACTTTGCACAGAAAATGTCAATAAATTGCTCTTTCTTTTATATTATTTGGATCATTCGGGCTGCTGTTCTAATCTTGGATGTCACTCTAACAACGTTTCGGCCGATGTAACCTCCGATTTTCTGCAAGTGCGTCTTGTCGAACTTGGGAATTTTTATTTCGAATCTTTACGGAATTTCAAACCGAACCCTTTCTTTAATCAACGAGGTTATATTGCTCTCGTTCCGTCAGCCATGGTTCACGTGTCCGCAGTGACCCGTTGCGCCACGGATAAAAGTGCTAAGTCATAATCAGTTCTAAGTGATAGTTTTCTCGAGGTTGAAGATTCAATCGTCAGTACTAGCGATACTAAGAATACAATTACGAAATACTAAAGACGTCTACCCGATACTGGCTGACGGAACGAGAACAAGCTACTTCCGTAAATTAAATAAAAGGTTCGGTACAAAATTCCGTACAGATTTCCGAATTCGGCAAAAACATTCCCGACTTCGACAAGACGCACCTGTCCCCAGTCTTGAACTTTACAACGAATTTCCTGCATAAGTTTTTTGAACAGGACATTATACCTGAAATTTTTCAGATATGGCAGCGGAAAATCCTGCAACATTTTCTGTGAGGAGTCGTAATTCTCCCACGGTTATTGAAACGATCTGTTTTTAAAACCTGCCTCATTCTGACAACCTCGGCACCTGTCCCCCATTCTTGAACTTATAATTTTTGGGAAGAGTACAAAGTATGGCCGCTTATGAAGAATTTCCTGAAAAAGACATTATACCTTAAGTTTTTCAGATATGGCAGCGGAAAATCCTGCAACATTTTCTGTGAGGAGTCGTAATTCTCCCACGGTTATTGAAACGATCTGTTTTTAAAACCTGCCGCATTCTGACAACCTCGGCACTTGTCCCCCATTCTTGAACTTATAATTTTTTGGAAGAGTACAAAGTATGGCCGCTTATAAAGAATTTCCTGAAAAAGACATTATACCTTAAGTTTTTCAGATATGGCAGCGGAAAATCCTGCAACATTTTCTGTGAGGAGTCGTAATTCTCCCACGGTTATTGAAACGATCTGTTTTTAAAACCTGCCGCATTCTGACAACCTCGGCACTTGTCCCCCATTCTTGAACTTATAATTTTTTGGAAGAGTACAAAGTATAGCCGCTTATAAAGAATTTCCTGAAAAAGACATTATAACTGAAGTTTTTCAGATATGGCAGCGGAAAATCCTGCAACATTTTCTGTGAGGAGTCGTAATTCTCCCACGGTTATTGAAACGATCTGTTTTTAAAACCTGCCGCATTCTGACAACCTCGGCACTTGTCCCCCATTCTTGAACTTATAATTTTTTGGAAGAGTACAAAGTATGGCCGCTTATAAAGAATTTCCTGAAAAAGACATTAGAACTGAAGTTTTTCAGATATGGCAGTATTGTGTTTTTCAGCGCAAAATTCCTGCAACATTTTCTGTGAGGAGCCGTAATGCTCACACGGTCATTGAAACGATCTTTTTTTAAAACCTGCCGCATTCTGACAACTTCGGCATCCTTACATCTAAGAAGCTTTTCGGATTCTTTCACGAACACATTACGATCAATCGTCACGTGAATATCAATAATTCTCGTCGAGATCTTTTAGCGGTTTTCAGTTTTCACGAACTCCATATGTTATTGGTCCGCCATATTTGATTTCACTCTCGTGGCTTCAAACTATGTGTTATACCGGCCGTTCTTACACAGGAGAAACAACACCGGTTGTCACTATAAATAGAGCGAGTCACCAGAGACACAGAGAAGACAAAGCACAGTCTTGTAACTGTCTAGCCAAATGCTAGTCACTTTCTTACTTTGTTAATACACTTGTTAAACCAACCCTCGACTTGACTTCCTTTATTTATTATTTACTGTTGGACAACTTCACAACACTATGTCTACATAAAAATCGACCACAACAATACACACTTCTGATGTACATATTTTTTTCCAGTTTTATCTCTATAAACCCCTTACATTAAGGGCCATTTTGCTCAAAGGGGAAACTCGAATATTGTGAGGGTTTACTTTACTTTATTCATGGCTTAGAAATTATACAGATTAAGAACAAAACAAGAAAGAATAAAAAATATCGGGCTCATGGCTTGGACAAGAGTACATAAGAGTTCTCATACATTCTCTAGAAACGCCGGGTGTGCCGCGAGAGGGTTAAAGACTATAAATGTAGCGAAAATTATTCCAATAAATGCCACTTTAATACCACTCCTTCTTATGAAATCGATTCTGACTACATACTTGGTTACCACTACCACAATTGAATATTGTCAAGTGTAAACAATAAAAATGAAAAGTCCATATAGAGCTATGGGAAGGAGATCATAGGAGGCTTTATTCAATCCTGGGCAACGCCGGGACTTCCTGTCAGTAGAATATACACATGACTTGATTTATTAAAACAGAAATACGTATATCGCATTTATCTATATACTATTAAAAGTTTGAATTACCCACTAGACACTATCCTCGAGTTTGTTCGGTCGTTCTGTGCAAGGGTTTGTCAGGACAACCTGAGGGTAGGATACTTCACCCTGCAAGTAAAACCCTGACTAAATATTCAAAATAACATAGTTTTCTAAGCACAAACAAGATCTCTTCGACACGACTGTACAATGGCTCATACGAGGAATGGTGCACCTTTTCTAAGTGATGTTACCTCAAATAACACCACTTAGCAGAATACTTCACCAGACTAGATGAATTTTTGTCTTGGAACTCGGTAAGACCAAGCGACCACAAAAAAGATATACTATGACATAGTTAACTGGTCAATTGGGGAGAGGAAAATTGATGTTCTTCACTTCTTTACTAACTCAACTTTTTAGAGGTAAGAAGAATCTTGATTGAACACTCGGATGTCTATGTATCTCAGATAGAAATCAATTGTTAGCTTCAGAAAGGGGTCCTCTTGATTTCTGAAATTTTTTTTAAAGCTATGATCTTTTGGGGGTTTCTGTCTTCTTGTACGCAAATAGAAACATGTGATTTTTTGACAAAAAAGGAATAGGCAGAATAGACATTACTAAGGCAGTAGTTTTTACGATGTCAATACCCGAATTTGAATCTCACGTACATCTGAAAGATTTTTTTGAAACTGGATACGTGCTTTATAATTTCAAAGTATAACATGATATGATAACATAAAAAATATATAACATAAAAAATATATTACATAAAAAATATATAACATAAAAAATATATGACATAAAAAATATATAACATGAATATTTTAAAAAACAAGTGACTTTTTCATAAACCGCAAAAACATATACTCATAGGTTATGCGGCATTAGTTTAAAAGCGAATTATTTTTGCTTAAAAGCATAATTTCTAATATTTTTTGCAAATAAAACAATGGTAATTATATTCATCGTAGTTAATTACTCTCTAATGTAAATAGTAAGTCGTACTAGCTATAAACCGATATAAGCTATGTAAAGATGTAAATTGAAATACCCAGGTACTGTACTAACACTGCTTAAAGAGCGGGTATAAATTAGTAAGAAGTATTATATTAAATTTTTGAAGAATAGTTTATGATAGGCCCTGTGTTACAAGCTCCTTTCCTTCAATAACTACTACTGGGCAACTACTTAATATAATTAGATCCTTCCTAAACAAAAGAAAAATCCAGGTTGTCCTCGATGGCCGTTCATCTAAGCAACATGACATAAATGCTGGTGTACCCCAGGAATCTATCCTTGGACCTTTGTTGTTCCTGATCTATATAAACGATCTCCCTGATGACTTAGTGTCTGAGATTGGTTTATTTGCTGACGACACCACGCTTTACTCTCGCCATGTTGGCAAAACTGATGCGATCATATCCGAGGCATTGGCCGAATCTTTAGAAAATGACCTCCAGGCTGTAGTGGATTGGGGTCATAAATGGTTGGTAACTTTTAATGCCGCTAAGACAAAGCTCCTTTCCTTCAATAACTACAAGGAACCTCTCCAACCACCGATTGCCATGGCAAATAACACCCTACATGAGAGTCCAACGTTCAAACTCCTCGGCCTAACATTCACAAGTAAAATAAATTGGAACAAATACATTGAAGACATTGCTAAGGCTGCTGCAAATAAAGTGGGCTCCCTCTACCGTGCTAGTAAACTACTCACACCTAACAGTATTCTATATCTCTACAAAGCCACCATCTGCCGATACATGGAGTATTGTTGTTATATCTCGGCTGGTACACCACCCACCAGTCTCCCACTCTTAGACAAGAGTATCGAATCTGATAGGTCCCTCACTATCCAGTAAGCTCTAACCCCTGTCCCATCGCCGCAATGTAGCATCCTTGCTGCTCTGGTGCCCCCTCGACGTAAAAACACTCGACCAACCCGACAATCAGTTAAATCCCATCCATTCACTGTGGAGGTACCCAGATGCCGGAGAGGATTTTACTCAAATAACTTCTTTGCTCGAGCTGCCGACATTTGGAAACCCCTCCCTGCTCCCTGTTTCCGTGACTATACCGACATGCAGAAATTTAAAACTAATGTGAACAAGCATCTCGGTGCACAGATCCAAATTTAGGATCCCCCCGCCCCACCGCCCCCCCCCAAAAAAAAACTTTCACCCTAATTTCCAGTAGGCTCTTACGTCTACAGTGGCAACTTTCCTTGTGAACTAAGTTTAAAAAAATGTTGATATGCCATAAAATAAATAGACAAACCACACGGGTGTATGATATTTAGTCACAACGAGAACTCTCTGTGCTAAGATAAATTGTCCTACGGTCTCTTAACCTAATAACATATATTTTGCACGAACACGGTTTTTTCTGATGCGTTGCAGATATTCCTGTGTTTTGCTAAAAGGTCATTAAAAAATGAAAGCAAAGAACGCAATCAAACATGTTATTCGATAATCAATAAAAAATAACTGTTTGTTTAAAGCTATCTACGAAAAGGACGTTACAAAATTGGAAAAGAAGCGATAGAAATGTCAAGCTTAATGCCATAATGAGATTCCTTTTTTGTTGTTCATTCAACCGGCAGTATCGGTGTGTCATCGTTCGAAAACAATTCATAAACACTGATTGTCAAATGAACTCTGACCTTTCAAAGTGGACGCAGTTGAAAGAGCACACGAAACCTTCCGTGTTAACCGAGCCGCTGAAGAGGGAAGAAGGCAGCCGCACCTAACAGGAACTATTTTGCGTGTTCGGAAAGTAATTAACTTATAACAGAACAGATATACGAGTTCATTCGAAAACTTTCTATCCAGATTTTAATTCGCATAAATTTAATAGTAGTAGGGCTTGGCTTATAATTAACTGAGTCGCATTCCTTGGAATTTTTTCAGAGTTATTTCCCTCTAATTCATACTGCCCAACAAACAAAATGCGCTCTCTTGTCTTGAAGTTAAGAAAATTCGTTCCAGCCATGTACGGAATTTATGAGGAGATTTTACAAACAATGACGCTGTGTTTGTCAGGTAACTTTCTGATAGCAGTTCCATAGACTCCACGAACACAAACAACTCAAATCAAGTAGCATTTTCTTAACGATTGCTCACGCATAGTTCTCTATCCCTGGCCTTGGCAACATGTGTTCTTTCGCATTGTAATTGCGACCATAATGTATTCCTTATTTAGTACTAACTTTATTTACTCCTCCGGGAGGTTTGACACAAGGTCAGGCGTTAAGAGAAGGTGAAGCTGGGGAGGGTGGACCATCCTGAGACTCAACTGATTGTAGATAACGTATCCCCAACGTGTCTGAAGTTAATTCAACTGATTCAACCTTACATATTTCATCTCTCCAAAGTGTGTAAGGGAAGTGATTCTCCCTCTAGCATTTACGCTAAATGCAACACCGCAAAATAGCTGGATTCGTTCAGCTGTCTTTATCGCAAAAGAAACAAACAATAATAAACAACGACACAAACATTTAAGAAAAATTGTATTTCAGACGAGTCTACTGGACTAACGGCAAGGCTCACGACTACAGGTTTCGAATTTCGATGAAGTCAGCAACATTGATGAGCTGCATTGCCGTCAAAACCCGTATCCATTGATTATATATATATATATATATATATATATATATATAATATATATATATATATATACACGTGTATATATTTTCAAAAGTTCTCAATACAAAGTAGAGCTTTTATAAAATTAAATGAAGATTGTTCACAATCTACACTATTCTATTCGTGTTTCAACGCTTCAACGTCTTCTCAAAGTCTTGAGAAGACGTTGAAGCACGGATTGATTAATGTAGACTGTCACAAATTGTTATATTTTACATATAGATATATAATAATATTTATAAATAAATATTAATTATTTATTACTTACAGGCATCGATGTTTCATGCTAACGCAATCTTCAGTGCAGGAAGCTAATTCCTAACGGTCGGCGGGTGCGAACCCCGAACACAAATCGCCACTGATTTGAAGTCAAGACTCTTAACCCCTCGGCCATAGTGAACTAGTTATTAATTAGGGAGGAATTTAACTTTGTAAATAGCGAATCGACGGCTTAATTTACCCAAGCAGTTTAGAGTGATCAACGAATGTATTCGGATCGTGCATATATATATATATATATATATATATATATATATATATATATATATATATATATATATATATATATATATATATATATATATATAAGGCATATTCCGACCATGTTCGTTGAATACTCTAGTCAGTCTGTCTATATATGACTCCTTTCGCATAAATATAACTTAACTTGCGACCGTCTGAGATAATCATTCCCTACACTGATGAGAGCGAAAGCTTGAAACGCTGGCGTATGTAGGTAAACATAATTTAATATTATTTACTTACAATTAATATATATATATATATATATATATATATATATATATATATATATATATATATATATATATATATATAAATAGGAAATTTTTCTTTATTTATCACTCTTTTATTGCCATGAAAACGGGTTACTGTTATTTCAATAAATAATACAACATAATATTATTAAATACGATGTATATATATTACTGATGGCACACCCTTACACACAAATTAGGAATCCTAATTTCTATTTCTATTTTGTAACCTGTCTTTAATAAATTAAAGCTTGGTGTTATTGATTTCAAATTATAATCTCCCTATTTCTCTTATATATGTGCAATAGTTTCGTCGATATTAACAGTAATTAATTAAAGTTATTTAATTTTAAAAAAGTATAAATTCATTCATTTTCAAAGAAAGTCAAGGCTATATATGAGTGCTCCCCTCCCTCTCATTCCCTCTTCTTCCTCTTGCTCTCTCTCTCTCTCTTTCTTTCTCTCTCTCTCTCTCTCTCTCTCTATCTCTCTCTCTCTTTCAAGCTCGCGACGACAAAGACGCATTTTCTTTTTTTATTGTTTTGTAAAGAGCTTCGCATCATCGCCTTAGGGAATTAAATTCTCATTTCTATCCATTTATTTTTTATTTAAAAATATTTATATCGAAATTACTAAAATATTAATAGTTATCTATTTCATGAATAAATGCGAAAGTTTTTGTCCCGTGTTTACAAGATACTTATGAATGAAATGTTTTGAATTTATTCATGAAGCCCTAATCTTTTTTTTTGGGGGGGGGGGAGAGATGGTCATACAATTTTGAAAATTAATCTTTGTTTGTGGATTCGATAGTCGTACCTTCTGTCCAAAATACCAAAATGGACATTTTCATAAGAAAAAATATATATATATATATATATATATATATATATATATATATATATATATATATATATATATATATATATATATATATATATAATCCGGGTATGGTATGTATCCACAGGGTATAAATCCAGGGGAGTTGAACCGGGTTTATGAGAGTGCTCAATAAAAATATGGAGCAGAAATATAAATATATATGAGATAATTTATTTCATTTTGACTACAAAATTGATTTTGTTTCATGAGAGCGATTTGAAGCGCTCCCGATCGTCAGGTCATGAAAATTCATTATCTTCATTGATAATGAATTTTCATGACCTGACGATTGGAAGCGCTTCAAATCGCTCTCGTGAAACAAAATCAATTTTGTAGTCAAAATGAAATAAATTATCTCACATATATATATATATATATATATATATATATATATATATATATATATATATATATATATATATATATATAATAAAGAATGGAAATAATGTTCCGACGTAATGAAAATTGAAAAAAGGAAAACCCAAAAAATATTATTTATGTATTCATCAACGTTTCGTCTTTATTTCAAGACATCCTCAGGATGATTGTCTGAAGAAAATAACACACAAGTACAAAATGTTTGAGAAGAAGGTAGTGGCAGTAGTAGGCAAAAATGGGCCGCTTATGAAAAAATAAATTACGAGACACAAATAGATGGTGACAGTGAGAAACTGACTTGGCAGTAGAGAGTGTAGGGGGAAATGGTGGCGGTCTATTTTCTTAAGACAATCATCCTGAGGAAGTCTTTAAATAAAGACGTTGATGAATACATAAAAAATATTTTTTTGGTTTTCTTTTTAAAAAATTTTGTATATATACATATATATATATATATATATATATATATATATATATATATATATATATATATATATATATATTTTCTTTGTCGTACAGAACTTTAAAATGGCATTGAAGAGACAATATTTATTATTCATAATGAATTTAAGAAATTAAAAAGATTAATTTTATTAATTTTACACGTCCATAAAAGTAATCCATTTTGTGTTGCCCGGATGATTTAATAATCATTTATTTAATATTTTTTGACAAAGGGATATTTTCTCAAAATACAGGGTGTTTCAAAAGTCTTGGGAACATAACGATTTTTAATAACTCAAAAACTATTTGGAGTTGAAAAATGAAATTGGTACCGTTGGAAAGGTTAAAGTTTCAAGTTTTGTGGGGAATCTTCAAAGTTGCTCAATATGAGCACCATTCGTCACACGGCAGACATCTAGTCGATAGTCTATTTCCTGCCAAACGCGTTCCAGCATCTTGACGTCAATGGTTCCCACAACTGCCGTTACTCGAGCCTTTAGTTCGTCAATATCTCTTGGAAGGGGCGGCACATAGACTTGTTGCTTGACAAAGCCCCAAAGGAAAAAGTCACACGGGGTAAGATCTGGAGACCTAGGAGGCCAGGGCATGAGAACGTCATCACCTCGCCCAGATCTCCCAATCCATCTACCAGGCAGCCTTGTGTTAAGAAACTGCCTTACTCTAAGACTCCAGTGTGCACCATCTTGTTGAAAAATGAAGTCATCAGATTCTGCTTGTTCCAACTGAGCCATTAACCAGTCTTCCAGCATGTTGAGATAGGATTCACCAGTGATAGTTGCCTCTTCAAAGAAGAACGGTCCATAGACACCTTTCTTGGAAATTGCACAAAACACGTTCACTTTTGGTGAATCTCGCTCGTGCTCAAGAAGTTCATGAGGATTCTCAGTACCCCATATGCGAGTGTTATGCTTGTTAACTTTGCCATTCAGATGGAAGGTCGCCTCATCGCTAAAAACAAGCCGGTCATCAAAGCCGTTATCTTCCAACTTCTCTTGCATTGCAATGCAAAAGTCACGGCGAAGTGGCTTATCAGTGTCCTTCAACTTTTGGACCAACTTGAGCTTGTAAGGTACCATTTGCAGTCGTTTCCTTAAGACACGCCAGACAGTTGCTGGAGCAAGCTGAAGTTCCCTGCTGGCTCTTCTCACTCATTTACGGGGGCTCCGCTGAAGGCTGTCCGAACTTGCTCAACTGCATCTTCTGAAGTTGAAGGGCGACCTGTTCGCTTACTTGGGCACAAACACCCATCTTTCACAAATTTAGCATGCCATCTGACAATGGATTTCCTTTCAGGGGCTTCTTTTTTAAATTTCCTGCGAAATGCACGCTGAACACATGTCCACGATTCAGTCTTTGCAAATTGGAGGACGCAAAATGCCTTGTCTTGTTTAGAGAACGCCATTACTGCACCTGGAAAGATAACACGAAAATCATTAGTATGACCAAAAACTTGATTAAGCAAGCTTTAAAATGGCACCAGTTTCATTTTTCTACCTGGAATAGTTCATGAGATATACGCATTTGTAATGTTCCCAAGACTTTTGAAACACCCTGTATATATATATATAAGATAAAACATCTAAATACTTCAATCGTTTTCTATCTATTCGAACATATCATTCGACAACACGTCTACCTCGTCTCAAATGTCGAATAAAAAAGAACTCACTTCCGGTTCACTACGTCAAGGGTCTTCCCAAATATGATCTACGGTAAAGATTCGATTTTAACTCTTCCTGATGAGATCTCAGCCGTTTGGAACGATAACTTTGAAATTTTTAGAATCAGTTAACATGACGCGAGATTTTGTTAAATAAGTGAAAATGAAATATTTATTAAATCATTTAAAAAAAAAAAAATTTTTTTATAAATCCAAATTAAAAAAAAAACAGTATCTTCATAACACCAGAAGATGAAAAAAAAAAAGAAAAAAAATATTGTCTGTACCATGAATAAGGTTTATGAAAACCGAAAATTTGGATTTATATTAAAAAAAAAATGATTTAATAAATATTTCATTTTTACTTGTTTAACAAAATCTCGCGTCATGTTAACTGATTCTAAAAATTCGAAAGTTATATATATATATATATATATATATATATATATATATATATATATATATATATATACACACACACATAAATATATATATATATATATATATATATATATATATATATATATATATATATATATATATATATATATATATTAAAAGTTCATACCTCATGGACCGGTTACATCATCGGAGACCGGCAGACGATTAACATCGGATCTACAAGCTACACTGATGAAGTCGATTGTACTCGGCCAAATATATCTGTAATATAAACTAGAAAAAATGAAAGTTTATAAGAAAAAAAAATCGGTTTCGATTTTCTTTTTTAATACAATTTATCGCATTTTAACATGCTTTAAAAGGTATTTTGTTTTACCTTACCCCTTGTTTATATATATATATATATATATATATATATATATATATATATATATATATATATATATATATGTGTGTGTGTAAATACATCCTACTCTTTCTCACTATTGTCCTTTTCTCATGCTTGAATGAAAGAACGTTCAGAAAATGGTGTACACTATTTGCCTTCAGATCTCCACTCGCGATTTATGGCCTTTGTATAATTCATGAGTTTCCCATTTTCCAAGCTTAGAAATGATTACAGATCAGTTGAGATGACGACGGAAGTTTAAGGAAAGCTTCATTGCCGATTATTCAACCGATACTTCAGAGTTTCCTTTAAGTTATGTCAAACTCAACTGGATGTCTTCATCGATCTTCATCTTAAGGGACGACATTTCCATTTCTGAATTGTGTTCATTAAAATCGCGTATATATTAATATATATATATATATATATATATATATATATATATATATATATATATATATATTATAATATAAAATGAAGTAATAAAATAAGGTGTCAATCAAATTTTATTAGAATTCAAAGTTCATGCAAAGCATCCTTAAGTCCTTAGCTCATGAGTTTTCAAAGATAATTCTTCTCTTCAGAGGACCATTACCACAGTTATACTACTACAGGTAATAAAATTACGCTTTGAAAATATATAAAATTATATACACAAATACATAAAAATACATAACATCAAACATATCAATCCAAAAACATACTTTTGTTGAATCCATACAGTCCATCCAGGTCATACAAGTTGAGAAGCATAATCAGGAAGGACATTACTCCAAGATACAAACAGCAGTCCAAATACGTGAAATTGAAGGGGCCGATTAATTATAAGATATTAGTTGACGCTTATATCTTTTGTTGGATTGCTTCATATATATATATATATATATATATATATATATATATATATATATATATATATATATATATATATATAATCGAGTTTATTTTAATGGTAAATTCATAAATAATAAGAAACCAAAGTGAAGCCTGGACTGTTTACAATATCAGCAGGCAGATTCGGAGAGAGGTGAAGATTTTCATGACGAATGCAGGGAATTCCGGCTACGTCCCGTCGCTCTGGTGCGTAAGCAAAGGAGAGAGGAAATATTTCTCTTTTTAATTAAATATCCAAATAAGAAAGGGAGAACTGCATTATTGTGAGTTTTTGCGAAATTAGATTATTTTATGTCTAGATGTTACTATTATATATATATATATATATATATATATATATATATATATATATATATATATATATATATATATATGTATGTATCCGATAATAGTGCTATAGCTAGACACCTTACTAATGAACATTCCTGTCCCCGCTCGAAAATCCGAAAACTTCTCGTAGACAATACTAAAATCTTAGAACATAATACTAATACATATACTAGAAGCTTTACTCATTAAAACAAAAACACCTGCTATTAACAAGATTAATTTTAACACTAGTACTAATATACGTAAATGCTTATAATACCTAATAAATATAGTTTCATATTTAAATTTTCCCGCCATAATTAATTATAAACCTCACTCCAGGTCTTTACCTGTTTGACATTATTCCACTGACGATGGACTCAGACGGGTCAGAAAGTACTCTGGACCAACATGTACATTACGGCAGTTTCATCAGCCAATTTTCTTCCGAGATTAAGATTTTAATCCGGAAAATTGAAGGGATCAATACTAAAATAACCAGACAAAAATTGTCGGTTATTTTTAATAATACGTATCTTAAGGAAAAAATGCTACCCCGATATATATATATATATATATATATATATATATATATATATATATATATATATATAGAGAGAGAGAGAGAGAGAGAGAGAGAGAGAGAAAGAGAAAGAGAGAGAGAATGGTTTGCTTGAAGCATTGCTGGGAATAGTAGTGATATGTTAAGAAGGCTGTGGGCAATGCACATTCCGGGTAAGATGTAAGCTGGAAGGAACAAATATAATAAATCGAATACAAAACATGATTTACTATTTATTTTTTCTTAAAATCTTACATAGCAGCAAGTGTGGTGTTGGCTGTTTGTGTGATGTCCAAATGATTATTAAAAATCATCATCATTAAACATCATTTATTATGATTTTTAATAATCATCTGGACATCACACAAACAGCCAACACCACACTTGCTGTTATGTAAGATTTTAAGAAAAAATAAATAGTTATTCACATTTCGTATTCGATTTATTACTTTTGTTTCTTCCAGCTTACATGCTACCCGGAATTTGCATTGCCCACAGCCTTTTAAAAACATACTATATATATATATATATATATATATATATATATATATATATATATATATATATATATATATATATATATATATATATATATATATACCGGAAATATAACAGACAAAAAGAACCATCATATACGACCTGGTTGCCGGCTTGTGAAATATTAATATATTAATTTTAGTCCGCCATTTTCAAGAACTCCGTTTACACTTCATAGAAGGCTTGAAAAAATGGTAGGTTTCCGAAAATTTACTACAGACAATCCCAAAAAACAAAAACAAAAATTGACATTTACTTTACTTCGCTTCTGAAATTGTCCTATAAATTCGGCACAAAATTGTAAGTTGCACATTTATTTTTTAATTTTTGTCTTCATTCTGAGTTTTTTTATTCACTATTATCATATTTTTTCTCACACTTATGCGCTTATAGTTTTACGTTGACTGATTACACCTATATATATATATATATATATATATAACATAAAATATAATAACACGAAATTACATAATTGTCGATGCAATAATTTATTTCAACCTTGTGGTTTCCTCAAGCATCAAACTAGACAATTACATTTTAGAGACTGACAGAAACCTGAATTCACCTTCAACAATTCAAATACAACCAGAGAGAGTGGTGGTTGCAACCACCACTCCTTCTGGTTGTATTACTTAATATTTTTTCAAATTTTGAATTTTGGCTTTTCCACTGCCAACTTATCTATCTATGTAATTTCTCTGATGATAAGATTTTGATCTTTGAAAAGTCTTGGCTTAAGGAAAGAATAATAAACATGATTTTATTACCGAGTATACCTTGCATTGAACAATCGAAGTTGGAATTAATTAATCATTCGTACATGTTTATCCCTCTTCTTTCATCTCTCTCTCTCTCTCTCTCTCTCTCTCTCTCTCTCTCTCTATCCGAACGCCGTTTCGTAGATCACTCTATACTGCCTGGTACATAGCCGCCGATTTCGCTATTTACATTTTAAAAGTTCCTCTATATTTACTAACTAATTGGCTATGGCCGATGACTACGAATCAGTGGCGATTTGTTATCGAGGTTCGCGTCTACCGACCGTTGAGAATTAGTTCCTACACTGAAGATTGCGTTAGCATGAAACATCGATGTCTGTAGGTATTTAAATAATTAATATTTATTTATAAAAATATTATTGTATATATATATATATATATATATATATATATATATATATATATATATATATATATATATATATATATATAAAGGTATTAAGAAGGCTGAAGGCATCCATCTTACTGAATTCCACACAGTCGGAATTTTTTTTTGTGTCCAGTTTTGACAAGGGAAGGCCTCTCCCGAAATATCAAATAATTCTCAATCATCCAGACATTACACACAGCTAACAACATACCTTCTGTTTATTATGTAAGATTGAAAAGAAAGATAAATATATAGTTTAAGACTTCTCCTTTGACTGTTTATTTTTGTTCTTTTCAATCAAGCTCTCTACATTTTTTAACATAGTTCACCCCAAACAAGACAGACCGCCACTGTAGAAACCTAAATAATTGGGAGCTGTGCAGCGAGATGTCTGTTTACATTAGTTTTAAATTTTTGCATATCAGTAACATCAGGAAAACAGGGAGCAGGGAGGGAGTTCCAGAATCCTGCAGAACGAAGAAAGAAGCTTTTGGAGTAGAAAGATCTTCGGCATCTGGGGACCTCCACAATGAATGGATGGGATTTGGCAGATTGTCGGGTTGGTCTAGTGAATTTGTGTCGTGGGAGCACCAGAGCAGCAAGCACAATCCATTGAAGTACTTGTAAAACAGGCACAAGGATGCAGCATTGCGGCGATGGGATAGGGGCTGGAGCTTGGTGGATAGTGAGGGACCTATTAAGTTGGCGACTCTTTTTTGGACCTTGTCTAAGAGGGATAGACTAGTGGGTGATGCACCAGCCCATATGTGGCAACAATACTCCATGCATGTGCGGATGGTGGCTTTGTAGAGATATAGGATAATGTCAGGCGTGAGAAGTTTACTAGCACGGTAGAGGGAGCCCACCTTCTTTGCAACAGTCCTGGCAATGTCTTCAATTTATTTGCTCCAAATCTGTGAAAGTTAGGCCGAGGAGTTTGAATGATGAACTCTCAGGTAGGGTGTTATTTGCCATGACAATCGGTGGTTGAAAAGGTTTCTTGTAGTTATTGAAGGAAAGTAGCTTTGTCTTTGCGACATTAAAAGTTACCAACCATTTTTTACCCCAATAGACTACAGCCTTCTTAATACCTTTATTAAAATTCAGAGCAATGCTTTAAACAAACTATTATTCTCTCATTTATATATATATATGTATATATATATATATATATATATATATATATATATATATATATATATATATAGAGAGAGAGAGAGAGAGAGAGAGAGAGAAAGAGAGAAAGAGAGAAAGAGAGAGAGAGGTGTTAGTAGCATGAGATATTTAAAAAAAACACTTTTTATGGAAATCGTCCCAGACAAGGCTATGAAGCCACTTGATGTAAGGACAAAAACTAACCAATGACAAGTGTCAGATGGATAGATTCCGACCAAGAAAACAGCAATTCTTCTCCCTTTGTCAGAACTATAAAAATACCACCACCACAATCAACAAAAAATAACAAAAAATATAAAACATCACAATCATATTCAACAGTAACATACACTACAAACACTACCACCACAACTAACAATGAAAAAGTAAAACACTTGTACCCCAACCAACAACAAAAATATAAAACACCAACACTGTAGACAACAACAATAACAAAAATATAAACATCATAACCACAACGAACAACAAAAAATATGAAACAACACAACTAACAACAACAAAAATGTAAAGAAAATCAACACTACCACCTAACTAGCAACAACAAACACAATATCCACTACAAGCAACAACAACAACAACAGACATATACAACGTTGCACCGCTATCACTAACAATACCAAAACTATAAAGCACCAACATCAACAACAGCAACAACAATATAAAACAACCAACAAAGACACAAATATAAAAGAACATCACCACCAACAACATGATAAAACATAACCACCATAACAAACAACAAAAAACAACATAATACTATCGGTAACACCAGCCCCACCTCCATCAGCAAAAAAAAAAAGCACCAAAAATGTCATTGCAATCATGGCAATCAATTTTGACACGGGTGCCACCATTATTGGGCCATTCGCAAGTTCACGAAGGCGATCGTCACCCTCGTCCGCGCGCCATCTTCAACCCTAACCCTAACCTCACCCGCCGTCATCTAACCCAACATCGACACCAACAACATGATCATCGTCATACTCGCGTTCGTCGGCCTCACCAGAGCTTAATCATTTACTCTGATTTCACTCCCACTCTTAACACGT
>OY744534.1:84976849-84984349 GCA_963556195.1 Sepiola atlantica | reverse complement strand
TACGCTCAGCGTCTCGTACTATATAAAGCCAAAGCAAAGAAGCATTTAGAAGAGAATCTCACTGGGTCGGTGGCTGGGGATACTGTAAGCATAGCACTAGCTAAGCAGGACCCGCGACGCGAGGCTAGCGAGCGTTATGAGGGCCAACTAGTTAGGGCTAGGATATGGGAAGTTTTCAATGAATCTGTAACGCGGGTGAGCGTATAGAAGTGTCTAGGCATGGATCAGAGAGGTACATTGGCAACGTTAAACACCCGGATAGACGTACCTTGGAATCAACTCGGGGTATCTGCGAGGAATTTCGAGAGCATTTTGAGGAGCGCTTCACCCAACTGCCCAACTTCCCGGTTCAGGTGTTTGACAACTATTTGGCTGACTGTCCACACCTCGATGCGGCTAGAGCAGCTGGTTGCGAAGGTAGTGGTAACGGAGCGTGAGGTTTTGACTGCGTTGAAGCAGTTCGGTGCAACAAATCGCCGCGACTTGATGGTCTGCACTACGAAATGTATTTGAGGCTGTCGCACATGTTTGTACCGATTCTGACGGATGTGTTTAACCGCTGGTTTGACGAGGGTTCTATTCCGAATCCAGAACTATGCTGTGAAACGAAGATTGATTCAGAAGAACTTGCATCTGATTCGTACGATCCTAGAGAGCATAGACGACGACACGGAAGCCACGCTTCTATTTATCTTCCTCCCACAAGGTAAGATGTGACACAAGGTCGGGAAAGTGGGGGAAAAAACAGCGCTCGAGAATTTGAGCACTCTGGCCATTTAAAAAATTGCCTGGGCAGCCCCGTCGGCATTCCCCGGTAGGGGCGCCTCAGGCGATTAGCAATAAACTAACCCTCTCTCAAAGGGTGAGAAGGCAAAGCCTGAGAAGGTGCACCTCCTAGAACTGCACAGGACGGACAACCGATAGACCGGCGTAAACTCAGACCCGAAGGCCCGGACAATAGCCACGCTGATCAACTTGGATTGATCCAAAGTTTTCGACAGGGTCGACCATCGCTTCTTGGCATCTGTTTTAGAGACCGCCGGGTTTAAACCGGACTTCCGCAAATGGATCTTCGTTCTGTATCGCTCACCGACGTCAGTGGTGCAGGTAAAAGGAAAGCGTTTGATGAAGCAGGGATGTCTGCTGCCATCCCTGTTGTACATCCTAGTGCTGGAGCCGCTACTGCGAAGGAAGCAAGTTCGGTCCTACGTGGAATCGCTTTTACCTGGCGGGCGCGAGCCAGGGTGTCCCCGTTCACCGATGACATCATCGCCTTTGTCTCGCGTTTTCGAGACATCGAAAGCACTCACACGTTACGAAAAGATCATAGGGGCCGAAATAAACTGCAGCAAGTAAATGGGCGTCTGGAGCGAGGCCACCACCCTTCCGGCTCCTTTCTGCTGGACAGATGGCCCGGTTCGAATCCATGGCGTGTGCTTCGGACCAGGCCTCTAGCTTCAGAGGGCTTGGTCAGTGGTATTGTCAAAGGTGGAAGCGTCGGTTAACACTTGGCTTCGAAGGATACTCTCCTTAAAGGGTAAAGCTTACGTCTTTTATCGATTGGCCGTACTTCCCCTGCCTGCGAACCGCCTAAAGGTCCTTCGGTGCCTTCTGTATTCGCTTCTCTCGGACTGGGGAAGGCACTAGGTTCGTAGACAGGTCTGAATTCAACGCCCATCTGAGGGAAGCTTGGGGATGTCCGACTTGACGTGTCATCGAGACTGGCTTTGCCGAGTCGAACATTTGCAGAATGAATTTGCGTGGAACCCCGCGGTCGATAGCGCTTTCCCCAACCTCATCCTAGTCTATTCGGTCGAAGGCCGTCGTAGGTCGAGGGGCGAATCGCAGTTCTTCAGAGATTGCCGAGACGCACTCAAAAAGCTTCCTCGATCTATTGATCTTTCTCGGTTTTCTAGAAAAGAACTCCACAGGGGATTAGCGAGGGACAGCTGACGAAACGTTCATCAAGCGGTCTGAAAGATGACCAGGAGGTTTAGTCTTTTGCTGATAAGGATCTGATCGCTTTCTTCAAGCATCAGTTTAAGGTAAAGATCAGATGTGATAGAAAATAGTACATTCCTCGGTTTTTGATGAAAGGTGGATACAAGTAGCGAGCTTGTGTGTACGAAAAGAGATAAAGTCATGGCCATCCCAACTACAGGCCAGGCAAACGCACGTGTGACAGTTTAACTGGGGGCCAGTCAGTCACCAGATAAACTTTTAGCTGGTAGCACTTCGTTTCCACTGCTCCAAGGAAATTTAATTCCCAAAATAACTTTAATTTCAGCTGAGGTTCTGTTATTTTATCATTATTTACATTTGGATTATAAGTTCGTGAGTATACTGTTAAAAGTCAGAATTTAATTTTTAATGTTTTAAACGTTTTATTTACATGTAAACAGCTTTGTTCATAAACGACAAAACTTTTACTTTTCTTTTAAGTTTAAAAAAAATATTTTCTTTGAGAATTTGTCAATAAATCTTACTTTATTAATTTTAAATTTTTTCTATATTCTTAGGAAATATATTCCACATGTTTTAAACGTTTTATTTACATGTAAACAGCTTTGTTCATTAACGACAAAACTTTTTTTTTTAAGTTTAAAAAAATATTGTCTTTGAGAATTTGTCAATAAATCTTACTTTATTAATTTTAAATGTTTTCTATATTCTTAGGAAATATATTCCACATGTTTTAAACGTTTTATTTACATGTAAACAGCTTTGTTCATTAACGACAAAACTTTTTTTTTTAAGTTTAAAAAAATATTTTCTTTGAGAATTTGTCAATAAATCTTACTTTATTAATTTTAAATTTTTTCTATATTCTTAGGAAATATATTCCACATGTTTTAAACGTTTTATTTACATGTAAACAGCTTTGTTCATTAACGACAAAACTTTTTTTTTAAGTTTAAAAAAATATTTTCTTTGAGAATTTGTCAATAAATCTTACTTTATTAATTTTTAATTTTTTCTATATTCTTAGGAAATATATTCCACATGATTTAAACGTTTTATTTACATATAAACAGCTTTGTTCATTAACGACATAACTTTTACTTTTTTTTTAGTTTAAAATAATTTGTTAAATATTTCTCAAAATGGTAAAAAAGTGTTGTGTGACAGCCTGTCAAGGCAATTATAATGAGCAAAATAAGGTCCGAGTGTTTCGTCTCCCCAAAGATCAAGATGAGAGAGAAAGATGGTTAAAGGTAATACCAAGAGCTAACACTCCTAACAACTCAGACACTGTTGTTTGTGAAAGGCATTTTCCACCTGGTTATGAAACTGTATTTGTTATGGGAAAAGCACGACCCAAATATCATCCATCAATATTTAATAATTTGCCATCAAGTGTGATACCAAGTCCTTTACCAAAAACAAGGACAACAAAAAAAAGTTCCGCTTCTGTGCGAAGTGTACAAAATGATGAGTTTGCGCATTTCTTAGATAAAGATAGAATTGCTAATTTTACAAATTTGTGTGCTGATATTGACCATCATGTTTTTGTACCAGCAGTTACCTGCTACAAATCTAACAATCAACAGTTCATCCAGTCTTGTCATTTTTTTACTGGAAGTATTCCAATGTTTTTGATTAAAATCTTTGAAAATTTAACATTTGAATGTTACCATGCAAGTATACTCACACACATTTCTTCCCTGTTGAAAAACAGAATAACTAAGTTTCAACATTGGTCTCAAATTGAGGAAGCAATTCGTTACCTTAGTAACTTGAAAATTGAACAAGAGAAACAGGTTTTGAGCCAACATATCGAAGTTATGTCACCACGAATAGTTGGCAAAAAAGTTTACGAGTCGGAAATACTTGTCCGAGCATTCGAATATTTTGCCACATCTCGGTCTCTTTATAACAAACTTCGAGATCATTACAAATTACCCAGCATGAAAACACTAGTGAATATGACCTCAAAAGTTTCGAAGGTAGATGATCTGAATTTTCTTGGTGATGTGTTTAGCAAACTGTCAGATAAACAGAAAAAATGTATCATCCTAGTTGATGAAGTTTATGTTAAAGTGAGTTTACAATACCAAGGGGGAACCATATTTGGTGGTGCCAAAGATTCTGAAGAGGCATTAGCAAAAACTGTATTGGGTATTATGATCAAATGTTTACATGGTGGACCAAAGTTTTTGATTAAGATGATCCCAGTTGCCAAACTAAATTCGGAATGTTTGTTTCAGAATGTTAAAAATGTTGTTGATTTAGTCGATCATTCTAAAGGTCATGTAATTGCAGTTATTTGTGACAATAATCGGACTAATCAAGCTTTATTCAAGAAATTTGATACTGTTGAAATAAGCCTTGGGTTACTAAAAATGGTATATACTTGCTTTTCGATTATGTACATATATTTAAAAGTATTCGCAATAACTGGATAACTGAGGCTTGTTCAGAATTGCTGTTTTATTCTGATGGTAAAGAAATGACAGCAAAATGGGAAATAGTGAAACAACTTTTTGCGCATAAAAAAAATCAATTTGTTAAGTTATCAAAACTAACAGAAGTAGCGGTTCTTCCAAAATCAGTTGAGAGACAAAAAGTCTCCCACTGTTTGAAAGTGTTTTGTGATGAGACTGTAACTGCAATGAAAACTCATCCATTATTACAGGATGATGATACAAAAGAAACTGTTACTTTCATTGAAGAAGTTTTGAAATTTTGGAAAATAGTGAGTGCAAAAGATATTTATGGAAGTGTCAAGACAAATGATCAA
This sequence comes from Sepiola atlantica, assembly GCA_963556195.1. Lineage (NCBI taxonomy): Eukaryota > Metazoa > Mollusca > Cephalopoda > Sepiida > Sepiolidae > Sepiola > Sepiola atlantica. The sequence continues at coordinate 84,979,608 of OY744534.1, read as the reverse complement.
CTGAAAAGAGTATTATCAGATCGAAATGATGGAAATTTGACATTTCTTGCAAATTTTGGAAGTATGGCAAAACAAATGAGGGGAAAGCAAGGAAAGAGAATAAAATCCTTAACAAGAGACACTAGTATGGCTATCGAGCATACATGTAATGGTTTAATTGATGTTTGCAGACATTTACTTGACAGTGGGTTCAATTTTGTCATTCTTGGAGAATTTACCACTGACTATCTTGAAACTGAATTTTGTAAATTAAGACAAGGTTCTGGTGGTACTTATTTTATTACCGTACAAAATGTTATTCAGAAATTCCATATTCATAAAACAAAATTACTTCTTCGGTTGAAAGTTGATGTTAGAGAGTATAGCCATGATCCAGGCCATACTTGCTCAAAATGTGGATATCTGTTGGATGAATTGGCGTGCCAAACAGTTGATCACCTGCCAGACCTAGAAACTGGTATCCCCAAAGATATTAAAATGTCGCTTTTTTATATAGCAGGATATATCACACGAAAAGATTGTCTTACAGAGGAGGAAATATTCAATGATACTGCTTTTTATTATCATGAGTATGGAAGTTTTTTGAAAGAAATAGATCGAGGTGATTTAAAAGTTCCACTGGATACCACTGTCTAGTGGGTGTTTTTCTGTTTCATAATGTTCAATGCTGTCAAATCAAAGGTTTGCAGAAATTCTTTAACAAAAATGTTCATGTTGGTGTCTGAAATGTATCATTTCAATACAGAGAGAGTGCATGGAATTATATTATCAAATATATTTTTCAAGAATTATTGTTTGTTTCAGTCTCCCAAGTCAAGTAAAGAACCAGCACTAAAGGTTTTGAAATTATCTTGAAATTTTAGCAGTCTGATCAATTATAAATAATTATTGATCTGTAAGAACAGAGGAACTAATTATTTCTGCAAGAGCCTGGTGTAAAATACATGTTGAAGTCAAAATAGTTTTCTTATTGAATTAATCTGTTTGTTTATTTTGCAGTATGGTATAAATATGGATTTTGAAGCTTTTATTTATAAATTTTCATCAGTAAAAATGTTTGTTGTTTTGCTTTATGATCAGTGAAAAATAATTGATCATTAGAAACAAAGGACTCGTTGATTCTGTGATATGGTGCGAATATATATGTCAAAGTTTTTTTTCTGATTTATTGTAAAAGGTAATCTCACTTTCTTTTTAAATACAGGAGTTTGTTGTTTGTGCTTTATAATCAGTTAGAAAAGGTAGTTGATCATTAGAAACACAGGACTCACTGTTTCTGTAATACCATTGTGTACAAACTTTTTGAAGAATAAAATGATTTTTTCAGTTTTTGAGTTTTTCTTTTATGGTGGAGCATGGGGATCCGGGGAGTTCTTTTTCTCTTTTCTATACCGCAAAAAGAAAGAACACTCTTTGGGGTGGATTCTTGATGATAACAAGTCATTAGTGAGACATTAAAATAAGAAGTTTTAATTACTACTTTCAGATTGAAGGTGAAGAACTTTCCTTAGAAATTTTTGTAAGTAGTGTCCTCCTTGTTTTGCCACAACATTCTGGTTATCGTAACTCATTGCTGTGAACCCTGTCCATTTTATAGGATAACCTATAGATTTTTAATTAAACTTTCTATTTAGTCTATGGACATTGTATCATCACATTTCATCTTCCATTTCAGTGAATCTGTTTATTTTTTCTAATTCCATCTTCAATTTCAGTGAATTTGTTTGCTTAGATTAATCGACTACGAGACCTCACTAGAGATTTAGATGCTGAAATTTTAGTTTGAACTTTATTTTTGGATTATTTTATGATGTGAAATGAAGACTATAGCCAAAATGTTGTGTTTGAAACAATCAAAATGAGGACAGTTTAAGTTTTGGGTTAGTAAAATACATATCACATTTGAACAAACTGTTTCTCTGCTTGATATCATCAACTGGTGCGGATCCCTTTTTTTCTTTTTAACCACAATATACAAGTAATGATCTTTTGACATAAGTACAAATTCTCTAAAAAAAAATCTAACATTGAAATAAAAATTCTTCATTGAAATATGTATTTGCCTTTGTTTATTCAAAATTACCTGTCTCTTCATTTCTAGGAATTTGTCAATAATTGTAAAATTTATCAATTAGCTCATTGTGGTTCTTATTATTTGGTATGTAAAACACATAAAAACATCAAACTAATCTCACAGAGGAATTTTACCTTTGTAAAACGTCTATATCGAATATTTAAGAAAATTCACATGGCCCCCAGTAAAAGACCCCAGTTGCACGATTGCCTGGCCTGTAGTAGGGATGGCCATGGATAAAGTACAATGACATCAACTGTCATTGTTGACGCCATTCCCTGTCGGGCATGACTACAATCGTTTCAGTTTGCCGATGATTCCACTGGGCACAGAGAGTTACTAAAGATGTCTAAATCTGCCCTTTTGGATGAAACCGCGGTACATTGCTGAAATATGTAATATACAGTATCTAAATAAATTATGTTAGCTCTCTTATATGATTGAGCACTTTATTTGATTTCTTTTCATATACAACCTGACACACTGATGAAACCATTTTGCGAATGTTTTGTAAAATTTGTATACCATAAATGTCTATGTTAACAAAATGTGCAGACACACTTGTTTTATAAATAAAATAGTTTTGGGAATGAACTGGGAATCTTTATGTCGAACTCGGTAACTGTACGTAATTTCAATCAGAACATTTTATTTAATATTCCCATCCAAAACATTTTCAAGATGG
>OY744534.1:84959349-84966849 GCA_963556195.1 Sepiola atlantica | reverse complement strand
TCTTTGAAAACTCATGAGCTAAGGACTTAAGGATGCTTTGCATGAACTTTGAATTCTAATAAAATTTGATTGACACCTTATTTTATTACTTCATTTTATATTATAATATTAATGCTCTATCCAGTATATTGAGCTTCAGTTTTTTTATCCGGATGTTTCACTAATTATAAGATATTAGTTGACGCTTATATCTTTTGTTGGATTGCTTCATATATATATATATATATATATATATATATATATATATATATATATATATATATATATATATATATATATATATATATATATAAATACATACACATTGGTCTTTATTATATAGTAGATGATTAGCATACCTACATATATTTAAAGCTGTGCCACTATAAAACAACCTGTTTGGGACAACCTTCTTGGTTTCTTCCATTTTTTTTTATTGTCTTCTTATTTTCCCGTGTCGTTTCTCTTTGCTTCGAGCTAAACACGTCGCCGGTTGCTTATAAATTCTCCGTTTCGTGTTTCCAAATATAACCGAAATCTTCAAGTCTGACTCTCTTTTCGAAAGACTTCATTCTATTTTTGTCGGCTATTTTTGACTCTTTAATATATTTTCTCCAGAGATTTCAATCGATTCTATTATTAGTTTCCTACAAGCGGATTGGCCATTTTTTTTCTTTCTTTTTGGTCATGGTTTCCGTTATAAAAGAATTTCAGAAAAACAGGAACGGAAGATTTAAAGATACGGCCATCCAATTTGCGCGTTTAGCGATGGAACCCCTATTTCTATCTGATGCGTGGAAAAACTAACGAAAATGCTGTATCAAGTTCAACAGTCACGCATTATTTCAAGCTTACGCATGACAGACCAACGAAAATGCTAATTCTAACTAAAGTATGACAGACTAACGAAAATGCTAATTCTAGTTAAACCCTGACAGACCAACGAAAATGCTAGTTTTATCTAAAGCATTAGAGACCAACGAAAATGCTAATTCTAACTAAAGCATGACAGACTAACGAAAAATGCTAATTCAAGCTATAGTATGACAGACTAACGAAAATGCTAATTCGACCTCAAGCGTGACAGCGTCTCATTAATCCTTATCGTCGAGTGGCGTTTGACCCTTGTAAGTGATGACCCCAAAATTGAAAATACCTATTTTTAGTTTTGGGGTCACCACTTACTAACGAAAATTCTATTTCAAACGTAAGCGTAACAAATCGATAAAAATGCTATATCGAACTTAAGTCGGAGAGACCAACCAATTGACAACGTGTGTCATAGCTTGCATTACACTATCCTACATTGTGGTCTTTGATTAAGGAAGACTGCAAGTCGTCGAACACATGACACAAACAATGCTATATTTCACTTAAGCAGGACAGACCAACCAACGAACAACGTCTCTGATAGCTTGCATTATGCCACCCTACGTTGTGTTCTTTGATTAAGGAAGATTGCAAGTCGTCGAACACATGACATAAACAATGATATATCTAACTTAAGCAGGACATACTAATCAGCGGACTACGTCTATTATAGTTTGCATTACGTGACCCTACATTGTGTTTGTTAATTAAGGAAGGCTGCAAGTTGTCACACAATCAATGATATATCTAACTTAAGCAGGAGAGACCAATTAACGGACAACATCTCTAATAGCTTGCATTACGCTACCCTACGTTATTTGTTCTTGGCCTTTTGGCTAAGATCAAAGTGTAGTATCTGTTCCGATGGATACTGCACCCCATAGACTGGTATTGTCTTGGCCTTCGGGGCTTGATTTACGCCGGTCTATGGGTCTGTCCTGTGCAGTTCTAGGAGGTCCACCCTCCCAGGCTTCGCCTCCCCTCTTTGGGGAGGAGTAAGTTTATTGCTTACTGACTGAGGCGCCCCTACCGGGGAATGCCGACGGGGTTGCCCAGGCAATTTTTAAACCCCACTTTCCCGACCGACCTTGGGTCACATCTTACTTGTGGGAGTAAGATAAAAACTGGCCTTGTGCCTAACTCCTGGAGAGGAGTAAATCAATACCCTACGTTGTGTTCTTTAATTAAGGAAGATTGCAAGTCGTCGAACACATGCCACAAACAATTATATATCTAACTTAAGCAGGACAGTCCAATCAACGGACTATGTCTAGTATAGCTTGCATTACGTCACCCTACATTGTGTTTGTTGATTAAGGAAGGCTGCAAGTCGTCACACACCTATTTAATCTGCGCGTTGTGCGATGATAACGATATTTCAACCTAAAGTGTGATAGGTCGACTGACGGGCCGAAAGACGGACAAAGCCTTTCTTAAAAATACCAAGACGCATCTGTCTTTCTCTTTTTCATAGTACATGAATGCATGCAGACGCGCGCGATATATAACATTTTAGGCCTTTACGCGCTAGTATCCCGTCCGTGGTGTGGCGTTGAAACTGGTTGATGATCCACGTGGGCTGCTTCCCTTCGCCCCACGTTGTGTTTTTTGATCACGGAAGGCTGCAAGTCGTCGAACAAAGTTTTGTCTGTAGTCAGCCGCAGTAGGCTCAAACAATGCATAAAAAAGAAAAGATATCAACACAGGTATAAAAGCAACAGTCGCTTAATTTATGTATGGAACGTTTGACACCAGGTCGGTTAATAATGTGAGGAAAATCATGCTCTAAAAACAGGGCCACTCTGGATTTGGACAAAAATTAAAATTGCCTAAGTCTAGAAAGATTTCCCTTTCATTGACCGACGACAGATGAATTGTAATATCCGAAGAGATACCACACTTTGTTTTTAGCCAAAAAGCCAAACGCAATGCAACTTGTGAAAACAAAAAACTTTCCTGGGATACAATGCATGTGCACAAAAAATTCGGTACTTTGTTACATTAGAAACCACGCTAACTTTGACCACGTCGTAAGGGTTAGGGTTAGGGTCAGGGTTAATGTAGGGGTTAGGGTTAGCGTTAAAGTTAGGGTTAAGGTTAGGATTAGGGGTTGGGGTTAGAGTTAGGGTCAATGTAGGGGTTAGGGTTAGCGTTAGAGTTAGGGTTAGGGTTAGGATTAGGGTTTAGGGTTAGGGTCAATGTAGGGGTTAGGGTTAGCGTTAGAGTTAGGGTTAGGGTTAGGATTAGGGTTTAGGGTTAGAGTTAGGGTCAATGTAGGGGTTAGGTTTAGCGTTAGAGTTAGGGTTAGGGTTAGGGTTAGGGTTTAGGGTTTAGGGTTAGGGTCAATGTAGGGGGTAGGGTTAGCGTTAGAGTTACGGTTAAGGTTAGGATTAGGGTTTAGGGTAAGAGTTAGGGTCAATGTAGGGGTTAGGGTTAGCGTTAGAGTTAGGGTTAGGGTTAGGATTATTGTTTAGGGTTAGAGTTAGGGTCAATGTAGGGGTTAGGTTTAGCGTTAGAGTTAGGGTTAGGGTTAGGGTTAGGGTTTAGGGTTTAGGGTTAGGGTTAGGGTCAATGTAGGGGGTAGGGTTAGCGTTAGAGTTACGGTTAAGGTAAGGATTAGGGTTTAGGGTTAGAGTTAGGGTCAATGTAAGGGGTAGAGTTAGCGTTAGAGTTAGGGTTAAGGTTAGGATTAGGGTTAAGGGTAAGAGTTAGGGTCAATGTAGGGGTTAGGGTTAGCGTTAGAGTTAGGGTTAAGGTTAGGATTAGGGTTTAGGGTTAGGGTTAGGGTCAATGTAGGGGTTAGGGTTAGCGTTAGAGTTAGGGTTAAGGTTAGGATTAGGGTTTAGAGTAAGGGTTAGGGTCAATGTAGGGTTAGGTTTAGCGTTAGAGTTAGGGTTAGGGTTAGGGTTAGGGTTTAGGGTTAGGGTTAGAGTCAAAGTTAGTGTGGGTTAGGGTTAGCGTTAGGGTTAGGGTTTAGAGTTAGGGTTAGGGTTAGGGTCAATGTAGGGGTTAGGGTTAGCGTTAGAGTTAGGGTTAGGATTAGGGTTTAGGGTTAGGGTTAGGGTCAATGTAGGGGTTAGAGTTAGCGTTAGAGTTAGGGTTAGGGTTAGGATTAGGGTTTAGGGTTAGAGTTAGGGTCAATGTAGGGGTTAGGTTTAGCGTTAGAGTTAGGGTTAGGGTTTAGGGTTAGGGTCAAAGTTAGCGTTGGTTAGGGTTAGCGTTAGGGTTAGGGTTAGGGTTTAGAGTTAGGGTTAGGGTTAGGGTCAATGTAGGGGTTAGGGTTAGCGTTAGAGTTAGGGGTAGGGTTAGGATTAGGGTTTAGGGTTAGGGTTAGGGTCAATGTAGGGGTTAGAGTTAGCGTTAGAGTTAGGGTTAGGGTTAGGATTAGGGTTTAGGGTTAGAGTTAGGGTCAATGTAGGGGTTAGGTTTGGCGTTAGAGTTAGGGTTAGGGTTAGGGTTTAGGGTTAGGGTCAAAGTTAGCGTGGGTTAGGGTTAGGGTTTAGGGTTAGGTTAGGGTCAATGTAGGAGGTAGGGTTAGCGTTAGAGTTAGGGTTAGGATTAGGGTTTAGGGTTAGTGTCAAAGTTAGCGTGGGTTAGGGTTAGCCTTAGGGTTAGGGTTAGGGTTAGGGTTAGGGTCAAAGTTAGCGTAGGTTAGGGTTAGGGTTAGAGTTCGGATCAAAGTTAGCGTGGGTTAGGGTTAGGATCCTAATGTAACAAAGTACCAACAATTCTATTAGGTCTGTCCTTTGGAATTGGAAGTTCCAAGTCAATGTTGGCACTAACAATTCTACTAAGTTCCTTAGTTAGGTTGCAGTTATTGGCTTAACGAGCCGAACATATAGTTCAAGTCCCAGGAGCCTGGCCTACCTGCCTGTCTAATGCAGCATTTACCCTGGTCGGATTGAGCAGATTTTCTCCGAAGTAGGAGCTTTCTAGGGTATATTGAATTGACAAATGACTCCCAGTCGCATGTATATCCTGGTCAGGGAAAATGACGACGTTAGTTTTTGAGGTTTATTTTGGAAGGTGCCGCCTTCTTCCAATATACATTTCTTGGTATTCTCAAATGGTCACCCATCTGGTACTGACCAGGCTCAGCGTCGCTTGACTTCGGCGATTTAACCAGAACCGGTGTGACAACGTGATTATGCTGTAATTGTATAGGAAGGCCCCGGAACTGGTGGCTCCCAGTAACTCTGAGTTTTATTTACTCCTCCCCAGGAGTTAGGCACAAGGCCAGTTTTATCTTACTCCCACAAGTAAGATGTGACCCAAGATCGGGTCGAGAAAGTGGGGTTTAAAAAGCCAGCGCTCGAGAGGTGAGCACTCTGGCCATTTAAAAATTGCCTGGGCAGCCCCGTCGGCATTCCCCGGTAGGGGCGCTTCAGACAGTAAGCAATAAACTTACTCCTCCCCAAAGAGGGGAGGCAAAGCCTGGGAGGGTGGACCTCCTAGAACTGCACAGGACAGGCGTTCAGTATCCATCGGAACAGATACTACACTTTGATCTTAGCCAAAAGGCCAAGAAGCCCAATTTGTTATTCTGACCTGTATGGTAATTGGTCCCAAACTGGCGTCGCGCTGATTTTAACTGGAGCTTAGCGGTAGATCCGATCGTCAGAAGTGTATTAATAAAATCATTGACGTCATTATACATTTGAATGCAATTTCAAATGTAAATACGTATTAAGATTTAAGGAGTGCTGTTATTAGATTCCTGACGATTGAATCTAACGTGAAACTACAGTAAAGTGTTGCGATAAATCCATTTTAATTCTTTCTTATTTTTTATAAAGTTCTGTCTGGAAGGATATCCATCCCTCTGCGTGTTCAAACTTTACCGTCTTGATTCGGCTCTATTCCATTTTTTAAAAAATATATTAAGTTCTTATATATATATATACTCGTTGTATGTTTTGTGTTGTTTTAGAAATATCTTTTAATATTTTTTAAGTTCTAAAATAGAGTTAAGTGATAAGAAAACATATTATAGTTCGTGAACTAACAAATAAAAACTACAACTTTATATATATATATATATATATATATATATATATATATATATATATATATATATATATATATATGTGTGTGTGTGTGTGGGGGTATTTGTGTGTGTGTATGTGTGTGAACAAGACACGCAGAAAAAAACAAATTGAAATACAGGAAAAAATCATTAAGAAACGAGAGATTTTACCGGTTTCGTTCAGATCAACGAACGTTTTCAGAAAAAGTAATTTGTAAAAATTTATTCGATGACGGTAAAAACATAGGAAAAAGAAGAACGCAGAGAGACGTCATTGGCGCGCGTTTAACTATTTGAAAAAAGAAAGAATATTAAACGCGCATGCGGATAGACGTTAAAATGAGTAAGAGGAGGGAAGAGGAAGAAAAAAGAGGAAGGGAAAAATAAAATAAAAATGGATGAAATGTAGTAAAAAGGTTTCTTTAACCAGGATCGCAGTGATGCAGTATATTGCATTGTTTCAGTGCGGGTTTTGCCAAATGTTTGCTTAAGGAATAATATTCGAGTCTGAGGGTTATCTTAGATGGTGATGAGATAAGTATTATAGCGCTTTCAATGCATTTGCGACGTAGGAGAGAGTATTCGATCTTGAGGAGGGTGCAGTTTTAAAAAATCAAAATTGTGAGTAAAAAGGTTTCTGTGTATGACTAGTGCGTTGGTGATTGTTGTGTTTGAGGTCTTGTTTTTGTTTGTAAATGCGGGATTTTATATTTCTAGTCGTTTCACCAATATTAAACATTGGACATGCGGCACATTTTGTTTTGTAAATGCCGGCGAGGGAAGAAGTGTCCTTAGAAGATAACACACACACACACACACACACACACACACACACACACACACACACACACACATATATATATATATATATATATATATATATATATATATATATATATATATATATATATACACGGCACAATCACGTTGACACACCGGTTCCCGTTAGATCACCGAAGTAAAGCGGCGTCGAGCCTGGCCAGTACTAAATGGGTGACCATTTGTGAATACCAGGTGCTGTATGTGCTCTCTGCTTATCTCGGCATTGTTTCCAGTCGTCTTGTATTACTACTTGCCATTGAAATCAAGCAATGCTGACTCAGGAGAGCGGTTGTTGGAGATTGCGCAACCCTTGCAATTACAAATTCACGCGCGGGCAGCCCCTGGCGGGGCACTCATACGTCGAAATCGACGGGAGAGTCCATCATATATATATATATATATATATATATATATATATATATATATATATATATATATATATATATATATATATGATGAGAAAGTAAGGATGAGAGTAATCGATGTAATGGGAAATGAAAAAGGAAAAACCAAGATATATTTTTTTTATATATTCATCAACGTTATCATCCTGAGGAAGTCTTAAAATAAAGACGTTATTTTAAGACTTCCTCAGGATGATAATTTTAAGAAAAATGTCATGCAAGTACATCGAAATATTGAGTTGACATGATGGGTTGATGAGGAAAAGTAGTATCCGTGGCTACTAAGAGCGCTGGACCAGGGTCCGAGCTGCGAAAAGTCAGTCAGTAGCAGAGCGTGAAATGAATATGGAAGGCTGTTCGTGGGTACACTAGGCAGCAGTAAAAGAGGGGAGGGGTGGG
>OY744534.1:84944349-84951849 GCA_963556195.1 Sepiola atlantica | reverse complement strand
TGACGATTTAAAAAGGACAAGACGTAAAACCTAAACATATATCAATGCAATAAAAAAAAATAGATGCTACGTGAAAATAAAGCTTACGTATTAGTATGGCGTTGAGTGTGAAACAACGTGTGCATCGAAAATCACTCAAATATCGAAAATGAAACAAAAGTATAATTAATAACTGTCAACAATCGGACGAAAATTAAATGTTTAACCGAACTGTATATTTTTCTTACCTGTATTTAAAAAAAAAAAATTCTGATTTTTTTGAGTTGTTCTTACGACCTCGCGTTTGAAATTTCCGGCGAAATTATTGAATTACAAGACTGAGAAGAGAGCGATAAGACATGTAAATAAAAGCGCTTTAAAATACTTCAAAACTAAAAAAAAGTTAGAAAGGTAGGTAGAAAAGTAACTTTTCTTGCTTGTGGTAACAGTTATTTGTTGAATATTTTTCTTTTCACACCCTTTTTCTTCTATTGGAAACTCTAGGAAATACCCCAATCTTTATAACATTACAAGAAGAATACCTGTCCCAGGACAGCAAAAATGAATTCCCTGAACACAACAGTTTTACACTAATTTCATGTCCTCTTACGATCAAGATATAATGATACTAAACCTCATGTCTAGAATCCTTATTTTGACCGAAATCTATTACATGATTTTGATTCCAGAAAATGTCTAAAATGTAGCGTTTAAGATTTAGGGGGATTAAAAAGAAATTAAAATTAAGAAAACCTTGCTTAATTTGTGTCTAATGATTACGGATTCAATTCATTGCAAATCTGATATATTTGAGTTTTAAAATGCGAGGTTCTGTCGATATTATGCCCCTAAAAATCCTTTAAAATACCCCAAAAGAAAGTGGAATGTGTGGAATATTTATGATTGATGTCTAATTCCTCTTCTTAAGATGTATGAATGTTGTTTGTATATATATTCCGAAATAGCTTAATTACAGACTTATTAAATATAAATACCTTCAATATAAATACCTTCAATATAAATACCTTCAATAAAATACCTTAAATATAAATACTTTCAATATAAATACCTTCAATATAAATGCTTTCGATATAAATGCCTTCAATATAAATACCTTCCATAGATGTATCTTCAATAAAATACCTTCAATATAAATACCTTCAATAAAATACTTTCAATATAAATACCTTCAATATGAATACCTTCAATATAAATACTTTCAATATAAATGCCTTCAATAAAATACCTTCAATATAAATACCTTCAATAAAATACTTTCAATATAAATACCTTCAATATAAATACCTTCAATATAAATACCTTCAATATAAATACCTTCAATATAAATACCTTCAATATAAATACTTTCAATATAAATGCCTTCAATATAAATGGCTTCAATATAAATACCTTCCATAGATATATCTTCAATATAAATACCTTCAATATAAATACCTTCAGTATAAATACCTTCAATATAAATACCTTCAATATAAATGCCTTCAATATAAATACCTTCAATATAAATTCCTTACAATAAAAATACCTTCAATATAAATACCTTCAATATAAATACCTTCAGTATATATGCCTTCAATATAAATGCCTTCAATATAAATACCTTCAATATAAATGTCTTCAATATAAATACCTTCAATATAAATACTTTCAATATAAATACTTTCAATATAAATAACTTCAATATAAATACCTTCCATAGATATATCTTCAATATAAATACCTTTAATATAAATACTTTCAATATAAATGGCTTCAATTTAAATACCTTCCATAGATATATCTTCAATATAAATACCTTCAATATAAATACTTTCAATAAAAATGGCGTCAATATAAATACCTTCCATAGATATATCTTCAATATAAATACCTTCAATATAAATACTTTCAATATAAATGCCTTCAATATAAATACCTTCCACAGATATATCTTCAATATAAATACCTTCAATATAAATACTTTCAATATAAATGCCTTCAATATAAATACCTTCCATAGATATATCTTCAATATAAATAACTTCAATATAAATACCTTCAATATAAATACCTTCAATATAAATAACTTCAATGTAAATACGTTCAATATAAATGCCTTCAATATAAATACCTTCAATATAAATTCCTTACAATAAAAATACCTTCAATATAAATACCTTCAATATAAATACCTTCCATAGATATATCTTCAATATACATACCTTCAATATAAATACCTTCAATATAAATGCCTTCAATATAAATAACTTCAATGTAAATACGTTTAATATAAATGCCTTCAATATAAATACCTTCAATATAAATTCCTTACAATAAAAATACCTTCAATATAAATACCTTCAATATAAATACCTTCAGTATATATGCCTTCAATATAAATGCCTTCAATATAAATACCTTCAATATAAATGTCTTCAATATAAATACCTTCAATATAAATACCTTCAATATAAATACCTTCAATACAAATACCTTCAATATAAATACCTTCAATATCAATATACTTTCAATATAAATACCTTCAATATAAATACTTTCAATATAAATACTTTCAATATAAATACCTTCAGTATATATGCCTTCAATATAAATGCCTTCAATATAAATACCTTCAATATAAATGTCTTCAATATAAATACCTTCAATATAAATACTTTCAATATAAATACCTTCAATATAAATACCTTAAATATAAATACCTTCAATATAAATACATTAAATATAAATACCTTCAATATAAATTCCTTACAATAAAAATACCTTCAATATAAATACCTTCAATATAAATACCTTCAATATAAATACCTTCAGTATATATGCCTTCAATATAAATGCCTTCAATATAAATACCTTCAATATAAATGTCTTCAATATAAATACCTTCAATATAAATACTTTCAATATAAATACCTTCAATATAAATACCTTAAATATAAATACCTTCAATATAAATGCCTTTAATATAAATGTCTTCAATATAAATGCCTTCAATATAAATACCTCCAATATAAATGCTTCCAATATAAATGTCTTCAATACAAATACCTTCAATATAAATACATTAAATATAAATACCTTCAATATAAATTCCTTACAATAAAAATACCTTCAATATAAATACCTTCAATATAAATACCTTCAATATAAATACCTTCAGTATATATGCCTTCAATATAAATGCCTTCAATATAAATACCTTCAATATAAATGTCTTCAATATAAATACCTTCAATATAAATACTTTCAATATAAATACCTTCAATATAAATACCTTAAATATAAATACCTTCAATATAAATGCCTTTAATATAAATGTCTTCAATATAAATGCCTTCAATATAAATACCTCTAATATAAATGTCTTCAATATAAATGCCTTCAATATAAATACCTTCAATATAAATGCCTTCAATATAAATACCTTCAATATAAATGCTTTCAATATAAATACCTTCAATATAAATGCTTTCAATATAAATGCCTTCAATATAAATGCCTTCAATATAAATACCTTCAATATAAATGCCTTCAATATAAATACCTTCAATATAAATACCTTCAATATAAATAAGTCAGTCGAATACTATACTTACTGACATTTGCTAAGAAAGATTCAATAGTACTCAATACATTTTGTGTAGAGCTATTCCATAATATTCTCTATTCATGTAATATTAGGTGTGTATATGTTTATATATTTCTATGTACAGGATTCACTGCTAAACTAATTAACCGATCATTATGAAGTTTGCAACACAGCTGCTAGAGGTAAGGGTTCATAATGTGACTATATAAAGTTTAATTTATTTTTAGGCTAGAGGGTAAAAGGGAGTTAACTCCCTTCATGAAAATTCTAATACCTTCGATTGTTGTGCAATTTTAACAATAGGTGTTAGATATCAATTGATAAATATTCCCCAAATTTCAGTTTCTTTTGAAGTATTTAAAAATAATTGTAGGGGCATAATATGGACACAACTTCACAGTTAAAATTTTTAATATTCCAGATTTGCTTTGAATTTGATCCATAGTTATCAGACACTTATTAAACAAGATTTCATTGAATTTTAATTTTGTCTTAAAATCACTTAAATTAGAAGACATTTTCAAGAATCATAATAATGGAATTGATTTTGATCAAAAGTGGAATAAGGATTCTAGACATAAGGTTTAGTAGAGTTATATCTTGATCTTTGTAATGGGGCATACGAGTGGTGCAAAACTGTTCTGTTTGTGGACTTAATTTTACTCGTTGTTTACCGTGTTGTTATTCGTTATTAATAAACAAATTGTTAACAACATTCTTTCGATACTAAACTAATATCCAATTGAAAATAATTATTAACTTAAGTTTAAAAATATTCTGATAAAATTAAACATCCCAAATTAAAATTAAACATCCTGCGTTAATATTAACTGTAGGCGTAGTAAAAAAAAAAATTATAGTTATTTTTTATATTTTTATAACAGTAAGGAGACGGGGAGTTAAAAATAGTTAAAGCTGATGTTTAATAATTTTAATTAAATTATCTTTTTACTTGCTCAGCAATATTTATTGTACATAATTTTTTCCAGATCATGTTATTAGATAATTTCAGTAATATCTTATAATGATTTGATTTTTTTTGTAGATTTCCGTTGAAGTTAATTTTATTAAAAATCATCTGCCCCGAGGCGGAAAAGAATACACGACCTTGACGTTGTTCAACGAAGTATTTTTACAGACAAAAACAACGTTGATGTACAATGTCAACTACATGTAAGCGTACATTAAATAAGGTTCCTGGATTACATATCATTCACTTATAATAAAGAGCAATGGGTATTTATATATATATATATATATATATATATATATATATATATATATATATATATATATATATATATATATATATATATATATATATATATATATATATATATATATATATATATATATAAGTGGAAAACTAAAAGCGAACTTTTAGGAAAGGTAGAACCTATTGTGAAAAGTATACTGCTCAATATACAGGATAGAGCAGATAGATAGATAGAAGGATGAAAAGGAATTAGAAAAGCGACGGGGGCAGATCTTTTTTTTAATTCAGTTGCTCAATGCAAGGTATATTCCGCAAAAAGGCAATTTATTCAATTAATTTTTTTAATTAATTTTTTCCTTAAGCCAGGCTTTTCAAAGATCAAAACCTTATCATCAGAGGAAATTGCTGGGATAGATCAGTTGGCAAATGCCAAGATTTAAAATTTGAAAAAGTAAAATAAAGATTGTGGGGGAAAAAACACAAGGCAAAACGCTACCCGAATGTAAGCAAATGTCCGATTGCAAGAAAATTCGGTGTCAAAAAGTCCAGCGGAGAAAGTGACTTGTAGGTAGGAAGGTCGTTAACGACATTAATATAATTATTATATATATATATATATATATATATATATATATATATATATATATATATATACATATGTGTGTGTGTGTATTTATGCAAACATAATTAAAATAAAATAATTCGTCTGTTTAATTATACCTTTTTTACTTTTTCAATTTTTCTGATGGTCTTTTTCTATTTAAATAAATAAAAATTAATAAATGTTCCATAGGTTTCACAGGTTTCACGAGCGTTTTCGATTCTTCGTCAAATCATCATCAGGTGTCAAAAGCAAATAAACAAAAAAGCTGGAGAAAAAAGAGAATTAAAAAAAAGACGGCGGAGAAACGCACATAGAACGTTGTTCGCATTGTTCCAGGAAGTCGTTGACGATTTAAATTCAGCAAAACTGGATGGCATCACAGAACAAAATCGCATTACGTTAAGCATTTAAAAATGTTACCACTGGTTTCATATGTGATGTTGGTAATTTTAGGTTGTTATGTTTTTATGTAGATAGCTTCCAGTACTTTTAACTTTTAAAAAATTGTTTTCGGAATGTATAATTTTAGTGTTATTACATAGAATTTGTGTTAAATCACACACACACAATATATATATATATATATATATATATATATATATATATATATATATATATATATATATATATATATATATATATATATATATATATAAATATATCTATATCAATATTTCTCTCTCTCTCTGTCTCTCCCCCCTCTCTCTCTCTCTCTCTCTCTTTCTCTCTCTCACCCCTCTCTCTCTCTCTCTCTATATATATATATATATATATATATATATATATATATATATATATATATATATATATATATATAGATATATATATAGATATATATAGTACTCCAGGTAAGATAAACATCCACAGGATAAAAATCCCAAGAATTTCAACCGAGCTTATAAAAAGTGCTCAATATCAAATAGAGCTTTTATATATGTGATAATTTTTATTTATACAGACATTTACGTAATCTGCGACAGTGGCATGTCGATGTTATCGATCAACGGCTTATTTCCAAATATGATCTGAGGTAAGGATCGTATTTTAATTCCGTCTGATGAGAACTCAGTTTGTAACAGCTTTTTTATCGATAACATTGACATGTCAGTGTCGCAGATTTAGTACATGTCTGTATAAATTAAATAATCACACACACACACACACACACACACATATATATATATATATATATATATATATATATATATATATATATATATATATATATATATATAAGTACATTTCGTGTACAACAGAATCGTAGGATCAATTTTAGAGGAAGCATTATTTTAATCAATGAAACAGACGAGTGGAAAAAAAAGGAAAATTGTTAAAATTACCTTAAGGCCTTATCGTCTGACCCTCTGGGAGGAAACGCCAGAATGGTAGATTAAAAACTAAAAGTCGAATGAGATATGAAGGGAAAAAACTTATTTCAGTTGGAGGAAACGATTGAGAAGAAAAAAAATATATATATAATATTACCACTTCCTGTCATATTTAAAGGGTACTAAAATTCTAAATACGGTTTCCGTATTAGCACCCTTTAAGAAAAGTTGACTTCCTGTTTTACAATTTTGACAAAAATATGTTTACAAATGTGAAGCCAAAAATGTTTGTATAAATAAAAAGTTTTATGCCTAGTAAACGGCTGTATTGAGCACTTTTATATAAACACAGTAAGGAATCGCTAGATTTTACTTTGTGGACATAAATTTACCTGGATTATATATATATATATATATATATATATAATATTTAATATTTGTAAATAAATATAAATAATTTATTACCTACAGACATCGATGTTTCATGCTAACGCAATATTCAGTGCAGGTAGTTAATTTCCGACGGTCGGCGGGCTCGAACTCCGATCACAAATCGCCACTGATTCGTAGTCAAAAGCGTTTCCCCGTCGGCCACCGCAAATTAGAATAGAAGTAAAGAGGGATTTAACTTTGTAAATACCGAGTCGACGGGTATTTTACAACAAGCAGCGAATAGTGATCTACAACAACAAACTATGTTGGACCTCGCCATTAAGCTATTAGTACTGCTTGTTATTAAACTCACTCAGAGTGCCCGGCATTTAGT
>OY744534.1:84849349-84939349 GCA_963556195.1 Sepiola atlantica | reverse complement strand
AGATTAGCATGGCGCCTGCGCAAGGATGACACGTAAATTCGTGAAGCGTTCCATATTTTTAAAATTATGGACAGAGGGTCGAGGAGGGAAAGCGCAAACCAGACCTCCACTGGAAGAGCGCGGACAGCTCTGGGACCTTGGGGAGGCTTGTTGCCACTCGGGCCCCAGAGGGGACCAATGGCCCTTATCAGCGGGAAATCGGTGGTGGATGGCTGTTGAGATACCGCAAGGTCATCAGCGGTGATGAACGAAAAGAGGTGGAGTATACTGGAAGTCTGAGGAGACTTGTTGTCACTCAGACTCCAGGGAATACCACAGGTTGTTGGCAGTGGGCGATCACTGACGATGACCAGTGTGATAACTCCTAGTGAGTAAATAATAATAATAATAATAATAATAATAATGATAATAATAATAATAATAATAATAATAATAATAATAATAATAATAATAATAATAATAATAATAATAATAATAATGAGAAAAGAAAAGTGGGAAGAAAAAAACTAACCGGACACTTCAGAAGACTGACAAGAGAAGAAACCAATGAAAATAGCTGGACATGACTAAGAAAAGGACACTTGAACAGAGAAACGGAATCTTTACTGATGGCTGCACAGAACAATGCGATTAGGACAAACTACATTAAAGCTAAAATAGATAAAAATCAGGGCAACAGTAAATGCAGACTCTGTGGACAAAGAGACGAAACGATAAATCATATAATAAGTGAATGTAGCAAACTAGCCCAAAACGAGTATAAGAACAGACATGACTGTGTGGGGAAAGCAGTACATCGGGAACTGTGCAAACAATTGAATTTCGAATACGCAGACAAATGGTACAAACATAAGCCAGAAACAGTACTGGAAAACGAAAAACACAAAATTATCTGGAATATGGATATACAAACAGACAAACTCATACATGCAAGGAGACTGGATGTTATAATAATAAACAAGAAGGAAAAATCTTGCAAAATCGTACACTTCGCCGTTCCAGCAGTACACAGTGAAAAGCAAAGAAACAGAAAAACGAAGCAAATACACGGAACTAGCCAGAGAACTAAAAGGAATATGGAGCATGAAGAAAGTCAGTATAATACCAATAATCGTAGGAGCACTAGGAACAATCCCAAAAAACCTTGAAAACAGACTGAGAGAAATTGGAATCAAAAGAATCATTGGAACTATACAAAGGACAGCAATGATCAAAACAGCTACAATCTTAAGAAAAATTATTGAATGCGGAAACTAACCCGCATAAGCTACGAAGGATCATACGGAATCTAACACAGGAAGAAAACAAAACTAACGAAAGAACACACCACAAACAAAGAAACAGAAAATGCAAGAAACATCACTTAATAAGCTCCCCCCCCCACCAATAAATTACAGCGGCCTCAACTGACACAACACAAAAATGGACCAATGAACAGAAATAGCAAGAAACACTATAAGCTCACCCCCACCCACACAAAAAATAAATAAATAAATAAAAAATAATCAGCTCCCCCCCCCCCCAAAAAAAAATGGTACCAGCCTATGCTGACACCAGGGTCAAGGAGGATGAGAAGACCGAGGAGGGACAGCACAAACCAGACCTCCACTGGAAGTGCAGAGACTGCTGGGACCTCGGGGAGGCTTATTGCCACCCAAATCCCAGAGAAGAACAATGGTCATTACCAGCGAGAAATCAATGGTAAGCGGCTGTTGTGATACTGCAAGTTTATTGGCGGTGGCTATCGAAAAGAGGTGGAGAATACTGGAAATCTAGGGGAGACTTGTTGTCACTCAGACTCCAGGGAATACCACCGGTTGTCGGTGAGCAATCACTGATGACCTGTGTGAGAACTCCTAGTGAGTAAATAATAATAATAATAATAATAATAATAATAATAATAATAATAATAATAATAATAATTTAAAAATTAAAAAAATTAAAAATTATTATTATTTTATTTTTTTTAAATGGTGCCGGCCTATGCTGATACCAGAGAAAATATTTGTAGAGGGTCGAGGAGGATGAGAAGACCGAGGAGGGACAGCACAAACCAGACCTCGAATAGAAAAGTGCGGATATGCTGGGACCTTGGGGAGGCTTATTGCCACCCAAATCCCAGAGAAGACCAATTCTCCTTATCAGCGAAAATCAATGGTAAAAGTCTGTTGCGATACTGCGTCGTTATCGAAAAGAAGTGAAGAATACTGGAAATCTGGGGAGACTTGTTGTCACTCAGACTCCAGGAAATACCACTGGTTGTTGTCGGTGAGCAATCACTGACGATGATCTGCGTGAGAACTCCTCGTTAGTACAAATAATAATGATAATAATGATGCTGCTGCTGCTGCTGCTGCTGATGATGATGATGATGATAATAATATAATATATATATATATATATATATATATATATATGTATGTGTGTGTGTGTGTGTGTGTGTGTGTGTGTGTGTGTGTGTCTAACGTAATGCGATTTTATTCTGTGATTCCACTCCGGCGTCGCTGAATTTAAATTGAGAACATCTTTCCAAGAACGACGCGGAAACGTTCTTTGCTGACTTCAAAAAAAATCTCTTCTTTCTCCAGCTTTTTTTTTTCATTTTCCTTTGAAGCCCTGATGATGATTCGACGAAGAATCAAAAACGTTCGCGATACCTATGTGGCATTATATTAATTTTTTGATTTTAATACAAAAAAGACCATTAGAAAAATTGACAAAATAGAAAAAGGTATAATTAAACATGTTATTGTTTACAATGTTTGCATATATATATATATATATATATATATATATATATATATTTATACAAACACGTACAAAAGCGACACTGCCATGGCGATGTTTCGATTTATAGCCATTACAACTACGATGGCAAAGGAAACAGGTCTGTCATTTCGTTGTTCTTATTGAAAAAATAATATATATATATATATATATATATATATATATATATATATCGAGCAGAAAGGGGCTAACTTTCAATTTTTATTTTTTTTTTATATATTACTGGCTTTGCAAAGTTTTGTTTTTCCTGTTTAAGACAATTTAACCTCAGATAAATGGATGCCCCAATAGGTTACACTTTTCTAGTAAATAATTATGAGAGATAGGTAGATAGATAGATAGATAGATAGATAGATAGATAGAAAGAGAGAGAGAGAGAGAGAGAGAGAGAGAGGATTATTCTAAAGAGACTTTTAGAGGACAGATAAAGAGAGAGAGAGGCGAGAAATAGAGGTAGATAAAGGGAGAAAGAAAGAAAAATGAAAGAGAGAGAGAAAGAGAGAGAGAGAGAGAGAGAAAGAGAGACACAAATAGTAAAGAAAGATAGGGATAGAGAGAGAGACAAATAGATGCGAAGGAGACAGATGAGAGAGAGAGAGAGAGAGAGAGAAAGAGAGAGAGAGAGAGAGAGAAAGAGAGAGAGAGAGGGAGAGAGAGAGATGGGATACATATGGAGAGAGTTAGAGGGAGGAAAGAAAATTAGATTTTAAAAACGACAGGGATGAATAACGGAGAATAATAAGAGAGACGTGATATATATATATATATATATATATATATATATATATATATATATATATATATATATATATATATATATATATATATATATATATGTATATATATATATATGTATATATATATATTAGTACTTCATGTATCCACATAAAATATTATAAGGAGATATAATTTTTTATGTGTCAGTTTTCAGTATTTACTTCAACAGTGCTCGATACGTAAGTAGAGCTAGGTAGTAAGCAATGAAAATATATATGGCAATCAAGCTACACAGAGGCTCCCGTGTTTCATCCCCAGGGGGAATCGTCAGGCTAAATGCTAAAGGCATTAGCTTGATTGCCATATATATTTTCACTGCTTACTATATATATATATATATATATATATATATATATATATATATATATATATATATATATATATATATATATATATATATACAGAGATAGAGTGAGAGAGAGAGGGGGGAGGGGGGGGGGGGAGGGGGGGGGAAAGAGAGGGTCTGTCTGTGTGCGTGTGTGTATATAAATGGCCGGCCAGAAGCAGGGTCGCTCTCTACGCCGTATGTGCGTGTGTGTTCTTCTCCTTGTCAATGGCAGCTGCTGCAACCGAGAGCGTATAGAGGATGTCAAAGTGAGTTTGTTGCTATGACGATCGATCGTAGCGGCCTCCATAGCAACTGTGCTCTGACGTCAGCAGCCTCCTTGGCAACTGGCGCGCTAACACACACACACACACACACGTACTGTACGTACTCCCTCTCTCTCCCTCCCTCTCTCTCCCTCACTTTCTCCCCTCACCCCTCTCTCTCTCTCTCTCTCTTTCACGCCTCTGTACATCAAGAGAGGGGGGAATGTTAGAGAAAAATAATGTAAGTAGGCGGGGAGGAGGGGGGTTGGGGAAGGGGGAAGAAATATAAAAACTAAAAAAAAAATAATAATGATGATGATGATGTGTCCCTTTGGAGAGGGTGGTGGGCGACTGGGTAGTCCGGAAGGGGACATTTTCTACAGAAAGACAATTTAATCGATTGATACAACGATACGCAGTTTTGTCTAAATAAATAACACTAGCGTGAAGATGAGCAAAACAAGTCTTTATTGCCTATTCAATATATATATATATATATATATATACATATATATATATATATATATATATATATAATATATATATATATATATATATATAATATATATATATATATATATATATATATATATATATATATATATATATATACATTGAATAGGTATCTAAGTTAGCCATGCTGATGACGGCTGTGAGCCAGAAACACGTGTCCATGGATTACTTTTATGGACGTGTAAAATTAATTGATATATATATATAGAGAGAATGGTAGTTTGCTTGAAGCATTGCTGGGTATAGTAGTAGTAAGTTTTTGAAAGGCTGTGGGCAATGCAATTCCGGGTAAGATGCAAGATGAAAGGAAAGGAACAAAAACAATAAAAATAAATCGAATACGATATAAGACTTACTATTTATTTTTCCTTTTTTTTCCTTTTTTTTTTTTTTTTTCTTACATAACAGCAAGAGTGTTTTAGCTGTCCGGGTGATTAAAAATCACTATTTGATATTTCGGGAAAAGACATCCCTTTTTCAAAAATAATTAGACCAGAAGAAGAATAATATTTTATTCTTCTCCGACTGTGTAGAGAATAATACAAAACAAAATGGCTGCCAGATATAGACCGCAGCAAAAAAAAAAAAAAACAGTTTCACAGGGAATATAAATTAAGTTAAGTTTTATTTTAATATTATGTTAAATATATGATTGGTGTTTAGAATATTAGTGTAATGTTGGTTAGGTGTATGGTGTTCGATAAAACCAACATTACACTAATATTCTAAACACCAATCATATATTTAACATAATATTAAAATAAAACTTAACTTAATTTATATTCCCTGTGAAACTGTTTTTTTTTTTTTTTTTTTTTTGCTGCGGTCTATATCTGGCAGCCATTTTGTTTTGTATTATTCTCTACACAGTCGGAGAAGAATAAAATATTATTCTTCTTCTGGTCTAATTATTTTTGAAAAAGGGATGTCTTTTCCCGAAATATCAAATAGTGATTTTTAATCACCCGGACAGCTAAAACACTCTTGCTGTTATGTAAGAAAAAAAAAAAAAAAAGGAAAAAAAAGGAAAAATAAATAGTAAGTCTTATATCGTATTCGATTTATTTTTATTGTTTTTGTTCCTTTCCTTTCATCTTGCATCTTACCCGGAATTGCATTGCCCACAGCCTTTCAAAAACTTACTACTATATATATATATATATATATATATATAAATTCTTTGTAGAATGGTAGGAAAAATCCCAGCAGAGTGCTCGATTAATTAAGAATCAAAGTTAAAAATTAAGAGCATAATATTTATTTATTCTGGTACAGAAAAATTAGTACAACATTCGTACCGTCGGTTTCAAGCACGGAAGGTCTTACCCATCCGGCTCTCTTCAGCTTCTGTTGTCATCTGTTTTGGAAATGTGAGGTCACATGACACTCTTGTTGGGACGCGTTTTTTGCTCAGTGTGTTGTGTGTGTTTGTTTAAATTTGAATTTAGTGTAATAAGACCGTTGAGATTTAAAACACGGGAGAAGAAAGAGAATTCAAGATTAAAGGGAATAAAAAGGGAATAAAAAAGGGGGGTAAAAAATAAAAAAATATATATGAAAAAATATATATATATATATATAAATAAATATAAAAAAACATATATATATAAAAACATTTCAATACTAAGAATAAAAGAATAAAAAAAGAAAAAGAGTATAAAAAGGTATAAAAAGAAGAAAAAAAGGGGGTTTAAAAAAATATATATATAGAGAATAAAATGTAGAGAATAAAAAAGAGCGAGAGAGAAAGAAAGAATAAAAATAGAAAGAATAAAAAGAATAAAGATATAATAAATAAAAGTATAAATAAAAATAAAAATAAATTAAAAATAAATTTAAAGATTAAAAATAATAATAATAATAATAAAAAATAAAATTAAAAATTAAAAATTAAAAATTAAAAATTAAAGATTAAAAACAAAAATAATAAAAATAAAGAAAGGGTTTCTCTGAAATTCCCGTGAGCCAAATTATGAATTTGTATCATTAGCCGTTATATTTTTGAAGGTATGCGTTCTAAAAAACCGTTGATGTGTAAGAATCTTTTCCCCAGATTGGACTGATTTTAATGAAGAAATTCGGACTAAGGGAGGTAACTAAGATGGAAATATGAAATATTTGAGTTTGTTAAAATGGGTTTGTAGATTAATCTAGTGGTTGATAAAAAATTAAATATTTTTGCATTTTGGTGAAAGTCGAAGTTTTTGCTCTTGGAATTTATGTGGATATAGTTTGTTTAAATGGATTTGTAGAGTAATCTAGTGACTGATAATTAAATTAAATATTTTTGTATTTTTGTGAAGGTCGGAGTTTTTGCTCTTGAAGTTTAAGTGGATATAGGTTGATGAGGTATTTGTTCGTTTTTATTGTGTTTATATTAGTAGAGGGGGGGGGGTAGTTAGATATTATGTGAATCGGTCATACCAGTTTATAAGCAATGCTTGTCTCTTGTGGACACATCCCCTGAATATTTCATCGCGGACATTTGTTTAAATGTCCGCGATGAAATATTTTTTATTATTATTATTATTATTATTTTTAATCTTTAAATTTATTTTTAATTTATTTTTATTTTTATTTTTATTTATACTTTTATTTATTATATCTTTATTCTTTTTATTCTTTCTATTTTTATTCTTTCTTTCTCTCTCGCTCTTTTTTATTCTCTACATTTTATTCTCTCTCTATATATATTTTTTAACCCCCTTTTCTTCTTCTTTTTATACCTTTTTATACTCTTTTTCTTTTTTTATTCTTTTATTCTTAGTATTGAAATGTTTTTATATATATATGTTTTTTTATATTTATTTATATATATATATATATATATTTTCATATATTTTTTTATATTTTTTACCCCCCTTTTTTATTCCCTTTTTATTCCCTTTAATCTTGAATTCTCTTTCTTCTCCCGTGTTTTAAA
This sequence comes from Sepiola atlantica, assembly GCA_963556195.1. NCBI lineage: Eukaryota > Metazoa > Mollusca > Cephalopoda > Sepiida > Sepiolidae > Sepiola > Sepiola atlantica. The sequence goes on along the minus strand of OY744534.1, from coordinate 84,931,758 downwards.
TCTCAACGGTCTTATTACACTAAATTCAAATTTAAACAAACACACACAACACACTGAGCAAAAAACGCGTCCCAACAAGAGTGTCATGTGACCTCACATTTCCAAAACAGATGACAACAGAAGCTGAAGAGAGCCGGATGGGTAAGACCTTCCGTGCTTGAAACCGACGGTACGAATGTTGTACTAATTTTTCTGTACCAGAATAAATAAATATATATATATATATATATATATATATAATCTAGGTAAAACATCCACAGGGTAGTAATCCAAAGAATTTCAACCGGGTTCATAAAAAGTGCTTAATATCAAATAGAGCTTTTATATATGATTTTTTAAATTTTTATTTACACAGACATGTACAAAATCTGCGACACTGGCATGTCGATGTTATCGATCAACAGCTGTTATAAACTGAGATCTCATCAGGAAGAGTTAAAATCCGATCTTAACCTTAGATCATATTTGGAAAGAATGAAATGGAGAAAAAAGAAAAGAAATTTAACATTTAAATTTGGAAGATCACGTGATTGGGATCGTTAAGAATTAAAATCAAAATCAAAAAATAAAAAGCCAATATATATATATATATATATATATATATATATATATATATATATGGCCTTACACAATTGATCTATTATAATTACTTTATGTCATAAAACTTATATTTGAATATATATATATAAAAATTCTAAATATGAATAAAAAATACACAAATATATATATATATATATATATATATATATATATATATATATATATATATATATATATATATATATATTATAACTTCTTTGTAATATAGCAGGAGTAATCCCAGCAGAGTGCTCGATTAATTAAGAATTAAAGTTAAAAATTAAAAATTAAGAGCGTAATATTTATTTATTTTGCTACAGAAGAATTAATACAACATTCGTACCGTCGGTTTCAAGCACAGAAGGACTTAGCCATCCGGCTCTCTTCAGCTTCTGTTGTTATCCCTCCTTCTGTGCTTGAAACCGACGGTTCGAATGTTGTACTAATTTTTCTGTACCAATATATATATATATATATATATATATATATATATATATATATATACATATATATATATATATATATATATATATATATATATATATATATATATATATATATATATATATATATATATATATATTGATTTTATTCCATTAGTTGCGACAAAACAAGTTTTGTTTCATTGGTGCTAATAGCGACCAACTCATCGGGCCGGCGCAAGGAATTCAAAACCCTTTCGCCGGCCCGATGAGTTGGTCGCTATTAGCACCAATGAAACAAAACTTGTTTTGTCGCAACTAATGGAATAAAATCAAAAAATATATATTTTGCTCTGAATTTTCATTGAGCACTCTCATAAACCCGGTTTCAACTTCCTTCGGATTCATACCCCCTGGATATTTGTATATATATATATATATATATATATATATATATATATATATATATATATATTTCAATGATTTAAATTATTTTCAAATCATATTCCATATGAGGAGTATTCACAAAGGTTGTTCACAGCTGTCTCTAGAAGATGTTTATTTTTAGTTATAAAAGGTAAAGGTATAGGTCGCATAGCCTGGACGCACACGAGTGTCGTTGCCGACATCGCACACTGTCCATGGCCGTGTCTAGGGTACAGCATATGGAAGGCGGAGCCCATCCCTCTCCTTCCGCTGCCTTGAACCTTCCCTGAGTTTTTTAGTCAGGTACCCATTTACTGCTGGGTGGACAGAGGGAGTTTTCAGACCCGAAAATTCGCATGCCGTGAGTGGGATCGAACCCGGGTCGTCAAGCCTAAAGACAAGTGCTATAACCACTTTTTTTACCCTCCCTTTTAGTTATAGAATGCAACATATTGCAAATAACACCATATATTAATTTTGTCGGTTTCACGGAAGCACTGGCAATTCCAAGTCTATCCGTTTTCAGCCGTTGGTCTGAAAAGTAGAAATCCGACACTGTCGGAGCTCGGAGCTCTGTTGAGGGCAAAAAACGGTGGCTAAACTAACACTTACACATGGAAATAAACTAGGAGTAGTAAAACAACGAAACACGAAAGAATAAATCAGTAAATAAATTAATTAAATTATACTTAAAAATAAATTAATATAAAAATACGAATAAAACAAGAATAAATAAATATAGCTAAATATGCTAGTAGAAAGTGGACCTTGTATTTACTTTCTGCAGCCTCGTGACTCTCGCTTCCCTTATTTTGTCCTTTCGTCCTCATATTCCGTGAGCGGTGTTTCTGACAAAGGGAAAAGAACTGCTGTTTTCTGCTTCGGAATCTATCTTTTTAACACTTATTGTTTGCTAGATTTTGACTTTGAAATAATATTGTTTTTCTTCTTACATTAAGTGGCTTCATGCCTTGTCTGGAGCGATTTCCACTAAAAAAATAGATAAAAGTAGGGGTGTGACGTAATGGGTGAAAATTTCAGATTCATGCGAGTAGTATCTTTTTATGTTCATTTATACATAAATAACACTAAACAATCAAACATTTTGAAAATTTTGCTAAATCTAGAAGGTGTAGGCCAAAAATAGCCGTTAGGGCTCCACGGGACTCAAAATCCATCATTTTTCGGTGAAAAAGTGGTTTCATGCGACATTGCAGGTCGTAAAACATCCTCAAAAGCGAGGAATGGATATATATGGTTAAATCTGATATAGTACTTTAATTTAGGACCATTTTCAGGCTGTGAAAGAGTTTTCATGAATGTAAAATAGCCAAAAACTAGTGAAAAATAGCCCACTGGCAAAATTTTCAAAATGTTTGATTGTTTAGTGTTATTTATGTATAAATGAACACAAAAAAATACTACTCACATGAATCTGAAATTTTCACCCATTACATCCCACCCCTAGTAAAAGCAACCAGAAGCTTGAATGAGCTATGAAAGATTTCAAATTTAATAAACATACACTTCGAACTAATTTCATAAAATCCAATATTTCAACGATAATTATGTGTTAAAAATGTTAATAAAATATATGTGTTAACAATGATATATGTGTTAATAAAATATATGTGTTAATAACATATATGTGTTAATAAAATATATGTGTTACCAATGATAATAAAATAACCTTAGATGCTAATAAAAGGCTAGAGCATATAAATTAAATGGTGTTATCTAACACACTTATAATTGAATTTAAATTAAAATATAAGTACCAATGAAACGCCTCGAGCCTGCTCTTGGCCTACCAAACCAGCAGGACATTCGATAGAACTTCTTGATATTCGCATATTGGTTCGGAAAAAGGACATTTTATTAACTATTAAACTAATCTTCATTTTTGTATTTTCTATATTAATAAAATTATTGTTAAATTAACTGATCTTGTATAATTAATTCACGAAGTAAAAATAGAAAATGAAAATCAATCTAATAAAGTTTTTAAAAAAGCGTAATCAGTCGCTAAGCTTCAAATGACAAGGGCAGATAATTGTGTATTTTCGACAAATAATTGTCTCCGACACAAGCTTAAAATGACAAGGGCAAATAATTGTGTATTTTCGACAAATAATTGTCTCCGAGATAAGATTAAAATGACAAGGGCAGATAATTGTGTATTTTCGACAAATAATAGTCTCCGAGACAAGCTTAAAATGACAAGGGCAGATAATTTTGTATTTTCGACAAATAATTGTCTCCGAGATAAGATTAAAATGACAAGGGCAAATAATTGTGTATTTTCGACAAATAATTGTCTCCGAGATAAGATTAAAATGACAAGAGGCAGATAATTGTGTATTTTCGACAAATAATTGTCTCCGAGACAAGCTTAAAATGATAAGAGCAAATAATTGTGTATTTTCGACAAATAATTGTCTCCGAGACAAGCTTAAAATGACAAAGGTAAATAATTGTGTATTTTCGACAAATAATTGTCTCCGAGACAAGCTTAAAATGACAAGGGAAGATAATTGTGTATTTTCGACAAATAATTGTCGGTGAGACAAGCTAAAAATGACAAGGGCAAATAATTGTGTATTTTCGATTAAATAATTGTCTCCGAGATAAGATTAAAATGACAAGGGCAGATAATTGTGTATTTTCGACAAATAATTGTCTCCGAGACAAGCTTAAAATGACAAGGGCAAATAATTGTGTATTTTCGACAAATAATTGTCTCCGAGATAAGATTAAAATGACAAGGGCAGATAATTGTGTATTTTCGACAAATAATTGTCTCCGAGACAAGCTTAAAATGACAAGGGAAGATAATTGTGTATTTTCGACAAATAATTGTCGGTGAGACAAGCTAAAAATGACAAGGGCAAATAATTGTGTATTTTCGATTAAATAATTGTCTCCGAGATAAGATTAAAATGACAAGCCAGATAATTGTGTATTTTCGACAAATAATTGTCTCCGAGACAAGCTTAAAATGACAAGGGCAAATAATTGTGTATTTTCGACAAATAATTGTCTCCGAGATAAGATTAAAATGACAAGGGCAGATAATTGTGTATTTTCGACAAATAATTGTCTCCGAGACAAGCTTAAAATGACAAGGGAAGATAATTGTGTATTTTCGACAAATAATTGTCGGTGAGACAAGCTAAAAATGATAAGGGCAAATAATTGTGTATTTTCGACAAATAATTGTCGGTGAGACAAGCTAAAAATGACAAGGGCAGATAATTGTGTATTTTCGACAAATAATTGTCTCCGAGAAAAGCTTAAAATGACACTGGCAAATAATTGTGTATGTTCGACAAATAATTGTCTCCGAGATAAGATTAAAATGACAAGGGCAGATAATTGTGTATTTTCGACAAATAATTGTCTCCGAGACAAGCTTAAAATGACAAGGGCAGATAATTTTGTGTTTTCCACAAATAATTGTCTCCGAGATAAGCTTAAAGTGACAAACGAAATACGAACAGCAAATAGCAAAAGGAGATAAAAAAAAGTACAAGAAAATAAAAAAAACGAAAATAAGAAGTGACCTTCAAAATTAGATTATCAAGAAGTCTTTTCCGATTTCAGTTTTGGGGTCAATTGTCAACAAACACCTCCCACGTAGCATGGGAGCTAACTCCAGTTTTTTTTCTTAAAAAAACCGCACCAATTTTCCAAAATCTGTGTGGGAATATTTTAAACGTAATTAAAAATAGCACGCATCCATAAAAACAGGGCTTTACAGAAAAGAGTGGATGTTGGGGATATCCGGGTTTCATCAATATCGTCATCCTGGATTGAGAATAAAATACGGCTGGTCTACACAGTAAAAAATCATCAGTCTACTAACTTGTGATAAAAGCCAGCCACACACACACACACACACACACACACACACACACACACACATATATATATATATATATATATATATATATATATATATATATACACGCATTCACACACACATATATATATATAAATTAATAATTAAATATTAGTTTTATTCACAAACAAGCTTTAAAAGTAAAGTCTCATCAGTGCGGATCTACAACTGATTTTCCTACCGATTACTTCTGAACCTACGAACTTGAGTCTTATAACCCAACATCGATAACCAGGCGGTCAGCAGTTCATCTGTGCGAATGAGACGTGTAAATACCGTTTATAAATCAGTACCGTTACGTGTATCCTGAGTGTTCAACCAGGAGTGAAAACGTTTGCAATACTGCCAAGGCGATACAATTATTTTTTCGCAAACAAAATGCACCCCCTTTCAAATGGAGCTTATACAATAATAATCGGTAATGTTGGTATTAGACCACCAGGGCTTTTAGAAGAAGGAAATAGAGGTCTATCGGCACTAGAATCAAAATTCTCCCTAATTGGACAGTTTTGGGAGCCGATCTTCCCCTATAGGATTCAAGTCGTGAACAGAAAGAGTTGTTTTTCGTTCGCGAGTCAAACGTATGAAGTTGTGCTGAGGATTAGCCGCAATCAAATCCACCTCAGTCACCAGTGGTTCATGCTTACTATTACTGACATAGCAGTGCAATAGGACTGCGCTAGAGGTGGTTAAGCAGGTTAGTAATGAGGGTTTAATTGGGGGATCGGCGTTGGTTTCGGAATAATCTTTCATGTGGGGGAGGAAGTAGTGCACAGCTGTGATTTGAAATGATGTATTACTTTAGCTAAAACCATTTTCCATTGTGAAGTTCCGAGAATTTTGGAGGAAAACGCCAGGATAGTAGCTTCTCATATTATACGGTTATATCGATCACAATATCTTTTGGCAAAGATCAAAGTGTGGTGTCTGTTCCGATGGATACTGCACCTCATAGACTGGTATTGTCTTGGCCTTCGGGGATTGATTTACGCCGGTCTATGGAACAGCCCTGTGCAGTTCTGGGAGGTCCACCCTCCCGGGCTTCGCCTCCCCTCTTTGGGGAGGAGTAGGTTTATTGCTTACTGTCTGAGGCGCCCTTGCCGGGGAGTGTCGATGGGGCTGCCCAGACAATTTTTAAATGGCCAGAGTTCTCACGTCTCGGGCGCTGGCTTTTATAATCCCACTTTCCCGACCTTGTGTCGCATCTTACCTTGTGGGGGTAGATAAATCTCTCGATCACAATATCCGTTTCCTCTTGGGTTATAAGAAGTTTTCTTGGCTTGTTGCAATGTTGAGGTTATCCAAGTAATCTTACATGTCCTCCGATGGAAATGAGAGTCCACAGCTGGAATGGATGTAAGACGGGATCCCAAAACATCGTGAACATCTGGTTTAGACATGTTATAACCGAGCTAGAGGTCAAGTCCGGACTGGCGAAAGTGAAAAGCAAACGGAAATATTCGTCCACAATAGTCAGCAGATAACGGTTCCTAGAGTTAGATGGAAATGTCCCTATGAAATGTCCCTATGAAATGTCCCTATGAAGTCCCTGCTAAGTCGTTTCAAATATTGTGTAGATTTCATGATAGGTGGTAGAATCAGAATAGTGGGATCTAGCCTTCAAGTACACACTCAACATACGTTTCGTATTTCTTTGATAGACTACGGCAAGTTTCTAATTTTTAAGAAATGGCTGAACCTTGTAGCCGCAGGATGGTAAAGATAAACATTTAGCTAGACCCACAATTTCTTATCACCGATAATCGCACCGCATGGGCGCGAGAGGGGACGTCAGCAAGAATGTTCCTTTTGCCAGGTCGGTATACGATGTGTGATAATCGTGGCACCCCAGTTCCAGTTTTATAAATTTGTTCCCTTCCAGTATATAGGGTGCTCCACAATTTATAACCTTTATCGTGTGTCTGTGGCTTCCACAGGTGCCACTTATGACGAATGACCCTCTTCGTCGCGGTCTCTGTTACCAGCGTCGATAACCGACGGACCAGACCGAGTCGATTGCACTTGTAGGTTACCTGTTCTTACTCCCCGTCGTCGTCGATGTGCCATCTTCGAGTTTGGTCACGTAGCTACTTTTCTCCTGACAAAAACATAAGATGTTTGAAGCATATTATTTGAGCAGTCCCAACTTTGCCACGTTGTGTTTGGTTGTATCTAAAGTCAGGATTTCACATCTGTTTCAGAAGATTGGAGTCAACTGGGAATGAGAATGCATGGAACACGCAGCAATGAAAGAGGAAAAAGATCACAAGAATATTCTTAATATAAAAATAAGAATACATTATCGAAAAACTAGAAGGCAGTGTTACTAGCACAATAAGTGTCGTCAGATAACCGAGGTTGATAGCTCGGATTTGGACTGACACTTTCTATTATTTCTCGCCGTGCTAATACAATTAATCTTATGCAGTTTTCTCAAGGGCAGAACAATTCCAAAACCAACCTCCTATCCTCTCTTAACCTATATCATTCTCCAGTCTTTTCTGTTCTCTCTCTTCTTCTACCAAAGAAATGCTTTTCTTTTATTTATATATTATTAAAGTGATCATTGGTATTGCTCGGCCGAAAAAACATTTTTAATGCGTGGTATTTTCTCATTAGTCTATTCGTACATAATGCACACCTCTCTCTCTCTCTCTCTCTCTCTCTCTCAGTTGACCGTACCTTCTTCTAGGGCGTATGTTCCGACTTCTGTCGTGAGAATATGCTTTAGCTGTTACAAATTGAAAGTGTCAGCTGGCTGTCAACTCTTAGCTATTAACACGCTCGTTTGTCAAAACAGCCGACTTGACCTTGCTAACCTTATGACCCATCTCGTCACATCGCAGATGTGATATTGGCAAAATAAACAATTGGTTCTTTTCACTAAATTACGATTGAAATCTTCTACTAATATTAGTGATCTCGAAATTCTGAAAGGCCTTTTGTTTCTCAGTCGGTCTACTCTGCACACTTTTCCACCGGCGGATTTTTGCATTCTTTATTTTACCCACATCTTTTGAACATGTAGTTTACAACTTTTGGACAGTACTAATAATGACCAATGTTGCGACATTCTATTAAAACATGATTTTTAAGACAACACTCTTCCGTTTCTATTTCATTTGGAGCACCCTTACCTGAGCTGACTGTGTGTATTCTTGTCGACATAAGGATAGATAGATAGATAGATAGAGAGAGAGAGAGAGAGAGAGAGAGAATGAGAAAGAGAGAAAGTGAGAGAGAAAGAAAGATAGATAGATAGATATATAGATAGATAAATAAATAGATAGATAGATAGATAGGTCGGTAGATAGATAGACATAGATATATGTATAGATAGATATACAGATATATATAGGTAGATAGATAGATAGATAGACAGACAGATAGATAGATAAGAAAGATATATAGATAGACAGAGATAGATACATAGACAGAGATAGATAGACAGATAGATAGATAGATAGAAAGACATATAGATAGATAGATATATAGACATATAGATAGATAGATAGATAGAAAATAGATAGATAGATAGACAGAGATAGATAGATAGACAGATAGATAGATAGACAGACAGACATATAGATAGATAGATAGATAGATAGACAGACAGATAGATAGAAAATAGATAGATAGATAGATAGACAGATAAATAGATAGACAGATAGATAGATAGATAGATAGATAGATAGATAGAAAATAGATAAATAGACAGACAGATAGATAGATAGATAGACAGACAGACAGATAGATAGATAGAAAATAGATAGATAGATAGATAGATAGGGATAGATAGATAGATAGACAGATAGACAGATAAATAGATATATATATAGATAGATAGAAAATAGATAGATAGATAGATAGATAGATAGATAGACAGAGATAGATGGATATATAGATATACAGATAGATAGATAGCAAGATAAGAAAGATAGACAGATAGATAGATAGATAGATAGATAGATAGATAGAAAGATGAGAAAGATAGACAGATAGATAGATAGATAGATAGATAGGAAAGATAGATAGATAGATAGATAGATAGATAAGAAGGAAAGAAAGACAGATAGATAGATAGACAGATATATATATATACAGATAGATAGAAAGATAAGAAAGATAGATAGATAGATAGATAGATAGATTGATAGATAAGAAAGATAGATAGATAGATAGATCAATTTTATCACACGTTAGTAGACTGAAAAATCTTTCTGCAAAAGCTACCTCTCGCCTGACTGTACAGTTACAGCTTTTTAGATCTCGATAAAGTCATCATTTCTTTCGAAGACAGAAAGCTTGTTACCTTCACATTGCTGAAGTTCTAGTCACTTCCGGGGCTGATCATGAATGAAGGATGGTTGTAGACTACTCTCAAACGACACATCCTTATTGAACGCGTTCTTGTTCGCTCGAATGGATGATGTAGTACTCAGACCTAACCCTAACCCTAACCCTAACCCTAACCCTAACTCAGACGCAGAGAATTCTTGCATCCCTGCGACACATGAAGCAAAGTAAACCATCGTTTTCGGTCTGAAGCCACATCCACAGCATCCTTCAAACTTCTTCCCGTTGCGATCAAATCTCTCACACTTGTTTGCTTCCCGTTCATCTTTGGTCTTCTTCCTCTTTTTTTTTCATCCGGGTTCCACTGAAGCACTTGGTTTGTAAATCTCTCTCGGACCAATCATAGGACATGTCCGAGCCAACCTAGACGTCGTTTGCAGATAATTAACGATGCCACATGTTCGTTAGTGCGATCTCTGACTTCTTCGTTGATAATTCGATCGCTCCATTTGATCCCTAGAATCATTCTAAGACATTTGGAATCAAACGCGTCTAATTTCCTCTCTTGGCTGATTTTGAGATGCCAAGTTTCACTTCCATATAGCAGTGGGGATAAAACGTTGGTGTTATAAAATCGTAATTTAGATCCGTTTTAAATTAGTTTTTAAATTTTTCCAGATCTTGTTGAGCTGGTTAAATGCTACTGAGGCTTTTCCTATCCTGCACTGCAACTCGTGTAGTAGTAATAATAATAATAGAATGTCGCAACATAAGTCATGCAAGATGGCTCATTTCACGGTAAAGTATTTCTGTTACTAACCTGTTATTTCACCGAGCAAATCCCTTTAATTTTAAAAGAGATGAAGAGGCCATAGTAACAATGTCAGTCGTAAGAGAGACAGTAAGCCCAAATTGTTGCACAATGCAGTCATTAATGAAGATTTCTGTTCTTCCTGCGTCTTTGAGGGCGTTGACTCGGTAGTTGTTTTTATTGAAAGACATAGTGACCTCCGACAAATTGGTTGCCTCAATAGTCGAAGCCAAATTTAGGGCGGAAACCTGTTCATTAGATTTACATGTTTTATGGTAGTGACCCCTTTTAATGCATCTGTTGTAGAAAACGTTCCTAGCCGGACATTAACTCTGGGGTGATATTGTAGGCCATAGAAGACACGTGACACCAACAGCCTCAATAGGGCCGCTTTTAGTAAGAGTAGGTATTTATCTACCTCCCACAGAATAAAATGTGACACAAGGTCGGAAAGTGGGATTAGATAAGTCAGCACCCTAGAGGAAGAGCACTTATGACCTTTAAAAATTACCTGGGCAGCCCCGTCGGCATTCTCCGGTAGAGGCGTCTCAGGCGATTCGCAATCAACTAACCCCTTCTCAAAGGCTGAGAATTTATTTAGGCTGGTGCATTCCTCGGAAACATTAATTTCTATATTAAATGAAAATTACATCCTTGGGAATGCAATACACTTTAGGCATAGCGCCCGTTGTGGAAGGGAGAAAGGTGGGGGTCGGGGGGTTTTGTGACATTTAAAGCCAACGCCTGTCAGCATTCCTCGGTAGGGGCGCCTCAGGCGATAGCAATAAACTGACCATTCTCAAAATGTGAGAAGGTAAAGACTGGGAGGGTGGACCTCCCAGAACTGTGCATAGACCGGCGTAAATCAAGCCCCGAAGGCCAAGACGATACCGGTCTATAGGGTACTACACCCATCGGAACAGATACTACACTTTGATCCCGACCAAAAAGCCGAGAATGTAAGGTCATAAGTAATCGGTTTCATATAGGATAATGACTGTTTGGTTGCACTTTCTAGTACCATGATCCGGTCGTCTGCAGTGTTTAAGTCTATAAACCTATTTACAAGGTATATAGTCCGTATATATGTAGACAGTAGCCCGTTAATGAAGCCGTCACTGATATACTCATCATGGTTAATTTCTGCAGGTTTAAAATAGCAGGCCTTTACTAAGCAAACAGAGCCAGTAAGTACTGGTAAATAATAAATGAACATATGAAACAGTCCAGAAATTTTTTATTCTCGCTTTCACATAAAACAAATAAAAATACATAATATCTATGTCTTTTTTGGACTTAGTCTATTATTGTCGCGACGGGTGTTATTGTTACATAATGGATGGACGTATGTGAAGAACGATTACATTAGCTAGTACGGATTTAATATCTAGGTGGACCAGTACAAGTTAACTTGACACGAAAATTTGAAAAAAAGTCCGCTCTCGTGACTAAAATGTAGACAGGCACAGAACAAGTTGGAGGTTCAAGGAAAGGTCGGACACAAACTCAGTGTCCGTTTGAAGAAGTGACGTCACGATACCGTGTGAAAGAAAGAAATACGTTTTTTCTGCAGTCAGTTTTTGGAAATGGTGACGAACGGAGGCGAATTCAGGATGTAATTAAAAAAAGGAAGATAAGAATTTAATTCCTAAAATAAGTTGATAGTGTCACATATATGCCAACTCTCCATCCTTGCCTGTAACAAAGAACATTTCTGGTCTCTCTCCAATTAATGTTAATGTGTGACCTTTATTCGTATGAAGAGAATTTCTCTCCAAAATAAAGACCAATTTAACTCTCCGTCGATCTCGCCCTTTCATTTCTGTGCATTAGAAGTTCTTGATTACAGACAGGGATAGAAATGCAGCCCACTAGACGATGATGATGATGACGGGGATAGCACCAGCGCGTCAGTATAAAAAAAGAGAAAGACTACTAGATTGAGTGTCCCACGCAAAACAGGTAGAAAGCTAGTTAAGACTACTAAGAACGTTTGAAGTAAGTAACTTTGATTCAGATAACATATTTTTAATAAGGCAATACGTAACATTATCACTCTACAACATCTCGCTTTTTGAAATGTTTACTTTCTCCGGAAGTCAATTTTGTCTCTTTTGGTTAATGTCCAACGTTGAGAGATAGTTGCTTTTCTTCTGCTTACTAGAACGTTTTGCAAAACTAGAAGAAACATCGATTGTTCATTTCGTACAGAATTAGTCATGAAAAAAAGTACTTTGCAACAAGGTAAAAGAATTTTCTGTTACTCTTGAGTAGATTAAATTTAAAACTAAATTTGGTAAATTTATTACCGATAAAAGACAGAAATGATTGGTTGGCAAAATTAAAAAATAAAATCACGAAAACACATTTTCTTTCTTTGGTGATATTTTTTCCGGTGAACGTGTGTTTATATCGGCATCACTAAAGAAAATAATGTCGAAAAATTACCATACGGGACATGACTAAAATGAAAGCTGTTATGAGGAATTATATTTATTGGTCTGGTATGGATAAATACATCTAAGACATTACAATGGCAGTAAAAACACCAGTAAAAATGAACCCATTGCCACAAACGGATAGACAATAGTCTAGATTTCATATTAACTATGCAGCACCAATGAATAGGGTTTATTCCATTATTGTAAGTTTTACGAAGTCGCCAGAAGTTTTCAAATGTATAAAAAGCGTTGCTCAAAATCTATAAACGTTTTGTACGAAATCGTTATAAGATTTAGTATTTATTTTTGATAATTGAATTCAATTCACGGCTAAAGAATTTGGAGATTTCTGCACAGCATTTTAAATTACTTAGTGACATCCACTCCGTACCATCCAAGATCTAATGACCAAACAGAACGATTATTTATACGTTTAAGCAAACGTTAAGAAAGTCAAACGAAAGTGAGACTGAAGATGAATTGTTACAGCGGTTTCCCAGTAGAAACTTAGGAATGTCATCAGCTGAACTTATGCCCGTAAGAAAGATACGATCGGTATTTGATAAACTGCTAGTTAACATAACAAAAAAAGTTTAAAATATAATACCGATAAAAAAAACTCTCCAAGCATAACAGAAAAATCTATTTTAACGATTATAACAATGGAAATGTTATATCGTAAGAAACGGGCCCTACTAGATAACAGTGTAGTTTTTTGATCGGCCAGAGAGTAGTATTGGAATTTGTTAAAGCCCCCCTCATTGATTGGCTGTTGCCATGTCCCTTAAGGGCCTCACGGATTGGCTGTCAGGCATTGCAACCCCTTTTTTCTTAGGTGTTACGTGAGCAAGTCCTTAAACACCCTTGTATACGGCTTCCCGCTCTCTTTTCCACGACTCTGCTCGAGTCAAGAACACATCGGGCGGCCTTATCAGTGATACAGCCCACGACGGCATCACAGAGAAAGACCCCCCGCCGTTACCAGAACTCTAAAACAGATAAGTTCTAGCGAACCACGTTTTCGCAACCAACCAAACACCAAACCCCAAACCTCAAACCCATCTCTCAACCATCCTCTTTTCCATCCTCTCTATGATTTACCAATGCCTAATGAACTTTCTGAAACTGTAAATACTCGATCCAACTTTCTCTTTCTTACTAAAATGATATGAAATTACACCCTTGTGTTTTGTGTTCCTTCTTCAGACTTCCGTCCTATACATATCTTTGATGATTTTATCTGCACATGGTTACCCCATTCTCACGTGGGAGAATTGAACTTTATTTCCGGATTATTTTAATCCCAACAGTAGGGCCTGCACTAAAATCAATGAAATTCTCGCGATCCGTCTATCTGAAAATTATATACATTATATATAGTCACTGAGAACATAGATCACGGATCTTCTATGCTTTCTTATTTAATGGATGACGTCATCCTTTTTTATTTGATCCCGATATATTCCATCTGTTATAGTGGATGACGTTTTCCCTTGGTGACTTTATTCCTTTGTGATGTCATAAAGGTTCTTACCGATGCCTTCCACCTGTTTTAGTTAATGACATCATTTCATTTGTGGCGTTAGCCGTTTGTGACGTCATCCAGTGTGCACGGATGTATTTTTGTGTTTTTCAATCAGGGTTTTTACCCCGCCTAATAAACCGGTATCGTCCGGGCCTTAGGGTCTGGATTTACGCCGGTCTATTGGGGGGTTGCCGGTCCTGTGCAGTTCTAGGAGGTGCACCCTCCCAGGCTTTGCCTCCCCTCTTTGGGGAGGAGTAAGTTTATTGCTTACTGTCTGAGGCGCCTCTACCGGAGAATGCCGACGGGGCTGCCCAGGCAATTTTTAAATGGCCAAAGTGCTCACCTCTCGAGCGCTGGCTTATCTAATCCCACTTTCCCGACCTTGTGTCACATCTTACCTTGTGGGAGGTAGATAAATAAATTGGTATCTCTCCCCCTCTCTATCTACCTATGTCTGTATCTGTCTCTTTGCTTCTCTTTCTTTCTCTTCCCCTCTCTATCTACCTATGTCTGTATCTGTCTCTTTGCTTCTCTTTCTTTCTCTCCCCCTCTTTATCTACCTATGTCTGTATCTGTCTCTCCCCCTCTCTTTCTTTCTCTCCCCCTCTCTATCTACCTATGTCTGTATCTGTCTCTTTGCTTCTCTTTCTCTCACATTATTGTTTTATAAATAATTGGACTTGTTTTGGTTTGTCTTTACAATGGCAGCCATGATTGTTTATTTATTGTTGGTTTGAAATTGTATTTCTTGTACCAGACTTGAACTAATGTCTTTTTAATTTATTCTTATATATTCTTGCATTCTCATGATATCTGTAACTAATGGAGATTTGGTATATGTCTGTCTGAAGCCGAAATTAGACTTCTATTAATTGTACTATTGTACTATTTTCATGCTTTATTCAGTTTACTATACTATTTCAGAGTACTATACTATTTCAGAGTACTATACTATCTTTCAATGCTCAATTTAGGGAAAGGGTAGTGTAGTATCTGTACTGTTGTTATGATACTATCCTCCACGGCATTACCGCCTTATTTTTTTAGGAGATGTAGTCTAGTATATGTTCTTTTGTCAGGAGGCTATCGCCCCAGGAATTATCTCCTCCCTCGAGAAGATAGTGTAGTTCGTCATGATGCCCTCCTCCTAGGCAAGTATTATTAATTATATTATCGCATAAAAATAATGTCCCTGTCACACAATAAGGTTTGGACTAGGCCCCACAAGCCAGTAAATCCGGCCCCTTTTTTGCCTATGAATGAACGTGTGTTACATAACAAGGGGTCGTTGTTTGAATGGAAAGGTTTGAGTGACACCTAAGGGTCAGATGTGACCCCAGAACGAAAGTCGACGAAACCACGTGACTCCCGGGCGAATATTTGCTGTCAAGCAGGAATGAAGTGTCTAGGGTGCCGTCCACAATAGGGGGTGGAGCGGCAGCGCTCACAGTGTAGCTGGGTGTAGCGAAACAAACTATCCGTCTGTCTATCTGTCTGTCTTTCTCACTCTCCCTCACGTGTACGAAAATAATCTGTCCCTCTGGTGTTTTCTTTGGCTGTTATGTTGTTTTTTTTAATGAAAATCGCTTTAGACAAGGCATGAAGCCACTGTAATCCGGTAATGATTTTTAAAGTAACTTCTGTTCGACGACACCGTAACGAACAATCTCAATTTCAATGTTCACACTCTGCTGTCACTAACACAACTCCTGTCTTCCTAGTACATTTCTTTCTTAAATTCTCGGCGACGGACAGACAGACAGACAGACCGACAGACAGACCGACAGACAGAGAAGGTGCTCGCCACTAACACAACTGCTGTCTACCCAATACGTTCCTTCTTAAATCAGTTTCTCTCATAATATTACAAATGAATGGCACTTATAAAAATCTAATATGAACACAAGTTCTTTTTTTCCTCTGAAAATCGAGTGCCCACCATGCAGAACAGTCAACACACTTCAAAGCTGGTAACCCTTCATTTTCTTTCCATTTTTACAATTCATTCCTTTGTATCTTAAACCACATCTACTTAATGTAAGGAGCTATCAAGAACGAAAGATGTTTATCGCAAAGACAGGAGATGCCTACTGGCCTGTGTCTTGAAAAGACTAAGGCTATAGGTAGGAGGAAAACAGTCAGCAGGAAGAGAGTTACACAAGCCCGCAGTTCTTGAAAAGAAGGTACTGGAATAAGAAGTTGTATTACAATGAGGTATCAAAACAACGAATTGATGAAGACCACTAGACCAACGAGTCAAACGAGCTGAAACAAAGGAAGCAGGAAATAGATCAGACAGTTCTGAAGAACACATGCAATAATAGTATATATAGAAAAGACTGAGACATGCAAATTCAGGCCTGTGAGAGAGAGGGTACAGAGAAGAAGAAAGGGTAGGGGCAATCAAATCGCAGATACGTTTCTGCACTTTATCAAGATCCCTCAAATGGGTCAGAGATTCATCAGCCCAAATATGGTAACAGTACTCCATACATGGTCTGATAGTAGATTTGTAGAGATAGAGAATAGCCTCAGGTGTGAGAAAGTATTTGGAGCGACAGAGAGAACCGACTTTACGAGAAACAGAAAGAGCAATGGATCTAATATATGAAGTCAGATTTATTAAGAGAGAAAGACCAAGAAGTTTCAGAGTCGATTTCTCCTCAAGAGCAGATTTATCCATGAGAATCTCAACAAGAAAAGGGAAACACGCCTTCGATTGAAATACATGAGCTAATAAATCTTTTTCATAAATCAACATCGGCGTCCGAGTAGTTTTGTATCCACAGACAAGCCAGAACCTGGGTTCGACGACACATAGTTATGAGGGGTTTATACACGTATTAGTAAATAAAAATATAACAACTAGGCAAGAAGACAAATGAAACTAATTAATTAATCGCATAAATGTATTATTGGAGGCAGATGAATTTTATTTTAAAAGAATTACTTGAAAGGGGAGATAATTCATACTGTTTTGTATCCATAACCCATAAGGAAAATATAGTCAATTAGTAAGAAAATTGGGGTTAGGAATTAATTACAACTCGAAATTAATTACAACTTGGGCTTAATTTATTAATTTTATTTGTTATTCAACTAATAAATCTCATTTTATTTCTTTCATTTGCAAAATTATATTGTACGAATTAAAAAGAAGAAAGTTTTATTTCATTTTATCATCAAGAATTACGAGATTTCTAATTCCTAAGCGACATAAAATTACTTCCGGTTTGTAATTAATTCCGTCACCCAGAAAATTAACTAAAAAAAGGGTACTTATGCAGTTTACGAACCGGGCTGAAATAATAACGTTGTAATTTAGAAAGTCATTCTTAACATGGGGTGGAGGGGTGATTAACTATTATGTACATTCACCTAACAATTTAATAAACAGAATAGGTAATCACCTCCCACCTCCCTGATGCTAAGAATGACTTTATAAATTATAAAGTTATTATTCCATGAAAAATGCCAGTAGACTGAAATCATATGCCCTTAATAGGGTTAAGATGAAAATTCATATACACCAAATGTACAAAAGCAAGGAAATTCCCAAAATGTTACACTTTTATTGTCATTAAGGGTATGACTACATATCAACCAAACCATTTCATTATCACATCACTACAGTATAAATCTCTATGCATGTGTGGATAAAGTGTGTGAGGTGCGCTGAAGATAAATTCCTACCAGTAAAATACATAGCCCTGTTGTGCTCGCATACCATTAATGACAATAAAGTGTAAACATTTGGGAATTTCCTTGCTTTTGTACATTTAGTGTATATGAATTTTCATCTTAACCCTATTAAGGGCATATGATTTCAGTATTCTGGCATGTATCATGGAATCTCACTACTTTTGTAAAGGCTATGCCTCAATACAATGGTCATTTTAAAGGTTTTTTGGAATTTTCTGGAAAACTAAGGTATATGGTAAACTGAAATTAAAATGCCATCAACTAGACCCTAGAATCTCTATCTCTGCCAAAAATCAGCTGAATCCATCAAATAGTTGATGAGATACAGAGTGGCACATACGTACGTACGTACACACGGATAACACAAAATCATGCCTGCCCTTTCTGGATCTCTGGGTTGCCTTGACTAATGATGCTGAAATTCTCTACACTTATAGAACCTATCAAATAAACATTTTGTGCAAAGTTTTAACTAATTTGGTTTATTGGTTTTTGAGTTATGATTGATCAAAGAAATGAGATTTCTAGCATAGGCCATTTTTGAAGTCTATTAAGGGATAGAGCGCTCTCGCGCCTCCCTTGATTTCAGTCTGACCCGTAAATTGTAAACCCCTTTTTATATTTATTTTCTTACTAATCCTCTGTATTTTCTATCATGGGTTATGGTTACAAAAAAAACAAAAAAAAACAAAACAGTTTGAATTATCTCCCCTTTCAACTGACTCTTCTAAAATAAAGATAAAAATTTCATCAGTCCCCAATAACACAAGAGCACCAAAATTTGTAAACAAAATATCATATCTACATATGATGGATGACAGGCCTTTTGATTAAAATCCATTACATGATTTTTATTCTACAAAATATCCAAAATGTAAGTTTTAAGCTTAAGGAGTCTTAAGAATGAATTGAGATTCAGGGAACCTTGCTTAATTGGTGTCTAATTATCATGGATTAAATTTAATGCAAATCTGAAATATTTTAATTTTCAAATAAGAGGTTGTGCTTATATGCCTCCTAAAAACCCATTAAAATACTAAAAAAAAACCTGAAGTTTGAGGAGTTTTTATTAATTGATGTCTTATTCCTATTGTTAAGAATGGCTTTCTAAATTATAACGTTATTATTTCAGTCTTGTCTGTAAACTGCATAATTAGACTTATTTTAATTTATTTTCATACTAATTCTCTGGATTTCCCTTATGTGTTATGGTTATACAGCAAAAGAAAGAAACAGTTTGAATTATCTCCCCTTTCAACTGACTCTTCTAAGTTAAAGATAAAAAATATTTGATATATATATATATATATATATATATATATATATACATAGTCTCGGAAGTTTCTCAACCATTAAAACCATTAAAACTATATTTAAAAAAAACAAAAAAAGTCTTTCAGTGGAAAATCACTCATGTAAGTCAATTTATTTTTTACAGTTATTATATTAGTTTGTTTCTAACACTATTTTAAGGGATCATCAGTTGTTTACCATGAAAAACTGTTTCGGGAATTTAAAAACAAGACAGTAATTAATATATATATATATATATATATATATATATATATATATATATATATATATATATATATATATATTAATTGCCTAAATTTTGTTCTTTTCATACTTTCAATTTGTTATCTCTTTGTAAGGTTGTCATTTAGTTTCGACTATGGGTATAATAAGACGTATTTCGTCATTGACAGACCCACCAGACTAGCAGAAAAATTCCACCCTTTCACTGTAGACGTCCCTAGATGCCGGGACATTTTGTACTCTGACAGTTTCTTTCCTCAGATCCATTAAGTTTTGAATTCCTGCTTCTTGTTTCCCCGACCGTAAAAACATGCAGAAATATAAATGTAATGTTAACAAACATCTTGCATCCCAGCTCCTTCCCAAGGCCCCCCCCTCACAAAAAACGACTCCTATCACAGTATCCCCTTACGTTTCAGTGCCAATAAAAAAATGAAAATTTTATCGGTCCCCAATAATACAGAAGCACCGGATATTGCTTGGGCATAAAATAGCAAAATGTATCGTGATGCCGTCAAACAGACGAACCGCAACAAACAATCCTATATAGCTGTCATATGATTGGAATAGTTTTACTATGAAAACGAGGTTTCGAGGTTTTGTTCGTCGAAAACGATTGCACCTGGGATACAAGCTGGTTCTAGGTCATTTGCGAGCAGAACTAATCGCATTAGCACAGCCGCGACCATTACAGGTTTGCCTTTTTCATAATCCTCAGCTGAAGACACAAAGAACAGCTGGTGTTCATCGAGACAATGTTTCTGTGAATACAGATAAACCTTCTCGCTGTTAACTTGCTTTCACTCATGTGGCCCAGCAGCCGGCATCGTTTTAGAGATCAATTATTATTATTTTTTATTAAAACTGTGTTCTGCAGCTACGGTAGTCAAATGACATCTCGTAACTGCAATCAGTCCTCCATGCTAGTCCCAGACCATCTGGCCTTGTCATACGCAAGTTGTCGTAGCAATGAAGTTGTTTCGCTGTACATAGTGGTCCTAGTCCCGCCTGCTTGAGATCAGCACGTAGTGTGCCCAGCAGATTTGTGCAGTGCCGTCCTAGTCGCGGTTGGTAGGCTTGCGAGCCAGTAACGGCAAAGTCTAGTGCCCCCTGTGCGGGAGTGTCAGGGTCCATTCGTAGGGCATGGCCTAACATAGACCATCTTTGTTCAGCGACCTTTGTGGAGAGAGGTTTTTCGTTGCACAGCTCGTATAGTGCTTTGTTTCTGATAATTTTTTTCGGCCAGCAGTGACCTGTGATAGAACGGAGGTGTCTGCGGTGGCACGTATCCAGCTTGCCAAGCATGGCTTTTGTTATTGCCTAGCTGTTGCTATTGTAGAGCATGATGGACACACAGTACGCGTTATAGAGACGGAGTCTAGTCTTCAACGGGATCTTGGTTCGTCGGCCCCAGAGTTTATGTAATGAATGAAACGCTACATTGCCATGTATACAGCGGGCTGTGACGTCTGTAGTGCTGCAGAGGTCAATAACTGTTTTTAAATCACACTGCAACACTCTTTTTTTCGTTCGAAAAAAAAGCTATAGCAGATTTGAAAAGATTAAAATTAATCGGACGACATTACACCTGTCAGCGATTCTAGGCGCATGAAAATATTGTATTGTTCAGAAAGAAATGGCGTTTGAATGACTACATTTTAAAACAGAAAAAAAACTCATGATAGATAATAGCAAGTTTTATCGATCAAACCCTTAAAGACTTCCATCTCTTTTCTTGAAATTGTGAAACCAATTTTGCTTAAATTACGGTGTACACAGCGATCCCCGTGAGATCATTAGACGATGTTAGAAGCAGCTCATACTTAGGTGGATTTTTATTTTTTTAAACATAGTTCACCCCAGACAAGGCAGGTCGCCAAAGGGGCTATTGAGAAGAAAGAAAAGGGAGAAGGTTGGGTGGGGGGTACATTCTAGATTGGGATCTGCGCAGCGAGATGTCTGTTTACATTAGTTTTAAATTGCTGCATGTCAGTACCGTCGGGGAAACAGGGGGCAGGGAGGGAGTTCCAGAGGCCAGCAGCACGAAGAAAAAAAACTATTTGAGTAGAAAGCTCTCCGGCATCTGGGGACCTCAACAGTGAATGGATGGGATTTAGTCGATTGTCGAGTTGGTCTAGTGAACTTACGACGAGGGGGAACCAGAGCAGCCAATTCATCGGAGCATAATCCATTGAAGTATTTGTAAAACAAGCACAAGGATGCTACATTGCGGCGATGGGACAGGGACTGGAGCTTGGTTGACAGTGAGGGACCTATTAAGTTGTCGACTCTTTTTTGGACCTTCTCAAGGAGGAAGAGACTAGTAGATGAGGCACCAGCCCAGATGTGGCAACAATACTCCATGCATGGGCGGATGGTGGCTTTGTAGAGATACAGGATAATTTCAGGTGTGAGGAGTTTACTAGCACGGTAGAGGGAGCCAACCTTCTTGGCTGCAGCTTTGGCAATGTCTTCAATGTATTTGTTCCAGTTATTATTAAATACACTGTATACAATAAACACCTCAACTTATAAAACGCGATACAATTGAAGCTTTAAGAAAACGCAAGAATTTTTCAGTATAATTGAAATAAAAATGCCTTTGAAACGTTCTATGTTTAGTTGGTATATATTAACGATATACGATTGTATATGATGATATCAGATTGTAATAATGCAATTCGATTTAACATAAAAATAAATGACGTATTTCCAACTCATAATGTTATAACATTTAAAGTGTAATAAGAACGCAATATCATTGCAGTAAGATAAAATAAATGCATTTTAAACCTCACATATACGGGTATTAAGATATAAGGGGAGTTTGAATTACCTACTAGACACTGTCCTCGAGTGTTTTCGGTCTCTCTGTACAAGGGTTTGTCAGGACAACATAACATGAGGATACTTACTCCTACAAGTAAACCCTGACCAAATATTCAAAATGACATAGTATCCGCAGCACAAATAAGATCCCCTCATACGAGGAATAGTGCATCTTCTCCTAGTGATGTTACCTCAAGTAACACCACGTAGCTGGATACTCCACCAGACTAGATGAATTCTTGTCCTGGAATCCGGTAAGACCAACAGACCACAAGAAAAATATACTATGACATACTTGACTGGTCAGTTGGGGAGAGAAGAAATTCATTATTCTTAATAGAATATTCGGGCATCTATGTATCTCATATAGAGATCAAGTGTTAGCCCCAGGAAGGGGACCCTTGATTTCTGAGAACTTCGACTGAAGTAAAATGAAACAAAAAATATTCAGGAGAGAATTTGAATGCCTACTAGACACCATCATCGAGTGTCTTCGGTCTCTCTGTGAAAGGGTTTGTCAGGACAACCTAACATGAGGATATTTTACCCTACAAGTAAACCCTGACCAAATATTAAAACTAACATAGGATTTGAAACCCTAACCCGATCCCCTCGATACGACCCTACACTGGCCAATACGCGGAATGGAGTCCCTTCTTCAAGTAATGTTACATCTGGTAACAGCACTTAGCATGATACTCCACCAGACTAGATGAATTATTGTCCAAAAATGCGGTAAGACCAAGAGACGACAAGAAAGATATACTATAACATAGTTCACGGGTCAATTGGGTAGAGGAAAATTAATGTTCTTAACTTTTACTTACTCAACGTTTGACAGGTAAAGGAGAACATTAATGAAATATTCGAATATCTATGTATCTCATATAGAGATCAAGTGTTAGCCCCAGGAAGGGGCCCCTTGATTTCTGAGAACTTCGACTGAAGTAAAATGAAACAAAAAATATTCAGGAGAGAATTTGAATGCCTACTAGACATTATCCTCTAGTACAAGGGTTTGTCAGGACAACCTGACATGAGGATACTTCCCCTACAAGTAAACCCTGACAAAAATATTAAAATAGCATAGTATTCAAAGCCCAAATAACATCCCCTCGATGCGACTATACACTGGCTTATACGATAAATGGTACACCTTCTCAAAGTGATGTTGCCTCTAGTAACAGTACTTAGTCGGATACTCCACCAGACTAGATGAATTCTTGTCCTGGAATCCGGTAAGAGCAAGAGACCACAAAAAAGATATACTATAACATAGTAAACTGGTCAATTGTGGAGGGGGAATTAATGTCCTTAACTCAACGTTTGAGAGGTAAAAGAGAACTTTAGAGAATATCCGAATATCTATGTATCTCATTTCGAGATAAAGTGTTAGCCCCATGAAGATGCCCCTTGATTTCTGAGAACTTCGATTGAAGTAAAATGAAACAAAAATATTCAGAAAGAAAAAACGCGTCAGATATTCAGAAACAAAACGCGTTTTAAACCTCCTATAGACGGGTATTTAGATGTTCAGATAAAAATGCGCTTAAAACCTTCAATATATTGGTATTCAAATAAATAAAACTAGTTTTAACCGTCCAATATACGCGTATGCAATATTCAGTATTAAAAAAACTGCGTTTTAAACATCCCATATATCGGCATTAAGATATTCATATAAAAAACGCGTTTTATACTGTTATTTAGATAAAAAAAATAACATGTTTTAAATCTCTTATATACGGACACTCAGATAAAAATAACGCGTTTTAAACATCCGCTTTACGGGTATTCAGATATTTAGATATAAAAAACGCGTTTTAAACATCCCATATACGGGTATTCAATATTCAGATATAAGAAAATACGTTTTTAACCCCCCAAACACGGGTACTCAGATATTAAGATTAAAACCCGTTTTAAACCTATCATATACTAATATTCTGATAAAAACGCGTTTTAAACCTCCCATACACCGGTATTCAGATATTCATATAAAAACCGCGTTTTAAACCTCCCGTACACTGGTATTCAGATATTCAGATAAAAACCGCGTTTTAAACCTCCATACACTGGTATTCAGATATTCGGATAAAAAACGCGTTTTAAACCTCCCATACACCGGTATTCAGATATTCATATAAAAACCGCGTTTTAAACCTCCCATACACTAGTACTCAGATATTCAGATAAAACCGCGTTTTAAACCTCCCATACACCGGTATTAAGATATTCAGATAAAAACCGCGTTTTAAACCTCCCATACACTGGTATTCAGATATTCAGATCATAAAAACGCGTTTTAAACCTCCCATACACCGGTATTCAGATATTTAGATAAAAACGCGTTTTAAACCTCCCATACACTGGTATTCAGATATTCAGATAAAAACCGCGTTTTAAACCTCCCATGCACTGGTATTCAGATATTCAGATTATAAAACCGCGTTTTAAAACTCCTATATATGGATATTCCGAACGTATCTATTACCTACTAACGATATACATCGCCAAATGAATGCAGTTATATATAGATTTTTCATTTCCTTACTCAATGAAAAGCAATATTGATTAAATTCTCGATTAAAGCTTTTCAATACGCAATTCATTTGCAAATGTTCGCATTTTACGACTAACTCGCAGTACAGACAAGGAACAAAAGTCATCGCACAACAAACGGAGAGTAGAACTCCTTGAAATGAAATATCTGTGACGTTGAAATTGCGAGGGGAAATATTCACCTTTTCATACATAGTTCCATTCTGTCAATAATGGCGGCACTTTTCGTTTTGTATTTTGATGTTTTCACCTGGAAGTTGATTCCTATTTTGACCCTTTTAAGGGGGGGGGGTAGCTAAGTGGTTAACGACACAGACTGACGACCTCGGTATGCAAGGTTCGAATCCAGTTCGCTCTACAGAAACACGTTTTTCATTACAGAATTAATGAAAGATAGAAAATTAAAAATAGCATTTGTGTGTTTGCTTGCCAGAGAAATTTAATTGTTTTTGTTAGTTTGAATGAAAGATTTTTTAATCAAATGGAAGAAATAGACGATAATAAACTTATCTGAAAAAATTGATTATTCATAAATAAGAAATGGCCGCTTGCATCATGGAAAATCTATTAGCCAGGATTAATATAATTTCGGCTTGGATAATTTCATGGAGACATTGTTTTAAGTATTAGTTTGAAGGAAAATTATTTCACCTCTTATTTTGATATACAAGTAATTTTAAGAAAATAGTTCACCATTTATTTTAAACTCATATAATAGTTTATCTGATAGCTAAAAATAGATAAATATCGAAACTTTTCTTATTGACGGCGTACGCAGACCATTCTTTTTGTATCAATAATGTAAAATATCTTCATAGTAGCAATCTTATTAATCGGAATATGTATTGTTTGAAAGGAGCTCTAGCCAAATACATTATTTTGTTGTAAGGAACATGGTGGAAGGAAGAAAATAGAACAATTAGCTAGTCAGAATCAAATATCGATTTTTCAGAATCAATGCTATCGGTAACAAACTTCGAGAAATAGGCCGACTTCGTTTTATAGATTATATGTAAATGTTTGTATAAAACACTGCATTAATAGCAACCTACGAGGGGCGTTCAATAAGTAATGCCCCTTAACCACTTCTACTTGTCTGATCTAGATGAGATTATGCATGTGTAATGATTTATATCTGTATGGGTTATGTTGCAAAAAACAGCTCTGAACTAATTGTGGTTTCTGATTTACAGGTGTTTGAACTGAGTCAGGTGTGAAATGGAGCCAGTTGAGTGTTGCGCAGTTATCCGGTTTTTGTATTTGAAAGGACGCACACCAAAGGAAACTTAAATGAAATGAAAGAAAATTATGGTGATGATGGTCCATCATATGACCTTGTAAAACGCTGGCATCGTGAATTCAAACACGGCCGGAAGTCTGTGTAAACAGCTTCCAGACCTGGTCGTCCCTCTTCTACCATTGATGAGGCATCTGTCCGTCAAGTTGAGGCTGCCATTTTGGAAGATCGACGCATTACTATTCGCCAAATAGCACAATAGGTCAAGATTAGTACAGGGTCTGTGGAAACTATCATTAATGACCATTTTCATATGCATAAGGTGTCTGCCAGATGGATTCCCAGGTTGGTCACACCTTTCCAGAAGCAAGAATGTGTCGAGTGCTCGAAGATGAATTTGGAGATGTGCTAAGAAGATGAGTCAAAGTTTTTCAAAAGACTGATTACACAGGATGAAACTTGGGTCCATCACTATGATCCAGAGACGAAAGCACAGTCGATGCAGTGGAAGCACTTTGACTCACCACCTCCAAAAAAGGCAAGGTCATACTCACAGTCTTCTGGGACCAGGACGGAGTAGTGATGACAGATTTCCTGTCAAAGGGTACCACAATTATAGGAGCCTATTACGCTTCACTTTTGATGAAATTAAGAGAAGCTATCAAAATCAAGAGGCGGAGCAAGATCAGCAAAGGTATCCTTCTCCTGCAAGATAATGCTCCGGCCCACAACTCGCAGGTCGTCAGATCAGTAGCAGGGGCGTGTTGCTATGAAATCCTCCCCCATCCGCCTTACTCTCCTGACCTTGCACCCTCTGACTTTCATCTCTTCCAAGCTATGAAGTTGTTTTTGAAAGGAAAGCGTTTCCCAGATGATGCAGCCTTGATTTCTGAAGTGGGGTGTTCTACATAAACGGTGTCCAGAGCTGCATCAAACGATGGGAGAAATACATAACTCTGGGTGGTTCCTTTGTAGAGAAAGACTAATAACTGTGCCAAGTTTCATTAATCTACTGCCATGGGAAATGGGTCAGGGGCATTACTTATTGAACGCCCTTCGTACATCAACCTTTTGAAAACGAGCCCAAAACCGGCCAGTATTTTTTGAACAACGTTCTTATTGATTTTTGTATTAATACTATTTTCTTTAACCCACTCACCCACATCTGTAATATTCAATTTTAAATAAAACAAAAAATTGTGATTATTATCAATTAAACACTAAATTCTCACATTGTAACAACATGATTTCTGAAAATTGCGTCGTAAATTATAAACTGGTGTGGCGATGTTTCTATAACAGGCTGGTGCATCATCCACTAGTTTCTCCCTCTTAGAGAAGGTCCAAAAAAGAATCGCCAACTAAATAGGTCCCTTACTATCCACCAAACTCCAGCCTTTGCCCTATCAGTAGCCCCTTACGTCTACAGTGGAGGCCTGCCTTGTTTGGGGTTAAATATATTAAAGAAAGAAAAGTAAGTTATGAATATATATATATATATATATATATATATATATATATATATATATATAATTATTTCATGCATCCACATTAGTGTTATAAGGTGATATCATATTTTATGTATCGATTTTCAGTATTTACTTCAACAGTGCTCAATACGTGAGTAGAGCACGGGTAACATGAATTAGAACAAATACATTGAAGACATTGCCAAAGCTGCAGCCAAGAAGGTTGGCTCCCTCTACCGTTCTATTTCTGAATTTCAATCGAGGCTTTCATTTTGCGTTAAACTTACATATTATAGTAAACACTGTGAAAAAATGGTAGTTTTCAACGAAGATCTTTTATAATCGAAAAATTTGGTGGCAAATCAGTATAGTAATTCGAAAAGTTATTTAAATAAAATAGTTTGAGCTGATAAACATTACATTCTTATATGTACTAGCTGTCCCGACCTGGCGTTGCCTGGGATTATTTATTTTCTTTCATTTTTGTTTTACATTTTTTTTTAAGTCTGGAGGAACCACGTGACGCTTGCCAGCATCTCTAAGTAAATGTGGTTCTATGGAATCGACTGGATTCGAACTTGGCACACCATAAGTCTACGTCGATTTCCATTTCACCACGGCCACTTCAGTGCGATCTGAATCTGTATCAGCTGGAAACGGCAGCTGTGCCAACAAATGGTGCATTAGCTCGCGGTATCCACTTCAGCACTGCCACCTCCCCGTATGTGCAAGTTTGTTTTTCCGCATTTGTAAACTGAATTCAATAACATGGCGTATCAGATCAGAAACAAAATGGCGTCCATTGAGTTGTCTACAGCTAAAGCTGATTCCGTTCGTTGTTCCACTTCTACGCAATCTTCGCTTTCATTCACGAATATTAAATGAAAGATGGCGAACCAGCAAAGCTGTCGCTATTATTGATTCCCAATTTAGCGATTTTCCCTTTATTTATTCTTTTTTTTTAAGTCTCTGATAATAAAGAACCTGAATAGAGTAAAAAATATAAAACAAAAAAATGCATGTCTGCTGAAAGTAAGTGATACGCAATTATTTGCTTGTGTTTTGCGGCATATCAACCCTATGTCGAGTGAAGATCTGATCCGATTTATTATCGCCATTTACGTACTGCTAGCTATAGCATGGGTCTCCGATTTCTCTTCGTAAAATAGCAATTTGTATTCAATTAAACATATACACACACATGAAAGAAGTAAAACACCCTCGTATCATTTGGATTATTCAGGCTACTTATTTCATCCATAAGGTGTATCTGGTCGAACTCGGGAATCTTTCTGTCAAACTCGGGAATCTGTACGGAGGTAGATTGTTCTCGTCCCGTCAGCCATGACTGGGTAGAAGTATTAAGTAATTCGTAATTGTATTCTCAGTATGGCCTGCACTGAGGATTGAACCTGCGACCTCCTGAAGACTGACACCCAGAACTGATTATTACTTACCGTTTTATCCATTACGTCACGGGTCCTTGCGTGGATTAAATAAAGGGTCTCATTACAAATTTACTATTGTTACGCCTACAGGGAAATAAATATACGGTACTTTTGTAGAGAATGATCCGCGTTTCCGTGATTTCGCGTCGGTAACTTTCAGGCATGCTACGGAAGCGCCCGAGAGTTCCCGAAACTATTAGCCAATCAGGTTGTAGCAAGCAGCCGATGACTTATGAAACAAATGAATTTCTAGACCAGTTTCCTAGTTTTAGTCTCTGTATAGGATTAGTATTAGAAAATTTCGAATGAAAAAAAAAACAAACTAACCCAAACTGGAAACCCTTAAACTGACCCTAAATCCTAACACTAACCCAGAAAATGTTTAAAAGAAAAAAACATTGAAAAAATTGCTTAAAAATATTTGTTTCGTTTTGTGTTTTAACCGTAAACCCTAACCCTAACCCTAAACCCTAACCCTAACCCTAAACCCTAACATAGAAACTGTTAAAAAACAGAAAAAAAATTGCTTTAAAATATTTGTTTCGTTGTTTGTTCTAACCATAAACCCAAAACCCCTAACCCTGACCCTAAACCGTAATCCTAACTCAGAAAATGTTAAACGGAAAAAAGCATTGAAAAATAAATGTGTTTCGTTGTTTGTTCTTACCGCAAACCCTAACCGTAATCATAAACCCTAAAACCTAAGCAAAAAAAAAAAAAAATGAAAAAAAAAACAAAAAACGAAAAAAATTTGCTTAAAAATTTTTTTTCGTCGTTTTTTCTAACCGTAAACCTAAACCATAATCATAAACATTAAACGTTAACCCTAACCTTCACTTTAACCCTAAACCCTAACCTTCACTTTAACCCTAACCAAGAAATGTTAAAAATAAACATTGAAAACAAATATTTGTTTCTGTGTTTGTTCAAACCCTAAACCGTAACCCTTACCCTAACTTTAGCCTAACCCAGAAAATGTTAAAAAACAGAAAAAAAATTGCTTAGAAATATTTGTTTCGTTGTTTGTTCTAATCGTAAACCCTAAACCCTAACCCTAACCTTAACTTTTACCTTAACACAGAAAATGTTTAAAAAACATTGAAAAAACAAATTGCTTAAAAATATTTGTTACGTTTTTAGTTCTAACCGTAAACCCTAACCATAATCATAAACCCTAAAACCTAACCCTAACCTAAACTTTAACCCTAACCAAGAAAATGTCAAAAATAAACATTGAAAAAAAAATTGCTTAAAAATATTGTTTCGTTGTTTGTTCTAATCGTAAACCCTAAACTCTAACCCTAACCTTAAATTTTACCCTAACACAGAAAATGTTTAAAAAAACATTTTAAAAAATTTCTTAAAAATATTGTTTCGTTGTTTTTTCTAACCGTAAACCCTAAATGTCACCCAGAAATATAAAAAAAACAGTGCAAAAAAAAAAAAACTGAAAAAAAAAACAGAAAGAGATTTGTTTAAAAAAATTGTTTCGTTGTTTGTAATATAAAAAAAATCATTCTTTGAAATTTGCACATAAAAAAACATTTTATTGAAAAATAAAAACATTAGCTTAACAATGGTTCTTTTGACAAAAAACAACACATCTAATTAACAACAGTTGTTTAACTATGGTTTGTTCGTTCTTCATTTTATATATATGTATTTTATTTTTTATTTTTATTCGTCTAGATTTTGTTATTTGCAACTTTTTCTTTAATTTATCGACTGGCAGTCTTCCCCTCGGCAACTCTCGGGCGTTTCCGTAACCTTTCCGAACGTTGACGAAGCGAAGTCACGGAAACGCGGGTCGTTCTCTATAAAAGTAGTAACGACAAAATTCGTTACAACCTGACGAAGAAACCCTTTTTTTTGTCGCTTGTGCCCCCAAAACAGACAAATTTGTTATCCCCCCCCTTCCCCCCAATTCGTCGGTTTCAAATCGCAACACATTCTCTTAACATCGATATGGATCGGGCTAAATAAATAACACACAACGTTATTTTCAAATCGAAAATAAAGTTTTCTTAAAATTAGAAATAAAATATTCCTGCTGGCGCGCACACCTGTCCATTCCACAGGGGAAAATTTTAAAGTCTCCATCGCTGTAAATTTGGCAGATGTTTGCAAAGTAAACATTAATACATGTATTTACTAGTCACGTTTTTTCTTCTTTTGTTTTATCTTGCGACAATTCCGAACAAGTAAAGACACCAAAATGCAACAGCAAAAACTAAAAACAAATAACGTAATTTTCTGTGGTTTAAAAATTAAAAAAAAAATGTAATGTCAAGACAGACAGCGGAATTTCGGACAGCACAGAAAGATAGAGAGGGTGGGGGGAAGAGAGAAAGAAGGAAAGAAAAGCGAAAGCAAGCAAATATTAGAATTTGAAATTTGTCGCTGTTTGTTGCGGTGTTGCTGAAAAGTAGTTTCTTTTTTTAATCATACTTTCAGAACACAACCCCGCCATAACATCATTATACAATGCGATGCCTTCGTAGCCCAGAGAGAAACGAATCGTGTTTCTCACGATCCTAGCCGTAGCTAGACTAGTAGTGTGGACCTTACGCATAAACATATGGAGTGAGGGAGAGGGGGGGTCACCTACTAAATACGATCTGATTTCGCACTTTAAACATCAGCTTAAAGTCAAAATCAGATGGGATAGGAGGAGATTGCACTCTGCACTATTTAAAAGAAGATGGATACACACTGCTAGCTTATGTGTGTTTGGATGAACCAAGTTTAAGCACGTGCTCTCTGCCTAGGCATGATGCAAGCCAACCTGATGTCTTATCAGGCCCCATCCCAGTTAGCAAAGCCTCTTAGCTAGTGGTTCGATCTCTCTCTCTCTCTCTCTCTCTCTCTCTCTCTCTCTCTCTTGTTCCACTTACAAAGTGTCTTGCTTGTTTTCGGCTCTTGGAACAACACAGAAAACAGTGAGCAGCTCATATCTAGATAGATTTGGGAAGGGTCTTACTAACCACCACACTTAGCATTTTATTTCTCAGCTATCTCTGCTGTTTGTTAGCACCCCCACCCTCAACCGATGAATTTGTACATATATATTTTGTAAACCATTAGGGGATAATGTAAAGTACGTTTTATCCATTGAGTGAATGTGGTATTTTGGTGACTGTAACTAGTTCATAGAATAGACCAATGGGAAGACAGCCGACCCCCATAGCACCCACCCAATTTTGCTTTTGTGTCATATCTTATTTTATATTTTTGTAAAATTTTAAAGATCAATAAAATCATTAAAAATCTGCGTTAATAAATAAAAACACAACGTTATTTTCCAATCGAAAATAATTTGTTTTTGAAAAAAAAAACGCAAGATACGCGCGCCCGTCTCTATTTATGAAGGGACTTTTCTACATTTTATTTAATCAGACAAGCATCTCGTGTTCAGCGGTTTTCTACATTTCATTTAATCAGTGTTTTTGTTAAATAAATTTGTTAAAGGTTCTACTTCGTCCTACCTTCATTTTTGAGTTGTTATTAAACCGATTACAACGTGTAAACAGCAGACGTAACATCTACCATGATGCCTTTTACCCGGAAATAATTCCTGGAAGGCTCGGTAAACATTTCTTTCATAACCTCTTCTGAGGACGTGACCAAACAAATTCATTCTTTTTTATTGGAAACCTTGATGATATCATTTCGAAACACAAGAGTTTCTTTAATGTGTGTTATCTTGCAGCGATCCAGACGAGATTTGCGAATAATTGTTAAACACCAAAAGTAAGGAGTAAGAGTTAAATATATTCGCCTGAAGAATTACTTTGTCGAAATGAGAATTCTGGTTAATTCAATTACCATAAGTCTCTCTCTCTCTCTCTCTCTCTCTCTCTCTCTCTCTCTCTCTCTATATATATATATATATATATATATATATATATATATATATATATATATATATATATATATATATATATATAGTCTCGGAAGTTTCTCAACCATTAAAACTAAAACTAAAAACAAAAACAAAAAACAAAACCCTTAAGTCCCAAGTCGTTCAGTGGAAAATCACTCATGTAAGTCAATTTAGTTTTTACAGTTATTATATTAGTTTGCTTTTAAGGGATCATCAGTTGTTTACCATGAAAAACTGTTTCGGGAATTTTATATATATATATATATATATATATATATATATATATATATATATATATATATATATAGATAGATAGATAGATAGATAGATAGATAGATAGATAGATAGATAGATAGATAGGGCAACCTGACAAAACTGAATCGAGTTATTTGCCTTGTATCAAAAGAAAGAGTTATTGCCCTTGGATAAAAGAAGTCGTCTGCCATGAC
This sequence comes from Sepiola atlantica, assembly GCA_963556195.1. Lineage (NCBI taxonomy): Eukaryota > Metazoa > Mollusca > Cephalopoda > Sepiida > Sepiolidae > Sepiola > Sepiola atlantica. The sequence goes on along the minus strand of OY744534.1, from coordinate 84,898,242 downwards.
AGTTGAAAAGTAAACAGAACTGCTCTCACGATCAGACAAGCATCTCGCGTTCAGCGGTTTCTACATTTAATTTAATCGGTGTTTTTGTTAAATAAATTTGTTAAAGTTTCTACTTCGTCCTTTCTTCATTTTGAAGTTGTAATTAAACCGATAACAATGCATAAAACACGTAACATTCCAATCGAAAATAATTTGCTTTTGAAAAAAAAAATGCAGGATACGCGTACTCGTCTCCATTTTTTAAGAGACTTTTTCCTTATGTCCTCGATGACCTTAAATTACGCACAGCAATGCAACCTAAACAATATTGAAGTATTTTATTAACACTCTCTTCCTTTTGACTTATGACAATTACAAAAAAGTAAATAAACAAAAAGGAAAATTAAAAAAAAAACACGTCATTTTCCTAACAATACATTCTCTGGCAATGATGTTGTACAGCTAAAAGCCGAGAAATGGAAAAATAAAACAAAATATAGAAAAATAACTTTTACCAAACGCAAGAAAATTTACTTTTCTACCTACCTGTATAGTTTTAATCTTCTGAAAATGTTTTAAAGATGTTAATTTTTATTTCAATATAAGATTGCATCTATATCTGCCGGGAATCAAAATGTTAGAGGATAAGGAACGATTAAAATATTAATAGTTAAAATTAGTAGATGCCTATATGTTAAGACAAGTTCCATTAAAGAAAGAAAAAGGATTTGATAATTGATAATGGCTGTAATCTATCAACTTTATTTGCCTTGTTTTTCATTGTTCTTTATTTAATCAGCACTGAAGATAGCCACACCAAGAAATAATTGCATAGGAGCATTTACATATATGTTGGTGTATGCCTAAACAATTGTATGCTAAATAATAAAATAAATTCGGTGAAATATGGGAATTTTAATCGTAGCTGCGACAATATGTCCCCATCAAGAAGGATTAAAAAGAAAAGTAAACGGAAATTAAAAAAAAAAATGCCTATACGTTTGATAAAACCATTTAACGCTAAAAGATCTCAAGTTTTCAGAATAAATAAATAATATATTTTAAAAACAAAGAAAAATTACGTTGTTCTGGTTTTTCAAAATATTCTTCATATATATATATATATATATATATATATATATATATATATATATATATATATATCGTCTAAAGAAGCGTTGAGTCATTTTAAACAAAAGAAGAAAAAAAAAATAGAATGCAGTTTAAATTCCCAGAGAATCTAACAAAATCCAAGATATTGCAGACTTAACATTCGTTGGAAAATTCATAAATAAATAAATAAATAAATAAATAAATAAGTAAATAAAATAAAAAGGGGGGGTTAAGTATCTAACAGTGAAACAAAAACAGGAGACCTTAAGCGTCTAATATTAACACGGGGATCATCAGCTGTTTACCATGTAACTGTTTCGGAGATTTAAAAACAGGACAGTTATAATATTCATGGCTCTCCAATGGTACTGATTAAACTACCATTTCCCCAATAATCAAGTGTCGAAATAATTCAGCTTAAAATTTCACTAATATATACATTAATAAATAATAATAATAAAATAATAATATTAATAATATACAACCCTTAAGACTACCGTGTGATATGGTAATTTGCATATCAAATGACATTAATGATAACAATTATAATAATAATACTATCTAAACACTACACCCAAGAACCATTCTGCGATATGGTAGCTAGAAATAAAATTATACATGAATTAAATTATATATATATATATATATATATATATATATATATGTTATTTTTGTAACACAGTACTTATAATAGCTCAATAGTTTATAGCTAGAACTATGCTATACTTATTATTTTTATGTAGTTCAATACCACATCATTATCACGTCATTTTTTGTTGTGAAGTTGTTCCACAGTAAATAATAAATAAAGGAAGTCAAGTCGAGGGTTGGTTTAACAAGTGTATTAACAAAGTAAGAAAGTGACTAGCTCTTGGCTAGACAGTTACAAGACTGTGCTTTGTCTTCTGGTGTCTCGCACTATTTATAGTGACAACCGGTGTTGTTTCTCCTGTGTAAGAACGGCCGGTGTAACATTTTTAAAAACTTATTTTTGTATTTCGAAGACAAGTGTTTCGGCTAACATCAAGATATTTCTTAAATGCTCCTATGCAATTATTTATTTCTTGGTGTGGCTATCCTCAGTGCAAATTGTACAAAGACAAATTTAAAAAAAACTTTTTTAAAACTTGGCGATTATAGCCCAAAATTACAGTCAATATTCATTATCAATTTTTTTTACATGGAATTATGGTCCCTTTTACATCTTTTTAAATAACATCTACGTATCCTATCTTTTTATATTTCTAATCATATATATTGTTGTGAAGTTATTTTATATAGATTAAATCATATATATTGTTGTGAAGTTGTTCCACAGTAAATAATAAATAAAGGAAGTCAAGTCGAGGGTTGGTTTCTTTAAGCCCTCCGTTCAGTCTAGAGAGACTATGGATATAAGGGGCTGGCTGCGCGTGTAATTATGAAGCAAGGGTTGCGCAATCCCTAACATCACCTCTCCTGAGTCGGCACTGCTTGATTCCAATGGCAAGCAGTTCAAGACGACTGGAAACAATGCCGAGATAAACAGAGAGCACATACAGCACCTGGTAGTCCCAAATGGTCACCCATTTAATACTGGCCAGGCTCAACGTCGCTTAACTTCGGTGATCTAACGGAAAACGGTGTGTCAACGTGATTGTACCGTATATATAGGGTTAGTTTAACAAGTGTATTAACAAAGTAAGAAACTGACTAGCTCTTGTCTAGACAGTTACAAGACTGTGCTTTGTCTTCTGTGTGTCTCTGGTGACTCGCACTATTTATAGTGACAACCGGTGTAGTTTATCCTGTGTAAGAACGGCCGGTGTAACATATATGAAAACAGTTATTTTATATAGATTAAATCGATTTTATTTTCCGTTGAGGCTGAAACTACCACATTTTTTTGCTCCGCTGGAAGAAAATTTACTGACGATGTAATCCTTGTGTGTTGTTGATTTTTTTTACTGATTTTCTGGAGATTTATTTCCTGATATACCTTCCGGTGAGTGATTTTTCTGCCAATGATCTTTGACTTTGGACTAAAATTCCCTTTTTATTTTCCTAAACGGAATCTTTCACTATTCGGACTTTAGAAGACATTCTGCTATTCACCCTAAATTTGTTCAACTTTTATAATTTCCAGGATTTACTCATTTGGATATGTTTACGTTTTTTTACTAGAAGATGATTCTCTTTGCTCATAGAACTCTGTATATATTTTTTATATATTTTTATATATTTTTATATTTTTATATTTTTAAATCTATGCTGAACAATAACATAATTTTACTGTTTTATCCTTATCTTCACCTCTGATGATCAAAGCATACATTTTTGAAAATCCATGGGTTAAAGATAAGGTATATTTGTATATTCCTTGTTTGAAATATTTGAGGATTAAATAAATATTGTAAATTTTCCGATTTTATTCTCATTAATTATTTCCTTATATTCACAGGAAGTCGCATCTAGTGAAGAGTAACTGCGTCAGTTCGTCTACAATAACTTATATATTTGGACATGTTTATATTCACAGGTAGTCGCTTCTACTAAAGAGTTCTAATTTTATGGGAGTAATTGCGTCAGTTCGTCTACAATAACTGATATATTTGGACATGTTTATATTCACAGGTCGTCGCTTCTACTAAAGAGTTCTAATTTTATAATTTTAATAAGTGGGGTAGCTACCGGCGCAGTGGCTTCCCCCTGTCCGTTTCCCTGGAGACAGAATCTGATGATGTGGCCGACTTTCCCACAGCGGTAACACGTGACTTCCGGCTTCGGCTCCCTGCACTCCCTCGCCATATGCGGCCCTTGGCATCGGTAGCATCTGCCAGCGAACCTGGGTCTCTGCCACAGCCCTCTCGGCTCTTCGTCCTTCACAATCTCCTGCTGCAGTTTGCTTCGTTGAGCGACAGCTACGCTTCCCTGCTCACGCTCTTTTTGCCTGGCCAGCACCCTAACCTGTGTAATCAACTCCGCCACCTCCATGGTATCTATAGCAGGCAGTTGCTGCAGAGCTATGGAAATATGGTCTAGGAAGCCATTTATGAAGGCCATCTTAACCATCCGTCGAAGGCCTCCTCCATTGAATCCTGCTAGTCCCGTCAACCTCCGGATGTTGTTGGCAAAAACATCGACAGACTCTCCGGTCCACACCATACGGCTTAGTTTGCCATATGCCACAAATGATCCTTCAGTAAAGGCTTCCTTCAACTTCTACTCAATGGCGTCTGCAGACAACCGATTCTCCTCCCGCATCTCCAAATATAGGGTCAGAGCATCACCATCAAGATATAGCGGTATCAAGCTGGCCACATCCGCGATGTCCTGCAACGTAGCGACAAGTTTTACCTTGCTCAGCCAGGCTACAACATCCCCCTCTCCAGAGAACGTCTTCAGCATTCCACTGCTGATTCTCTTTCCTGCCATAGTTCTCGCCGAAATAGCTTGTAATTATATATTTCTTTCTCCTGATTTCCTCGTGTCCGTACTCCTTATCGCAACAAAATGTTACCACGGTCTTGCTCTGCCAAATGGTATCTCCCCAAACAGTCTTTCATCCAGCGCACACACCAACGTAGTCAACAACTCAAATCACCAACTCATAGTCGCCCACTTCCTTCAAAACATTCCCCTTTTATTGCCAGTGACATTGCACTCATGCAAATGAGCATGCAAATGAGCAGTGAACTCTTCTACCAGAGAGATCAGGAAGTAATGGGAGGACTTTGCTATAACTAGCCATTTGACTCAGGTTTCTTTATGAATCCATTCCTGGCTGGGGTAAGTCATACTTTGCTAACCACACGCCCCCTTGATCTACACGATCATTACTAGTTAGCCCATCACGTAGTCGCTCAACCAAAATGGCGGGCGTCTCTCTCGCTGCGATCTCCGCGGAGCGTCTTCGTGAACGTCGCTTCTTGGCTCGACGTCGCTGACTTCTTCTTCTGATGACACCACTGCCGGCCGCACATCAATGATGTGCTGAGGGATGCCGTTGATGGATACATTGTTCGGGGACTGGACACTTGTCACAATGCCCCTCCCCCAGCGTGTGGTACAGCGAGCGTCAGGCGGTTTGATCCACACTTCCTCTCCCACTCGCACAGACTCTTGCTTCTCCCCTTCCTCCGTGGCTACGGGCGTAGTTCGGGGATGCCGCCACTCGTACTTGAAGACTGCCCTCTGCGGCACTGACTCCACTTTTTGCCCTGTCTTTGGAGCCATATTATACCAGAAGACAGCTTCTGGCGGTGAAATCTGGCCCCTTTTAGCTACAGCCTTGATGGTCCTGTGATGCCGCTCCACAATTCCGTTTCCGCCTTATCTATATGCAGCCCTGAAATAGCACCGCACTCCCCACTTATCCAACACATTCTTCAGGGCTGCTGAGCGAAAGGCAGTTCCATTGTCCATTAGCACTTCCGTCACTGGACCCCTCTCCAAAAACACCTCTTCCAGGACCTTTGCAATCTCACCTGCGTTTTCCGTCTTGATCTCCCTCCAGATGGCCACTCTTCCAGGTCCACAGTCGACCATTGACAGGTACGGCCTCTGTCGATAGTGCGTCACGTCTATCGCCAACCTGCTCCAGTTCTCTGCCACCTGAACCTCACCAACTTCGTGTCTACTCGGCGCAGGGTCGACTGATTGACACCGGTGGCATTTCTCAACCACTGTTCTGACGGCCTCCTTTGTGATTCTGGGGTCCACCTTCCTGGCCAAGAACAAGGTTCTATCCACTCCGAAATGGTGCATGTCATGCAAATCCTTCGGAGTGTCTTCAGCCACATATTGCAGCAGCCGCCTCATTCGGTGCCTTTAGCCAGGTCTTCCTCACCCTTGTCATCACATCTGCTCTGTTCTTCGCTGAGGGAACGATACTGATCCTGAGTTGAAGATAAAATTCCCTAATCAGCTCCCTTAACGTCATCAATCGATGCTTCACGAGCATCTCGGCGGCGCCTTTCGTCTTCACCCTCCTTTCTCCTGTAGCTTCAGACTGGACCCAAGAGAACACAGTAGCTGAGTCGGTCCTCACCTCAACCTTCTGTAGCCCCCATTTCAAGGCTAAGTTGATGCCCTTCATAACCGCATCCAGTTCCGCCACATTTATGTGAGCCACGTCGTCCTTCTTCCGCAACCAAGCAGCATCTTCTGCAATGACACCACCTATCTCCAAGGTGCCCCCCCACTGCTATACTGCTTGCATCACACTACACAACACCTTCTGCACTGTTGGGTACGTGCCAAACACCTCTCACTGGATCCTCCCTCTTCACCTCTTCAATAATCTCTCTCATAATGTCCACAGTCTCTTTATCAACTCCATCCTCCCACTTCATTCCACTAGCTCGCCTTTTGATGTAACTACATGCAGTCCGCAGCCATCCTGCAATCGGGTAATGGCCCACCAGTCTTCCGCATATCGAAAAAAGTTCCCGCCTGCTCAGTTTTTCAGACACCTCCGGGATTTCATTTCCCCTCCGGAACACTAACCTTCCTGTCTGGTCCTTCCTTAGTTAGAGCCCTAACGCCGCTCCCCCCTCCAACGATTCCGGGCGTTTCGCGATTAGCCCAAAGCCGTTGAGGTGCTCTAATACGTCCTTCGCAGTTGCTACCGTCTCATCCACCATGATGTCATCAATGTAGGAACTGGTGGCTCTTCTGACTGCATCCTCCTTGCTTAGCACCGTTTTGAGGATCGTCGCCATGATCTTTGGTGCAGAATTCAGGCCAAAACCTAACCTAGTTAGGCAGTATGTTTGGCCTTTGTATCCGACCAGCTGATACTTCCAGAATTCCTGCGAAATGTGGATCTGTAGGTATGCAGATTTTAAATCCACAACCGCCGCAGCCTTCTGCATCTGCCTCCACTCTCGCATGGTCTCCCTGCACACGTCCATCACATCGCCTCCCGTGTGACATGCAACGTATGCGTTCAGCTCCCTGAAGTCCAGTACTGGCCGAACCTTTTGCTTTGTGGGCTGAACAATCGCCATTAACGGCAGCACGCCTTCCGCCCTCTCCATCCATGGTCTTAAAATCCCCTCTGAGATCCAACGGTCCACCTCCTTCTCAACTTCAATTCTTACGCCTCCTCGCAACGTATGCTCGTAGCATTCCACTCTGTTGTTTAGTACGGGAGGTTCTCCCTTCCATGCCCACCTAACAGTCCATTTCTCACCATTAAAGTGTGCAGAGAAATCTTGGTCCTCTATCATGCAACTTTTGTCTGACCCGGCCGTTCCTGTTCCTCTGCCACCTTTTTCGGATCGCTCACATGCAGCCCCTTGATGTCCTCCAAATCTCACGGTGTTCCTATGTACTGTGACGCCTCCTAGTCGAGCAATTGCGTCCATCCCTAGCACCACATCGACACCCGTGACAATTTTGTTAATAACAATCGCCTGGATTGTTAGTTACATCCCACATACCATCAACCAAACGACACTTGTGCCATTGCACTTCACCTCTCTGCCGTCAACTGCCGTAATGCTGCTGGTTCCATTGCATGTGTCAACCATGTCTTTGGTGACAGTGTTGAGGTACAGCCCGTGTCGACAAGGGCCTTTGCACTTCGCCCATTCCGGGTCACCTCTACTCGCGGCGACGTACCCTGTAGCGCCTTCATCGAATAAGTAGGGTAGCTACCGGGGCAGTGGCTTCCCCCTGTCCGTTTCCCTGGAGACAGAATCTGCTGATGTGGGCGACTTTCCTACAGCGGTAACACGTGACTTCCGGCTTCGGTTCCCTGCACTCCCTCGCCATATGCGGCCCTTGGCATCGATAGCATCTGCCAGCGAACCTGGGTCTCTGCCACAGCCCTCTCGGCTCTTCGTCCTTCACAATCTCCTGCTGCAGTTTGCTTCGTTGAGCGACAGCTATGCTTCCCTGCTCACGCTCTTTTTGCCTGGCCAGCACCCTATATAATCAACTCCGCCACCTCCATGGTATCTACACCAGGCAGTTGCTGCAGAGCTATGGAAATATGGTCTAGGAAGCCATTGATGAAGGCCATCTTAACCATCCGTCGAAGGCCTCCTCCATTGAATCCTGCTAGTCCTCCGGATGTTGTTGGCGAAAACATCGACAGACTCTCCGGTCCACACCATACGGCTTAGTTTGCCATATGCCACAAATGATCCTTCAGTAAAGGTTTCCTTCAACTTCTCCTCAATGGCGTCTGCAGACAACCGATCCTCCTCCCGCATCTCTAGATATAGGGCCAGAGCATCACCATCAAGATATAGCGGTATCAAGCTGGCCATATCCGCGATGTCCTGCAACTTAGCGACAAGTTTTACCTTGCTCAGCCAGGCTACAACATCCCCCTCTCCAGAGAACGTCTTCAGCATTTCACTGCTGATCCTCTTTCCTGCCATAGTTCTCGCCGAAATAGCTTGTAATTATATATTTCTTTCTCCTGATTTCCTCGTGTCCGTACTCCTTATCGCAACAAAATGTTACCACGGTCTTGCTCTGCCAAATGATATCTCTCCGAACAGTCTTTCATCCAGTGCACACACCAACGTAGTCACCAACTCAAATCACCAATTCATAGTCGTCCACTTCCTTCAAAACATTCCCCTTTTATTGCCAGTGACATTGCACTCATGCAAATGAGCATGCAAATGAGCAGTGAGCTCTTCTGCCAGAGAGATCAGGAAGTAATGGGAGGTCTTTGCTATAACTAGCCATTTCACTCAGGTTCTGTTTCTTTATGAATCCATTCCTGGCTGGGGTAAGTCATACTTTGCAAACCACACAATAACTGATATATTTGGACATGTTGATATTCCCAGGTAGTCGCTTCTACGTAAGAGTTCTAATTCTAGGGGAGTAACTGCGTCAGTTCGTCTACAATAACTGATATATTTGGACATGTTTATATTCACAGGTAGTCGCTTCTACTGAAGAGTTTTAATTCAAGGGAAGTAACTGCGTCAGTTTTTCTACAATAACTGATATATTTGGACATGTTTATATTCACAGGTAGTCGTTTATACTGAAGAGTTCTAATTCAAGGGGAGTAGTTGCTTCGGTTCTTCTAAAACACTGATCATATCAACATGTTTAGATATAGATAATAATTTCTTTTTAAGAAAGACCCATATTCCCTTGCGATTTCCTAAAGGATTATGGTAACTTATCTTTTTCCACTAACCTCTACCCGAGCTATGTCTTCCATTGCTCAATATTTAGGTGTTTTATATACGCATTATTCGGAAGGGAAAGTGTTATACTATTCAATGGTATGAGAAATCTCTGAAAATAATCACTTGATGTCTGTATTTGCTTTATTCCGATCTTTTCATTTTATACTTCTTAAACGAAAATTAAATGCTATTTGGAATTCATAAACTCTAATATTTTAAGCTCTATTTTTTTCATGCAAAAATATTGAGCTTCTACTTTTCTTTATTATTTGAATATGGTACGTTCAGATAGCTGCAAGTTAAATTTTCTTATCCGAATTTTAATTAAATTATATAAAAAATGATATGTAATTCATTACTTCATATATGTGTGTGTATGTGTGTGTATGTGTGTGTGTGTATGCTAGAGCTGACCTGCAATATGTCGCCACCGAGCAAAAGGCGAAACAGAAGCGCGTTTTATGAATGGCTGGTCAATACTGACCATCGACTGACACGTGCAGCTGCTGCCATTACCTCAAATAGCAAATAACGGACGAAATATATAAATCACTAAATGCATACAAGTGCTTTTTAAAGGATTGGCAGCTTTCTTGGCGGACGCGTGGGTGTCCTTTGAAACAGTTTAGCAATGGTTTTAATTTCAAAGCCCTATGCACAGACATATGAACGATATATATATAAAGATAGATGAAAGAAGAAGGATAAACATGTACGAATGCCAAATTTATTTCAACTTCGATTGTTCAATGCAAGGTGTACTCGGTAAAAATATGTTTATTATTCTTTCCTTAAGCCAAGGCTTTTCAAAGATTAAAATCTTATCATCAGAGGAATTACTTAAATAGATAAGTTGGCAAAAATTCAAAATTTGAACAAAATATTTAGTAATGGAGAGTGAGAGTGTGCGTGTAAAAAGATATGGGGTCTGTCCAGTTGGTAAATGTCCATTGATGAGGTGTCCAGTGAAAGGAGATTTACAGATGGAAAAGAAGGGTTTTCGTGAAATCAGCATAGAAATATATATATATATATATATATATATATATATATATATATTGTGTGTATTTAGGCAGCATATTTTCATTTAGGCAAAAATTATTAAATAACACGGAGTGGTTTTGTTTGATGCGACTTTTTTTTTTTTTTCAATTTTCCGAATTGTCCATCTAATATTTCGGTCAAATTGATATAAATATGATCCATGGAAAAAAGAATGGAACAAGAAACCCATGGATCATATTTATATCAATTTGACCGAAACATTAGATGGACAATTCGGAAAATTGAAAAAATCAAAAAAAATCGCATCAAACAAAACCACTCCGTGTTTGCCTAAATATATATATATATATATATATATATATATATCAATATTCATTATTTTCCCCTACATACACTAGTGTTTCTTGATATATGCAGTCATCAGTGTAGCAAATGTTAATTACTGCCGGTCTAAGGATTCGAACCCAGTTTTTTTTATGGAAATCGCTCCAGACAAAGCATAAAGCCACTTGATGTAAGGAGCAAAAAAAATACTTCTTCAAGGTAAAAAAAAACTAGCTAACAATAAGTGTTAGATGGATAGATTCCAACCCAGAAAACAGCAATTCTTCCCCCTTTGTCAGAAACATCGCTCATGGTATTTGAGGACTAAAGGACACAATAAGGAAAACGTTACTCTCGACTTCGCAGTTTGAGCTTTTACCTTGAGGCCACCATCAATTAACACAGAAAGAACGGAAATGTAAAGTATTTAAATGTCAAATGACGGACAAGTACACCAGGCAGTCAGAGAGTGTTCAACTTGCCGAGACAGTGAACGTCGCTTAGCACTTTAGTATGACTGCTTGTTTCTAAATTCACCTAGATGCCCATCCTTGTATTTTATACATCTTAATTATTTTTACCTACAGATGTTGGATAATGGCCCTGTGAGGCCGGACGCATCTTGAAGTGGACGTATGTGGGGAGATCGTTTGGTTTGGCTTGCGCGATTTAGTGCGGGTGAACCCGTACAACCGAGTGCAAAATAGCGCTGTTCTCATAGTCGGAGCTCACAGACGTTGGCAGGGCCACCACGTTGACGAGACCTCCGGTCAAGGGTCAAGGTGCACCTGCGCATAGGGGTTCTGTGACGTCACAGGCTTTTGTATGGAAAACGGAGTTTTGCCAGTCTGGGTTTTGGAAGCGGGCCGAACAGACGATTTCTCTATATAGTCTTCAAATGATTAGGGGAATTAAATCCCCTAAGAGAATACAGGCATGAGATTCCTTCTCCCCCCCTTCTTGAATGGCTAAGGACTTAAGCTAGGAATTAATTACGATAGAGTAGTAATTTGGTCTCTCCCTCAACGTTAGAGAAACATCTCCAAGATCGACGGTAGACTGACGCCTGAAATAAAATTGAAATAAAAAATAAAAATTTAAAAGATTGTTTGCCTCCTGAATCGGTCATGAAGGTTTTGTTGCAGACACAGCAGACGACATCGAGACGATACCCCCCCCCCACGTGACTAAGAAGAGAAGGTACGAGGAATTAAAGGTATGCAATACAGACACTAGTGTTTCATGCTACATGCAATCATCAGTGTAGGAAATATTAATTACTGCCGGTCTAAGGATTCGAACCCAGTTACAAAATCAGCTTTTATGTACTGGTGAGCGGGGTCCGAGTGTCAAGCTCCAACATCTGTGCGTCGATTGTATAAAGCTTAGTATTTTTTTACTAGTGTCTGTGAATATAAAATAGTTATGTAAAAATCAATGAATACAGATCTAGAAAAAGGTTTCTGCTTCGCTACTAAACAAGAGTTTTCTCCCTTGAATTGAATCCTCTTTGAAACGTAATATGTTTTAATTACTTTTATTTACCCCAAACAAGGCAACTGCAACTGAGACATAAGTGGTTACTGTGATTACGTGCCAGATTTATAGGGGGTATGCTAAGTGGGGATTTGGGCAGCAAGATGTTTGATTACGTTACATTTAAATTTCTGCATGTTAGTACAGTCGAGGAAAGAGCGGGCAAGGAGAGAATTCCAAATGCAAGCTGTCTGAGGAAAGAAGATACTAGAGTATAATTTTTTCCGGCATCTGGGGACCTCTATAGTGAAGGGGTGGGATTTTGCTGTTAGTCGGGTTTGTCGCGGGTATTCACATTGAGAGATTACAAGTCCAGTAAGTTCGTCGGAGCACATTCCGTTTAAGTACTTGTAGAACAAGAACAGGGACGCAAAATTTGCGGCGATGAGACGGGGGCTGGAGCTTGGTTGACAGTGCTGGACCTATTTAGTTAGAGACTCTTTTTTTGTAAACAACCATGATATATCTATTCTTCATCGACGCAGCTGGCTCTCTGACCGAGGTAGTCAGGACGTTGGACCTCGAAGTTCGAGCTCGAAGGTCGGTGCGTCGGTTGTATTAAGCCACACTGATGAGGCTTTATAAGAGAAAACACGTGTGTGTGTGGTTATAAAAATATTTATGTAAAAATAAATATTATACAGCGTTTAGAAATATACTCATGGAAAGTAACTTATAGAGAAACGTGTGTGTTTCATTTCACGAAGAAAATCGTCAGGCCAACTCATAACCCATCGATTCAAACTATGTACAGATAAAGGAGATTTAAAAACAGGCTTAAAGAAAAGCTGTTGCGCATTAAAATTAACATTTTGCTGAGGGTTAGGGTTAGGGTTAGGGTTAGGGTTAGGGTTAGGCTACTATTCAATGCGTAACAATGGAGCGTGTAAATATTTCCATTGCACCATCTGTAAAAATTGAATATTCAGTGTAGCAGCAAGTTTTAGGAACATATAACAAAAAAACAAACTGTTTGCAATAAATCATACACAATCAATCCACTATGACTATGCAACTCGTAGAGCTACACCTGTTAGACTTGGCATGGGACAAGAAAGAAAGAGTAGTAACCCTAGTTAAAGTCAGTATTCCTAATGATGCTGACTTAAACAGAGCCGAGGGGAAGAAGATAACTAAATACTAAGGTATTATGTACGACATGAAAAGAAACTGGAATCTGAGGAAGATCGCCATCATTCCAGTAATTATAGACGCTACCGGGTTCACGAAAAAGAATTAAAAAAAAAACTACCTGGCGAATATACCCGGTGAACCAAGTGCAAGAACGATCCAAACTACTGCGCTGAAAGGGACGGTTAGAATCTTAAAAAGATCTCTCGGTTAGAGTCTCTGAGATAGCGGGTGAATATCTGGCATACTGTAGCAAGAACTAATATATAATAAAATTTACAAAAAAGATAATACGGCAACATTCAAGTAAAAATATAAACATAATTTGATTAATCGCCATAGAGCAAAAACGTAAAAAGAAATGTTGTTTTTCAGGTGGACAATGCGACAACACCTTCAGGATTGGACACAATGGTTGAAACTGGACAGAATTTGCTTATTTTTTATTTTATTTCATTTTTTAGATTATTTTATTTCATTTCATTTTTATTTTTATTTTATTTTTTTATTATTTTGTTACTATTTTTTATTTTTCTTATTTTTATTGTTTTATTTTATTTCATTTTTATTTTTATTTTATTACATTTTTATTTTAATTTTATTACATTTTTATTTTTATTTTATTTCATTTTTAGTTCTATTTTATTTCATTTTTAGTTCTATTTTATTTCATTTTAATTTCTATTTTGTTTCATTTTATTTTTATTTTATTACATTTTTATTTTTATTTTATTTCCTTTTTTATTATTTTGTTATTAATTTTTATTTTTCTTATTTATTATTTTTATTGTTTTATTTTATTTCATTTTTATTACTATTTTGTTTCATTTTTATTTTATTTTATTTTATTTCATTTTTATTTTTATTTTATTTCATTTTTATTTTATTTCATTTTTAGTTCTATTTTATTTCATTTTTATTTCTATTTTGTTTCATTTTTATTTTCATTTTATTTCATTTTTATTTTCATTTTTATTTTATTTCATTTTTATTTTTATTTTTATTTTATTTCATTTTTTTAATTATTTGATTATTATTATTTTATTTTTTATTTCTTATTTTTATTATTTTATTATTATTTTTTTAGTTAGCTAGAGTAAACACTACTTTGATATGAACATAATCGCTAACAATAAATCTGCGCATTCAGCCTGAGTATTTCCTACGGGAATGAAGCACGAACTTTTATAAACACGGTATCTTAAAAAAATTCACGCGAATTACATAATTTTTAGCCGAGAGAATACATTCAGAGACGGTATCCGTTCCCGGTCACAAAGTAAGACAAATTATGTAAAATAAGGTCAGAATGCAATGACATCTTTTTTATTTATTTTATCAGTTCGTTTATCACAAGTTGGTTTCTACTCATCGACTTGACACAATTACCTTTGGGGGAAAGGTTGATTTTTTTTCTTTTAAATATATTTCACCCCGAACAACGCTGGTCGCCACTGTAAACATAAGGGGCTATTGAGAATTAGGGAGTAGGTTTTAGGTGTCATCCTGAGTTAGGAGCTGTGCAGCGAGATGTCTGTTTACATTAGTTTTAAACCTCTGCATGTCGGTACAGTCGGGGAAACAGGGAGCAGGGAAGGAGTTCCAGAGGCAAGAAGCTGCTGGAGTAGAAGGCTCTCCGGCATCTGGGGACCTCCACAGTGAATGGATGGGACCTAGATGATTGTCGGGTTGGTCTAGTATATTTGCGTCGATGGGGGCACTAAGTGTTTTGAATACCGCACACCAGATAGACTTCCGAAACACACTTACCTCTTTCCTATATCGCTCTTCACTCTTCACTCGAATTCACTACAACGCGCTTTTCAAATCTTTCGGCAATTATGCAGTATAGTTAACCGCCGAGAATACGAAAACAAACCAAATACACAAAAAATGACTTTCACCAAACGTATTAAAATTTAATTTTCTACCGACTTGTATAATTTTCAAGTATGGAAACCTATTGTAAAAATGTTATTATCTCTGACTTTGTTATCGTTACTGTTACTTAGCCGAACCCTCAAAGATGGCGGTCGATTTTGTTTGGAGGTTTTCGCGAGTTTTAAGCTGAAATATAGTTAAAATGTCTTACCTTACCAATAACCCTAAATTCGAGGGGGTGGGGGCCAGTTGGACTTAACGTAAGTGGCAAAGTAAATAATTTTTGGAAAAGTATTTTTGAAGGAATGAAATACAACCACCAACAACAAAGACGGGTCGGCCATATTGGATGCTGACTGCATCCGAAAGACAGATATCGACGAAATCTTATATTGAAATAAAAACTCTTTAAAACAGTTTCAGAACTTTAAACTATACAGGTCGATAGAAAATTAGATTTTAATGTGTTTTATGAATGTTATTTGTTGCATATTTTGTTTGTTTTCGATTTCTCGGCTGTTAACTATACTATAGGAATAAATAAAAATTCTGGGGACGACAATTGAAATGGACCAGAATCTCTAAGTACCCTCTTAACCTAAGGGAGCTATAAGGCACGGAGCTCCTTTAAAACTTCAAATATATCCTCATTTGATGACATTTATATCATATGTATACAATGCTCTCGGGAAGACAATGGAAGTGGTCCCTTATCTCTATGTTACCCTTTATGTGCCGAATATTTACGTGCCCCCCACCTCTAAGTGACCCATTGGGACAGAACCCCCTTAAAAGTTCAATTGCGTATATCCGAGATGATTTACATATGTAAATAACAAATTTACATGTGTGGAGACCAACTGACTTAAATGAAAGGGCAGATTGAAAGCAGACAGCGGGCGTTGAGAGAGCACAGAGAACGCGTTGCTGCTGGAAATTTATTTAAAGAGGGTCACAATGAAAATCCAAACTTCCACAGCGTGTGAGGAACAGGAATTCTGTTGGAAGTTTCGAGTTTCATTGTGACCCCTTTTCTTCTTGCAGTCAGTTACAAATAAGTTAACACATCTGAACGCTATATTAAACTTAAATGTGACAGACCTGTGAAAATACTATTTGAAACTAAAGCGTGACAGACCGAGAAAAATACTATTTGAAACTTAAGCGTGATAGAGATAGGAAAATACTACTTGAAACTTAAGCGTGACAGACGATGCTACATCGCATTTGGAAATAATGAAATACGATGAAAAAAAAAGAAGGACACCGAAAGAAAACATGCAAAGTCTGTAGAGCGATGATAAACGAAGCAGGACAAAATGGCGGCTCAACGGTTTCTTTGTTCAGTTGCAATTGACACAATGCGCGTAATTAGCCTCGTTTTGGCTCTTAGAGAATGCCCACGACCCCATCGCTTGCGGCCGTCTTCTTCCCGCTGTTCACCAATCTTTTGAATATAATTTGCGACGAGAGGTTGACAAAAAATGGCGGATATTCAGTCGAGCAAACTGAACGGCAGATCATGTAATAGAAAATGCCCGTCTATTAATTTCATGCCAGTTATATAGGAAAATAAAACAGCCTACAGATGTGGACACACAATGGCGCTGCTAAATACCCGGATTATAGTAGGTTTGAGGGTATTGTTGACCACTTAAACAGAAGGCGGGAAAAACATGTACGATTCAGGAACAAGCTGTTTCTCCGCAGCTTCAGTTGCTGAAGGGTTCTGGACTGCTAAATACCAGTTGAGGATCCGTTCTCGACAATCAGTCCGACGAGAACTGGGCTATTTCGGTGGCCTTTTACTTGTCGGGCTGTAGCATTGGTAGTCCTAGGAGTCCTACCCTCCCAGGCCTTGCTCTTTGAGGTGGAGTATATTCATTGCTTACTGCCCGATAAGCCAACGGAGCTGCCCAGGTCATTTTTGAAAGGTCAGAGTGTTCCTTCATTAGGGGTCCTGGCTTGACTCTCCCCGTGTTCCGGCCTTGTGCCACATCTTCCTGCAGTGGGAAGGAAACAAATATCATCCCGTCGCGTTTGACGTCACATACCAGTTGATAATACGTTCTCAACAATTAGTCTGGCAGAGTATGGGCCGCTGAGACGGCGGCGGTTCCCTCCCAGGCTTTACCTTCTGTCTGAGAAGGAGTTGGTTTATTGCCAATCCTCCGAGGCGTTTCTATCTGGGAATGTCGATCAGACTGCGCAGACTGTTTTGTAAAAGAGCCAAACTGCAATACCTCAGGTGCGCTGGCTTTTATTTCCCCGCCTTCAGACTTTGTGCCACAGCTTCCTACAGTGGGAGATATCAAATAACGAAAGCCGCGAGCTTGAATGGGGAGAATGATTGACAGATTAGGGGTTAACGAATTTACCTTAATCAACGGAAATGACGAAACCACATGATTTCCGGAGAAGAGGGGTCGTCTATATTCTGGCTACACACTCAAGCAGAGCAGACACGAAAAAGTCGCCGTTCCCCCAAAACTCCATTGATGGTTGGTGGTAGTTGCACAATGTTAATTAAATAATACGCGGCCCAAGCCCTCTGTCTCTCTCTCTCTCTCTCTCTCTCTCTCTCTCTCTCTCTCTCTCTCTCTCTCTATGTATATATATATATATATATATATATATATATATATATATATATATATATATATAGTCTCGGAAGTTTCTCAACCATTAAAACTATATAAAAAAAAAAATTAAAAAAAAATATATATAAAAAAAAACAAAAAACTTATAGTCTCAAATCTTCCAGTGGAAAATCACTCATGTAAGTCAATTTATTTTTTACAGTTATTATATTAGTTAGTTTCTAACACTATTTTAAGGGATCATCAGTTGTTTACCATGAAAAACTGTTTCGGGAATTTAATATATATATATATATATATATATATATATATATAACTATCTCTCTAGTTTCTACTGTCCATACTTTCTGAGCTAATAAATCTCCCATTAAATTAACCCTCTGCGTTTGAGTGGAATGTGTGAGACGACGAAACGACCTGGATTATCAACAGGTGTGTATAATAATTTATACACACCGCAGACGATGGCTATGTAACATGCTAAATCAGAATCCTTTTTATTATAACAATGTTACATCCTGTCGGACCTTCTGTGGTCTTTATATCACTAATGCAGTTTAGAAAGGTATGAATCGACAAGTTACCTAAACCCTATGTAAAATAGCAAAATAGCAACTTGGGTTCAGTTAACCGTGTAAAAGAATCTTCCATGAAATTTATTGCGTTCGGGTATTTTATAACTAAAAAGTGTACATTTGCCGTAAAACATGGAATACCAATACAAACCAAAAGTCACGTTACGAAGTTGACAATATTTATTCCCAATGAACGGATACGAGGATTTTTCTGTGACGTCACGCACGAGACTTGAGAGCTGGAACGATATCTTTCTCCAACTAGACTTGAAACAGGTGTCGAGGATAGGCGTACGGTATATATTATTGGTGATTTGATGCCAAGGTTCATGACACTTTTTCCTACCCAGGGTTTTTATAAGAAAAAAAAACATCATTTTGTCGATATGCGAGGCAGCTTATAAAATGTCTAGGTATAAATGTTTGCTGATTAATTAACGTCGACTGGACATGTTGGGAAAGGGTATTTACCTAACAATTCAGCAATTTTTTTATACACGTCTTAAACACTCATATTAGAAATACTATATAAGAAAACAAAAATTAAGTCAGACTGCATATCTCTGCGGGACAACGTAAGTTGAAGTTCCACTAAAACGAAACACTTGACCGAACCGTTTTAAAGTCATGCTCAAAGCCAATGTCAAAACAATAAAAATACGAGACTTCATTGTCTACATCATGGATCAAATCGTGAGTCTCTACACTGCACAGAACCGAAGTTATCGTCAAAAGTGTGACTTTTCCCTCATCCGTGATCTCGACTTTTACCTTTGATCTAGATATCCAAAAATTAAATCAGTTTGAAGTTAAAACATAACCGATATTTTGACCAAGTTTGGTGACGATTGGTCAAGCGATGTGGACGTAAGGCTGTGCACAAACAAACATTGTTCAAAATTCTAGAAATACATAACATCTTTGGCGGAGATAATGAATACCAAGTACAAGTTAACACATTTATTACAGTTGACAAATAGAGAAACCGTAAACACAAAATTATACACAACATTTATAAAACATAGTCTTACTCACGTATAGTTACTGTTCTTTACCTTTAGGTAGAACATACGTAGGGCATATGTATCTGGATAATTAAGATAGAGAGATCCGACTCTACTTAACTCACAATTTTCTCTAGGTATTTTGCTGACCATGGACATCTGACACTACTGATATCCCGATTACTATCTGACTTTCTTGGGTCAACAAAGTGCCATAACTTGCCCGTTTCATGTGACCTGTGTAATATAGAATTCATTTCATCCCAGCGAACATATGGAAAATTAAATCACGTATTTAAATAAAGAAATTTCTGAAATTAATCATCAAAGTATTAATTAATTTATACACATTCTTTTTCGATTCAAATGGTTACATGTCCTTAATAAAACGCTATCTAGTCCAGAAGTGGGTAATCATTTCGCCGTAAATGCATATACGTAACTGATCCCCTACTCTAAAGTCTAAAATAAATTTTGTACGAGAAAGGTATATAGAAAACAATTACACGATATCATATATATATATATATATATATATATATATATATATATATATATATATATATATATATATATATATAGATCTGAGGTTAAGATCGGATTCTAACTCTGCCTGATGAGATCTTAGTTTATAATAACTGTTGATCGATAACATCGACATGCCAGTGTCGCAGATTTTGTACATGTCTGTGTAAATAAAAATTATCATATATATATATATATATATATGTGTGTGTGTAAAGCATAACATATTATTTATGAATCATCAAAGTATTGATTAATTTATAAACATTATTTTTCGCTTCAATTACGATGGTAAAATCTTGCAAAATTTAATAATCTTGCAAGATTTTGTATTAACTTTACGTAAAAGTACCTTTTTGAATATAATATTAAATATGAAATATAAATAACAGAAGATTGTTTCCCCGTATTTTTTCCCCATTAAAACTAATAAAGTATCCAATTAGAAACACTAATAAAGTACCCAATCAGTAAAACTAATAAAGTACCCAATTAGTAAAACTAATGAAATACCCAATTAGTAAAACTAATAAAATACCCAATTAGTAAAACTAATAAAAGACCCAATTAGTAAAACTAATAAATTACCCAATTACTAAAACTAATAAAGTACCCAATTAGTAAAACTAATAAAGTACCCGTTTAGTAAAACTACTAAAGTACCCAATCAGTAAAACTAATAAAGTACCCAATTAGTAAAACCAATAAATTATCCAATTAGTAAAACTAATAAAGTACCCAATTAGTAAAACCAATAAATTATCCAATCAGTAAAACTAATAAAATACCCAATTAGTAAAACTAATAAATTATCCAATTAGTAAAACTAATAAATTATCCAATCAGTAAAACTAATAAAGTACACAATTAGTAAAACTAATAAAATACCCAATTAGTAAAACTAATAAAATACCCAATTAGTAAAACTAATAAAAGACCCAATTAGTAAAACTAATAAATTACCCAATCAGTAAAACTAATAAAGTACCTAATTAATAAAACTAATAAAGTACCCAATTAGTAAAACTAATATAATACCCAATCAGTAAAACTAATAAAGTACCCAATTAGTAAAACTAATAAAGTACCCGTTTAGTAAAACTACTAAAGTACCCAATCAGTAAAACTAATAAAGTACCCAATTAGTAAAACCAATAAATTATCCAATTAGTAAAACTAATAAAGTACCCAATTAGTAAAACCAATAAATTATCCAATCAGTAAAACTAATAAAATACCCAATTAGTAAAACTAATAAATTATCCAATCAGTAAAACTAATAAATTATCCTATCAGTAAAACTAATAAATTACACAATTAGTAAAACTAATAAAGTACACAATTAGTAAAACTAATAAATTATCCAATCAGTAAAACTAATAAAGTACCCAATTAGTAAAACTAATAAAGTACCCAATCAGTAAAACTAATAAAGTACCCAATTAGTAAAACTAATAAAGTACCCAATTAGTAAAACTAATAAAATACCCAATTAGTAAAACTAATAAATTATCCAATCAGTAAAACTAATAAAGTACCCAATTAGTAAAACTAATAAAGTACACAATTAGTAAAACTAATAAAGTACCCAATCAGTTAAACTAATAAAATACCCAATTAGTAAAACTAATAAATTATCCAATCAGTAAAACTAATAAAGTACACAATTAGTAAAACTAATAAAGTACACTATCAGTAAAACCAATAAATTATCCAATCAGTAAAACTAATAAAGTACCCAATTAGTAAAACTAATAAATTATCCAATTAGTAAAACTAATAAAATACCCAATCAGTAAAACTAATAAAGTACCCAATTGGTAAAACAAATAAAATACCCAATCAGTAAAACTAATAAAGTACCCAATTAGTAAAACTAATAAATTATCCAATTAGTAAAACTAATAAATTATCCAATTAATAAAACTACTAAAGTACCCAATCAGTAAAACTAATAAAGTATCCAATTAGTAAAACTAATAAAGTACCCAATTAGTAAAACCAATAAATTATCCAATCAGTAAAACTAATAAAGTACCCAATTAGTAAAACTAATAAATTATCCAATTAGTAAAACTAATAAAATACCCAATCAGTAAAACTAATAAAGTACCCAATTGGTAAAACTAATAAAATACCCAATCAGTAAAACTAATAAAGTACCCAATTAGTAAAACTAATAAATTATCCAATTAGTAAAACTAATAAATTATCCAATTAATAAAACCAATAAATTATCCAATCAGTAAAACTAATAAATTATCCAATTAGTAAAACTAATAAAATACCCAATCAGTAAAACTAATAAAGTACCCAATCAGTAAAACTAATAAAGTACCCAATTAGTAAAACTAATAAATTATCCAATTAGTAAAACTAATAAAATACCCAATCAGTAAAACTAATAAAGTACCCAATTAGTAAAACTAATAAATTATCCAATTAGTAAAACTAATAAAGTACCCAATCAGTAAAACTAATAAAGTACCCAATTAGTAAAACTAATAAATTATCCAATTAGTAAAACTAATAAAATACCCAATCAGTAAAACTAATAAAGTACCCAATTAGTAAAACTAATAAATTATCCAATTAGTAAAACTAATAAAATACCCAATCAGTAAAACTAATAAAGTACCCAATTAGTAAAACTAATAAATTATCGAATTAGTGTAACCAATAAATTATCTAATTAGTAAAACTAATAAATTATCCAATTAGTAAAACTAATAAAATACCCAATCAGAAAAACTAATAAAGTACCCAATCAGTAAAACTAATAAAGTACCCAATTAGTAAAACTAATAAATTTTCCAATTAGTAAAACTAATAAAATACCCAATCAGTAAAACTAATAAAGTACCCAATTAGTAAAACTAATAAAGTACCCAATCAGTAAAACTAATAAAGTACCCAATTAGTAAAACTAATAAATTATCCAATTAGTAAAACTAATAAAGTACCCAATTAGTAAAACTAATAAATTATCCAATTAGTAAAACCAATAAATTATCTAATTAGTAAAACTAATAAAATACCCAATCAGTAAAACTAATAAAGTATCCAATTAGTAAAACTAATAAATTATCCAATTAGTAAAACCAATAAATTATCCAATTAGTAAAACTAATAAAATACCCAATCAGTAAAACTAATAAAGTACCCAATTAGTAAAACTAATAAAGTACCCAATCAGTAAAACTTATAAAGTACCCAATTAGTAAAACTAATAAATTATCCAATTAGTAAAACTAATAAAATACCCAATCAGTAAAACTAATAAAGTACCTAATCAGTAAAACTAATAAAGTACCCAATTAGTAAAACTAATAAATTATCCAATTAGTAAAACTAATAAAATACCCAATCAGTAAAACTAATAAATTACCCAATCAGTAAAACTAATAAAGTACCCAATTAGTAAAACTAATAAATTATCCAATTAGTAAAACTAATAAAATACCCAATCAGTAAAACTAATAAAGTACCCAATCAGTAAAACTAATAAAGTACCCAATTAGTAAAACTAATAAATTATCCAATTAGTAAAACTAATAAAATACCCAATCAGTAAAACTAATAAAGTACCCAATTAGTAAAACTAATAAATTATCCAATTAGTAAAACTAATAAAGTACCCAATCAGTAAAACTAATAAAGTACCCAATTAGTAAGACTAATAAATAATCCCATTAGTAAAACTAATAAAATACCCAATCAGTAAAACTAATAAAGTACCCAATTAGTAAAACTAATAAATTATCCAATTAGTAAAACTAATAAAATACCCAATCAGTAAAACTAATAAAGTACCCAATTAGTAAAACTAATAAATTATCGAATTAGTGTAACCAATAAATTATCTAATTAGTAAAACTAATAAAATACCCAATCAGTAAAACTAATAAAGTACCCAATCAGTAAAACTAATAAAGTACCCAATTAGTAAAACTAATAAATTATCCAATTAGTAAAACTAATAAAATACCTAATCAGTAAAACTAATAAAGTACTCAATTAGTAAAACTAATAAAGTACCCAATCAGTAAAACTAATAAAGTACCCAATTAGTAAAACTAATAAATTATCCAATTAGTAAAACTAATAAAATACCCAATCAGTAAAACTAATAAAGTACCCAATCAGTAAAACTAATAAAGTACCCAATTAGTAAAACCCATAAATTATCCAATTAGTAAAACTAATAAAGTACACAATCAGTAAAACTAATAAAGTACCCAATTAGTAAAACTAATAAAATACCCAATTAGTAAAACTAATAAAATACCCAATTAGTAAAACTAATAAAGTACCCAATCAGTAAAACTAATAAAGTACACAATCAGTAAAACTAATAAAGTACCCAATTAGTAAAACTAATAAATTATCCAATTAGTAAAACTAATAAAATACCCAATCAGTAAAACTAATAAATTATCCAATTAGTGAAACCAATAAATTATCTAATTAGTAAAACTAATAAAATACCCAATCAGTAAAACTAATAAAGTACCCAATCAGTAAAACTAATAAAGTACCCAATTAGTAAAACTAATAAATTATCCAATTAGTAAAACTAATAAAGTACCCAATCAGTAAAACTAATAAAGTACTCAATTAGTAAAACTAATAAAGTACCCAATCAGTAAAACTAATAAAGTACCCAATTAGTAAAACTAATAAATTATCCAATTAGTAAAACTAATAAATTATCCAATTAGTAAAACCAATAAATTATCCAATTAGTAAAACTAATAAAATACCCAATCAGTAAAACTAATAAAGTACCCAATTAGTAAAACTAATAAAGTACCCAATCAGTAAAACTTATAAAGTACCCAATTAGTAAAACTAATAAATTATCCAATTAGTAAAACTAATAAAATACCCAATCAGTAAAACTAATAAAGTACCTAATCAGTAAAACTAATAAAGTACCCAATTAGTAAAACTAATAAATTATCCAATTAGTAAAACTAATAAAATACCCAATCAGTAAAACTAATAAATTACCCAATCAGTAAAACTAATAAAGTACCCAATTAGTAAAACTAATAAATTATCCAATTAGTAAAACTAATAAAATACCCAATCAGTAAAACTAATAAAGTACCCAATCAGTAAAACTAATAAAGTACCCAATTAGTAAAACTAATAAATTATCCAATTAGTAAAACTAATAAAATACCCAATCAGTAAAACTAATAAAGTACCCAATTAGTAAAACTAATAAATTATCCAATTAGTAAAACTAATAAAGTACCCAATCAGTAAAACTAATAAAGTACCCAATTAGTAAAACTAATAAATTATCCAATTAGTAAAACTAATAAAATACCCAATCAGTAAAACTAATAAAGTACCCAATTAGTAAAACTAATAAATTATCCAATTAGTAAAACTAATAAAATACCCAATCAGTAAAACTAATAAAGTACCCAATTAGTAAAACTAATAAATTATCGAATTAGTGTAACCAATAAATTATCTAATTAGTAAAACTAATAAAATACCCAATCAGTAAAACTAATAAAGTACCCAATCAGTAAAACTAATAAAGTACCCAATTAGTAAAACTAATAAATTATCCAATTAGTAAAACTAATAAAATACCTAATCAGTAAAACTAATAAAGTACTCAATTAGTAAAACTAATAAAGTACCCAATCAGTAAAACTAATAAAGTACCCAATTAGTAAAACTAATAAATTATCCAATTAGTAAAACTAATAAAATACCCAATCAGTAAAACTAATAAAGTACCCAATCAGTAAAACTAATAAAGTACCCAATTAGTAAAACCCATAAATTATCCAATTAGTAAAACTAATAAAGTACACAATCAGTAAAACTAATAAAGTACCCAATTAGTAAAACTAATAAAATACCCAATTAGTAAAACTAATAAAATACCCAATTAGTAAAACTAATAAAGTACCCAATCAGTAAAACTAATAAAGTACACAATCAGTAAAACTAATAAAGTACCCAATTAGTAAAACTAATAAATTATCCAATTAGTAAAACTAATAAAATACCCAATCAGTAAAACTAATAAATTATCCAATTAGTGAAACCAATAAATTATCTAATTAGTAAAACTAATAAAATACCCAATCAGTAAAACTAATAAAGTACCCAATCAGTAAAACTAATAAAGTACCCAATTAGTAAAACTAATAAATTATCCAATTAGTAAAACTAATAAAATACCCAATCAGTAAAACTAATAAAGTACTCAATTAGTAAAACTAATAAAGTACCCAATCAGTAAAACTAATAAAGTACCCAATTAGTAAAACTAATAAATTATCCAATTAGTAAAACTAATAAAATACCCAATCAGTAAAACTAATAAAGTACCCAATTAGTAAAACCCATAAATTATCCAATTAGTAAAACTAATAAAGTACACAATCAGTAAAACTAATAAAATACCCAATCAGTAAAACTAATAAAGTACCCAATTAGTAAAACTAATAAAATACCCAATTAGTAAAACTAATAAAGTACCCAATTAATAAAACTAATAAAATACCCAATTAGTAAACCTAATAAAGTACCCAATTAGTAAAACTAATAAAATACCCAATCAGTAAAACTAATAAAGTACCCAATTAGTAAAACTAATAAAATACCCAATCAGTAAAACTAATAAAGTACCCAATTAGTAAAACTAATAAAATACCCAATTAGTAAAACTAATAAAGTACCCAATTAGTAAAACTAATAAAGTACCCAATCAGTAAAACTAATAAAGTACCCAATCAGTAAAACTAATAAAGTACCCAATTAGTAAAACTAATAAAATACCCAATCAGTAAAACTAATAAAGTACCCAATCAGTAAAACTAATAAAGTACCCAATTAGTAAAACCCATAAATTATCCAATTAGTAAAACTAATAAAGTACACAATCAGTAAAACTAATAAAGTACCCAATTAGTAAAACTAATAAAATACCCAATTAGTAAAACTAATAAAATACCCAATTAGTAAAACTAATAAAGTACCCAATCAGTAAAACTAATAAAGTACACAATCAGTAAAACTAATAAAGTACCCAATTAGTAAAACTAATAAATTATCCAATTAGTAAAACTAATAAAATACCCAATCAGTAAAACTAATAAATTATCCAATTAGTGAAACCAATAAATTATCTAATTAGTAAAACTAATAAAATACCCAATCAGTAAAACTAATAAAGTACCCAATCAGTAAAACTAATAAAGTACCCAATTAGTAAAACTAATAAATTATCCAATTAGTAAAACTAATAAAATACCCAATCAGTAAAACTAATAAAGTACTCAATTAGTAAAACTAATAAAGTACCCAATCAGTAAAACTAATAAAGTACCCAATTAGTAAAACTAATAAATTATCCAATTAGTAAAACTAATAAAATACCCAATCAGTAAAACTAATAAAGTACCCAATCAGTAAAACTAATAAAGTACCCAATTAGTAAAACCCATAAATTATCCAATTAGTAAAACTAATAAAGTACACAATCAGTAAAACTAATAAAATACCCAATCAGTAAAACTAATAAAGTACCCAATTAGTAAAACTAATAAAATACCCAATTAGTAAAACTAATAAAGTACCCAATTAATAAAACTAATAAAATACCCAATTAGTAAACCTAATAAAGTACCCAATTAGTAAAACTAATAAAATACCCAATTAGTAAAACTAATAAAGTACCCAATTAGTAAAACTAATAAAATACCCAATCAGTAAAACTAATAAAGTACCCAATTAGTAAAACTAATAAAATACCCAATTAGTAAAACTAATAAAGTACCCAATTAGTAAAACTAATAAAGTACACAATCAGTAAAACTAATAAAGTACCTAATTACTTGCGTCATTTCAATTGTGTAATCGCATCAGAACGTGCTATGAAATGAGTATACGAGAGCAAACTTAAGAAATATGCTTCTTGTTTTATGACTTCAGTCAAGGAGGTTATGATTTCGACCGAGCTTGGTTATTTGTCACTAGGTTTGTGTACAGCTAAGCATCCATATCTCGGCCTTTTGGCCAAGATCAAAGTGTAGTATCTGTTCCGATGGATACTGCACCCCATAGACCGGTATTGTCTTGGACTTCGGGGCTTGATTTACACCGGTGTATAGGTCTGTCCTGTGCAGTTCTAGGGGGTCCACCTTCCCAGGCTTTTCCTTTTCACCCTTTGAGAAGGGGTTAGTTTATTGCTAATCGCCTGAGTGCTGACTTATCAAATACCACTTTCCGACCTTGTGTCACATTTTACTTTGTGGGAGGTAGATAAATACCGCCAAGAATCCATATCGCTTGACCAATCGTCACCAAACTTGGTCAAAATAGTGGTCATGGACTAACCCATTTAATTTCGGGACATCTACGTCCAAGATTAAGGTCACGGAAAATGTGAAAGTCACACTTTTACAATAACTTCTGTTGACCCATATTTTAGCCAATGTCTCGCATCATATATAATCTTGACTTTTGATTTTGACCTTGAAAAGTTCGGTAAAATTCGTAATTTTGACGGATTTTTCAAAAATTTCTCTATGATCTGATGGTCATTGGTAACAGTAACCACCATGCAAAATTTACTTCTGGTCAGATAACGTTTTTGAGTATCAAGCTTTGGGAATACTTCATAAAATATGGAGAAGTAAGCCCCAGATAAGACTGTTGCCCATACTTACGTTGTCATTCCTACATTATTTATAAGAAACAAATATAATGTTTGGGATTTTTTTTTAGATAAAAGTCGGCAATTTGTATTATTTCGATAATTCGGACTACTATTCTCATCTTGGTTGTTATTTTCAGAACGTTTCGGCCGATATAAACGCCGACCTTTCTTCAGGTGCATCGTTTCGAACTTTAAAATCTTGATGCCAAATTCTGAAACCTATACGGAATTTGAAACTGAACCCTTAAATACACAAGGGTAGATTGTTCTCGTCCTCAGATAGAAGTGTTCATTTAATAATAAAGACGTTAATTGATAATCATTTCTAAGTGACAGTCTTCTGGCTGTTGAAGGTTCAATCCTCACCACAGGCGGTCATAACTAAGAATAGCATAATACTTAATGAACACTTCTCCCACATGACGGGGGACAGAACAATAATTGATTTCCAAAAGAATAAGAAAATTGCACAAAAATAAAAAAAATTAAAAAATGGTTACATGTCCTTAAAAAAACGCTATCTGACCCAGAAGTGGGTAATCATTTCGCCGTAAATGTATATACGAAACTGATCCCTACTCTAAAGTCTAAAATAAATGTTATTTGTTTATTTATTTTTACCGCTATTTTTTATGCAAGCGCCTTAAAAAAGTAGAATCTTATTTTTGTAAATTAGTATAGGAGGCTGTGATCCAATAATACCCGTCATTTGAATGGAATAAATAAAAATGAAACTAAGAAATTTTCTTGCTATTATTTCTGTTGCTATTTTTTTGTTGCTATTTATTTTGTTGATATTTATTTTGTTGATATTTATTTTGTTGATATTTATTTTGTTGATATTTATTTTGTGTATATTTATTTTGTTGATATTTATTTTGTTGATATTTATTTTGTTGATATTTATTTTGTTGATATTTATTTTGTTAGTATTTATTTTGTTGATATTTATTTTGTTGATATTTATTTTGTTGATATTTATTTTGTTGATATTTATTTTGTTGATATTTATTTTGTTGATATTTATTTTGTTGATATTTATTTTGTTGATATTTATTTTGTTGATATTTATTTTGTGTATATGTTGCATAACCTCTGAAAACTAAACGTCACGAGAAGCGAAGGGGGGAGAGAGCTTATTTATTACTACAGGCAGAAATCCTTCCGACTGAGGCAGTTCTCCAAAACCACCTCACAGTTCGCTATTACATCCTCTCCGGCCGAAAACAACGCGAAATGTTCACGAGAGGATTAATAGTGATTTCAATCTTTTTTCTTAATACTTCTGATGATACAATTTTCATAGACACTTTCATAGTCATTCTTTAAGCAAACATGTTTCTCAGTAAATTTAACACATTTTGGAGAGTCATTTTTCAACAGGGACCTTAAACACACTTTTCTTAAGAGTCATTTAAACAGATTTCTAAACACATTTTTCAAGAGTCCAAAAGTCACTTTGAAACACAGTTTCCAGATATTTTACATTATAAGAAAGTTACCTTTGTAGATCTCGTCCGTCGCTGGCTGTGATCGCCGTGTGGTGCCTGTTTTTGTGGGCAAACTCTATCTTTAAGCAGAGGATAAAGACACTCGAAGTCGGATTTTCTGAGAGATTTCTTTTGTTCTTTTTATTTCATGCTTTCATTCGAGTGGAGGGGTTTCCATTATTGGTTCTTCATTCACATCTTCCTGGGTTCGTACTGTGTGGGACGTTAGACGCTGTTAGTTTTTCTTAGTAGCTTTGGCCCATATCTCTTCGATTCACACCCGAACTCTTGCATTCGAGAGCTACCTCATGCGCTCGCCACAAGCTTCCATGGTGATCTCTTTTGGATACAGCCCTTATCACGAGCGATTACATTTTTGGGAAAACTTCGCTCGCTTTTCCGAAACGACGTTGTCGCTTCGAGCTCCCATAGCGGACTGATCTCGATAAAGCTAAGTTCTTGTTCTCCGTGGTGACGTAATCATCATTCCCACGCACGAGATGGGGACAAAAACGACTCACTCTGATCTCTGACTCAAAGGTCACGTCAGGTGTCTAAATTTATTATGACTATTCTTGGATCAAACACTTCTCTGAACTCACTTCTGAGTCCAGAAACAAAACCTATTTTTCAATAACAAAATTAGCTATTTGATACTAGTTAACCTACTGTGCCTTGCATAATGGGGCCCTACAGTACTGTAACACTCCTTCCTTCCCTATAAACAAAAAAAACAAAAAATCCCAAGATTTTCTCTTTTTTTTAAAAAAACCAACCCCTCCCTGGGACTGGTAAAAATCCGAGCCTGAGCACTGGGGTTACCAGCATTTCACCCCTGCCGGAATTTCCTTCGGCACCACATGACAATGTTTCGGGATGTGGGAGAGTTTGCTCCCTACGGTCGTTACCGGCTAAAAAAAGCCATCCCCTGTCATAAATCAACATCAGGCGTTTCTTGCCTATATCTCCTGCAACATCTACCACATAAATTCGCTCTTGCTCACACACGTTCTCCGTGCTCGACCACTTCCCAAAGATTCCCGGTATGTTACACTTTCGGGCCACCATCACTTTCTTAGATAACTTCAACAAACGGTCGGCACACAACCGATTAAAACTAACTGCGCATTTTATTCTCGCGAAATAGGGAACAAAAAACAGAAAAAAAAACCTTCATTGACCTATTCTCTAATGGTCAGCCTCGAAGCTTACTGAAGGTACCGTCGCTATGCTGCTTGCTATATATGGACCATACATTTCTGACACGCCCGTGCTCCCGTCGCGAATGACAGCGAACAAACACCCAGTTTCTAACTCCCAACCCTGTTCATTAAACGTCGAGGACCCCATCCCATGGGTCTATCTAGTCGATACGGTATTGGGCGAAATGTCACATCGAATCATCTCTGCTCCCGGAACACGCCGAATGACCACAAACTAGGCCCAACCTATAATCTTATAATTAAATCCAATTAACACCCGGTACCTCCTTTTTTTAAAAAATCGATCCCCATGGTTCTATCCGCCCCGACGCGCGCACCCGAGTCACACCACACCCCAGCTTAACTCCATCCCCACTGGTGTTGAGCAGACACCAATTCCATGCGTTCCCTTCCCGTGTCCCTATCTATGCGGTAAGGGGGTGGGGTATCTTCGCAGCACACTCGTTGGCAAACATCCAAAATCTACAAAAAAAAATGGGACCACAATTTCAAAGCTTAACATTTTACACAACTTTCACACACTCTATCGGCGCAGTTGGGCACACCTGGGTCACAAAAACAACAATCTCCATAACTGACCACCGTCCTTTTCTCGTGGTCCCACAGAATGACCATATCACCGTCATTCTCCCGTTCGCAATTTTAACGTATGCAGGCTTTACCACAAGCCTCGCCACTAACCCATGGGTACTCTATAAAAGAGAGCATACGAGCAAACGCCGGGAATCCCTCATTGACTTTCCAAGCCTGTACATACTCTGTACACGGGGATTCTTCCCGATAAAATCAACCCTGTCCAAGGGTTTCCGCGATCCGACCCAAACCAACTCTAGCTGCCGCCAGCTGCCCGAACCTAATCAACTCAAATCGCCCGGCTGACCCAAACTCATACCCATTAAATTATCTGCCTTTTTTAAAAAAATCTTTTACGTAACTGGTATAGCATTCTCACTTAACCGACTAAACTTCTCCAAAATTCATTCAAAAACAACAATAATAAAAAAAAATAAAAGTCGAACCAATGAATTAATGGCAAACCCTCTCCACAATACAATTACAAATTATGCAGTACAATATTATATTTTAAAAAAACAATTTCATGCAATACAATTCAATTGAACAAAAAAAAACAAAGACAATTATCCCGGGGCGACATCAGGCGACCCCGCCAGCTGTTCGCACGCAGTCCTTTCCCTCTCTCTCTTCCTGACATGAAATCTCTGCGCCGACGCGTTTTCTCATAAAGTTCCGTTACCTCAAAGTCCAACCACAGCCTTGCGTCACTCGTGTCCGTCCTGAAACAAAACAGGATTCGTAGACAAAACACTATGGGGCACCGGTCAGCACATGTGCCTCTCACTCACTCTTTTTTTTTTCACATTCCTTCTCCCTTTCTCTCACTTTTTTTTCTCTTTCCATCTCATGCTTTTTCCTCTTTCTTTTACACTGTCTCTCTCTCTACCAACATATAACTCATCACTCTCACTTTTATCCTCTCTCTCATTTTTTTCTGCATCAAACGCAACCCACAACATACGTAAAATAAAAAAATACATTTAAAACACAAATTAACACGTAAATGAAAACCACAACCTATTCTTCCTTAAGGTTTTGTTACCTCAAAAATCCAATCGTGTTTTTTCTGTTTTTTTTTTTCTTTTTACTAAATCATTTTACTCATCGGCATATCACTTTTTCTCTGTCTCCGACTCTGTCCGTCTCTGCCTCTCTCTCTTTCTTTTTCCCTTTATTTTATCGGACCGAACGTGGTTTTTTTTTCTTATTTTTTTAATATTTAATTTTTTTATTTTAGACCGCAAACGTTGTTAGTACCCATGGTTCGAATTCAATCTGTTCCATGTCGAAACAGCTGGTCACTAAGCACCAAAATGAAATATCTGTTGCATAATTACTGAAATTACACGTCACGAGAAGCGAAGGGGGGGAGAGAGCTTATTTATTACTACAGGCAGAAATCCTTCCGACTGAGGCAGTTCTCCAAAACCACCTCACAGTTCGCTATTACATCCTCTCCGGCCGAAAACAACGCGAAATGTTCACGAGAGGATTAATAGTGATTTCAATCTTTTTTCTTAATACTTCTGATGATACAATTTTCATAGACACTTTCATAGTCATTCTTTAAGCAAACATGTTTCTCAGTAAATTTAATACATTTTGGAGAGTCATTTTTCAACAGGGACCTTAAACACACTTTTCTTAAGAGTCATTTAAACAGATTTCTAAACACATTTTTCAAGAGTCCAAAAGTCACTTTGAAACACAGTTTCCAGATATTTTACATTATAAGAAAGTTACCTTTGTAGATCTCGTCCGTCGCTGGCTGTGATCGCCGTGTGGTGCCTGTTTTTGTGGGCAAACTCTATCTTTAAGCAGAGGATAAAGACACTCGAAGTCGGATTTTCTGAGAGATTTCTTTTGTTCTTTTTATTTCATGCTTTCATTCGAGTGGAGGGGTTTCCATTATTGGTTCTTCATTCACATCTTCCTAAGTTCGTACTGTGTGGGACGTTAGACGCTGTTAGTTTTTCTTAGTAGCTTTGGCCCATATCTCTTCGATTCACACCCGAACTCTTGCATTCGAGAGCTACCTCATGCGCTCGCCACAAGCTTCCATGGTGATCTCTTTTGGATACAGCCCTTATCGCGAGCGATTACATTTTTTGGGAAAACTTCGCTCGCTTTTCCGAAACGACGTTGTCGCTTCGAGCTCCCATAGCGGACTGATCTCGATAAAGCTAAGTTCTTGTTCTCCGTGGTGACGTAATCATCATTCCTACGCACGAGATGGGGACAAAAACGACTCACTCTGATCTCTGACTCAAAGGTCACGTCAGGTGTCTAAATTTATTATGACTATTCTTGGATCAAACACTTCTCTGAACTCACTTCTGAGTCCAGAAACAAAACCTATTTTTCAATAACAAAATTAGCTATTTGATACTAGTTAACCTACTGTGCCTTGCATAATGGGGCCCTACAGTACTGTAACATATATTTATTTTGTTGATATTTATTTTGTTGATATTTATTTTGTTGATATTTATTTTGTGTATATTTATTTTGTTGATATTTATTTTGTTAGTATTTATTTTGTTGATATTTATTTTGTTGATATTTATTTTGTTGATATTTATTTTGTTGATATTTATTTTGTTAGTATTTATTTTGTTGATATTTATTTTGTTGATATTTATTTTGTTGATATTTATTTTGTTGATATTTATTTTGTTGATATTTATTTTTGTTGATATTTATTTTGTTGGCGTGAAATTGTGTATTTTTTACGCGTTAGATGGGAAGCCAGTTTATTATGTAATTTTGTTTTCAAGTAGTAGTAGTAGTAGTAGTAGTAGTAGTAGTAGTGTCGCATTACCCGTACTTTCGGGGTACCTTGTAAGATCCAACAAGAATGACAAAGAACAGAACGTATATGGAAAAACTTTGGTTTTCTTTATTTCCCATCACCGGATGGTTTACGCCGGATACGCACACACACATATAAAAAATCTTTAGACATAATTTTGTCTCATGAAAGTGTTTTTCTTGCTGAGGTCACAGACTTGGTTTCCGATAGAAACTCGTTCATATATACATCCGATTTGGAAAGCAATTTGCTCTGTATTGTCTACCCGAGCGTGAACTGAAGCAATTGTTCCACAAGCACTCCCAATTGTCTGTTTGATGAAATACAAGTCAGGGGATTCCTTCACAGTACCAACTTGCTTATCAGAATGATTGTCAGAAGAAAAGCAAACACAAGTACCAAATGTTTGACACAAAATGATGGCGGGTTTAAGCTTGAAATTGAAGCCGCTTATGAAAAAAAAATCATGAGATACAAATAGATGGTCGCAATGTTAAATTGAGTTGACAGTAGAGGGTTTGTGTGTGTGGTGGTGGTTGGAGTTATAAGATCATTAGTTAGGGAGAGACAAACGATAATAAAATATAATTAACTATATATATATATATATATATATATATATATATATATATATATATATATACCATGGTTTGTTATTTTTATAACATTTTCCAAAGAACGATTGAATACCTATTTTGTTGATATAGCATTTTCCTTATTAATGTATTTCGTGGATGTGTACGAAAGTTTCAAGTGTCTGTGTAGTTTAATTTTATTTTTGCAATTAGTATGAAAGGCCTTCGCCCGGACCAAGCTTCTGATCGTGTTAAGTGGAGTCAAAACCCCTATTATTGTTGACCACGCCGTACTCGGGACGAACAGAAAGAAGAAGAAGAAGAAGAAGAAGAAGAAGAAGAAGAAGAAGGATAACATTGAAGTAGAAAAAGATAAAGTAGAAAAAGAAGAACAAAGAAGAATAAATAAGAAGAAGTAGACAAAAAAGTAGAAAAAGAAGAAGAAAAAAATTAGAAAACGAAAAGGAAGAAGATAAAGAAGAAGAAGATCAAAAAATGAAGAAAGAATAGAAGAAGGAAAGAAGAAAAAGAAAAAGAAGAAGGCGAAGAAAGAGGAAGAAAAAAGAAGAAGAAGAAGAAGAAGAAGAATGAAAAGAAGAAGAAGAAAAAAGAAGAAGAAAAAAGAAGAAAAAGAAGAAGAAAAAAGAAGAAGAAGAAGAAGAAGAAAAAGAAGAAGAAGAAGAAGAAGAAGAAAAAAGAAGAAAAAGAAAAAGAAGAAGAGAAAAGAAAAAGAAAAAAAGAAAAAAGAAGAAGAAGAAGAAAAAGAAGAAGAAGAAGAAAAAGAAGAAAAAGAAGAAGAAAAAGAAGTAGAAGAAGAAGAAGAAGAAGAATTAGCAGAAGAAGAAGAAGAAGAAAAAAAAGAAGAATAAGAAGAAGAAGAAAAAGAAGAAGAGGAAGAAGAAGAAGAACAAAGAAGAAAAGATAGAAGAAGAAGAAGAAGAAGAAGAAGAAGAAGAAGAAAACAGCGTTTCGTATACGAACATTTAACACTCCAAACACTAATTTCCCTCTGAACATAATATTCGAGACCTAAAAGCCTTTAAACATCAGTTATTCCGATCTTGTTATTTGGTTGAAAGTTATTAACCTTTGTAGACACTGTCATTTACCCACGACGTCTCGTTTATATGAACGCTCCTCTGACTGCGCAGCCGTCGAAGAGGAGAGATTAAATAATTCAAACATGGCGACCGATTCTTTTCACTGTCAGACGACACTGACGGCGTTTAACCTATTGAGTTTAGTGA
Source organism: Sepiola atlantica (assembly GCA_963556195.1). Classification (NCBI taxonomy): domain Eukaryota; kingdom Metazoa; phylum Mollusca; class Cephalopoda; order Sepiida; family Sepiolidae; genus Sepiola; species Sepiola atlantica. Next base: position 84,861,804 of record OY744534.1, on the reverse strand, counting down.
ATCTAATTTATACAAATAAGCATTAATCAAACGAGTCAGTTGGTCTGTTGAAATCTTTAACGTCGACATCACAATAACAACAAGAATGAAAACAAAGTCAAAGATCAAACGAGAAATCTCATTACAAAAGGATACACTTTTAGTTTGCAATATTTGGATCATTCGGACTACTTTTCTATATCTTGAATGTTATTCTCACAACGTTTGGGCCGATGTAACCTCCGACCTTCTTCAGGTGCGTCTTGTCGAAATCGGAAATCTTGAACACGGTTATCTTTACGGAATTTTGAACGGAATATTTGTTTAATCCACGGTTCTCGTTCCGTCAGTCATGACCGGATACGAGTCTTAAGTACGTAAAGTTTATTTTATTCTTAGAATCGTCTGTAGTGAAGATTTGTAGCAGACTGAAATAGGATCTATTTCTTCTCGTCCCCTGTGAGCAAATTGGTCATAAGCTGACCAATCGGTTTGCAGGGCGTATTGATATCAACTGTCCCCTCATGGACTATTTTCTACCATCTGGTCAGTTGAAGAATTCAGCAGAGAGAAATCGGCCAGCAACGAAGAAACATCTCTCTCCTGCCCTTTCCCCTGCATCGTTCCAGCAGCAGCCATCTCCACTGGGAAAATATTTGCTCACGACCCGGCAGCCTCTTTTCTTCACTGGGACACAATTCCAACCCTCTGTTAAATAAACCCTTTTTGTTGCCTGTTACTCGGTTGTTGTTCGTTCAATTAATTTCGTGCGATAAATGTAAGGAAGGGACCCCCCCCATTCTATTACAAATGGTGACCCCGACGTCACCTCCATGGTAATGGCTGGATCTTTAGAAGATGGCCTCTAGTTTGCAGTTGAATGGGAACATAAATGGATGGTAACATTTAATGCTACCAAGACAAAGCTTCTTTCCTTTCACAATTATAAGAAACATTCTCAACTCCCGATTGCCATGGCTAATAGCACCCTACCCGAGAGTTCATCATTCAAACTACTCGGCCTTACATTCACAGGTAACATGAATTGGAACAAATACATTGAAGACATTGCCAAGGCTGCTGCAAAGAAGGTGGGTTTCGTCTACCGTGTTAGTACACTCCTTACGAGTATCCTCTATCTCTACAAAGCCACCATTCACCCATACATGTAGTATTGTTGTCACATCGGGGTGGGTGAACCTACCACTAGCGTCTCTCTTTTATACAGGGTCTAAAAAAAGAGCCTCTAATATAATAAATCACACACTATTTACCAAGCTCCAGCCCCTGTCCAATCGCCGCAATGTTGCATATCTGTGCTTGTTTTACAAATACTTCAATGGAATGTGCTCCGACGAACTTGCTAAATTGGTGCCCCCTCCCCCCTCGACGTAAATACCCTCGACTGACCCAGCAATAAGCAAAATTCCACCCCTTCACTGTAGAGGTACCTAGATGCCGGAAGGCTTTCTACTCTAATAGCTTATTGTTTTCGAACTGCTAGCCTTTGGAATTCTTTCTCTGCTCCCTGTTTCCTTGATTGTACCAAGATGCAGAAAGTTAAGCATAATGTGAACAAGCGTATCGCTGCTTAGCTCTCCGCTTGAGATGCCCGTGTAGTTATGACCCCTAATTCACAATGTGCCTTGTCTGGGGTAGATTAAAGTAATGAATAAATAAATAAATAAATAAATAAATAAATAAATAAAAATCGCATTTTCCTCGGTCTGACACGTGTATGTTAAATAACATTTTTGTCGGTCTGTCACGGTTAAGATTTAAAAAGGATTTTCATCGCTACACGCGAAAATAAAATGGCCGCATCTTGAGAGAATTAGTTATTGTTTTTTTTGTTTTTTTTTATTTTTATAAATCGGTGTAATTATAAAAATTCTGACCCATTGGCTTCTTGTCACCAGCAGGCTGCTCCAGATCCCTCTCCCGCTCCCTCCCCCGCTCCCGCTGTTTACGTCGTACATCCCTAAACGCCCTGGGTAATTATTTATTAATTGTGGCCATTTTCTGTGATTAGCAGCGAGTAATTCATTGGAGGTGTTCATCTCCATGAGTCTGCTGGAATAAGTAACTAGCACAGCAAGTGATGACGTTTTCATACTCCCATTCTAACGAGTTATCGTTTGATGTCGCGTTGCCATAGGCGACGAGGAACCCGCTCGGTTGGAAGCCATTATAGGTCTTGACCCGAAAACACATCATTGGACGTGATATTTATTTCGGTCCGGTTAGACTTTTAATATTAATGCTGACCCAAGTGTTATGTCACTCTTCTATTACCATATGTATATGTTGTTTCATGTGGTATTAGCCCCCCCCCTCCCGATCTCTCGCTTTCTCTCTCTCTCTCTCTCTCTCTACACACACACACACACACACACACACACACACACACACACACACACACACACACACACATATATATATATATATATATATATATATATATATATATATAATAAATGAAAGAGATATAAAGATGTGCGAATGACAAATCTATTTCGTCTTCGATTGTTCAATGCAAGGTGTACTCGATAAAAACATGTTTATTTTTCTTTCCTTAAGCCAGGCTTTTCAAAGATTAAAATCTTATCATTTATATATATATATATATATATATATATATATATATATATATATATATAATAAATGAAAGAAGAGATATAAAGATGTGCGAATGACAAATCTATTTCGTCTTCGATTGTTCAATGCAAGGTGTACTCGATAAAAACATTTTTATTTTTCTTTCCTTAAGCCAGGCTTTTCAAAGATTAAAATCTTATCATTTATATATATATATATATATATATATATATATATATATATATATATATATATATATATATATACTGTGTGTGTATTTAGGCAGCATATTTTCATTTAGACAGACATTATTAAATAACACAGAGTGTTTTTGCTTGATAAGACTTTTTATTCTTTTTTTCAATTTTCCGAATGGTCCATTTTATGTTCCGACCATATTGGTGTAAGTTCCATGAGTTTCTTGTTCCATTTTCTTTCTTTTTTCGCGAGTACTTTCGACTTGGTTCGTCAAATCATCTCCAGTCGATGTTAGTCTTGGTATCTTTACAAATATGTCTTTACTGTTGAGTTTTTTTATTATTATTATTATCACGGCCAGTAATTTACAACTTTAAAAAAGCGTATTTAGTATTGAAATGTTACATGAGAGTGTGATTACGTTCTAAGAGCGTGCAAGATTCAAAAGTTTGATTGCTAAACCGCTAAGAATTTCATTACGTGCTAAGCCCGTTCAGAATTCAAACGTATAATTGCTTAATGGCTAAGAATGTATTTATCTTTCTCCTACAGCGGTAAGATATGACACAAGGTCGGGAAAGTGGGGTTTGAAAAGCCAGTGCCCTAGAGAAGGGAGAGCACTCTGGCCTACAATAAATGCCTTGGCAGCCCCGTCGGCATTCCACGGTAGAGGCGCCTCAGGCGATTAGCAATAAACTAACCCCTTCTCAAAGGGTGATAAGGCAAAACTTGGGAGGGTGGACCTCCTAGAACTGCACAGGACAAACTCATAAACGAGCGAAATCAAGGCCCGAAGGCCAAGACGGTACCGGTCTATAGAGTGTAGTATCCATCGGAACAGATACTACACTTCGATCTTGACCAAAAGGCCGTTGCACGCTTTTAGAACGTAATCACATTTCGGTTTATTACTTAGCATGTAGAAACTGCATGTTGTTTCAAGAAAGTAATTCTTCCCCTGCTGTTTTAAAGCTGGGATCTAAATTTAGTATATTTTCCGTCCTCAGAAAAGTTGAATGGTTACATGAAATTTCTTGACGTCACTAGAGAAAAATTTATCGCAAAGATATTTTTACGCATTCAGCTTTCTCTAACCGGAGGCACAGGTTCGACATTTCTACGAGTTTTATATTGTACTTTGTAGTTTTTCTTGTTTATTCCTAGCCCTGTGGATTAAATTAACTGTCTATTTAATGGTATCACTTACGAAAACACTTTTGTCAACAAAAAAAAAAGCAGCGAGATACATGATATACCGTCGAAAATAAATTCCAAGGTTCACTGTATAACAAGATCAAACGTGTGGTTGTATGCGTGCATATGTGTGACAAATAAAACAAAATGTGAAACCAAAAGAAAGCAATGTCTGCCAACCCGAAAACATATGGCAGTAATCCGAAAGTGTGTGGGGGGTGTGGGTTGGGGTGGGCAGGAGCAACTAGAATTTAAATTTAACTAAACACGTTAATAGTTTTCAACCAACCACATTAATGAAAATATACTGCTGAAATAGACTTTACATTCTACTAGTATAATACCCGTCCCAGGACAGGTATAACCAATAAATATAGATTTAGTTAAAAATGTTAATGTGTGTGTTTCTTTGTAGGGTATGCTACAGTTTCGGTAGCATCCCACTAAATAATATAGTTTTTTTCTTTTTAAATAATGTGCCCACGTTGCATACCTTGTTGCCTAAAATACATAGTCCATAATTTATAATAATAAGTTCATTAGTTTAGGATTTTACCAGTCACTGTCACGCGCGCGCACCGATCCTTTTAAAAAATGTATCATTAAATATAACTCAAATTTGATGTGGAGCAATTCTTTTTTTCTATTAATTTTTTTGTATATAACTTATTTTTTTAAAAATTGAGGTCGAGTGCGAGTTTACGTGGGCGCACCCCTGAATAGTAAAGTTTACAAAAACAAATAATGTGCCCATATTAATCACCGAGAATATACAGGGTGGGCAAAAATAAGGGTCCTATTTTTAAAAATTCATAACTTTTTTATTTATTGATTTTTTTTTCTTTTTAGAATAAGTAAAGGACCCCTTCCGAAGCAAGCATGAGCCGTATTAGCCCTAAGGAACGTACCCTCATTTAGAAAACATTATTTTTGCTTAAAAAACTCAAAACAGTGTAAAAAACAATACTTTAGTTTTTGTAAGTTTTAAGAAGTGTTTTTCGGTTAAAATTTGTTTTGTTTATTTCAAAAAATCTCGGAAGGGTCAGTCTACACACACATAAAGTTTGGTGAGTTTAACTTTTATTTTGTGGAAGTTATTCAAATTTAAAGATAGGACCCTTATTTTGGCCCACCCTGTATATTCCAAAAATGATCGGTTCATAAAAGTAATAAAACAATTAAAACGATTGTTATATATATGCACTCCATAAATGTTAACATTTACAAAACAAATAATGTGCCCATGTTACGCATATTTTTTAAATATTGTGGCTAGACTCGTAATTAATATTGTTGATTGTAGTTTATTGTTGTTGTCGTCCGAAAACACCAAAATGTCTCTCTTCTGAGCGCACCCAATCCGACCCAAAACAGTCACTAGTCCGCAAACACCAACTTGAACTCCAACTTCACTTTTCTGACAACACCAAATCCGACCTCCACCTTCACTGGTCTTAATCCGGGATGAACCAAAGAAGAAGTGCGCTTTCTCATTTCCTGTCCTCTTTATGGGGACTCCCATCATGCAATGCAAAATAGGTCACATGATCATTTGGTACTTCCTTTCTATAAAACCAGCCATTTGCTGTAACTCTGTTGTTCCACATGGCCTGGTTTGGTATTACAGGTAAGTCTTATTTTCCACTACAGTATATTCGAAGACCGTCCTGGGATAGAAGACTGTTAGGCATTTTCCATAACTGACACTAAGTAAACATGAGTGTGTTGTGTTGTTTATTTATTAGCTGTATTTATAAGAAGTAGTAATTCATGTGAAATGTACAAACGTACAATTAAACCAAAAAAGTGAGTTTTACAGGTAAGTCTTATGTATTTATGTGTAAAGGTTTTTATTCTTAAGGTATTCATTTTTTATTTTCCACTACAGTTGTAAAACAAGATACCCTAAAATAAACAATATTAATTACGAGTCTAGCCACAATATATAAAGTGTCTAGGTTAGTAATTGACTTCAACAAATCCTTATCTGAAAAAAAAAAATTGCTTTCAACCTCTTTGATTTTTGAAATTTTTAATTAAGCACGCGCTTTGCACGTGATCACGTCCTTCATACGGCGTCTCATCACCCATGCGCACATTTAAAAAGTCATAATTTCCGCACCGTTCAACGAACTCAGCAGATCAGAACAAACCAGACTAATACCCCGCCTGATGACGATTGAATGAATCAATCGAAAGTACTCGCGAAGAATGGAACTTAAAAGCTACGGATCCTCCATACGACAATTTGACAAAAATACTCGATCGACCGTTGGAAAAATCGAAAATATGAGACTAATTAAGCAAGAGCATTTCGTGTTATTTAATAACGTTTGCCTTAATGAAAATATATTGCCTAAATACACACATTATATATATATATATATATATATATATATATATATATATATATATATATATATATATGGAAAATGAAAATAGGACAACCAAAAAATATTATTTATGTATTCATCAACGTTTCCTTTTTATTTCAAGACTTCCTCAGGATGATTGCCCCCCACACCTTCTACAATTATTGTGATGTCTCCCACCATATTGATGAGCCCATAACTTATCTTGTCATAAGCGACCCTTCTCGACTTACATAACACAAGCTCACTCCCCCTCCCTAATGACTTTATAACTCCAACCGCAACCCATTTCCCCCCCCCCCACTTTCTACTGTTTACTCAATTTTCCACTGCCACCATCTATTTGTATCTCATAATTTATTCTTTCCATAAGCGGCCTTTTAAGATCTACTCCTCCTTCTATTATTTCAAATATTTTGTACATGTGTGTTATTTTATTCAGACAACCATCCCGAGGAAGTCTTGAAATAATGACGAAACGTTGATGAATACATAAATAATATTTTTGGTTTTCCTTTTTTTGATTGTCCATTACGTCGGAACACTATTTTCATTTGATATCATATATATATATATATATATATATATATATATATATATATATATATATATATATATATATATATATATATGAATGAGAGAGCGAGAGAGAGATAACTTATGATTGGTACAAACATGCAATGAAATGAGCTGCTGATATAAAAATGTAATGAAAACAAAAGAAAAAAAGAGAGAATTACGAGAAAGAAAGAGAAAGAGAAAGAGAAAGAGAAAGAGAAAGAGAGAGAGAAAGAGAGAAAGAGAGAGAGAGAGACTATAGAAAAGTGACAGAGAATGGAAGCAGTGTCAGAGAGTTGTGGATTGTTTACAATAATAGACGTGTCATCACATTTCAGATAACACGTTTTGTTTTGCGCATCGTCAACATAATATTCCAGATTGCAACGAGTTTTCATGACTTGACAACTCTGCCTCCCACGTCCGACACATTTTGCAATTTCTCATTTTATTTATTCATTTTTAATGTACTTTCAATTCATTTAAAAACGACATTTATTTTTTTCACGCCCGCATTCGATATGACATTTTGAATTTGCATCACGGCATATACACCATTTCTTCTTTTGATAGATGCTGATGATGATGATAATAATAATAATAATAATAATAATAATAATAATAATAATAATAATAATAATAATAATAATAGTAATAATAATAATAATAATAATAATAATAATAATAATAATAATAATAATAATAATAATAATAATAATAATAATAAAATCCTCTGGGATATGGCTATACAAACAGATAAACTCATATGGAGCATGAAGTAAGTATAATACCAATAATGTAGGAGCACTAGGAACAATCCCAAAAACCCGAAGAAAAGACTGGGAGAAATTGGAATCAAAGGGACCATCGAAACAATACAAAGGATGGCAATGATGAAAACAGCTGCAATCTTAAAGAACATCCTCGAATGCGGAAACCAACCCGCATAAGCTACAAAGGCGAACCAGTCACAAGGAATTTACAACAGGAAGAAAACAAAAAAAACACGAAAAACACCACAACAAGAACCAAGGAACAGAAACTGCAAGAAACAGCACTTTATAATCCCCCCCCCCGATAAATTACACCGGCCTCAGCTATCACTACACAAAAATGAACCAAAGAACAAAATTACAAGAAACAATATAAGCTCCTCCCTCTCTCTCCCCACCCACCCCACCAAAAAAAAATTTTTTTAATTAAAAAGAATTAAAATTATAATTTTTTAAATAAGGAAAGAGAAAAGGAAAAAAAAGGAAAACATTTAAAAATTTAAAAAATTATTTTATTTATTTATTTATTTATTTTTATTTTTATTTTTTAAAAATGGTGTCGGCCTAGGCTGACACCAGACAAAATATTTGTAGAGGGTCGAGGAGGATGAGAAGACCGAGGAGGGAAACCACACACCAGACCTCCACTGGAAAAGTGCAGAGAATGCTGGGACCTTGGGGAGGCTTGTTGCCACCCAAATCTCAGAGAAGACCAATGGTAAGACGGCTGTTGCGATACCGCATCGTTATCGAAAAGAGGTGAAGAATACTGGAAATCTGGGGAGGCTTGTTGTCACTCAGACTCCAGGAAATACCACTGGTTGTTCTCGGTGAGCAATCACTGACGATGATCTGTGTGAGAACTCCTAGTGAGTACAAATAATAATAATCGTAGGAGCACTATGAACAGTCTCAAGAAACTTGGAGAAAAGACTGGAATAAATTGGAATCAAAGGGATCAAAAACAGCTGCAATCTTAAAGAAAATTCTCGAATGCGGAAACCGAGCCACATAAGTTACGAATGGTTACCAGTCATATGGAAGTTACAATAGGAACGAAAACAAAACCACAGGGAGAAAGCAAATACACGAACCAAAGAACAGAAACTGCAAGAAATATCATAAGTTGCCATAACCCCCCCCCAAAAAAAAAATGGCACCGGCTGTAGCTGACGCCACACAAAATAGTCTTAGAGGGTCAAGGAGGATGAGAAGATCGAGGAGAGACAGCACTAACCAGACATCCACTGGAAGAATGCTTAGAGTGCTGGGACGCTGGGGAGGATTATTGGACTCTGGGGAGGCTTTTTGCCATCCATATCGTTGCCAGCGGGAAATCAGTGGTAGGCGGCCGTTGAGATACCACAAAGTCATTTGCGGTGGTGATCAAAAAAGGGGTGGAGAGTACTGGAAATCTGGGGAGACTTGATGTCACTCAGACTCCAAGGAACACCACAGGTTGTTGTCGGTGACCAATCATTGACAATGACTAATGTGATAACTCCTAGTGAGTGAATAATAATAATAATAATAATAATAATAATAATAATAATAATAATAATAATAATAATAATTATTATTATAATAATAATAATAATTATTATTATTATTATAATAATAATAATTATTATTATTATTATAATAATAATAATAATAATTATTATTATTATTATTATTATTATTATTATTATGATAATTATTATTATAATAATTATCATTATGATAATTATTATGATAATTATTATGATAAGTATTATTATTATTATTATGATAATTATTATCATAATAATTATCATTATAATTATTATTATTATTATTATTATTATTATTATAATTATTATTATAATTATTATCATAATAATTATCATTATGATAATTATTATGATAATTATTATGATAAGTATTATTATTATTATTATTAATAATATTAATAATAATAATATTAATAATAATAATAATAATAATAATAATAACAATAATAATAATAATAATAATAATAATAATAATAACAATAATAATAATAATAATAATATTAATATTAATGATAATATTAATAACAACAACACCCTGGAAATTCCCCATAAATGTATAATCTGTATAATTTACTGTTAATAGTAACATTCCTTTCGAAATAATATGTCTGTCAAGGTTAATACTATTTTAAATGACTCTTCTTCCGTAAATGTCAATGTCATTCTCAGCTAAATAAAGAAATGTTTCTTCTTTAGTTATTTATTTAAAATTGCAGCAATTAAATTCTTTTTTAAAACAATAAATATGTTTTGTCTTTTTACCGTAAAAATAATTGTCAGCTAAATATTCTTCAAATCAATGAAACGAATATCACTTTTTGAAATGTATTTATTTAAAATGTTACTGTTTTAGTCGACGGCACAATAGAATTCGATTATTGAAAACTTTTTTTAAAGTGGTTAAAGTTCGAATTTTCTACTTTAGCGTCATCAGATTAATCACTAATAATCGGACAATTTCATGTTGTGTGTTAAAGGGTTAGGGTTACGTACGAACACGAAATGCAATAATAATAATAATAATAATAATAATAATAATAATAATAATAATAATAATAATGACGAACCTGCATGAAAGAATAGCGCAGAAACTGAGCGGATGTATCCATAAAACAGACGTACCAGAATGGATGACGGAAGGAAGAACAACACTAATACAAAAAAAAACCAAAAAGGGAACGACCCCCGGCAACTACAGACCGATAATATGTCTACCAATAATGTGGAAAATTCTCACAGCACAACTGAGAGAACAAATCTACCAATCCCTGGACAATCGTGGACTGCTCCCCGAGGAACAAAAAAGATGCAGGAAAGGACAAAGAGGGGCACATGATCTACTATACATTGATCAAAAGACCCTGAAGGAGGTGAAGAGAAGACAAAAGAACATAACCATGGCATGGATTGACTACAAGAAAGCCTACGACAGAATCCCCCAAACATGGATAATTGAATGCTTAAAGATATACAAGATACCAGACAGGATTATTAATCTCATCCAGAAAGCGATGGAAACATGGAGACTAAAACTGACAGCCGGAGGACAATACCTGTCTGAGATAAAAATACAGAGAGGCATTTTTCAAGGAGACTCCCTATCACCACTACTGTTTATAATAGCCATGATGCCACTCAACTACATACTCAGAAAGTGTGATGCCGGATACAGGTTTACGGATACAGAACAAAGAATAAACAACCTGATGTACATGGATGACCTTAAACTGTTTGCAAAAAACAAAAAAGAACTGGAAAAGCTGATAAACACAACCAGGATATTCAGCCAGGATATCCAAATGGAGTTTGGAATAGAAAAATGTGCACTGCTAGAGATCAAAAAAGGAAAACTGGAGACGACAGAAGGTATAGAACTCCCCAACCAAGAGGAGATGAGGGCGCTAGGAGAACATGATAGCTACAAATACCTGGGAGTTCTGGAAGCAGACACAATCAAATATACAGAAATGAAAGAGAAGATTGGAAAAGAATATCTACGAAGAACAAGGAAACTCTTAGAAACTAAACTATATAGCAGAAACCTAGTAAAATGGATAAACACATGGGCTGTATCACTAATAAGATACTCTGGACCATTCATAGGCTGGACCAAAGAAGAACTCAGGCACCTCGACCAAAGAACAAGAAAACTAATGACTATGCACAATGCTTTGCACCCAAAAGACGACACGGACAGACTCTACGTGAAAAGAAATGAAGGAGGTAGAGGACTGGTAAGTATAGAAGACTGTGTGGAAGACACCAAAAAAAGAGCTGGAGAAATATGTAACCCAGAACACGGAAAGACTGATCACCACAGCAAGAGACACCAGCCCAACAAACAACCCCGGAAGTACTGAACCCAGAAACAAAAAGACAAGAAAGGAAAAGTGGGAAGAAAAACAACTACATGGACGCTTTATAAGACTCACAAGCGATGAAGCCAATGAAAACAGCTGGGCATGGCTAAGAAAAGGACACCTGAACAGAGAAACGGAATCTCTGCTGACGGCCGCACAGAATAATGCGATTAGGACAAACTTTATTAAAGCAAAGATAGATAAAACCCAGGAAAACAGCAAATGCCGACTGTGTGGACAAAGAGACGAAACGATAAATCATATAATAAGTGAATGCAGCAAGCTAGCACAAAGGGAATACAAGAACAGACATGACAGCATGGGGAAAGAAGTACACCGGGAAATGTGCAAACAACTGAATTTCGAATATGCAAAAAAACGGTACACACACAAACCAGAAACTGTACTAGAAAACGAAAAACACAAAATCATATGGGATATGAATGTACAAACAGACAAACCCATAACAGCAAGGAGACCGGATATGATAATAATCAACAAGAAAGAAAAATCCTGCAAAATCGTGGACTTTGCCGTTCCAGCAGACCACAGAGTGAAGATCAAAGAGACGGAAAAAAGAAGCAAATATACTGAACTTGCCAGAGAATTGAAAGGAATATGGAACATGAAGAAAGTCAGTATAACACCAATAATCATAGGAGCACTAGGAACAGTCCCCAAAAACATGGAGAAAAGACTGGGAGAAATAGGAATCAAAGGGATAACTGAGACCATACAAAGGACAGTAATGATCAAAACAGCTACAATCCTGAGAAATGTCCTCGAATGCGGAAACCAACCCACATAAGCAACGAATGGAGAACAAACACATGGAAGCACAAGACAGCAGAACCGGGGAAAATACAACCGCACGAGAGAGACGCAAACATA
>OY744534.1:84801849-84844349 GCA_963556195.1 Sepiola atlantica | reverse complement strand
ATCCTAGGGAGGTGACGGTTGTTAAGTGGATAACGACACGAACTGACGACATAGGTGTGCCAAGTTCGAATCCAGTCGATTCCATAATACCACTTTCACTTAGGGATGCTGGCAACCATTACGTGGTCCACCATTTTCACTTAGGGATGTTGGCAACTATTACGTGGTCCACCATTTTCACTTAGGGATGCTGGCAACCATTACGTGGTCCACCACTTTCACTTAGGGATGCTGGCAACCATTACGTGGTCCACCACTTTCACTTAGAGATGTTGGCAGCCATTACGTGGTCCACCATTTTCACTTAGGGATGTTGGCAACAATTACGTGGTCCACCATTTTCACTTTAGGATGTTGGCAACCATTACGTGGTCCACCATTTTCACTTAGGGATGTTGGCAACCATTACGTGGTTCACCATTTTCACTTAGAGATGTTGGCAACCATTACGTGGTCCACCATTTTCATTAGGGATGTTGGCAACCATTATGTGGTCCACCACTTTCACTTAGGGATGCTGGCAACCATTACGTGGTCCACCATTTTCACTTAGGGATGTTGGCAGCCATTACGTGGTCCACCATTTTCACTTAAGGATGTTGGCAACAATTACGTGGTCCACCATTTTCACTTAAGGATGTTGGCAACCATTACGTGGTCCACCATTTTCACTTAGGGATGTTGGCAACCATTACGTGGTCCACCATTTTCACTTAGGGATGTTGGCAACCATTACGTGGTCCACCATTTTCATTAGGGATGTTGGCAACCATTACGTGGTCCACCACTTTCACTTAGGGATGCTGGCAACCATTACGTGGTCCACCATTTTCACTTAGGGATGTTGGCAGCCATTACGTGGTCCACCATTTTCACTTAGGGATGCTGGCAACCATTACGTGGTCCACCATTTTAACTTAGGGATGTTGGCAACCATTACGTGGTCAACCATTTTCATTAAGGATGTTGGCAACCATTACGTGGTCCACCACTTTCACTTAGGGATGCTGGCAACCATTACGTGGTCCACCATTTTCACTTAGGGATGCTGGCAACCATTACGTGGTCCACCATTTTCACTTAGGGATGTTGCCAGCCATTACGTGGTCCACCATTTTCACTTAGGGATGTTGGCAACAATTACGTGGTCCACCATTTTCACTTAAGGATGTTGGCAACCATTACGTGGTCCACCATTTTCACTTAGGGATGTTTGCAACCATTACGTGGTCCACCACTTTCACTTAGGGATGTTGGCAACAATTACGTGGTCCACCATTTTCACTTAGGGATGTTGGCAACAATTACGTGGTCCACCACTTTCACTTAGAGATGCTGACAACCATTACGTGGTCCACCATTTTCACTTAGGGATGTTGGCAACCATTACGTGGTCCACCATTTTCACTTAGGGATGTTGGCAACCACTACGTGGTCCACCATTTTCACTTAGGGATGTTGGCAACAATTACGTGGTCCACCATTTTCACTTAGGGATATTGGCAACAATTACGTGGTCCACCATTTTCACTTAAGGATGTTGGCAACCATTACGTGGTCCACCACTTTCACTTAGAGATGCTGACAACCATTACGTGGTCCACCATTTTAACTTAGGGATGTTGGCAACCATTACTTGGTCCACCATTTTTACTTAGGGATGTTGGCAACCATTACGTGGTCCACCATTTTCACTTAGGGATGTTGGCAACCATTACGTGGTCCACCATTTTCACTTAAGGATGTTGGCAACCATTACGTGGTCCACCATTTTCACTTAGGGATGCTGGCAACCATTACGTGGTCCACCATTTTCACTTAGGGATGTTGGCAACCATTACGTGGTCCACCATTTTCATTAGGGATGTTGGCAACCATTACGTGGTCCACAACTCTCACTTAGGGATGCTGGCAACCATTACGTGGTCCACCATTTTCACTTAGGGATGTTGGCAGCCATTACGTGGTCCACCATTTTCACTTAGGGATGTTGGCAACAATTACGTGGTCCACCATTTTCACTTAAGGATGTCGACAACCATTACGTGGTCCACCATTTTCACTTAGGGATGCTGGCAACCATTACGTGGTCCACCATTTTCACTTAGGGATGTTGGCAACCATTACGTGGTCCACCATTTTCATTAGGGATGTTGGCAACCATTACGTGGTCCACCACTTTCACTTAGGGATGCTGGCAACCATTACGTGGTCCACCATTTTCACTTAGTGATGTTGGCAGCCATTACGTGGTCCACCATTTTCACTTAGGGATGTTGGCAACAATTACGTGGTCCACCATTTTCACTTAAGGATGTTGGCAACCATTACGTGGTCCACCATTTTCATTTAGGGATGTTGGCAACTATTATGTGGTCCACCACTTTCACTTAGGGATGTTGGCAACCATTACGTGGTCAACCATTTTCACTTAGGGATGTTGGCAACAATTACGTGGTCCACCACTTTCACTTAGAGATGCTGACAACCATTACGTGGTCCACCATTTTCACTTAGGGATGTTGGCAACCATTACGTGGTCCACCATTTTCACTTAGGGATGTTGGCAACCATTACGTGGTCAACCATTTTCACTTAGGGATGTTGCCAACCATTACGTGGTCCACCACTTTCACTTAGAGATGCTGGCAACTATTACGTGGTCAACCCTTTTCACTTAGGGATGTTGCCAACTATTACGTGGTCCACCATTTTCACTTAGGGATGTTGGCAACAATTACGTGGTCCACCATTTTCACTTAGGGATGTTTGCAACCATTACGTGGTCCACCATTTTCACTTAGGGATGTTGGCAACCATTACGTGGTCCACCATTTTCACTTAGGGATGCTGGCAACCATTACGTGGTCCCTCCTGCAAGAATGCCGACAACAGAATCAAAGTTGTATCATTCTGATTCATACGAATTCACTTTACTTTTACCAATCCTCACGTGGTTGTTTTTACTGTCCTCCTGAAAAATTCATTAACCCTTACCCTCGAGTGGCCTATGGGCCTTGATAAGCAGGACTCGTTAGTACGCAAACAAAGCTTTTAAAATAATTTATCACCAAACGCGTTAACAATCGCCTGCCATTAAAAAAAACAACAACAACAAAAGTGGTCCATCTGGGAAATTTCCACGTCTGCTAACAACATTGCTTCTACAGGCGAAATCGGATAGTTTGTCGTGCCTCGTGCAGGGTCACAAGACTACATCCGGGTTTCGTCTGAATAATTTACTGCCCATTGATTGGTTACCATATAATAAAAACACATGCAAACCTCCCTCTTCTTGACAAAGACACTATCTGCTTCCATTCTGAATGTGTGTGACCACAAAGCGTGTCTTTTATTGCTTTTACCTCTGACCGATCCTCGCTTTGTTTGTCACGATGTTTTATGTTTATTATAAATCTACTGGGACGCTTACTTTCTGATAACAATGTACAAGCGATAGAATTACAGAAGAATCAGAACGCTTGCATTATTGTTCAAATCAATGTATTGAACCACAGTTTAATTAGAAACATAAACATTATATCTTAATCTAACTGTATATATATATATATATATATAAATATATATATATATATATATATATATATATATATATATATATATATATATATATATATATATATATATATATATATAAGTATAAAGGTATACTCAAAATGAATAAAAGGGAAATACCAGCAGAGTGCTCAATTAAATTAAATTAAATTAAATTAAGAGCGTAATATTTTTTATTTTTAAATACAGATTTAAATCAGACACGGACCAGTGGTTTCTGACAAGAAAAGGGTTTAAATCCCCAATTCCGTCTTCGTCAGCATTGTCTGAAATAGTAAAATGAAGGATTTATTTTAAGAAAATCCTTCATTTTACTATTTCAGACAATGCTGACGAAGACGGAATTGGGGATTTAAACCCTTTTCTTGTCAGAAACCACTGGTCCGTGTCTGATTAAAATCTGTATTTAAATATATATATATATATATATATATATATATATATATATATATATATATATATATATATAATAAAATAAAGTAACACGGAATCACATAATTACCGGTGCGGTAATCAATTTCGACCCTCCGGCATTTTCAAGCACCTAAACGAGGGGATTACATATTTGGAAAATCTCTCTCTCTCTCTCTCTCTCTCTCTCTCTCTCTCTCTCTCTTTCTGTGTCCTTCATAACATTGATATGGTATAAAATCAAATTAAAATATTGAATGTAACATAGCTCTGGCCTTACACTATTGAGCTATTATAATTACTTTAGATTATAAAATTTATATTCGAATATATATAAAAAATTCTCTCTCTCTTTCTCTCTCTCTCTCTCCCCCCCTCTCTCTCTCTCTCTCTCTCTCCCCCCTCTCTCTCTCTCTATATATATATATGATATAGTAAGTTAGAACAACATCCGTACCATCGGTTTCAGATCTGAGAAATTCAGACCTTCGCCAGCGGAGTCGTTCGGCTTAATAATAAGAAAGCATATATGTAGAGAGAGAGAGAAAGAGCAAGTCAGCCCTAGAAAAAATGTTCGCACGACCACATGCATTTTAAACGGACATTTATGTTGTGTTTTCTTCTGATGGAATAGATGTGGAATGCCCATACTATCAGTGGTTTGGAACGGTAACTTGTGAACTGTGCTTTGACTGTTTTGTTTGTGCTTTTTTGGGGGGGAGGGGGGTGCTTTTAATCGTTGTGCCGCCCGACGAGAAGGTGTATTCTCGCACATTGTACCTGTTTCTTTTGAATGCATTTGGGACTAATACTTTGCTGTTTTGCTTAGTAGCAACAATACTGCGAAAATCTTACGAGCTACTTTTTAAATACATTTTCTATTTTTTCTTTTTATTTTTTTCTTCTATCCTCTTCTTAAGTGACCTCAATTAAGGCAACACCACATTGTGTATTGTCAGTTGTAGAAACTCTTACTCCAGGTACTTAATTCCCCTGATGATCTGCCAAGCAAGAGCCTGCTTGGTAGTGAAACACGCGTAGGAAAAATCTCTTTAATTTGGATATATATGATAAATAAATAATCTTTGAAAGAAAAAGTATTTTGTGGTGATGAATGGTCTCCTAAACGGAATGCTTTGGTAAGCCTTCAAAAAATCACATATAAATGCTCTGTACCCTGTAATCGAGTATCATCGAGCTACTTTTTATTGGCCTAATCCCGGTCTTCACTGAATAAACTATCTTCTAAGTGAAACGTTATGGAATTAAATAAACACTGGTACAGTCGATGCTAATTAATCCGCGTTTCGATGTTATTACATCTCATCAAAACTGTGGAGAAAAAAAAACAAAAGTGAAAATCAATTTTGAAAATGTCACCAGAAAATCGGGAGGCGAAGAAATGAAAGAAAGAAAGAAAGAAAGAAAGAAAGAAAAAGGAAAAGGAAGATAAATCCAAGATCGTGAATCATAAAATAACTCGGTCAAACATGCTTGCATTTTTCTGTCTGGCGTCTATTACATTATATTAAAGAACCATACTCC
Organism: Sepiola atlantica; assembly: GCA_963556195.1. Taxonomy (NCBI): domain Eukaryota; kingdom Metazoa; phylum Mollusca; class Cephalopoda; order Sepiida; family Sepiolidae; genus Sepiola; species Sepiola atlantica. Next base: position 84,838,817 of record OY744534.1, on the reverse strand, counting down.
TCCTCTTTCCCCCTCCCACTCCCCAGTGTTGAATTCAGCGACGCCCAGTTGGTGTCATGAAAATAAAATAAACCACGCTAAGCATTTTAAAATGGTTTTACTAGTCTCAAACGCGATAATATTAATTGTAGGTTTGATGTGTTTTTATGTGGATGGTTTCAAGGAATTTTTAATTTTTTCAAATTGCTCACGGAATGTATTATTTTAGTGTTGTTCACTTAGGTTTGTCTTAAATCGGATGGAGGGTTGTTATGTTTTTGTAGATGTTTGTAGATTGAACTAGAGTTCACGAGATGCATGGTAAGGCGTCGGGATAGTGTAGTGGTTGTAAAACCAATGTAGCTTTCATTATTATGGAAGTTAAATTATCCGAAAAGGTATTTAAACTTATAGACGACATTTGTTCTTTCTGGTGGTTTTTTTTAGGTTGAGAGGGGGTATTTTCTGGCTACAAGATTTCGAGTTTGAAGTTTTTTATAGTAAATAATTAGGTTAATGTTATTATTGTTGTCTGATTAGGGATATGTATCTGTATATAATATTCTTTATAGCTTTTTCTAATAAATTCGAAAAAAGAACATTTTTATTAAATTAATTATTACTTATCTATCCATTTTCCCATTTCATATTTATTCGACTACACCAAATAAATTTAGCCATTACTTAAAAAAAAAAATGCATGAATCATTTTTTTTAAAGATTTAATTCGTCAACGTCTTTCTTGGAACAATGTGAGACATCCTTTTACGTGCGCGTCTCTTCAATGTATTTAAAAGATGTTCTCCTTTCACCAGTTTTTTAGTCCATCTTGCCATCAACACCTGAACATCATGAAGATGATTGGCAGAGGAATCGAAAACGTTAGTGACACATACAGAACTTTTATCATTTTTCAAAATTTTAACACAAAGAAAATCATTAGAAAGATTGAAAAGTTTAAAAATCATATAACTAGATAGACGAGTTCTGTTATTTTTTATAATGTTTGCATGAAGATATATATATATATATATATATATATATATATATTAACATAGTTCAACTCAAACAAGGCAGGTCACCACTGTAGACGTAAGGGGCTACTTAAAATTAGGGTAAATGTTTTGGAGGTCATTCTAAGTTGTGAGCTGTTTTAAACTTCTTTATGTCGGTACAGTCGGGGAAACAGGGAGCAGGGAGTGAGTTGCAGAGGCCGGCAGCACGAGGAAAGAAGCTATTGAAGTAAAAGGCTCTCCCACCTCTGGGGATCTCCACAGTGAATGAATGGGATTTAGCTGATTGTCGGGTTTGTCTAGTGTATTTACGTCGAGGGGGCACTAGAGCAGCAAGTTCATCGGAGCACAGTCCATTGAAGTACTTTTAAAACAAGCACAAGGATGCAACATTGCGGCGATGGGACACGGACTGGAGCTTGGTGGATAGTGAAGGATCAATTAAGTTGGCGACTCATTTTTTGGACCTTGTCTAAGAGGGAGAGCCTAGTGGATGATGCCCAAAGCCCAGATGTGGCAACAATACTCCATGCATGGGCGGATGGTGACTTTGTAGAGATATAGGATAATGTCGGGTGTGAGAAATTTACAAGCACGGTAGATGGAGTTTTGCAGCAGCCTTGGCAATGCCTTCAACGTTTTTATTCCAATTCATGTTACCTGTGAATGTTAGGGGATATGGGATTTCGAAAGAAAAAAGTGAAAGAGAGATGAAAAAAAAATATCGGACAATACCGGGTATTGATTTACTCCTCCCCAGGAGTTAGGCACAAGGCCAGTTTTTATCTTACTCCCACAAGTAAGATGTGACCCAAGGTCGGGTCGGGAAAGTGGTGTTTAAAAATTGAGCAGTCCCGTCGGCATTCCCCGGTAGGGGCGCCTCAGGCAGTGAGCAATAAACTTACTCCTCCCAAAAGAGGGGAGGCAAAGCCTGAGAAAGTGGGACCTCCTAGAACTGCACAGGACAGACCCATAGACCGACGTAAATCAAGCCCCGAAGGCCAAGACAATACCAGTCTATGGGGTGCAGTATCCATCGGAACAGATACTACACTTTGATCTTAGCCAATGCCGGGTAGGTAAACTTGTTTGTATAGTTATTTTTTCGAATCCCAATTTTCGAGTTTTCGGCTTGAAAAAAGTTTTGATACTTCATTATTTTTATTTAATGTCCATTTGTATGTTTCCTTCTTTTTTCATTTTTTTTTCTTTTTTTTCATTTTGTTTCCTTCTGATAAATTAAAAAAATATCTGTGTTCTATTATAATAAGGCTGAGTTAATCAACGTTTGTTTCCCTAAGGCTTTTTTTCTTATATATTTTTATCACACAAAATAGATGCTCATTTATATTCCTCAATTTAGAGACTGCGTTATGTTTGAAAAAACTTCCATTTTTATTAGCCGTAATTCCTTTAGTCCTCACATTCCATGGGAGATGCTTTTGACAAAGAGGGAAGAATTGCTGTTTAGTGGGTCAGAATCTAGTCATAACATTAATTGTTGGCTAGTTTTTTTTTACCTTGAAGTAGTATTTCTTTTTTAGCTCCTTGCATCAAGTGGCTTCATGCCTTGTCTAGAGCGATTACCATAAAACAAATTAACTCAACATGTGAGCCATCTTTCACTGAGTTTGGATCTATCATTCTCGCTTCTGTCTGTCTCTCTGCCTATTTCTCTGTCTGTCTGTCTGTCTGTCTGTCTGTCTATGTTTACTAACAATTAAAAGTAATAAAAAAAGGGGAAAAAATAAAAAGATTGGAATAGTCCATTACAAACAACAGGGAATATCACGACAAGTTTTAATTCTATTTCTGTAGATATAGAGTGAAAGAGAGAGAGAGAGAGAGAATGAGAGAGGGGTATAGCGAGCAGAAAACGACTATTTTTTTTATTTTGTCTATTTATTTTTCGATATATAACTAGCGTTGAAAACTTTCTTTTTTCTGATTCAAACAAGCTAACCCGAGCTCAATTGAGTATACGAAAAAGGGACAAACAGAGAGAGAGAGAGAGAGAGAGAGAGAGAGAGAGAGAGAGAAAGATAGATAAAGAGAGATAAAGAGAGATAAAGAGTGTGGGTGAGAGAGAGAGAGAGAGTGAGAGTGAGAGAAAGAGAGAAAGAAGGTGTTTGAGAGAGAGAGAGAGAGAAATATATATAGAGAGAGAGAGAAAGAAAGAGAAAGAGAGATAAAGAGTGTGGGTGAGAGAGAGAGAGAAAAAGAGAAAAAGAAGGTGTTTGAGAGAGAGAGAGAGAGAGAGAAGGAGAAATAGAGAGAGAAAGAGAGAAAGAGAGAGAGAGGGGAGATAAAGAGTGTGGGTGAGAGAGAGGTGGAGAGAAAGAGAGAGAAAGAAGGTGTTTTAGAGAGAGAGAGAAACATAGAGAGAGAAAGAGAGAGAAAGAGAGAGAAAGAGAGAAAAAGAGTGTGAGGGAGAGAGAAAAGATAAGAACAGAGAAAAAGAGAAAAATAGTGTGGGTGAGAGAGAAAGAAAAGATAGGGACAGAGAGAAAGAGAGAGAGAGAGAGAGAGAGAGAGAGTGTGTGTGTGTGAAAGATAAAGAGAGAGAGAGAGAGAGAGAGAGAGAGATGGTAGACACTACGGTGAGTTTTAGGACACATTTCGAACGTCTGTATCGTTCCACTTCAACCGAATTCTGTCCTGAACCCATTTCAAACGAAACCCCCATAACATCACGTGGTGACTCCCATTCTGTTTTAGGTTTTCCACTCACACGTTCCTTATGCAATCCTTGTGAACATTCTCTGTGCTCTGTTGAATATTTGAATCCCGTGATCACCCCACGTGGTTTTCTTAGACGCTTCCAACACAATACCGAGGGACTGCTTCCCAGCTGACTACAACGTGGTCGTTTTCAAGTCCAATGTAAACAAATTCTTGTTGAGCCCCCCCTCTTAAATAATCAAATTCTGCCCAATCACCATCATCGCTACCAATCATCACGGTGTTGTCTCACCGTCGTCTACCTGATACCCATTTAACTCTTATCCTCGAGTGGCTTTTGCGCCTTGATAAGTGGTGACATCTTAGCAAAAAAAAACAAAAAAAAAACAAAAACGGTACTCTTATAGAGAACGCACCGCGTTTCCGTGACTTCACGTCGTCAATGCTCGGGCAGGTCTCGGAAGCGGCCAAGCATTTGCGAGAACAAAAACTTCCAAACGATAAATTGACGACTGGCAGCCGATAAATTACGACGAAGAAAATATATATATAAAATATATACATAAAAATAAAGAATGAACAAACCATAGCTAAACAACTATTATTAATTAGATATTTATATTTTTTTGTCAAAAATTTGTTTTAAATGTTTTTTTTTTGTGCACCGAAAAGTTTCAAAAGATGATTTTTTTATATAATAAGCAACGAAACCACGGGGTTTTAACGGAGTTCTTTTTTTTTTTCAAAGTTTTTTTCTTCTTCTTTTTAACATTTTCTGGTTTAGGGGTCAGGGTTAGGGTTTTGGATCAGGAGATTCAACGCGCTGACACAGATCGACGAATATTTTTTACGCGCTGCAGATCGTAGAAATTAATTTCTTCCAAAAGTTATCGTCTGCTTGCTTGGAACCTGATTGTCTAATGCCTGCTGCAACCTGATTGGTTAATAGTTTCGCCAACTCTCGGGTGCTTCCGATACCTGCCCGAACGTTTACGACGCGAAGTTACGGAAACGCGGGCCGTGATCAGTGGTGACACCTTAACAAAAAAACAAAACAACAAAAAAAACAGCTTTCTATAAGAACCTCTCCAGTAACACAAACAATTGACACCTAAACTCTTGTCTCCATACATGTAACCCTAACCCTAACCCTAACCCTTACACCTAAACTCTTCTCTGTATTCCATAATGTAACCCTAACCATAAATCTTACCATTACCCTAACCCTAACGCTTACCCTAACCCTAACACCTAAACTTTTCTCTGTATTCCATACATGTAACCATAACCCTAACTCTTACCATTACCCTAACCCTAAGTCTAACCCTAACCCTAACACCTAAACTCTTCTCTGTATTCCATAATGTAACCCTAACCATAACTCTTACCATTACCCTAACCCTAACCCTAACCTTAAGTCTAACCCTAACACCTAAACTCTTCTCTGTATTCCATAATGTAACCCTAACCATAACTCTTACCATTACCCTAACCCTAACGCTTACCCTAACCCTAACCCTAACACCTAACCTCTTCTCTGTATTCCATACATGTAACCATAACCCTAACTCTTACCATTACCCTAACCCTAACCCTAACCCTAACACCTAAACTCTTCTATGTATGCCATACTTCTATATTTGCTATTTGCTGTACTACTTATGCCTGATAGCCGACTTATTCGATCATGCTTTTGATAAATGAAAGGTCGGGGGTTTATCGGAGAACGCTGATAAGCGTCAGAATTTTTTCCTTATTAGTGACGATGTCTATCTTTGTTTGCATACACAATGTGAGTACAAATGTTGCGTATCGTATCGACTCTCCGTGAGATCGATATGAAGACTTACTTGAAGAGAAGAAAAGAACCTCTCATCTTTTGAACACATTGCTACGGGACTGCTTCCCTGCATACTTACACATGGTCGTTCCAGTTCCAATGTCAACAAATATTTTTCGATGCCTCCTCTTAAGTAGTCAAATCTCGTCCATTCCATTCATCGCTTTCAATCCTCTCATAGTATTGTTCATCATCCAACGGACAATCTCATTGACCCTTATCCTCGAGTGGCTTTTGGTCTTGGTAAGTGGTGGCTTATTAGTATAAAAAAGGGACAAATACTTCTTCAGGCCGGTTTTAAATTCTGCTGGGTAGGATTCTGCTGGCTATTCTTTATGGGACTGCCTGTGCACTTTAGGTACATACATCGGGCAGAGAAAGAGAGAAAGAGAGAGAGGGAGAGAGAGAGAAAGAAAGAGTGGGTGTGTGAAAGAGAGAGAGAGAGGGGAGAGAGAGAGAAAGAGAGAAAGAGAGAGAGAAAAGATAGGGACAGAGAGAAAGAAAGAGAGAGAGAAAGAGAGAGAGTGGGAGAGAGAAAGAGAGACAGAAAGAAAAAGAGAGAAAGAGCATAGGTGAGAGAAAGAGAGAGAGAGAGACAGACAGACAGACAGACAGACAGACAGACACTACTGGTGAGTTTTATGACGCATTTCTTACGCCTGCATCGTTCCACTGCTAACGAATTCTGCCCTGAATCAAGTTAAAAAAACAAACCCTTCAGCATGCTATAACATCACGTGGTTCATCCCATTTCGTTTTATGTTTTCCACTTACGCGTTCCCATGCATGTCACTTTTGAACCTCTGGGAAGAGTGTCCTTGATATTTCCGGGCCATAAGTATACACCATTATTCGTAATAAGTACACTTTTATATTGATTGTCCATCTTTTGTTAGCTATGGGCGAGAAGAACAGCCGGTGATTTCAACATGAACTCTACTTTATATACTTGATGACTAATTGAGCTAAATTTCTTAAACTAGCAATTATCTCTTATAATAATACTAATAATAATAATAATACGCATAATAATACGTACAATAATACTAAAATATGGTCAATAGCTACGCAACTGCAATCATATTACATACGTGAGCGCCCATTTGCGGAATATCGTCATAGTCCCGTTCTTGTCAACCAACTTTGGACATATGCCGGGAAGCAAAGTTCCCCAACCATCTAAGTCAAGCATCAGCAAATTATCTATAATGTTTGACACATCTTCACGTCCGCCTCCCATCACCGACATTAGGCGTTTCTTGGCTTGCACACTTTCTTTTTCTTTGTGAGTTCCAAAAAAGAATACAGTTCTCGTTGAACCACGTGTACGGTATAATAACATTGATACATCGGTTCTCGTCAGATGACCGGAGTTATGCGAGGTTGAATCTGGTCCGTGCCAGATGGACGAGCATTTGGTGATACCCGGCGCAATATGTGGGAGAACGCAACACCTTCCTGCAAAAACTAACGTCGTCTTCCCCTTGTGAATTCAATCTCCCGTGGAAACGTCTTCCTTTTACTCACACGTGGGTGACAGAGAAAGCCGTTTTAACCCGTCGTGAGTGAATGTCGTACGAAGACAAGAGAAGAATAACTACTGAAGGATCGCGAAGACCAATCCATCTCCAACGCTTTTTAGTGGATTTTTTCCTCTCTGTTATTTATCAAATCTATTTTATTTATCTTCCTCCCACAAGGTAAGATGTGACACAAGGTCGGGAAAGTAGGATTTGAAAAGCCAGCGCCCGAGAAGGTGAGCACTCTGGCCTACAAATAATGCCTGGGCAGCCCCGTCGGCATTCCCCGGTAGGGGCGTCTGAGGCAGTAAGCAATAAACTTACTCCTCCCCAAAGAGAGGAGGCAAAGCCTGGGGGGGGGGTGGACCTCCTAGAACTGCACAGGACAAACCCACAGACCGGCGTCATCAAGACCCGAAGGCCAAGACGGTACCAGTCTATGGGGTGTAGTATCCATCGGAACATATACTACACTTTGATCTTGGCCAAAAGGCCAAGATGTTACGAACGTAACAATTTGTCAAATAACTCTTTGTCAAATCTGCCACTTGCTGATTTATTTGTTTGTTTATTTGTTTGTTAGGCGAATCGGACTTCATCGGCTTCATCGGACTTCATCGGACTTCATCGGACTTCATCGGAGAGCTCACGAAAATCGTGCCTCAGGATTGTCTGCTCTGCACGAAGTCTTCGTCATTGGTTCACAAACGTTGGTTTACCAAAGGCATTTTTCCTATATGCTTTAATAATACAAAATAAACGTATAAATGAACCGTAGTTCTGTGATTGAGTTATGTTTTTAAAAAATTATAATTGTTAAGATTGGCTGTAATTCAAAATACACTGAACAAGTCACACATTCTCTCTCTCTCTCTTTCTCTCTCTCTTTCTTTCTCCCTCTCTCTTTCTTTCACTATCCGTCGATGCAACCACTCTCTATTTCAGAACATTTTTGTGAGCATTCAGAGAAAGATTGACTCTTTTTGAACGCGGCGATCTGATTTACATACGTGTGTCTTTACACACCACAAACATGTATGTAAATTAGATGGCAATATAAGTCTCTTTGTTTCTATAATAATAATAATAATAATAATAATAATAATAATAATAATAATAATAATAATATAATAATAATAATACTAATATAATAATAATAATAATAATAATAATAATAATGATAATAATAATAATAATAATAATAATAATAATAATAAGAAGAAGAAGAAGAAGAAGAAGAAGAAGAAGAAGAAGAAGAAGAAAGAGGAGAAAATAGGATAGTTAAGATTCAGCTCGTGTCTTTCAATCGTAGGCGTGCCCCTTTTTTCCTGAGATTCTCATGGATGTATCTGCTCTTGAAGAAAACATCGACTCTGAAACTTCTTGGTCTTTCTCTCTCATCTAATCAATCTTGAAGTTCATACATTAGATCCATTGCTCTTTCTGCTTCTCGTAAAGTCGGTTTTCTCTATCGCTCCAAACACTTTCTCATACCTGAGGCTATTCTCTATCTCTACAAATTTACAATCAGACCATGTATGGAGTACTGTTTTCATATTTTGGCTAGTGAATCTCTGTCCTATTTGAGGGTTCTTGATAAAGTGCAGAAATGTATCTGTAATTTGATTGGCCCCACCCATTTTTCTCTGCACCCTCTCTCTCACAGACGTGATGTTGCTAGTCTCAGTCTTTTCTATAAATACTATTATGGCATGTGTTCTTCAGAACTGTGTGATCGATTCCCTGCTTCCTTTGTTCCAGCTTGTTTGACTCGTTGGTCTAGTGGTCTTCATCAATTCGTTGTTTTGATACCTCATTTTAATACAGCTTTCTTATTCCAGTAGCTTCTTTTCAAGAAATGCAGACTCGTGGAACTCGCCTCCTGATGACTGTTTTTCTCCCATGCAAGACGCATCTCCTGTCTCACTGTTTTTTAGCTCCTTACATCAAGTGGCTTCCTGCTTTGTCTGGAGCGATCTCCATAAAAACGTTTTTGCTGACTATGCTAAAATGAAAATAAAAAATAGAACAGCGTGAATAAGAATTTGCTGACATGAAAAATCGGAGAGCAAGATGAAAGTACGTGAGTTAAAACGTTTCTTTATTTATATGCTTTCCTGTGTGTATTCTTACTAGTAGGTGTTCGAACAACAACACTGAAACTAGGTCAGTCTTTTGCGGCTTACTTTTTTTTTCTTTTTTGCTTTTCTTTTTCTTTCTATTATATTGAAGCAGTTAAAAAAGGTTGCGCATGCGTTTGGGAAAATACTCGCTGGAGAGGCGTGCCCCAAAATAACGTTACTGCGGGAGCTTAAAAAGGGATGTTAGACACTCTTTTTTATAACTCTTCAAATTAAAGATCCCGGGCAGCACCGGGTCGAGCTGCTAGTCTAAAATAAGATATAAACTGAATCGTGACGAGAAAAAAAATGTCGGACATCTAAAAACGGAAATTTAAAAAAAAACAACAAATGCGGCATAAACAAAGGTGACTTCATTGGTCAAAACAATGGGCAGAATGCAGTTGCGATGAAACATCGACACGACTGATAAACGACTCACCTTGATTTTATCTCGATTTACGATAAAGATGCAAATATGTCTTCGCTTGAATTTACCAAACTGTCAGATTAGGACACAAACAGGTAAGTATCTCGACAATCAGCTAAGTCCCATCCATTCACTGTGGAAGTCCCCAGATGCCAGAGAGTCTTCTACTCAAATAGCTTCGTTCCTCTCACCTGCCGGCCTATGGAACTCTCCCCCTGCTCCCTGTTTCCCCGACATGCAGAAATTTAAAACTAATGTAAACAGACATCTAGCTGCACAGTTCACAAAAGACCACCAAGATTTACATCCTAAATCTCAGTGGCCCCTTACGTCTACAGTGGCGTCCTACCTTGTTTGGGGTGAACTATGTTAAAAAATACGCAATAACCCACAAATACACGCCAATACGTACAGACTAACATATATTGTATGTTGAGAGGGCCACAATTTTAGTTTTTGATACGTAGTCAAAAAGGTAGAACCACACACTCCGCGGTTTGTGGACGCAAGCTCAATTTACAAATACAAATTCTAGTTAATAACACAAAAAATTATACATTCCGAAACCAATTTAAAAAAAGAAAAAAATACTGGAGACTCTCTGCATAGAGACACAACGGCTTATAATAATAACATCACATGTGGAACCAGTGGTAACATTTTGGGACGCTTAACGTTATGCGATCTTGTTCTGTGATGCCATCCAGCGTTAATGAATTGAAATCGTCAACGACTTCCTGGAACAATGCGAAAAACGTTCTCTGCGCGTTTCTCCGCTGTCTTTTTAAAATTCTCTTCTTTCTCCAGCTTTTTTGTTTATTTGCTTTTGACACCTGAAGATGATTCGACGAAGAATAAAAAACGTTCGTGAAACCGGTGAAACCTATGGAACATTTATTATTTTCTTTTGATTTTAATACAAAAAAGACTATCAGAAAAACTGAAAAAATAAAAAAGTATAATTAAACAGACGAATTCTGTTATTTCTAACAATGTCTGAATATATATATATATATATATATATATATATATATAGATATTATTTCATGTATCCATATAAAATGTTATAAAGAGATATAATCCTTTATATATCAATTTTCAGTATTTACTTCAACAGTGCTCAATACGTGAGTAGAGCTAGATAGTAAGTTATGGAAATATATTTATGTCAATTAAGCTACACAGAGGCTTCCACGTTTCACACCCGTAGGGAATCGTCAGGCTAAAAAATGTGTAAACATTTTTTAGCCTGACGATTCACACAAAAAGTGTTTGAAATCTCAATGATTGTTTTTTTACTATTTATATCACAAAATAGCCGACAAATCTGGAAAATGCAATTATTTCTTCAAATAACTAAACTTGATAGATACTACAACAGTAGTACATAGTAATATAAATATATATATAAATATATATATATATATATATATAAATATATATATATAGATATATATGTATATATATATATAAATATATATATATATATATAGATATATATATGTATATGACAAATAAAGGATTAAGTAAATCCGACGATATGAGATGAAATGAAAAAAATGATCTAAAACTCAAGTATACATTTCACAGTTCATCAAAACTGTTAGGGTTGGGACTAGGGTTAGGCTTAGGGTAAAGGTTAGGAGTTTAATGAGCCAACGATTTTTCCAGTGTTTAGGGTTAGGGTCTATGTTAGGGTAAAGGTTAGGGTTAAGGGTAGAATGAGCCACTCATTTTTCCAGTTGTAGGGGTAGGGTTAGGTTAGATTTAGGGTTAGGGGTTCAAGGAGCCAACCATTTTTCCAGTGTTTAGGGTTAGGGTTAGGGTCAGGGTAAGGGTTATGGTTATGGTTAGGGTCAGGGGTAGAATGAGCCAATCATTTTTCCAGTGGTTAGGGGTAGGGTTAGATTTAGAGTTAATGTTAGGGGTTCAATGAGCCAACCATTTTTCCAGTGTTTAGGGTTAGGGTCAGGATCGGGGTTAGGGTTAGGGTTAGGGTTAGGGTAGGGGTAGGGGTAGAATGAGCCAATCATATTACCAGTGGTTAGGGTTAGGGTTAGGGTCAGGGTAAGGTTCTGGTTAGGGGTAGGGGTAGAATGAGCCAATCATTTTACCAGTGGTTAGGGTTAGGGTTAGGGTTAGGGTCAGGGTAAGGTTCGGGTTAGGGGTAGGGGTAGGGGTAGAATGAGCCAATCATTTTACCAGTGGTTAGGGTTAGGATCAGGATCAGGGTTAGGGGTAGGGTAGGGGTAGAATGAGCCAATCATTTTACCAGTGGTTAGGGTTAGGGTTAGTGTCAGGATCAGAGTTAGGGTTTTGGATAGGGGTAAGGGTAGAATGAGCCAATCATTTTACCAGTGATTAAGGTTTGGGTTAGGGTCAGGATCAAGGTTAGGGTTTGGGATAGGAGTAGGTGTAGAATGAGCCAATCATTTTACCAGTGGTTAGAGTTGGGGTTAGGGTCTAGGTTATAGTCGATAAAGTAACTAAAAGACCAGGAGATATGCTCGTCTTTTCACTATTTTTTTAGACTTTTTTGAGTTCGGGCGAAACGTTGAGATGTATTCTTGAGTTTTAGATCTTCCCTTTTTCCATTTTATTTAATATATATATATATATATATATATATATATATATATATATATATATATATATATATATATATATATATATATATATATATATATATATATCTTTGACTCTGTATTCGACTTTCTCTCTTTCTTTCCTTTTTATCTTCTACGTCTTCGTAGCGTCGTCTACGGTTTCCAATTGTCTAACAACTAACCCTCAAACTCAACTCAAATGTCAGCGTCCACCTTTTTACTTTTCTCCAACTCTCTGACGAGCCGACCCCTTTTTTTCATTTCCGGTCATTTTCATTTTCTTTTGTCACCGTGACCTCCTCGCTAGAAGAGCCTCTTTTTGAAGTACCCCCCATCTCTTCTACGCTCACTTTCTTTCTTGATTCCAGTTCCTGCGTCCTTGGCAATATCAGACGTAAAACGCGCTCGACTGGCTTCAAATCGCCCGAATGCATTACCAACATTCTGCTTCCTTTCAACCCCAGCAAAAGATAAATTGGTTAAAGAAGTAAACAATAATAATAAAAAAAATACTCAATTCGTTAGATGCGTCCATTCAATCTACGCGTTTAGCGATGGAAGTGTTACAACACATTCGCAAAAAAAAATCGCAACGTTCGTCAACAACTGCAAAGGTACCAAAAACTGAACTAAACTACCACGAAAAGAGTTTCTTTCTAAGAACACCCTATCCACGGAATACGACACAGCGGTGCTGCTTCCCAGCTGTGCACAACATGGTCGTCTTCAAGTCCGATGTTAACAAATTCTTGTCGAGACGCTCACTAAAATAATCAAACTCTGACTCCCATAGTGTTGTTCATCGTCAACTGACGATCTCTTTACACCTTATCCTCGAGTTGAATTCGGGACTTGATAAGTCGTGACCAAGAGTAATCGACCATCTGACATTTATAAAGAGGATTGGTAATGTCATGAAACTGCAGTTTAATGATAAGCTAAGCACAATCTATTATTTTTGATAAAGGGCGATAATTCCGTGAAACTGCAGTTAATTTTTAAGCTAAGTTTAATTGACAAATCATTTATCATGAGGATCGGTAATACCCTGAAACTGCAGTAAATTGTTAAGCTAAGTACAATTGGTTATCATGTATAACACTGATCGATATATAGATATGTGCGGATATCGTGTGTTAGATATACTTTTTGTTCACCCTATCCACTGCGGCGTAAGGGGCTACTTTGATAGGAAGCAAATTTATAGGGGAGCAACCTGAGTGGGCAGCAAGATGTTTGTTCACATTACATTTAAATTTCTGCATGTTGGGCAGCAAGATGTTTGTTCACATTACATTTACATTTTTGCATGTTGAGATGGTCGGAGAAACAGGAAGCCGGGAGGGAGTTCCAAAGGCAAGCGGTCCGAGGAAAGAAACTATTGGAGAAAAAGATCGCCCGGGATCTTGGGAGCTCGACAGTAAAGGGGTGGGATTTTGCTGCAAGTCAGGTGAGTCGGGTGTATTTTTTTAGGGAGTACAAGTACATTAACAAAATACTGTTTCAAATATAATTGTGAGAAACGGAAAGAGCGAAAAACGGGCGAACGTATCTACGTCTACGGATTCCCTGTCGCATCTCGACATTAAAAAAGAAGAAAAACAAAAGAAAAAAAAACATCAACGAAAACTTTTCGTTAAAAGACTGATCGACACTTCAACATGCGTCCGGCCTCACAGGGCCATCATCCAACAGCACCAGATCTCCGTAGGGTAAACTGAAGGAGTCACTCGAACACAGTACACAAAACATACTGATGCCTATTTATCTAAGTTTGTGTCCGAGCTCAAACAGAACCGGAAGTAAGCGGATTTCGCCAATCAATCTACCCCGTAACCGGAACCAAAAGAGACAGGTTCTAATGTTTTCCTATTCTTATTTTGTTTCCACGCATGAGCACTGTTTGTAGACCTCTTGGACTTTAAATCAATTCGTTATTTCGCTCTTGTACTCTGTGCTTTTTATGTTCGTATCCGGTTTCAAAGTTCAATCTTATATTGTTTTATTCTTCACGCGAACTAGCATGGAACTGAGTATATACTGCAGACGGGTTGGTTGATTGTTTTAACATATATTATTTATGGAATATACACACACACATATATATATATATATATATATATATATATATATATATATATATATATATATATATATATATATATATATGTATATAAGTATAAATTTTTATTTATACAAACATTATTGGTTACATATGTGCATACATGTTTCGGTTGCACTTTTCCCAGAAAGTCAACCTCATCAGACCAAGAATTTTCGAGAAATGTAACCAATAATGTGTGTATAAATAAAAATTTATACTTATAAACAAATCTACTTGTTATTGAGCACTTTTTATAAACACTGGAGTTTCTACGGATTTACATTTACAGAAACTAATACAATACATGTACGATATATATATATATATATATATATATATATATATATATAATATTTGCTATTGTTTATTATCTATGTACGTATACGTTTCGTCCTTAATAATTGAGACTCATCAGCATAGAGATATGACTATTCACTACCGGGCATGCGATTCGAAACCCCGGATTACGAGTATTTTGCAACTCAAATCCGACGCCTTCACCACACGGCCAATTTTAAATAGCGAATAAACTGTGATAATCTTAACACTTTATCGGCGGCTTAACGTCTGAGAGCGTTCTACTTTTTTAATAAAAGGAACGATGCATTTAAAGCTATATATATATATATATATATATATATATATATATATATATATATATATATATATATATATATGTGCAGAATTCCTGAGTATTTATATATACACTTCATACAAATGATATAGCTTCAACGTTTATAAACGTTTATGCGAGGCCTGTCTAACACTTATCCGACCTTAGGCTAGAAAAATATTTCAAATACGTAACGGAGTTAGTACCCTAACCCCCTTCAAAGTAGACCCTTTGTTCTTGCATACACTTAGCCCACCGATCCATCCACTGCCGGAAACACATCTGGAAGTCTTCTTTTGGAATGGTGTTCATCTTCGTCGTCGCGTTTCTCACTATCTCTTTTTCCGCACCCTCTCAATAACAGCTGCACTCTGAGCAATTTTGGATCTGCCAGAATGCTGGTCACTCTCTGCTGATGTGCGGCCATTTTTGTATCGGTTGAACCACTCCTTAATTTGTGTTACACCCATCGCATCTTCGCCAAACACCTGCTGAATCTAACGCGACGGCGGAGATAAATGCCATTCCAAAAGAAGACTTCCAGAGGTGTTTCCGGCAGTGGATGGATCGGTGGGCTAAGTGTGTGCAAGCGCAAGGGGCCTACTTTAAAGGGGATTAGGATCCCAACCCTATCATGTATTTGAAATATTTTTTATGGCATAATGTCGGGTACTTTTTAGACAGACCTCGTATATGTGGAAATACATACGACGATGCAATTCATACACACACGCACAAGTGCTACCACACAGACACTCACACAGGCTACCACACAGACATTCACACAGGCGCTCACACAGGCACTCACAAATACACTCACACAGGCACTCACAAATACACTCACACAGGCACTCACAAATACACTCACACAGGCACTCACAAATACACTCACACAGGCCTGCCAAATATTAAAAGCATAAAATTAACTAAGATATTTAAAAATTAAAAACCAAATATACTTCACGAGTCGAATATATAATATTCAAAATTTATGTTAGTGTTGTAATATATATATATATATATATATATATATATATATATATATATATATATATATATATAATGACTCAATACTGGTCACCCCTGAAGAAGGAATTTTATTCCGTAATCGATAGGATTAATGTAAGAAAAAAAAAATTAATCTTGTATTGCTAATTTGGCTTATATTTCAATTTTTATATATATATATATATATATATATATATATATATATATATATATATATATCTTTTTGTTTTATTTTACTTCAGTTGAAGTTCTCAGAAATCAAGAGGTCTTTTCCTGGATCTAACACTTAATCTCTATATGAGATACATAGATATTTGAACATTCCATTAAAGTTCTCCTTTACCTGCCAAACGCTGTAGTATGTATTTATGCTCCAAAAGTTCAACATCGACAAATGCTTTTTGTACATATGTTTCAGAAAGTTTAATAAAATATCTATAACTTCGTTAATTTGCTCTTTTGTGCTGAAGAAGTATTTTACTAAAAATTTCCGAAACATATGTACACATAAATATTTGTTGATGTTGTATTTTTGAAGCATGAATACATAAGATTAATTATATCATAAACTATGTATTTTTCTAAGTTTAAAAAAAATGTTTTTTTAACATAGTTCACCCCAAACAAGGCAAACCGCCGCTGTAGACGTAAGGGGCTACTGAGAAAAGAAAAGGGGAGAAGGAAGGGGGGGAGGGGTCAACCTAACTTGGGATCTGCGCAGCGAGATGTCTGTTTACATTAGTTGTAAATTTCTGCATGTCTGTTCTGTCGGGGAAACAGGGGGCAGGGAGGGAGTTCCAGAGGCCAAGTTATAATATATGAGCTCTGTGGAACCTAAAGTCCGATTCTATTGAGCTGAATTTATTATTATTTTTTTTAACTTGTCAAAGTTCTCAAAAATCAAGTGGCCCCATCCTGGGGCTAACACTTGATCTTTATATGAGATACATAGAGATTTGAATATTTCATTAAAGTCCCCTTTACTTGTCAAACGTTGAGTTAGTAAAGAAATTAAGAACATTCATTTTTCTCTCCCCAATTGACCAGTTAACTATGTTATAGTATATCTTTCTAGTGGTCTCTTGGTCTAACCGGATTCCAGGACAAGAATTCATCTGGTCAGGTTGAGTATCCAGCTAAGTGATGTTACTATAGGCAACATCACTAGGAGAAGGTGCACCATTCCTTGTATAGCCGGGTGAGGGAATTTTATTTGGGCTTCGAATACTATGTTATTTTTAATATTTGATCAGGGTTTACTTGTAGGGTGAATTATCCTTATGCCACGTTGTCCTGACAAACTCTTGGGCACAGAGAGACCGAAGCCACTCGAGGATGGTGTCTAGTAGATAATTCAAACTGTGAATGCGTGCGTGTATGCGTGAGATAACGAGGAAGGTGCAATACAGATTGCAGCGATTCTAGACGAACGTGGCTCATAAATTTATGTGCATTTCATGCATAAAACGGAACTCACGAAGCATTCAGTTTATTTACAGCAGTCGATTATAGATTATCGATTTTTGGCGCGAAACAGAAGACGTTAATTTCCATCAGAAGATAAAAAAAACAAAATGGCGTTTTCTTACGCTAAAAAATTCTATTTTGTATTTCTATTTTTTGATTCCGTTTACGTCATAACGCGGTACTAATCTATTTTATTGCGATGCGTTCATTTATCTTTATAAAACGATCTGACCGGCGGTCAGTCGAGTTATGATCGATCCATGAAATTTCAGGTTAAAATAGTATTTTAATCGCTAAACTTTAATCGACTTTATATGAACATCGAATTAGAACGGAATCCAAGAAAGTTTATAAGAAGCTCTCAACATCAGAGTCTGTCTCGCTTTCGTTTGAACTAATATGTTTGTTGGTCTGTCACGCTTGAGTGTCAAATTAATTTTCATTGACATTTTCATTGACCTGTCACGCTTAAGTTTGAAATAACACTTTCAAGACACTTTAATCGAAGAACTTTTTACATTTTGTGAATTTTTTCTGATGATTTAGTAATGTTGCAGAGACGATATTGACATAAAACGTTGTTTGGCACAATACAAATGAAACGGACCGGAATAAAATATATATCACAGAAATGTTATGTTTTTTGGAAATGTGAAAAAATCAAAATAATAAAATAAAATAAAGACATGGTTATTGGAATATAACATGAACCTGACATATATATATATATATATATATATATATATATATATATATATATATATATATATATATATATATATATTAGTACTTCATGTATCCACATAAAATATTATAAGGAGATATAATTTTTTATGTGTCAGTTTTCAGTATTTACTTCAACAGTGCTCGATACGTAAGTAGACGTAGGTAGTAAGCTATGAAAATATATATGGCAATCAAGCTACACAGAGGCTTCCGTGTTTCATCCCTGGGGGGGGGGGAATCGTCAGGCTAAATGCATTTAGTCTGACGATTTCCCCCGGGGATGAAACACGGGAGCCTCTGTGTAGCTTGATTGCCATATATATTTTCATTGCTTACTATATATATATATATATATATATATATATATATATATATATATATATATATATATATATATATATATATATATATACCGTTAGGTATGTTTATAGATTTTTATTATAACAATAGCGGAAAGTTGGCTTGCAGCAAGGTTGAAACGCAGCATTGATTCCATTTCATGTTGCCTTGGAATGTCAGCCCGGGGAGTTTTACCGTCGGACTCTCGAAGGTGTTATCGGGAATAAAACTCGATTTGAAATAGAATTTCCATCACTAAACGCGCAGATTAAATGGACGCATCTTAAGAATAGCCGGGTTTTATTTCGGTTTGTTTCCCTTTTTTAATCCTCTTTACTTTCTATATTTCTTTTTTTTTTTCTTTCACTTGAGGGCGAGAAAGTGCTTCAAGCCATCGGATCGGGTACGCACGGGAGGCAGAGTGAAAATTGGGAACCGCAGGGCGAGGAAGATTGGATTATGCGGAGGTTTGGTTGGCATTTATCTGAGTCAAACTTAAGTTACCATCCCCAACCACCCAACCCCACTCCATCAAAAAAAGTCTAAAAATGGCAATAGAAATAACAAAACACACACACACACAAACACGCACACAAACAACAACAAAACCCCCAATAAAACCGATCTAAGAGTAAGGGAGATAACCGCGTGAAGCCAGCATTAATAAACTCTTCTGGCGAGCGTTGCTTTTATTTCCTTCACGATATTTAAAAAGTAAAAATAAATTTGAATGAATGTTTGAATAAAATAAGGAGAAAAGGATTATCTCAAGAAGATAAAGAGATATTTTTACTGAATTATTTGCCAGAGGTTTTCTGATACACACATGTATGTATGTATGTATGTATGTATGTATGTATGTATGTATGTATGTATGTATGTATGTATGTATGTATGTATTTTTATGTAATTGTTTTATTGGTAATTACAGCGTTCATTGTTTTTTTTCCTGACTACTATTTCGATTGTTTCATTTCCTAAGTGATAAAGATGCATAAAATTGCATTATTAGTCGCCCTTAACTTTATAGGACGTATTTCTCGTTAATATATATATATATATATATATATATATATATATATATATATATATATATATATATATATATTAATTTTATACATATTTATTAATTTAATACTTTTACTTTTATGTACGTATACAATTACTATATATATATATATATATATATATATATATATATATATATATATATATATAATTTTATACATATTTATTAATTTTATACTTTTACTTTTATGTACGTATAAAATTACTATATATATATATATATATATTAATTTTATACATATTTATTAATTTTATATTTTTACTTTTATGTACGTATAAAATTACTATATATATATATATATATATATCTTAATTTTATACATATTTATTAATTTTATACTTTCACTTTTATGTACGTATAAAATTACTGTATATATATATATATATATATATATATATATATATATATATATATATATATATATATATATATATATATATATATAATTTCAAATGAAATAACTCAGTCCAACATTCCAGTCATTTCACGTTATAATTTATTTCTTCTCGTCAGGACGAGAGTCATCAGACGTATTGCTATGGCTGGTGGTTTCTGACTGAAAAATGAGAGCGCTCACGCTGTCTTGGTACCCTTTAAGGAGCGGGGAAGAAACGGGAGAAGGAAAAGGGGGAACAGAGACAGAGGTGTTAATCATTCGCTCAAGGCCCCGGAAGTGTATCTGGGTTTGACATTATGTACGTATAAAATTTATATATATATATATATATATATATATATATATATATATATATATATATATATATATATATATATATATATATATATATATTATTTGTCGCCTTAATTTTTAGCTAGGTACTCAAGTTAGTAGTATAAACACAGCCGTCAAAATCATAGATTTAATGCATGTTGTTGCATTAGTTGAACACTGTTGATGTCGACTGCCGATCGCGCCAGATCGGCGTCCTGGTTTAAAACTCTCACCGATTTATGCGTAGGTTAAGACGTCGAAATTCAAGTTTAGAACTTGACTCGTGTTCTGGGGTTTCGAGTCCTGCGACCTGATTGAATAATTATCTATACACTCATGATTCCGGAAGGATAAAACGTATACGCATGTAGATAAACAAATATTTATCATATATATATTATTTGTAGCTCCTAGAAAAACCCGTCTAGTAGAGCACTGTAAGTGTAGTATTAACACAGCATGACGTCGCTAGCTTTAAATGCATCGTTCCTTTCATTAAAGTCGAACTCTCTATGACGTCAAGCCGCCGTATAAAGTGTTAAAATTATCACCGTTTATTCCCTGTTCAACTTGGCCGAGTGGTTAAGGCGTCTGATTTAAGTTGCAAAATACTCATAATCAATGGTTTCGAATCGCATGACCGGTAGTGAATAGTCATATCTCTATGCTGATGAGTCGTAATTATTAAGGACGAAACGTATACGTATATAGATAATAAACAATAACAAATATTATATATATATATATATATATATATATATATATATATATATATATATATATATATATATATATATATATGGACACACAGAGAGTGAGAGAGAGTATTGAATCAAGGTTATATTCTATGATTTCATGACAATTACGTACAAAGTAACTCTTTTACACATGTTTCTGGGAGAGTCGTAATAAATCACAGATAAACCAGGCTTGTATAATTCATTCCCCCTCATCAGAAAGACGAAAAAGCGACAAATCCAAAAGAGAATTCAGATGAAGAAAAGGTCGATTCTGACAGCCTCAATTAACCGTGATTGCTTCTGACTCTTCCAGAAACATGTGTAAAAGTCACCTTTTCCGAAATTGTCATTAAATAATAGAATATAACCTTGATTTTATACTTTATTAATTTAATAATTAAATCCCGAAGTTTATCTTTGCTTTTTCAAATTTAATTCAAGTCGAATCGATATAAACAATATAAATAAGTTTTTATATAATCATCAATCTCTCCCTCTCTCTTTCCCTTTACCCCCCTCTCTCTCTCTCTCTCTCTCTCTCTCTCTCTCTCTCTCTCTCTATATATATATATATATATATATATATATATATATATATATATATATATATATATATATATATATATATATGATCATTTTATTTACACAGACATGTACAAAATCTGCGATACTGGCATGTCGATGTTATCGATCAACAGTTACTATAAACTGAGATCTCATCAGGGAGAGTTAGAATCCGATCTTAACCTCAGATCATATTTGGAGAGAATGAAGTGGAGGGATAGAGAAAGAGAAGAAGAAGGAAAGAAATTTAACATTTCAAAAATTAAAGCCGTTAAAAAGATTTTGTACATGTCTGTGTAAATAAAATTATCATATATAAAGCTCTATTTTGATATTGAGCACTTTTTATAAACCCGGTTAAAATTCTCTGGATTACCACCCTGTGGATATTTTTCACCTGGATTATTACCATTATTATATATATATATATATATATATATATATATATATATATATATATATATATATATATATATATATATTAAAATGTTATTATTACAATAATATCAAATAATATTATATTTCACCACCCATTTTGGTCGGGCTCTCTAGCCGTCAAATCATAGCTAGAGATGCATACTCTTCCTTGTTGAACACTGATCGGCATAATAGGATTTATTTTTAACTAATTCGTATAGTTTTTCAGAATAGCTCTATCGGTTAGGGCGTCGGGATTTGGACTTTTGTTCCAGGGTTCTAATCTGGCGACATGTTTGAATAACTATCTGTTTCAAAATATAACCTATGGGAAGGATCAGATCTGTATCTTGCCTGACAAGATATCAGTTTCTAACAGCTGTTGATCGATAACATCGACATGCCAGTGTTGCTATGTATGTAATGTCTGTATAAAAATATTCATATATATATATATATATATATATATATATATATATATATATATATATATATAAATAAATATATATATATTTATATATATATATATAAATATATATATATATTTATATATATATATATATATATATATATATATATATATATATAGTTATGGTTTAATACGAGTGAAACTAATATGTTCCGTCTGTGTTGTTAATTAATAAATAAGACAACACGGTGGTATATCTACAAGAGTGAGTATTTACAGAAATACAGAATGGTATATTACAGAATGACTGTTCGTCCTTCGCCTTAGGCTCCTCTATACATAATGTCTAGAAGAGTCAATATAGTCACAAAATAGGGTATATAACCATCATAACATAGCACCATCATTTGTGGGGGCAAAATGATAGCAGTCGGAGTTATTCAAACAATGAAGGAGGAGGAGGAAGCATGCATCATGTTTATTGAAGTTATATAGTTGGTATCGAAGCAGGAGAACGGGGGGTGTATCAAGTTCGCATAAGGGGATTGGTTGTCCCCACACCTACAACAGTTAAGTTATTTTCTCCCACTGCTACGATCTTTTTGAGCCCATAACTTATATTTTCACTAACGACCTTTTTCGGTTTACATCACGACCGCTACCCCCTCCAAATTTGCACAGTTTATTCAATTTCTCCCACTGCTACCATCTATTTGTAGCTCGTAATCTATCTTTTCATAAGCGGTCTTTTTAAGCTTATCTCCTCCTACTACCGCTGTTTCAAACATGTTGTTCTTGGTGTGTTATCTTCATCAGACCAATCATCCTGAGAAAGTCTTGAAATTAAGACGAAACGTTGGTGAATATATAAATAATATTTTTTGGTTTTCCTGTTTTCATTTTCCATTGGGTTGGTATATTGGTTCCATTTTTTTTTCATATATATATATATATAAAATTGAAATAAAAGCCAAATTAGCAATACAAGATTAATTTTTTTTTTCTTACATTAATCCTATCGATTACGGAATAAAATTCCTTCTTCAGGGGTGACCAGTATTGAGTCATTTTTTTTTTCATAAAGAAACAAGAATAAAGAAACTTATTTCTTTGTTAATTTGATAAACGTCTTTGATGGTACGACGTCATCGCCTTGCTGTTATGAAATGGCGGGTAGGATTCAAAAACCGGTGTCGAACGAGGGATGCGTTGGCACGCTGTCGAGTAATGTGTGTGTTTTTCGTTCAAGTTTTATATATATATATATATATATATATATATATATATATATATATATATATATATATATATATATATATATATATATATATATATATATATTCCTGAAACAGTTTTTCATGGTAAACAACTGATGATCCCTTAAAATAGTGTTAGAATCTAACTAATATAATAACTGTAAAAAATAAATTGACTTACATGAGTAATTTTCCACTGGAAGACTTGAGACTATAAGTTTTTTTTGTTGTTTTTTTTAATATATTTTTTTCTTTTTTTTTTATATAGTTTTAATGGTTGAGAAACTTCCGAGACTATATATATATATATATATATATATATATATATATATATATATATGTATATATATATATATATATATATATATATATATATATATATATATATATAAACTTATTTTGTTAGATGGTGGGAAAATATATAAATGTGTGTTTGTGTTTGTGTGTGTGAGAGAGATGACTTAAATCGCCGAAAAGGTCTGTTCATAACCAAATGCCTAACACAACAATATAAAGTTATTTATTTAAAATCGTCACCTACAAACATTTAAATACTTTTCAATTGTATTAGACTATTTGATTTGCTTTTGTATTTGATAGAAAATAATGTTAAAAAAAATTTCATCTACAACAAAAAGGATATTCTGAACGAAATCGGTTTATCGGCGAGGCATTTAATCGGAAATGTCATTGGAACAAATCGAACAGAAACTCGGTCGACAAAGTGGCAGGCTCACACATACTAAAGACCACACACACACATACACACACACACACACACATATATATTTCTATTTTTTTTATTTTTCTATTTTTTATTTTTATTTTTATTTATTTCTTATTTATTTCTTATCCTTTTATTTTATTTTTCCTTTATATATTTTATTATTTTTTATTTTTTATTTATTATTATTTATTTTTTATATCTTTTTATATTTTTTTATTTTTTTTTATTTTTTTTTATTTTTTTAAATTGATTTCTTATCATTTTATTTTATTTTTCCTTTATATATTTTATTATTTTTTAGTTTTTATTTATTATTATTTATTTTTTATATCTTTTTATATTTTTTTATTTTATTTTTTTTTTTTTTATTTATTTCTTATTTATTTCTGATCCTTTTATTTTATTTTTTCTTTATATATTTTACTATTTTTTAATTTTTTATTTATTATTATTGATTTTTTATATCTTTTTATATTTTTTATTTTTTATTTTTTATTTATATTTATTTCTTATTTATTTCTTATCCTTTTATTTTATTTTTCCTTTATATATTTTATTATTTTTTATTTTTTATTTATTATTATTTATTTTTTATATCTTTTTATATTTTTTTATTTTTTATTTTTTATTTATATTTATTTCTTATTTATTTCTTATCCTTTTATTTTATTTTTCCTTTATATATTTTATTATTTTTTAATTTTTAATTTATTATTATTTATTTTTATATCGTTTTATCTTTTTTTTATTTTTTATATTTTATTTTTGTTCTTATTTTTATTTTCATTTTATTTTTATTTTTATAATTTTTTTATAATGTTAATAATGTTGTATTATTATCATTATCATTTTATCTTTCTAATTTTAATTTATATTTGTAACTTATTCCTCTTTCTAATATTTGTCTCTGTGGCTCCTTCTGTCAATAGATGTTCCTCTGCGACGAGCTTGTTATTTTTTCCTTGAATTTTCTGTAAGACGTGGTGCTAAAGGCGCTGATGAAATGCCTTTTTGGAGTAGCTTTGTTAATTTAAAAAAAAATAAATAAATAAAAAAATAAAATAAAGTATTTCCAGAATGTTTTGGAAACGACCGTACGCCATACTAGACTTGATGTTCTAATTCTTGGAACAATTGTAATGTTCTAATTCATTAAATCCTCTTATATATATATATAAGGCTATATCAAATGTGTTTAAATTAATAATTAATCAGATAAATAATTTTCATAATAAAAGAAAGTTCTATAGTAATATAAACCTATTTTGGGTAGTAAATAATTCATATCCAATAAAAGAAAAACTAGATCATATAAATTCCCGTAAAAAGGCTAAGTCAATTTCTACATATGATTTTAGTACCTTATATATTAAAATACCACATAATGAACTAATTAAAGAATTAGGTAACATTATAGATTTAGCTTTTGCCGGAGGTAAAGGTAAATACATAGAATTTTCAAAATCTAAAGCCTTTTGGTGTAAGACTAAAAACAGTAAAACTAGTACTTCAAAAAATGGCCTTAAAATACTTATAAGTCACCTGATTAAAGAAAGTTATTTTAAAATAGGAAATAATACACTAATACAAACAATAGGTATTCCTATGGGTTTGGACCCTGCCCCCTTTTGGGCAAATCTCTATTTACATAGATATGAATACATATATATGTCAGCATTAATAAAAAATGATATATCTAGAACGTATAGTTACCACGGCTGCAGGAGGTTTATTGATGACCTGGTCTGTATAAATGATAGAGAGGAGTTTGAAAATACTAAACATTTAATATATCCTAGGGAATTAAAATTAAATTGTGAACATACAGGAATACATGCTACCTTTCTAGATTTAGATATAAAAATTGAGGATGGTAGATTTATTTATAAAATGTTTGATAAAAGAAATTCTTTTCCCTTTCATATCGTTCGTATGCCGCATAAAAGTAGTACCTGTCCTATGTATATATTTTATGGAAGTATAATGTCCGAATTTCTAAGAATAGCCCGCGTTACTTTAAGGTTAATGGATTTTATACCTCCAGTCACTTCATTAGTAATAAGAATGCTTAAACAAGGTGGAGATAAAAATAAAATATTTAGACAGTTAAATAAGGCAATAACACGCTATCCTGACGCTTTTAAATTATATGAAATAAATCAAAAGAAATTGATAAAAGAAATCCAAAACTCTACTATAAAAATGTATAACATATGTAAATAGTCCATGATAAAATAAATAAATAAATGTATATATATATATGTATATATGAAATATTTTTATAAATATATATTTTTAATTTTAAAACATTTGTAGACAAAGAAAATAACCAAGGGAAAAAAGGGGGGTTATTATAATGGAATCATCTAACTCTATAAAATAGATGTTCTGTAAAATAGTAAATACCCACTTTGAAAGGAACAACACAGGTAAGGAAACTATATTTTAATACTTTAGAAAAACAAATCTGGAGGCAAAACTAAATTAAATATTTGTAAACTTTTTAAATTAAAAAATAATTATTAAATAGGGAGGTGGTGTCTGATCAACACTGCTGGGATGCCATGATAAAGAAATACTGTTTTGTTTTTAAAATCCCGAAACAGTTTTCATGGTAAACAACTGACGATCCCTTATATATAATATAACATATATAAAAATATATTTATATTAGAGTATATTCTTGGAAGTAAACTAAAATAGTGATTGCAGTAGATTGATTGACTTACTAGACTAAAATCTTTCAACAAAATGTTTTTTTTTTTTTGTTTTTTTTTCCCCAGTTTTGAAGGTTAAAAGAACTTCCGAGACTATATATATATATATACACATATATATATATATATATATATATATATATATATATATATATATATATATATATATATATATATATATATATATAATCAAATGTTAGTTTGCTTATATTTATTTATTTATAACATTTTGAGAAAGCCAAAAACGATATATACTTTTTTTTCTTTAAAATAAAGATTTATTTACCTTAAAGTATTCATGCAATCTTTCGGTTTTATAAACCATTTTCAAGCAATATTAATTTATATTTTTATTTTTTATAAATCATTCCGCTTTTTTTTTTCTCTTGGAGATGTAGAAATCTCGCGTGAATGTCCCTTGAGGTGTTGACTGGTCGATCTGGATATATATATATATATATATATATATATATATATATATATATATATATATATATATATATATATATATTAGTATGTTTTTTTAAAAGGCTGTGGGCAATGCAAATTCCGGGTAAGATGTAAGCTGGAAGGAACAGAAATAATAATTTCGAATTCGAAATGTGACTTACTATTTATTTTTCCAGCAAGTGTGGTGTTAGCTGTTTGTGTGATGTCCGGATGATTATAAAAATCATTTATTTAATATTTCGGGAAAAGAAACTTCCCTTTGTCAAAAATAATAAACACCAGAGGAAAACTCTGTCTGTGCAGAGAATCTTTATTTTGGCACGGGTGACATAACCAACCCCCGTTTTACCTTTAGCTACTTAGACTAATGTAGTTTTATGCCTAAGCCTCCGCCACTCACAACTACATTTCAGCGCTTCATTATTTGCCAGATCTCGTCTGAATTCTGAATTCCAGTTGCCGCCACTGGATTTAGCATACTGCAACCTTTCTCTTGTTTTTGTAACTTTAAGTTCTTTTGTGATGCTGCTAAAAGGGAGACTACAACGCGTTGCTGTTACCATAGAGGGTCGTATTGTTTCAGCATTTTGGTAAAACAAGCCAATCCCGATGTTTTTTTTTAATCTTTGGCAAACACTCCTCAAGGCCCTTAATAGTCTGCTGTATTACGGTTGTGTCCTTAAGACCACTGTTGAAAGTTTTGCCCAATTTCTTAACAGGCTTTTTTTACTATAGTTGGTTTCGTTGCCCCTGCGATCGTAAATCTGACTTTCTTCGCGACCTTGTTTTTTTTCAGTTCAAGCGACCTCGACTTTGCTGGCTTGAAATTCATTCTGGAACATGTCATATTCTCTTCGCGCCCCTTCAAAGGTCATCTACCCCCGGTTACTGATGTCGTTGTCACGATTAAGTCGTCCATGTAAGCTCTGATCGGGGGCTGACGTGCTCCTGATTTAAACAAAAGGCTTCGGCATTCCACCTCAGCTGCCTTACTTAGAGAAAAGCAAAGAATTATTCCTTTTTCTCGTTTCTGCAATTCGGACACTGTTATTCCAGAAACTACTCTCGTCCCGAATTCTTCATAGTAGTTGCTTATAAGTTCGAATTCTTTAGAACTTCTTCCACCGTTTTTTTTTTATTTTTTAAATTTCTTTTTAAGATATTTCACCCCAAACAAGGCAAGCCGCCACTGTAGACGTAAGGGGATACTGAGAATTAGGGTGTAGGTTTTATGGTGTCATCCGAAGTTGAGAGCTGTGCAGCGAGATGTCTGTTTACATTAGTTTTAAACCTCTGCATGTTGGTACAGTCGGGAAAACATGAAGCAGGGAGGGAGTTACAGAGGCCGACAGCACGAGAAAAGAAGCTATTGGAGTAGAAGGCTCTCCGGCATCTGGGGACCTCCACAGTGATTTGATGGGGCTTAGCTGATTGTCGGGCTGTTCTGCTGTATTTGCGTCGAGGGATCACTAAAGCAGCTAGTTCATCGGAGCACAATCCATTGAAGTATTTGTAAAAAAAAGCACAAGGATGCAACATTGCGGCCATGGGATGGAGCTTGGTAGAGATTGAGGGCCTATTAAGTTCGCGACTCATTTTTAACCTTGTCTAAGAGGGAGAGACTAGTGGATGATGCACCAGCCCAGATGTGGCAACAATACTCCATGCATTGGCGGATGGTGGCTTTGTAGAGATGTAGGATGATGTCAGGTGTGAAGAGTGAGGTTTGTGTGGTATTGACTTGTATGAATCAGCGAGATCTAACCATAATACTGTCAGGCCTTCATTGCTTTCCTTCGCCTCTCTCAGGAGTTGTGTAAGGGCCCCTGTATTCTACAGGCAGCCTTGCATACCGACGACCCCGCCTTTCTGGACCGATGTATTAATATAGCCATTTTGAAGAATGAAATTCGAAAAGCGTCTTATTCTCGGTATTTAGCAATGGAATAATACGGAATTAGTCCAACGTCTTTGATGATTCTTCCTTCGGGATCTGTACCCATTCTGCGAATCTTCACCGCTCCACAATCATGCTGCTCTTCCAGAACACTCTTAATATTTTGCATAGCCTTTAGAGAATTCCTGTACACTATGTGTACACGATGTAAAGTATCTTGCTCGGACCGTGTGCCGAAGCGGATCTTGATGCTTTCACAATTTCTTGAATCTTTCTCCAGGTGGGCAGTGCTGTGTCAAATGAGAACGTTGGTGGCTCTTGAGCGATAAAACAGGTATTTATACGCAAGGCATGTACTCATTGAGGGTCGCTCATAGAATTACGGAGATAGGTATTGATTTCTCTTTGAGGTGATTCCAACTGCCCACTGCGCTTATCTCTAATAATTTTCTTGCTAAACCAAAACAGTTGGTAAAAATATTGGCTCGCTCGCTTCTTTGACCTTTCTGTCACTCAGCTCGCCGGGTGGTTTTTAATTTACCTCTGAGTATTAACCAAAGCTTGTCGAGGGGTCGACGTTCCTCTATAGCTGACTTTTTTAAAGAGCCCCTTTAAGGTGTCATATTACCTTTCTCAGTTATCTAATTTTATTCGTCCTGTGGTTGGCGGTGTAAGGTGCCTTTAGCTGTTGGGGTTCGACGTAACTAAATCTCTCTGACGTCATGCTGATAAGTATAGTCGCCATGAACTTTCACCGTTTGTCCATGTCTCTCTTCGTAGCCGATTTAAGTATCTCGCAAATCTTCGAATCGAAGTTTTGCCAGGCCTCCTTGTTGTTTGTTGGGGGGGGGGACTTGATCTCTTTTCGGGACTCCTCCATTTCACCAGAGCCTGCGCCTGCACATTGCTGCTGGTTTCCCTCATCAATGCATTTTTGTATGTCTTCATGCATCTACATCTATTTTTGCATGTCTTCATGCATCTACATCTATCCGTTTTCGATTCGCCGGTGCCATCCGTTTTCGTTAAATCCGTCTTGTTGGGGATCTGTTTCGCTTCCCTCATCTCAGGATCTCCTGGGAGTATGATGCATTCAGGTACTTAGCGGGAGGTGACGGTGGTTAAGTGGATATGGACACGCAGTGAATATCTGGGTGTTCCAAGTTCGAATCCAGTCGGTTCCACAGTACCACCTTCACTTAGGGATGTTGGCAACCTTCCCGTGGTCCTTCCCGTAAGTACCCGATGTCTTTCCAGAAAGATTTCTAACTAGAAAAGCATCGGGGAAACTTATGCCAACATCAGAATCATCTGATTCACGCGAAAGAAGAAAAAGAAGGTACTTAGCAGAATTTTATATATATATATATATATATATATATATATATATATATATATATATATATATATATATATATATGTATATATATATTAGTACTTCATGTATCCACATAAAATATTATAAGGAGATATAATTTGTTATGTATCAGTTTTCAGTATTTACTTCAACAGTGCTCGATACGTAAGTAGAGCTAGGTAGTAAGCAATGAAAATATATATGGCAATCAAGCTACACAGAGGCTCCCGTGTTTCATCCCCGGGGGGAATCGTCAGGCCAAGTGCCTGACGATTCCCCCCGAGGATGAAACACGGGAGCCTCTGTGTAGCTTGATTGCCATATATATTTTCATTGCTTACTATATATATATATATATATATATATATATATATATATATATATATATATATATATATATATATATATATATATATAAGTAAATTTCGTGTACAACAGACTCGTAGGATCAATTTTAGAGGAAGCATTATTTTAATCAATGAAACAGACGAGTGGAAAAAGAAGGAAAATTGTTAAAATTACCTTAAGGCCTTATATATATATATATATATATATATATATATATATATATATATATATATATATATATATATATATATATATATATAGTCAAATGATTACTCTTTGGTAGTATTCAAATTAGCAATTAACCACATACACTTATAATATAATAGGCTCATACTCTGTAATTGTGTATGTCTGTCTGTTCGTCAGTCAGAACTTTTGTAACAAATATCTTAACTTCTTTAGAAATTGAAAATATCGCATTAATTCCACTCTCTATTCTGGTGTTGCTTCTCGCCCATCTTCCTCGGATCAGTCAGAATATGAAGCTGATCTAGAAGTTGATATTGGGGTACGAAATGACTTGTTTCATTTAATCCAGTTAAGACTCAGCTCGTGTCTTTCAATCGTAGGCGTGTTCCTTTTTCTTCCTGAGATGCTCATGAAACTTCTTGGTCTTTGTCTCTCATCAAATTTTTCATGAAGTTCATACATTAGATCCATTGCTCTTTCTGCTTCTCATAAAGTCGGTTATCTTTCATTATTGCTCCAAACACTTTCTTACACCAAAGGCTATTCTCTATCTCTACAGATCCACAATCAGCCAATGTATAGAGTACTGTTGTCATATTTGCGCTGGTGAATCTCTGTCCCATTTGAGGGTTATTGATCAGGTGCAGAAACGTGTCTGTAATTTGATTGGTCCTACCCTTTCTTCTTCTCTACACACCCTCTCTCTCACAGACGTGATGTTACTAGTCTCAGTCTTTTCTATAAATACTATTATGGCATGTGTTCTTCAGAATTATGTGATTTATTCCTCGCTTCTTTTGTTCCAGCTCGTTTGACTCGTTGGTCTAGTGGTCTTCATCAATTCGCTGTTTTGATACAGCTTCGTATTCCAGTAGCTTCTTTCCAAGAACCGCAGGGTTGTGGAATGTTGGATAATGGCCCTATGAGTATGGACGTATCTGTTGGAAATCGTTGGCTTGACTTGCGCGAATTAACGCGGGTGCAGTCGAGTGCAGACTAGGGCTTGTTCTCACAGTCAGAGCTAACAGATGTGACAAGGTTACGGTGTGACGAGATCCCAGATCAAGGGTCAGTCTGCACCTGCGAGAGGCTCTGTGACGTCACTCGTTCTCGTGAGAAGCGAGTTTTCGTCAGTCTGGGTTTTTGGAAGCAAACCGATGAGATGTGATTGTTAAAATGTAATTTACAACAGATAAGGGAAATATTTCCCTTAAGGGAATACAAGCGAGAGAAATCTTTCCCCCCACCTCTCTATGAATGGTTAAGAAAATAATTGTTAACTAACTACGATAAAGTAGTGATTTGTCCTCTCCCTCTCTCTCTCTCTCTCTCTCTCTCTCTCTCTCTCTCGACGTAGTGAATGACTCCCAGTTGAAATAACAACGCTTGTAATAAAATGAATTAAATTTAAAAGAAGAGTTTGTCTTCGGAGTGCGTCATGAGGCTTTTGTTGCAGACACGGACGGCATGGTTCGCGGCAGGAAGGAAAGAAGAAAGAATTCAAACACTAGACGACACGACCATCCTCTACACAAGAGAAAGAAATCTAAGGTATGCAACAGGAACTCTCTTCCTGCTGACTGTTTTCCTCATACCGATAATCTTGGTATTTTTAAGACTAAGATTAATAGGTATCTACTGTCTTTGCGATAATCATACTTGTTCTTGTTAGCCCCTTACATCAAATGGCTTGATGCCTTGTCTGGAGCGATTTCCTTTTAAAAAAAATGCTAAATAATAAATTCCCAACAAATAAATCTGACGCCTTGACCGAAAATAGAAACTGAAAACTGAGATATTTGCACTTTCTTATAAATAGATTTTGAAATATTCCCATAACAAAATAAATATAGCTTTGGCGTTACGGCATAAATTCATGATTTACGTCATGTTTCAAAACATGAATTAAAACACAAGCGATAATAAAACATAAATAAATAGGTAAACAGTTTATTTAGATTTTACAATATATTGTATGTATTTTTTTAATTCTATAATTCTAGACAAGTAAATAGGAACACCCCTTTCGCAGACAGCGAGAGAGAAAGGAGTGACGCGGCAGCGTAGCAAAAATATGCGACCGGAGGGAGCATTTATTTGCTAGTCTAAAAGACTAGAAAAGATGGAGTAAAATTTAGACCATCATAAACTCTGAAATACTGCAGGTATTAAATAAGCTCAATGGTTGGACCTATGTGTACACCAGAGCTATTATACAACCATTTAGAAATAAACAAAAAATGATGACATATTCATTCATATCAGTTCCAAGAATTCAAGAGCAACAAAAGTTTAGGCGTACGATCGTTTCCGAGACGATAGACCTTTATTGATAAAACTGCCTTCATCGGCACAGATTTAAAAACACCACAATAAGAAGTCAACAAAAATCACCAACACTTTTGTATTATTTAACAAGCACACAGTTATTATAGAAAAATGTGTGTGTGGGGAGGAGGAGGAGGAAGAGGAGGAGGAGGAGGAGACACATACATATTATTGACACTCAAGCGCATGCTTTTTACAACGTTACCATACAATTTACATAAGGTGACTGTATACATCACAATCACAAATATATAAACGTAGAATGAATTGGTCTTGTGATTGTTACCTCACCGGTCTCAAATGCCCTTAGTATACAGGTTGTTTGAGAAAATTTAACAATCATTTCATATTCTTTCATATTAAAACCATTTGAAGTATTTCATAGCGGCAATTAGTAACATGTGTTTGTTTCTTTTCACTATTGAAGAGGTTAAAGGCGGGAGATAATCGACGACAGGAAGGCATAGAAATAGTAGAAGAGAGTACTCCGCTTGATGATGATTCGCGCCGGAAATATTGGCAACAGCTCAGCGCTCTCTAAATATATTTAAGGCCGGAAGATGTTGTCTGGAAAATTGCGAACGAAGGTTGAAGCAGTGGTTCAAAACCGTTCGATTCTGCAAATGATGAACCAATTGATAATTGTGTCCGCAAAACAATATTCATCGAAAAACTGAGAAAAAGACACATACAAATTATGTGGACTGTGTCGAAATAGATAGGCGTCGGATTGGCGACTATCAAAAACACGTTACTTCTCTGATACAACCGTTGCGTCTACGCATTATAATGACAAAGTCTCCGTTAAACTGTAAACATATTATTGACACTCAAGCGCATGCGTCGATCTCTTTACAAATGGATTACTTAATAGAATACAACATTTAAGGTAGAACTGTTATTTTTCACCATTAAATATTTCTATCTAACTCATTTTAAAGGGTGGGCGCGACTTTGAGTAAGCGCACTCCCTAAATGGTAAAATTTGATAAATAGTATCGGTTCATGAAAATAAATAAATAAATAAAAAACTTTATATATATGGACCCCCTAAATTTAAACATTTACAAAAAAATAATAATCTTTGCATGTTACTCACCGTACTGTTAGAATATGTATTCAAAAATGAATAATGATCCGTTCATTAGTTTATGAGATAATATATATATATATATATATATATATATATATATATATATATATATATGTTTATTAGTTTAAGAGATTACCATATATATATATATATATATATATATATATATATATATATATATATATATATATATATATATATATATATATATCGAGGCAGCATTTTTTCCTTAAGACACGTATTATTAAAAATAACCGACAATTTTTGTCTGGTTATTTTAGTATTGATCCCTTCAATTTTCCGAATTAAAATCTTAATCTCGGAAGAAATATATTATATTATATATATATATATATATATATATATATATATATATATATATATATATATATATATATATATATATATATATATATATATATATATATATATTATATTATATATATATATATTATATTATATATATATATATATTATATTATATATATATATTATATTATATATATATATTATATATATATTATATTATATATATATATATCAATTTCCCTTAATCACGTGAGAGTTTCCGGTGGCCGAGTGGATATGGCGACTGCGTGCAGATTCTAAGCTGACTATGTGAACCGGGTTCGTGATTCCTGACCGTCTGAAATTGTTATTTACCTGCACTGATGAGAGCAATAAGCTTGCAACGCTAGCGTCTGTAAGTATGAATAATCTAATATTTATTTATAAATATTATATATATATATATATATATATATATATATATATATATATTAAGATAATCTAATATTTATTTATAAATATTATATATATATGTATATATATATAAATATTATATATATATATTAAGACTGATTCGATTTGATAAACTAAATAATTATTTAATTCTTATATGTGAGACTTATCTATATATAATTTTTGTAAAAAATAGATATTATTTTATACTTGCGAGTTGTTTCAATATTGTAGCTAGCATCAGCTCAATAATAAAAAGGTTATATCCATTAGAGCCTTGATATATTAATAGGGTACAATTCGATATATTAAATGAATATTAAATAAAATTTAAAATATCCAATTACAGTTCCAGAAATAAATATTCAAATACGTCTTCTATACGTACACACGTTTCCGAGACTACAGCTTTATTCATTATCAAAATTATATCCCTTGAAAATTTTCCAATAGATAAAGAATTTTTCTCGTCAGCATATGCATGTATAAAATATAACTATCCACAGGCAGCTGTTTCGATGTTACACGACTCATCAGTGTGACTAAACGTGGCGATCGCATCGACCCCGAGATTTGAAACCTGGACGCCAGACACTACCAACCGTGACAACTCGTGTCCGTTGCTCAACCATCTGAGCCAACAAGCTACATGTATTCATTTTTATTCGGTTCGTAACCGTTGTAGTTTCTGTATATGTGTCGTTTTCTGTTCATGTCTTGCCATCTAGTTATCTTCTATTGTCTTCGCTCAAGCTTCTTTTTTTTTTTTTAGATTTCTAGATTTGTCTTTCTCGCTTGTGGCGATGGGCGCCATAGGCGACTTTGATTTAAAATGTCGCGGTCATTTGACAAACAAACTAGCCGTTGCTATGGCGACAGTTATCGACGTTAACAGCAATGACCAGCCATGTGCTTTAATCAATAACTCGCCCGTACAATGACAATATCTCAATAAAGGACACCACATACACGCGCACGCACACACACACACACACAGACACACACACACACACACACACACACATACATATATATATATATATATATATATATATATATATATATATATATATAGAGAGAGAGAGAGAGAGAGAGAGAGAGAGATATGAGAAAGGAAGGATGAGAGTAATCCGACGTAATGGGAAATGAAAAAGGAAAAACCTAAAGATGTTTTTTTATGTATTCATCAACGTTTCGTCTTTATTGGTTAGACTTCTTCAGGATGATAATTTTAATAAAAATGTCATGCAAGTACATAGAAATATTGGGTTGACATGATGGGTTAATGAGAAGAAGTAGTAGCCACTACTGGGAGCGAAGGACCAAGGTCCGGGCTGAGAGAAGTCGGTGGAAGCCATCCACATTAATTTAACTCTTTGCCACCGATTAAAACAAATAATTTCAATACAGACCAAATAAAGTTACAAATAAAATAAATAAAATTCA
Source organism: Sepiola atlantica (assembly GCA_963556195.1). Classification (NCBI taxonomy): domain Eukaryota; kingdom Metazoa; phylum Mollusca; class Cephalopoda; order Sepiida; family Sepiolidae; genus Sepiola; species Sepiola atlantica. Next base: position 84,801,910 of record OY744534.1, on the reverse strand, counting down.
AACAAATAATTTCAATATAGACAAACAATAAAATTACGAGTATGTGTGTGCGGGAATAAAA
>OY744534.1:84756849-84791849 GCA_963556195.1 Sepiola atlantica | reverse complement strand
GTAGACCTGTGATAGGGGTCACAAAGATAACAACCACAAATTGTGACAGGTTAAAATATACAATGTATTTATTCATAGCAATACAGTAACGCCACTAAATGTGGTAGGAGATGACCGGATTCCTACCATGCGGTAAAACATGAATAGGAATGTCCTCTCTGAGTCTTTGCAACCATGGTATTTATTATAGATGGTTGCTTCCATTAGTTCTTCAATAGGGGTGATTTGTACCCCACAACAGTAATTTACGAACTAATAACCGTTGCCAAAGTTATAAACCCGAAAACCTCTTAATTATTGGCCGAATAACAATTAATCCGATACTTTGAATTGTTTACTATCAATATTGTGTTTTTATTCTATTTAACCCAAAATCGGTTGATGTGCCGCAAAATAGACCTTTTTTTAACTCATGCAGTACGTGGGTGCTACCCTGACTATTTTCACCACCCCTCCTGGAATATGTTCGATATTCAGGTCTCCTGACGGCATTCCGTCTTTCCAAGTTCACTTGCAGCTACATGATATCAGAAAGGTAAAACGAACCGTAGCCTGGCACTATAACAGTGCAGCGATGCTATAAATAACTTTCATCACGTGACCCAGACATTCCATCTCAAGGCATCTATTTGTGAGATCCATCTGTACCCAAACAGGATGTCTACAAGATTCCTCATTCTTCATTCTGTGTGATTAAAATTTAAAGAAAAAACGTATTTCTCCGACATTCGGAAGACGCAATGTAAGGAAAATAAAGTTTCCGTTAAATTTAAATCAAAAACAGAACAGCAAAAGGAAGACTTTGAAATGTAGGAAACATACGTTTTTCTTGAATACTTAGTTATAGCATGTCCAATATAAACCTTGGAATGTATATCAAATAACATGGCCACTGATTGTAACAACATCCTTTAGAAAAAGATAAGATACATAAGTAATAATTAATAACACCACCACCACCACCACCACCAACAACAACAACAACAACAACAACAACAACAGCAATAATAATAATAATAATAATAATAATAATAATAATAATAATAATAATAATAATAATAATGGCACCAATAATCGTAGGAGCACTAGGAACAGCCCCACAAAACCTGGAGAAAAGACTGGAAGGAATTGGAATCAAAGGGATCACTGAGACATTACAAAGAACGGCAATGATCAAAACAGCTGCGATCTTGAAGAAACCCCCTCGAATGCGGAAACCAACCCGCATAAGCTACGAATGGTAACCAGTCACATGGAAGTTCAAGAAGAAAACAAAACCACAGGAAAAACAGCAACGCATGAACAGAAACGGCAAGAAACATCATAAGCTGCCCCCACCCCCACCGTCACCCCCCAAAAACACTGATGCCGACCTAGGTTGACATCACACAAAATATTTGTAAAGGGTCAATGGGGATGAGAAGACAGAGGAGGGACAGCAAAAACCAGACCTCTACTGGGAGAGTGTGGAAAGTGCTGGGACCTTGGTGAGGCTTATTGCCACCCAAATCCCAGAGAAGACTAATGGTCCTTACCAGCGAGAAATCAATGGTAAGCGGCTGTTGCGATACCGTAAGAAGTGGAGAATACTGGAAATCGTGGGAGGAAACATTTACGATAAAAATTTATTTGCTAAATCATACGACTAAGCATCAAATATATGAATTAATTTTTCAAGTTTTCGAAACGTACCCCCCCCCCTAAAAGGGTTTAATCTTAGAAAGACATTAAAACAAAAGAAAATCCTCTCCTGTAAAAATCTATTTTTATAGAGGGGATTTTCTTTTATTAAATTCATTTTTATATTTTTTAAATTTATTTTTTTATTGAAATATTTGCTTGATTTAATTTAAATCTTATGATAAACAATTGATTTTTATGTTGACATTTTTTGGGCTTTTTAGGAATAGGTATCCATAGAATTGCAGTCGTGACGTAGGCAGTTCCGACTACGAACGAAGAAAGCCGTATCAAGTTCCAAAGCTTCTATACAATACGAACCGAACTAAATCGACTTCTTTCCGCACTAAGCCTAAAACTTAGTTTGGGGCAAGGTTAGGGTTAGGTTAGGGTCAATTTTAAGTGAGTTTAGGGGTAGGGTTAGGGTAGAAAACAGTTCGCTAATAATACATTCACTTTGCTCGGTGAAGTTTGTTAACGTTCTCCAGTCTCGGAAGTCTTCAGTGAAACTCGGAATTGATGACGCAAATACTGCAATTTTCTTGGATACCTATTCCTAAAAAGTAACATTTTTTTTTTTTTTTAAATTTTATTTTGGTGGAACGAAATTTTCTACGTACCCGTAAAATGAAATCGACTCAAACATTTAACATTTGAAAAATATCTCCGGTGTTCATTCTGTCAACAAAGATAGGGGGGGGGGGGTAAGACGAATGAAACAGTCGGGTCAGGGGCCCTGGTACTGTATTGCTTTCACGACCCCGACACCTGTCAAGAATCTGTTAACGACTGAACGTTATCTGGTTGAGAAACTCGGAGTAATAGTCGCCGACCTGGTAAGATTGGTTGGACGCTTCCGATGTCGTCTCCTCCCAATATAGCGACTTTGTAACTTGCGTTTGTTTTGTAACGATTGCAAGTCAGTCTGTTGACGGAAACGTGTTGGTTTCGCTAAACAATGAAACTTGTAACTTCCGTTTTGATAGCATGGACCGACCGCTCTCCCAACTACATCCGGGCACAAAGCTGCCACGCTAGGGCAAATAATAATGCCCGGATTTACCGACCTGTTGGATAATGGCCCTGGGAGGCCGGGCGCATGTTGAATGGACGTATGTGTGGAGGATCGTTTGGTTTGGTTTGCGTGATTTAGTGCGGGTGAACTCGTACAACCGAATGCAAAATAGGGCTGTGCTCACAAACGGAGTTCACAAGCGTTGACAAAGCCACCACGTTGACGAGACCTCAGGTCAGGGTCATGGTGCGCCTGCGCATAGGGGTTCTGTGACGTCACGGGCTTTTGTGTGGGAAACGGAGTTTTGCGAGTCTGGTTTTTGTAAGCAAGCTGAACAGATGTATTTCTTCATGTAGTCTGCAAATGAACAGGGGAATTTATTTCCCTAAAAAAATACAGACATAATGAAATTCCGTCGTTCCCCCTCCTCGAATGGCTAAGGACTTAAGCTAGGAATTAACTACAATAAAGTAGTAATTTGATCTCTCCCTCAACGTTAGTAAAACATCTCCAAGAGTGACAGAAAACTGACGACTGAATAAAATTAATCAAAATTTAAAAGATTGTTCGCCTCCTGAATCGTGTTAGGAAGGTTTTTGTTGCAGACACAGCGGACGGCGATGTTCACGGCAGTAGAGAAACGAAGAAAGAACTCAACCACTAGACGACATCGAGACGACACCCCTCCACGACGAAGAAGAAAAGGTACGAGTAATTAAAGGGTATGTAACAGACTGACCACTGCCTCGTGCGCTAAGACCACCCCCTCTTTTTCCCACAATTCATTGTGGAATAAAACTTTAGACCCGAGGCAAAAAGTCATGTAAGGTAGTAAGTTATTATAGACACTTAATTACAGGACACCAGTTTCTTTTTTTTTTTTGCTTGCTTCCCCACGAGGGCAGAGTTAGACACAAGGTTGGTTTTTAATATAGTGAACATTCAGCTCCCTCAAAAGGGGCACTCTGGATAAGAACAAAAATAAAAAAATTGCCTCAGTCTCGAAAGACTTCTCTTTCACTGACCGAGGACAGAAAAAAAAACTAAATGCCGCACCAAAACAGGTACTAAACTTTGATTCTAGTCAAAAGACGAAAGAAACCAAAGAACACAAGTTCTTTCTTTCATCTTGATTTTTTGAAAGTATGGCCATGATATGTTTCTAGATCTGTCACGTAGTATCTTATCATAAACACCCGACATGTTCTTCCCTCTCTTTCTTTCTAGATACCTCCTCGCTTCTCTACGAAAGCCTTTTTCTTTCGTCGGTCCATTGGTCTGTCATGCTTAATTTTGTTTTCAATAACTCTTAATATTTAAGATAGGATTGGGCAAAAAATTGGTGTGTCGCTCGTGAAAACGACCATGGATATGTGGTTAAAATATGAATTGGATTGACTCAATCGTTATGAAGTCATTTAAAAAGGCGATTTTCTTTGGTCTTTCAAACTGAAGTTTGAAATAGCATTCACCGTAACTTTTCCTCCCAAATGGGAAGTATTTCTTGCATTTACAGCCTGTAAGTCGGGGCTCATTTTACAATTAATTAAATGCGGTCGAAAAAGAAACCATCTTGTAAAAGATACGAAAGTTATTAAAATAAAATATTCTTTCCATAATAATAAACTTTAGTAAACTGAACAAATATTTTTTTGGAGGGAAAAACAATCGCCAATAATTTTTTAGATAAGGGAGATAATTCATCCAAAGTTTCTTCATATAAGTTAGATAAATTTTTAAATTTAGAAGGGGTATACTTTAAAACATCGAGAGGTGACGCACTGTGTAGTGTTTGTTCGTCATTAAATAACCCCAAAAGGGTTGATATGCCGTAAATCGGACTGATCAAACCTATAGTCACCTCTGTTAAGGAGGGTAGGTTTTCGGTCGGGTTGCCACCATGTTTGTTTATTTGTTTGTGCAGACCCTAGCGTCCACAATTGTCACCAAACTTGCTCAAAATATAGATTATGATCTAACTTAGAACCACATTTCGTATAACCCTGAGCTTGACCTTTGGTTTTGACCGTGAAAAATTCGATCAGGGTCGAAATTCTGACCTCTTGATTTTTCCAAATCTGATGTATTTGTCTGGTGCTCTTTGATAACTGTAGCCACCACGCAAAATCTCAGCCTCGTCAGATAAATAGCTTTTGAGTTATCAACGTTTCCATGGCATAACTTTGGGAATACTTCGTGCAATATGGAGAAGTATGGTCCAGATAAAACCAAAGCTCATCCTTACGTTGTCAGACGGAGGTATGCAGTCTAACGACTGACTTATGTTCTTTTTTGTATGTAAAAAAATTCATTAATGGCCTTGATTTAAAAAAACCCATTAATGACCTTGATTTTTAAAAAAAATCATTAATGGCCTTGATTTAAAAAATAAATAAAAACTCGATGCTTCTAAAATCCTATTCTGCTTTCTCTCTCCAATTAATCTGATTTTTATTATTTTTCCCCGGGGATTATTCCGTGTCAGGAACTTCATGGACACAGATGTTGAATGCCACGCCGCCCTTGGTTTTAATTAGCTATTAACGCCAGCAGGGGGCGCGTTAGATTTTCATTCTGAAGTCGCACCCAGACTTCACGTGGGCTCTTTGTTTTACGTCATTTTCCCCTTAAAGACAAAGAATAACCCTAACCCTAACCCTAATCCAATAAATAGTGTGCCATTCTTTTTTTATTTCTGTGGAAACTTCGGAGAAGGAGGCGGGTTAGGTGAGGATTATTGGAAAAAAATGTTCGACATTTTAATGAAATTTTTTGTTAAGGCAGTTTGTCGATCACGAGTGATGGAAAAGAATTTTTCCCGGATTCCCACAGGGAAAGTTTTGCTCTTTTTATAAACTCAATTTGAGAAGCAAATGTTATCGACCTCCAAAACTTACCAAACATGTTTGGTGCCATATGTATTTCAATATTAGTCAAGATCAGGAATGAGATTATAAGAGAAAAACAAGACTCAAAGACATCATCGAAATCATGAAAAAAAGTTAAGATACATGAAAGAACTGTGAGCGGGATATTTATACATATCGTGGGCAAGTGGTTAATGACACGGACTGACAACCTGGGTGTGCCAAGTTCAAATCCAGTTCGTTCTACAGAAACACTTTCACTAAAGATGTTGGCAACCTTCACGTGGTCCCTTCTGTAAGTACCCGATGTTTTTTCTAGAAAGAATTCTAACTAAGAAAGAGTTTGGGGAAAACCAATGCCAACAATAAAATCAACCGACTGATTCGAAACGAATGAATAAACGAATAAACGAATGAATGAACCGACAATCCATCCATCTCACTGACCCTAATTCTTGAGTAGCTTTTGGTCTGTGTAAGTGGTTAGGGTTAGGGTTAGGGTTAGATTTGTAAGTGGTGAGTCGTTAGTAAAAAACAAAACTAAAAGAAAACATTCATAGAAAAAGGGAAAAGAACGGAAAGATGAACAGATGAGATGATCGGAAGACATTGAATGAGACTGGCTCAAGGTCGTCAAATGTGGACTAAATTATTATATGCCATCAGTTATATGACCGATGATGATGATGATGATGATGATGATGATGATGATGATGGTGGTGGTAGTGGTGGTGGTGGTGGTGGTGATGATGATGATGATGATTATGATGATGACGACGACGACGACGACGACGACGATGATGATGATGACGACGACGATGACGACGATGATGATGATGATGATGATGATGATGATGATGATGATGACGACGACGACGACGACGATGATGATGATGACGACGACGACGACGACGACGACGATGGTGATGATTATTATGATGATGATGGTGGTGGTGGTGGTGATGATGATGATGATGATGGTGGTGGTGGTGGTAATGATGATGATGATGATGATGATGACGACGACGACGATGACGACGACGACGATGGTGATGGTGGTGGTGCTGCTGCTGCTGCTGCTGTCATTAATTGAGAAACTAGAATGGAGACCCGACGTTTTTCGTGATTTAATAAGGAACGACATGTCCTTTTTTTCACTATGCGCATCACATCACATTGCTTTTGTCACTGCCTCATCCATTTCGCCGCCTAATAGAGTTGGATGAAACTGAAATTTTGTAAAACTCTCTGCATTAATGTCATACGTATGGCTTAAATTTGATTAAAATCGGATGCACGTATCTGAAATGTTAATATTGGCGTCCCCCATAGCTTCCTCATTAGAAAATTGAAGGGCACGTAGAATTCAAGGTCACTTCGTACTATTTAACATATGATTTAAATTTAATCAAAATATGATATATTTGAAAATTTTAGAAAGATTCTGCCCCATAATTCCTTTCTGGAAGCACTTAGAGATTCGCGACCACTTCCATTGTTTTCCCAAGATAATTTAACATATAAATATACTTTTAGTTTTTATTTAGATTGTCTAACTTTTCTTTTTACAGGGCACACGCATACCGACATTGATATATATATTAGATTTTTTTAATGTGAGATGATATATATATAATTATTTCCACAATCAGACAACGCCGCAGCCCACACAAACCATGAAAGCCACAAACCGGAACTCGAGTCTAAGACTTCCGGTTTGTGACTTTCATGGTTTGTGTGGGCCGCGGCGTTGTCTGATTGTGAATATATATATATATATATATATATATATATATATATATATATATATATATATATATATATATATATATATAGCAATAAAAGGGTGAGAAGCCTATGAGGGGGCATCTTTTAGAATTGCACATTACAAAACCTCAGACCGGCGAAGATTGTATCGGTCGACAGAGTGTATGATCCACCGGTACAGATACTACACTCTGATCTTAGCCAAAAGGCCAAGTCCATTCTTTATTATATCATACGCGAACTATCATATGTTCTTTACCTTAGTGTGTACTGGTGTGGCTTCACTTCGGTGAAATCAATAGCGACCGTGGTCGTCTGGAGATAGGAAATGAAATCTAAGAACGCAGAAACCTTATGAATGCTCGGAGTGTTATTGGAGCTTTTATACTGGGCGCGGGAAATTCAGATCGCATGTTAATGACTATGTTCTCGTCTTCGATGGAAGATATGATATCATCACGGTTCTCCTGTAATTTAACGTTTCGCATCGTTTCGCCGCTCTGAAAAGTCGAGATCACCACTCATTCACTCTGGCTGCTTACATGTAACTGCACTTACGTAAGTTTTTTGCTTACCCCCCCCCTCCACCCCTGTAGACTAAAGACGACCTAAGGGAGAGCTATAACTTAAATTTGAAATATTACGTGAAATAATACTCGGTGTCGCGGTATGATGATGTTAATTGAATTGTTAATTAAAGTAAATATCTCCTATCATCTAATATATAAAGTAAAGTCAGTCTCTTTTTCGATTCTTTGTGATCGATAACTATCTTCCTACAAAATCGATATATGATTCTGGTTTGTCAGTTGTTTTGGTGGCCCGTCGCAGCATGTTGTTAAGAAAAATAACATGTCGATTAAATTCTTTCTAGAAAATACTTTGATCAGATCGGAATTATGGACGCCACCTTTAAAAGAGGGCGTAACTCTGTATTCCTTACAACAAAGTTGCTTCCCTTTATAACATGTCGATTAAAATCTTTCTATCAAATACTTTGGTAAGATCGGAATTATTTTCATACGAACGCCATCTTTAAAAGATGACGTAACTCTGTATTCCTCACAATAGAGCTGCTTCCCTTTGTAGCATGTTGTTAAGAACAATAACATGTATAACATGTCCATTCAATTCTTTCTAGAAAATACTTTGATAAGATCGGAATTATTTTCATACGGACGCCATCTTAAAAAAAGGGCATAACTCTGTATTCCTCATAACAGAGTTGCTTTCCTTTGTAGCATGTAGTTTAAGAACAATAACATGTATAACATGTCGATTAAAATATTTCTAGAAAATACTTTGATCGGATCGGAATTAATTTCATACGGACGCCATCTTTAAAAAAAAGGGACGTAACTCTGTATTTCTCACTACAGAGTTGCTACCTTTTGTTTGGAACAAATAGTAATATTTTGGAAAGAAAACGGCATAGTAAAAAAACAATAAAACTCCAAACAAATTGAAAATACAAGCACTACCGGAAAACGCTCGTTGTGTGTACATTTTTATTACTTTTACGTAAACTTTTTAAAACTGAATTGAAGCACTAAATTGTATTTGATAAATAAAAGAAATTAGGTACTTTTTAGGAATAGGTATGTAAATAAAATTCAGTACTTACGTCATCAATACCGAGTTTCACCGAAGACTTACAAGACTGGCGAACATTAACGAACTTCACCGAACAAACTGAATGTATTATAAGCGGTTTTTTTGTGAAAAAAGTTATTTAACGAAATAAATTATTGATTTTATTTTGTATTCTGTAATGTTACCTCAGTACTTATTCAAAATAGAAACCAAACTGTTTGTTTTACCCTAACTCTACCCTAACGCCAACCTAACGCTAACCTAATGCTAACCTAACGCTAGCCTAACGCTAGCCTAACGCCAACCTAACGCTAACCTAACGCTAACCTAACGCTAACCTAACTCTAACGCTAACCTAACCCTAACCTAACGCTAACCTAACCCTAACCTAACGCTAACCTAACGCTAGCCTAACGCTAACCTAACGCTAACCAAACCCTAACCTAACGCTAACCTAACCCTAACCTAACGCTTACCTAACGCTTACCTAACGCTTACCTAACGCTAACCTAACGCTAATCCAACCCTAACCTAACCCTAACCTAACGCTAACCTAACCCTAACCTAACGCCAACCTAACGCTAACCTAACCCTAACCTAACGCCAACCTAACGCTAACCTAACGCTAACCTAACCCTTACCTAACGCTAACCTAATGCTAACCTAACTCTAACCTAACGCTAACCTAATTCTAACCTAACTCTAACCTAGCCCTAACTTTACCTAAATTAACCCTAACCTAACGCAAGTTTGAGGTTTACTGCGGAAAAGTCAATTTAGTTAAGTTCGTATTGTGTAGAAGCACCCTTGTTTCTTTTTTTTGGGGAGGGGGGTATTATTTTAGATATAAAAATATTTTCATTTAATAAAGGTAAATGAAAATTCCAAATGGAAAGTTGCAAAAGTAATAAAAATACCCAAAAAATTACGTAAAAGTCGGAACTCTATCTTTCTAATTGATTGAAAAATAGTCGTCTGCACTTTATTCGGCTTTTTCCGTTCGTAGTCGGAACTGCTTACGTCACGACTATGTCACAACTTCGCCACGAATGTAAATCTCTGGATACCGATTCCTAAAAAGCAGCGGAAAATATATTTGCGTACGTTAATTCCCAAAAGATACGAATATTTGATGGCAACCCTTTCTCTTATTGTCTCTCTTTCTCCTACTGTCAACTTCACTCTCCTTTTCTTTCTCTCTCTCTCTCTTTCTTTCTCTTTCTCTCTCTTTTTCTCTCTCTTTTTCTCTTTCTTTTTCTTTTTCTCTTCCTCCCTCTCTTTTTCTTTCCCTCTCTCTTTCTTTCTTTCTCTTTTTCTCTGTCTCTCCCTCTCTCTTTCTCTCTCTCTATTTTTCTCTCTTTCTCTCTCTTTATCTCTCTTTCTCTCTCTTTCTTTTTCTTTTTCTCTTCCTCCCTCTCTTTCTCTTTCCCTCTCTCTTTCTTTCTTTATCTTTTTCTCTGCCTCTCCCTTCCTTCCTCTCTATTTTTCTCTCTTTCTCTCTCTGTTAAGCGATATTACACACGCTTTTCGCATTCGTATCTATTAACAAGTGTGAATTACTCTTCCGATCCTCCGCCGTTTAAACGCATCACTACCCTGCGTCTACCCCTTCCTCAACCTCTCTCTATCTCTCTGTCTGCATGTGTGTCTGCTGCTGGCTGTTACTGAAGAGCCGAGCGTGACACGTACGAAAAGAATATCAGAATAGAGTAGTATTGATGCAGATGGTGGCAGTTACGCCTAATAATAAATAGATACTAGAAGAATACCTGTCCTAGGACGGGTAACATTAATTCCCCGGACAGAACAGTTTTGCGCCACTTTTCTGTCCCCTTACGAAAATTAACATCAAGATATAATGCTGCTAAACATTATGACTGGGAACCCTTTTCTAATTTTGATCATAATCAATTAAAAGGTTTTGATTCTAAAAAATCTCTAAAATGCAAGGCTTAAGGTTATGGAGTCTTAAGAAGATATTTAAATTCAAGGGAATCTTGTTTAATTGGTGTCTAATGACTATGGATCAAATTTAATGCAAATCTGAAATATTTTAATTTTCAAATTGGAGGTTGCGTCCATATTATGTCCCCTGACACCCCTTTAAAATACCCCAAAGAAACTAAAATTTGGGGAATATTTATTAATTGATGTCTAATACCTATTGTTGAAATTTCACAAAAATCGGAGGTATGTGAATTTTCACAAAGGGCTTACACCCCGTCTTTGCCCCCTTTGCATGAAACTAAATTGAACTAAATATAAGTCACCTTAACTTTTACGTTTAACACGCCTTTTCCAAAAAATTATAATGATCGGTTCATTAGTTTACAAGTGAATCATTTACATACACATATGTAATGAAAGTAGAAAGAGGACCTTGGGTTTACTTTCGGCAGCCTCGCAACACTCGCTTTCCTTATTTTATTCTTTAGTCCTCACATTCCATGAGCGATGTTTCTGACTAAGGAAGAAGAATTGCTGTTTTCTGAATCGGAATCTATCCATCTAACATTTTCATTGGCTAGTTTTTAGCTATGGAAGTAGTATTTTTAAGCTCCTTACATCAAGTGGCTTCATGGCTTGTCTGGAGCGATTTTCCATTAAAAAAACATACCTAACTTTATATAAATAGAGGTTACAACTATTAGTACACGTATTAATAATAATCTTGACTGTACGTCTCGTCGATGTTATTTCATTCCAATGAGTCTATATTTACGACTGATACAAGAAAACAGGCGCCTTGAAGAGATTTTTCGTCTTCATATGATCGAGAAGGAATGGTTTGCACGTATGTGATGAGGAACCGAAATATTCTTCATTGACTGACAGATTTAGTTTCGAACCAGCCGCTTTTGTGTCTTTCGGAGTTGACAAGGATCTCCTTGTGCCGTGTCGGTCGTGGAGCGGCGTATGTGACCGAGACGACGAAGTGATTCGTCAAAAGATTTCCATCCACAACGTACACGATGACTCGAATCAAACGCCACCTGGCCATAGAATCGTCAATAAAATTCACAATAATAAACTCACCTGGATACGACGTGCAACATTGTCAATAACTCTGTAATACAAAGATACTTGGTACAAATAAACGTCAGTCTATGACTGACTTGTCCACCCAGTTTCACTCATGAATACCCAACAGTCTTTTTTATCCCTTCCAATGATAAGCACACTTGGATACGACGTGCAACATTGTCAATAACTCTGTAATACAAAGATACTTGGTACAAATAAACGTCAGTCTATGACTGACTTGTCCACCGGGTTTCACTCATAAATGTCCGACATTCTTTTTTTTATCCCTTTCAATGATAAGCACACTTGGATACGACGTGCAACATTGTCAATATCTGTAATACAAAGATACTTGGTACAAATAAACGTCAGTCTATGACTGACTTGTCCACCCGGTTTCAGTCATGAATACGCAACAGTCTTTTTTAATCCTTTTCAATGATAAGCACACTTGGATACGACGTGCAACATTGTCAATAACTCTTGGTACAAATAAACGTCAGTCTATGACTGACTTGTCCACCGGGTTTCACGACGTGCAACATTGTCACAAACCACATTCCACTCTTAGAACTGCTCTAATTCGAACTGTGATAGCCCTTTTTAGTTTCGTGTATAATCTGGTGATTGTTTTGGTAGAGGTAGTCTTTAAATAACCTTTAACCCAAACCTTAACCCTAACCCTAACCCTAACCCTTACCTTAACCCTTACCCTAACCCAAACCTTAACACTAACCCTAACCCTAACCCTAACCTTAACCTTAACCCTTACCTAAACCCTAACCTGAACCCTAACCCTAACCCTAACCCTAACCCTTACTCTAACCCTTACCCTAACCCTAACCTTAACCCTTACCCTAACCCTAACCCTAACCTTTACCCTAACCCTAACCCTAACCCTAACCCTAACCCTTACCCTTGCCCTTACCCTAACCCTAACCTTAACCCTAACCCTAACCCTAAACCTAACCCTAACCCTAACCCTAACCCTAACCCTAACCTTAACCCTAACCCTAACTCTAACCCTAACCTTAACCCTTACCCTTACCCTTACCCTTACCCTAACCCTAACCCTAACCCTAACCCTAACTCGAACCCTTACCTTAACCCTAACCATAACCCTAACCCTAACCCTAACCATAACCATAACCATAACCATAACCCTAACCCTAACCCTTACCCTTACCCTAACCCTAACCTTAACCCTAACCCTAACCTTAACCCTTACCCTTACCCTTACCCTTACCCTAACCCTAAACCTAACCATAACCCTAACCCTAACCATAACCATAACCCTAACCATAACCCTAACCCTAACCCTAACCCTAACCCTAACCTTAACCCTAACCCTAACCCTAACCCTAACCCTAACCTTAACCCTTACCCTTACCCTTACCCTTAACCTTACCGTAACCCTAACCCTAACCATAACCCTAACCATAACCATAACCCTAACCCTAATCATAACCCTAACCCTAACCCTAACCCTAACCATAACCCTAACCATAACCATAACCCTAACCATAACCCTAACCATAACCCTAACCATAACCCTAACCCTAACCCTAACCCTAACCCTAACCCTAACCCTAACCATAACCATAACCCTAACCATAACCCTTATCTTAACACTAACTCTAATCATAACCCTAATCCATTTCTTATGGGTATGCTTAATCTAAAAACTTTCTTTATTCGTGTTGTTCAAAAGCAATCTAAAGTTAGTTTTTTTTTACATGAAACAAGTAGTCGCGAAATCAGTAAAACCGTGGTTTTCCTCCTGACTGAAAAATTCCTCTAAATTAGTAAAAATTTCACCTTTAAAAAAAATATCTAAATTTACACTTATTATGTTTCAGAATTTTTTAGATGAGGGTTGATAATTTGTAGAATTTGGTATATTCGGACTACTTTTCTCATATTGGGTGTTTTTATCGCAACGTTTCGGCCGATGTAACCTCCGACCTTCCTCAGGTGTACCTTGTCGAACTCGGGAATCTGGACGGAATTTCGAACGAAACCCTTTTCACGGGGGTTGCAGGTTCTCATTCTATCTGCCATGACTGGGAAGTAGTCTTCAGTAATTCGCAATTCTTCGGATCGCCGGCACTGAGGATTGAACCTTCAACCTTAGAACTGAATTTTACTTAGTACTGTATCCACCGCGCCACGGGTCCTTGCGGAAAATTCTAGTATGAATTTTGGGAGCCTTGAACCTATTCTTGTTTTTGATCGAACTACTTATCACTATAGATCACTACTTATCTATAATTCATAATTATAGGTTCCCATATTGTATTGAATTCTACACAAGGTCTGCTTAGTAAGTCATTGTCGCCTAACATATGTGCTGCTTCTTTGAGTCGTCTTACTCTCCACCGTTCTTCTCAATCTATAATGTTTACTTCATCCCATAAGGGTAGATGGTTTTCCTTTTCCTTCCATGTATGGTCAGCCATACCCGACTTTGCGATTTCTCCACGTATTACGGCTTTCCGGTGTTCTTCTAACCTTACTCTTAGTGGACGACATGTCTCACCTTTGTATACTTTTCCACACTTACATAGAATCCCATACACACAGTTCTTAGTCATGGCTTTTTCCGTTGGGGGTTTGCCACTCACAGGATGCTTTCGGAGAGTTGAGTTGCTCCTGAATACTATCCTGATATCAAATAGATTACATATTCTTTGGATTTTTCCGACAATCCCCTCATATATGCTATACAAACTGTGGTGAGTTCTCGGGTGGTGCCCTTTGGTGTTGCGTCTAGATTTGTTGGAGCTGATGTCATGCTACTCCCGTGGATTTAATAACGGGTTCTGTTCAATATTCCGTCTAGATTCCCGAGTTCGACAGAAAAATTCCCGAGTTCGACAAGGTACACCTGAACAAGGTCGGAGGTTATATCGGTCGAAACGTTGTGACAAAAATACCCAAGATGAGAACAGTAGTCCGAATATACCAAATTCTACAAATTATACCTGTTAGTTTTTCCCGCCAAATCCAAAACAAAATTGTGATTCATTGTTGTTTACATAATTCAAGTAGTAATGAGCTCAAGGGGAGACAACCCGTGATGTACTTATTCAAGTAGCAGTGATCGCAGGGGGAGACAACTCATTCTTTACTTTCTTCTTTACTCTGATCCCCAACGTCTTTAACACGTCAATAAAATATAAAAACATAAAAAATAATAGCTAACGATCATATCACGTTGAAACACAGGTTCTCGTCAGATCAACTAAGTTCAGCAACATTGATCTTTATCAGTTCTTAGCAACATCGATCTTTGTCAGTTCTTAGCAACATCGATCTTTGTCAGTTCTTAGCAACATCGATCTTTGTCAGTTCTTAGCAACATCGATCTTTGTGAATTCTTAGTAACATTGATCTTTGTCAGTTCTTGGCAACATTGATCTTTGTCAATTCTTAGCAACATTGATCTTTGTCAGTTCTTAGCAACATTGATCTTTGTCAGTTCTTAGCAACATTGATCTTTGTCAGTTCTTAGCAACATCAATCTTTATCAGTTCTAAGCAACATCGATCTTTGTCAGTTCTTAGCAACATCGATATTTGTCAGTTCTTAGCAACATTGATCTTTGTCAGTTCTTAGCAACATTGATATTTGTCAGTTCTTATCAACATTGATCTTTGTCAGTTCTTATCAACATCGATCTTTGTCAGTTCTTAGAAACATCGATCTTTGTCAGTTCTTAGAAACATCGATCTTTGTCAGTTCTTAGCAACATTGATCTTTGTCAGTTCTTATCAACATTGATATTTGTCAGTTCTTATCAACATCGATCTTTGTCAGTTCTTAGAAACATCGATCTTAGTCAGTTCTTAGAAACATCGATCTTTGTCAGTTCTAAGCAACATTGATCTTTGTCAGTTCTTAGCAACATAGATATTTCTCAGTTCTTAGCAACATCGATCTTTGTCAGTTCTTAGCAACAGCGATCTTTATCAGTTCTTAGCAACATCGATCTTTATCAGTTCTAAGCAACATTGATCTTTGTCAGTTCTTAGCAACATCGATATTTGTCAGTTCTTATCAACATCGATCTTTGTCAGTTCTAAGCAACATTGATCTTTGTCAGTTCTTATCAACATTGATATTTGTCAGTTCTTATCAACATTGATATTTGTCAGTTCTTAACAACATTGATCTTTGTCAGTTCTTAACAACATCGATCTTTGTCAGTTCTTATCAACATTGATATTTGTCAGTACTTAGCAACATTGATCTTTGTCAGTTCTTAGCAACATCGATCTTTGTCAGTTCTTAGAAACATCGATCTTTGTCAGTTCTTAGCAACATCGATATTTGTCAGTTCTTAGCAACATTGATCTGTGTCAGTTCTTAGCAACATTGATCTTTGTCAGTTCTTATCAACATTGATATTTGTCAGTTCTTAACAACATCGATCTTTGTCAGTTCTTAGCAACATTGATCTTTGTCAGTTCTTAGCAACATCGATCTTTGTCAGTTCTTAGCAACATCGATCTTTTCAGTTCTTAGCAGCATCGATCTTTGTCCGTTCTTAGCAACATTGATCTTTGTCAGTTCTTAGCAACATTGATCTTTATCAGTTCTTAGCAACATCGATCTTTGTCAGTTCTTAGCAACATTGATCTTTGTCAGTTCTTAGCAACATTGATCTTTGTCAGTTCTTAGCAACATTGATATTTGTCAGTTCTTAACAACATCGATCTTTGTCAGTTCTTAGCAACATTGATCTTTGTCAGTTCTTAACAACATTGATCTTTGTCAGTTCTTATCAACATTGATATTTGTCAGTTCTTAGCAACATTGATCTTTGTCAGTTCTTAGCAACATCGATCTTTGTCAGTTCTTAGCAACATCGATCTTTTCAGTTCTTAGCAGCATCGATCTTTGTCCGTTCTTAGCAACATTGATCTTTGTCAGTTCTTAGCAACATTGATCTTTATCAGTTCTTAGCAACATCGATCTTTGTCAGTTCTTAGCAACATTGATCTTTATCAGTTCTTAGCAACATTGATATTTGTCAGTTCTTAGCAACATTGATCTTTGTCAGTTCTTAGCAACATCGATCTTTATCAGTTCTTAGCAACATTGATCTTTGTCAGTTCTTATCAACATTGATATTTGTCAGTTCTTAACAACATCGATCTTTGTCAGTTCTTAGCAACATTGATCTTTGTCAGTTCCTAGCAACATTGATCTTTGTCAGTTCTTAGCAACATCGATATTTGTCAGTTCTTAGCAACATTGATATTTGTCAGTTCTTAGCAACATTGATCTTTGTCAGTTCCTAGCAACATTGATCTTTGTCAGTTCTTAGCAACATCGATATTTGTCAGTTCTTAGCAACATTGATCTTTGTCAGTTCCTAGCAACATTGATCTTTGTCAGTTCTTAGCAACATCGATATTTGTCAGTTCTTAGCAACATTGATATTTGTCAGTTCTTAGCAACATTGATCTTTGTCAGTTCCTAGCAACATTGATCTTTGTCAGTTCTTAGCAACATCGATCTTTGTCAGTTCTTAACAACATTGATCTTTGTCAGTTCTTATCAACATTGATATTTGTCAGTTCTTAGCAACATTGATCTTTGTCAGTTCTTAGCAACATCGATCTTTGTCAGTTCTTAGCAACATCGATCTTTGTCAGTTCTTAGCAGCATCGATCTTTGTCCGTTCTTAGCAACATTGATCTTTGTCAGTTCTTAGCAACATTGATCTTTATCAGTTCTTAGCAACATCGATCTTTGTCAGTTCTTAGCAACATTGATCTTTATCAGTTCTTAGCAACATTGATATTTGTCAGTTCTTAGCAACATTGATCTTTGTCAGTTCTTAGCAACATCGATCTTTATCAGTTCTTAGCAACATTGATCTTTGTCAGTTCTTATCAACATTGATATTTGTCAGTTCTTAACAACATCGATCTTTGTCAGTTCTTAGCAACATTGATCTTTGTCAGTTCCTAGCAACATTGATCTTTGTCAGTTCTTAGCAACATCGATATTTGTCAGTTCTTAGCAACATTGATATTTGTCAGTTCTTAGCAACATTGATCTTTGTCAGTTCCTAGCAACATTGATCTTTGTCAGTTCTAAGCAACATTGATCTTTGTCAGTTCTTAGCAACATTGATCTTTGTCAGTTCATAAATGGGAGACCATTTGTGAATAGCAGTTGAACTCTTCGAAATTCTTCAGAGGAATTAAGATATTTGATCATATTTTCCTGATGGAATTACTTTACATATGAACATGCAAGCTTTTTATCAATAATTAGCAATTAGACCCGGTATGGTCCGAATCTAAAATACGGTTAAAGATCGATTTTTAACATTTATTGTAGGTGCGGTGCGTGGCTTATTAGTTGTACTTGGCGGGGCACCCATCCCTCCCCGAGATATGTTAGTAGATCCATGTTAGCAACCCTAACACTAACCCTAACCCATAGTTAGAAAGAAAGAGTAGATTCAAACCTTTCCTGTTGGTATTAGCTTGAAATCTAACATAACGATTCCTTATCAGTCGGCGAGATTCAAAGTGTATTATCTATTCTGTCTTTGGTCAAAAGATCCTTCAATACTGGGTTAATTTTCACAATTTGGTCCGAATCCAGAGTGACCCCTTTTGAGGAGCTTGGTTTTCTCCACAGTACTAACCGATCGCGTGTTATTTTGCCCTCGTGGGGAGGCAAGTAAATAGGGACGTTATTCCATGAGCAAAGTTTATTTCCTAGAACTGTCCGTATGTGGAACACAGTACCACGGGGCTGCTTTCCGACTGACTATAACATTGTCGTTTTCAAGTTCAATGTAAACAAATTCTTGCTGAGCCGTCTTCTTAAATAATAAATTTTTCTACCAGTTCCAAATCCCCTTCGGTGTCTCACCGTCTACCTGTCTAACCCAGTAACCATCATCTTCGAGTGGCCTTGGCGCCTTGATAAGTGGTGACTCGTTTGTAAAAAGAAATATTTTTTAATTATCCCTCCCTAAAATCAATATACAAGCGGACATCACGAAACCCCGATACACAATTGGAAAAAGAATAAATTAAAAAAATATATATTTTTCTAATAATAAAAATTTTAAAAATCGACAATTTGGATGTGAAACTGAAAAAAAAATGACAATAATAAAAGCAGAATTGTCAATTTTAAGATTCTTCCATTCAAATGCTGTTTCAAAGTTTAGCGTGACGGGCGGACATGT
The DNA here is from genome assembly GCA_963556195.1 of Sepiola atlantica. Lineage (NCBI taxonomy): Eukaryota > Metazoa > Mollusca > Cephalopoda > Sepiida > Sepiolidae > Sepiola > Sepiola atlantica. Next base: position 84,772,681 of record OY744534.1, on the reverse strand, counting down.
TATTTAAACATTAGCGTGACATTTGTACTATTTGGATTATTTCGGCCGATGTAACCTCCGACCTTCTTCAGATGCGTCTTCTCGAACTCACGAATGTTTATACTAAGAAAATTAAATAAAGAATTACTTAAGACGAAATTCCGTAGAGATTCCCGAGTTCCACATAAAGATCCCCGAAAGAAGAAAGTCGGAGGTTACATCAACCGAAACGTATTGTGAATAACATCCAAGATCAGAACAGTAGTCCGATAATACAAATGATGAAGTCTCCTCTAAAAATGTAACTTATCGATCGACCGACATACTGGCAGAGAATACCTATTTATTTGTCTCCTTATGGAGCTATGGTTAAATACAAGATCGTTTTTTTTTTAATATGGGGAAAATCCAAATCTCCCAACTGGGGCACTCTGAATTAGAAGATAAATTAAATTTGCCTCAGTCTAGAAGGATTTCTCCCTCACTGACCGCGGACACGGAAGATGAAGTGTAGTATCAGAACAGATATGACAATTTGATCCGAGCCAAAAGGCCAAGTTATTTACTTCCAGAGGTTAGACACAAGGTCAAAGTATTTTTATTTACCTCCTCTCGATGTGGTTAGACACAAGGTCAGGTGTGGTTAGCCAGCTCACTATGATTAACGCGCTCTGGCCTACAAAAATACCTGAGCAGCCCCGTCGGCATTTTCTGGTAGGGGCGCCTCAGGCGATTAGCAATAAACTAATCTCGTCTCAAAGAGCTTGTGGAACCTTCTTCCTGCTGACTGTTTTCCACCTACCGATAGTTTTGACCTTTTAAAGACTAAAGCTAATAGGCACCTCCTGTCTTTGCGATAATCATCTTTCATTCTTGTTAGCTCATAACCTCAAGTGGCGTCATGCCTTGTCTTGAGCGATTTCCATTAAAAAAATGGTACAGTCTGTGGAGGGGGGTGACCCCCTAAAACTGTACAGGACAATACCTCAGACCGGCAGAATCAAGGCCTGAAGACCAAGACGGTACCGGTCTACAGACACGGAACAGATACTACACTTTTATTTATCTTCCTCCCACAAGGTAAGATGTGACACAAGGTCGGAAAAGTGGGATTTGAAAAGCCAGCGCCCGAGAAGGTGAGCACTCTGGCCTACAAAAAATGCATGGGCAGCCCCGTCGGCATTCCCCGGTAGGGGCGCATCAGGCAGTAAGCAATAAACTTACTCTGGGAGAGTGGACTTCCTAGAACTGCACAGGACAAACCCACAGACCGGCGTCATCAGGCCTCGAAGGCCAAGACGGTACTGGCCTATAGGGTGTAGTATCCATCGGAACAGATACTACACTTTGATCTTAGCCAAAGGCAAGAAGGAAATACCAAAAGGCCAAAAGAGTCTCTTAAAAGTAATAATCAATATTAGTACTTCCATAGTATTCCTCATCTTTCGACTGACAATCATTTCCGTCTCCTTAAGTCTTACCATTGAGGGGCTCTTGGCCTTGACAAGTAGTCTCAATAGTAAAAAAAAAAACAATGCGATCTGTGAATCTACCCGTTTTTTGGCTAAGATCAAAGTGTAGTATCTGTTCCGATGGATACTGCACCCCATAGACTGGTATTGTCTTGGCCTTCGGGGCTTGATTTACGCCGGTCTATGGGTCTGTCTTGCGCAGTTCTAGGAGGTCCACACTCCCAGGCTTCGCCTCCCCTCTTTGGGGAGGAGTAAGTTTATTGCTTACTGCCTGGGGCGCCCCTACCGGCGAATGCCGACGGGGCTGCCCAGGCAATTTTTAAACCCCACTTTCCCGGGTCACATCTTACTTGTGGGAGTAAGAGAAAAACTGGCCTTGTGCCTAACTCCTGCAGAGGAGTAAATCAATACCCGTTTAGCAATGAAAATGCAATTTCAAACGTCATAGACCAACGGACGTTTTAGCGATAGACTACAGACAGCGCTTCTAATAGTCTTGCGTAGACGCATCTAAAACAAATAAATGACTATTCGTGCGCCATTTTTTTTTTTTTTTTCCCGCCTCTTTCCGTCGCCATTTAAAACTCCTTCTCACCTCGCGGTCTTTTGTGTCTTTTTCCTGTCGTTTGCGAAATCCCGTCCCCTCCCGCAAATCGTAATTAGTCGTCAACCGTTTGGAATGTTCTCTTCTTTTCTTCTGTTTTCTCGACGACTTGTGGGACTTAAAAATATCGTTCTTTGCAACATCTGGTCTTGTTTAACTGCGACAGCCATTTTTTTTTTTAGTTTCATTTTTCCTCATTAACCTAATTCTCACTTCGTCTCTAACCTTCCGGGCTCTCTTCATGATGGTCTGCTGACGCAAAAAGTGACCAACTCTTTCGGAAAATAAAACTTGGTCCAGCGACGCAATCACCTCATATATATATATATATATATATATATATATATATATATATATATATATATATATATATATATATATATATGAAGCAATCCAACAAAAGATATAAGCGTCAACTAATATCTTATAATTAGTGAAACATCCGGATAAAAACTGAAGCTCAATATACTGGATAGAGCATTAATATTATAATATAAAATGAAGTAATAAAATAAGGTGTCAATCAAATTTTATTAGAATTCAAAGTTCAAGCAAAGTATCCTTAAGTCCTTAGCTCATGAGTTTTCAAAGATAATTCTTCTCTTCAGAGGACCATTACCGCAGTTATACTACTACAGGTAAAAAAATTACTCTTTGAAAATATATAAAATTATATACACACATACATAAAAATACATAACATCAAACATATCAACCCCAAAACATACTTATTGTTGAATCCATACAGTCCATCCAGGTCATACAAATTGAGAAGCATAATCAGGAAAGACATTACTCCAAGTCATAAACAGCAGTCCATATACGTGAAATTGAAGGGGCCGGCAAAGTTATCCAGTCACGAAATGTGTCCATATTCAATGTTAATGATAAATAAATCAAATAATACAGAAAGTCCAATCAAAGTTCCAAAATCCCGACATGTGCAACCCAAGTCAAATCAAAGTTCGTTGTTTAATTAGAAAACCCGTTAAATCCGAATTGAGCAAAACAAGACTGAATCCCGGTCGCATCTTTCCAGCAGAGCGAAAAAAATAAGTAAGTACTTATTTATATATATATATATATATATATATATATATATATATATATATATATATATATATATATATATATATATATGGGAAATGAAAAAGGAAAACAACCCAGAGATATTTTTTATATATTCATCATCTTTATTGTAAGACTTCCTCAGGATGATAATTATAAGAAAAATGTCATGCAAGTACATTGAAATTTTGGGTTGACATGCTGGGGTGACCTCTCGCAGCCTGGACTCTCCTCCAGCGCTCACAGTAGCCCCGGCTACTACTTTCCCTTATCGCCCCATCATGTCGACACAAAATTTCGATGTACTTGCATGACATTTTCTTCAAATTATCATCCTGAGAAAGTTTTACAATAAAGACGAAACGTTGATGAATATATAAAAATATCTCTTGTTTTTTTTTCTTTTTCATTTCTCATTACGTCGGAATACTCTCATCCTTCCTTTCTCATATATATATATATATATATATATATATATATATATATATATATATATATATATATATATATAAGGAAAATTATGGAAATAATATTCAAACGTGATGAAAGATGAAAAAAGGAAAAAAAAATACTTATACATACATCAATGTTTCGTCTTTATTTCAAGACTTTCTAAATGTGATTAGTTTGAATAAATAACATACAAGTACAATATTTTCAAATATGTGGTGCGTTTGTGGCGTGAAAAGAATGTTATTTTTGTTTTGCTTTTTTCAAACAAAACGATTTACCAAAATGTCAAATGAAAAGTACTTCTTTGGTTTTTGTAAAGAAGACTACAGCGTCAGTAATTGCCGCCCGGAGGACGGGTACAATTTGCTAGTATATATATATATATATATATATATATATATATATATATATATATATATATATATATATATATATATATATATATATATATATATATATAGTTTGAAAAGTCACACATAGAAGCGTTGGTGAAATGGCAATAATAAGGAGAATATTTTTTAAAAATATTTTGAAAACCTGGACAACGTAATTTATTTATGTTTTTTTTTAAATAAATTATTTATTTACTTTAAAAACTTGAGCACTTTCGGTGATATACACCATTGTCAAAAGTATAAGCATTTTTTCTCTTCTTTTTTTCGTTTAATCTTTCTTGATTGAGACATATTTATCGCAGTCAAGTTGAAATTCGTCTTGATGTTATCGACGATTAATGTTATTGTCCCATGCAATAATTGTCATCAGATATACGTTTGTGAAACTCAATGGGAACTAAATAAATAGCCTGATGAATATAAGAGATATAAAAATCACAATTCCCTAAATGCACTATTCTCCCATGAATTACAATATGATCATTCTTTTAACTACTATATAAAATAAACTCACTAATTATAAACTCTGACACAATTAAACAACGTAACGGCTTCTACAATTTATCTCCTTTAATCATTAAATTAATACTTACCGAAGTGAACTTTAGTTTAGATCCAGGTTAGCTATTTTACACCACAGTCCCAGCAAAACCTTGTACATAACATCGATATTAAAAAAAAAATAAAACGATTATTCCATTTTATAAACGCAGCACACATTTTCAATTCTAACGGCTATGGCTCGTTTGACCCCCCCCCCTCCTAAAAAAAACATTAGCCCTTAATTCTCTTTCGTTTACCGTTATTGTTGTGTTGGCCATATAGTCGTAGGCGTTCAGACATAAGTTAAAATGTTTACTTTGCTCTGAGGGTTTGGAATCGTGTGAGCAGAAGAACAATCATTCTCCACACTGATGATTCCCGGAAAAGGATGAAACACATGTGTATGAGGATAATGAATTAAAAAATATTTATCATAATATTATATATATATATATATATATATATATATATATATATATATATATATATATATATATATATATATATATAACTATCCCCTGTATATACACATGCATAATATTATAAAGTAATAAATTGCGTATATATATTTTCAGTATTTATTTCAACAATGCTACGTGAGTAGAACTTAGTATCCTACGATGTACACACACACACACACACACACACACATATATATATATATATATATATATATATATATATATATATATATATATATATATATATATATATAAATATATATATATGTGTGTGTGTGTGTGTGTGTTTAATATTATAAATATATTCCCTACCGTATGGAGTATGTTATGTATTAACTTGCTTTTTATTGGTGCTATTTTTGCGCGGATAATATTACTAAACAAGGGATTATTTAGTAAGCTGAGCTGGAAATAAACAAAGAATATATCAAAGTGAAATATCCTGTTTGAGTTCTTTATTTATCTACCTCCCACAAGGTAAGATGTGACACAAGGTCGGGAAAGTGGGATTAGATAAGCCAGGGCTCGAGGTGAGCATTCTGGCCATTTAAAAATTGCCTGGGCAGCCCCGTCGGCATTCCCGGTAGGGCGCCTCAGACAGTAAGCAATAAACTTACTCCTCCCCAAAGAGGGGAGGCAAAGCCTGGGAGGGTGCACCTCCTAGAACTGCACAGGACCAGACAACCCCCAATAGACCGGCGTAAATCCAGACCCAAAGGCCAGGACAATACCAGTTTATTAGGTGGGTTAAAAACCCTGGGTTGAACTGTCCTGTTTGAGTCTGATTTTTCACTTTGTGGTATTCTTTGCTTATTTCCAGCCCGCAGACTAAATACATGCTTGCTTAGTAATATTACCCGCGCAAACAACAGTATTAACAAAAAATCAGCTTAATACATAACATATATCTATAGCAATAATGAATAATAAAAAGAGGTTATCTTAACAGTGAATGCAGTTTCACGGTATATCCGATCGTCAGAAATGTATTCTTATCCCACACGTCTCTCGACCGCTGAATGTGATAAAAAATACACTGCTGATGATCGGCTATAGCGAAAAATTGCAATAACGTGTTAAGATCCACCCTGTCAAACATTCACAACAATTGCTAGTCTTTCTCTACTCTATCGTTATTTTATGGTAGGTGCTCGACTGAGCTCCAATCTATGGTTCTCCCCCGTAAAACATTCACAGCAAAAACTCGTCTAGCTACAACAACTGTAAATAATTTTATTTTCTTTCTCTGTGTACCTAAAACTAAACGGGACTTCCATGAACAAAGTTTCTTTCCAAGAACTATCCGTCTGTGGAACACAATACTATGTGTACGTATAACTAAACGGGACTTCTATGAGCTGAATTTCTTTGCGGATGGACGTTTTCAAGTCAAACGTTAACAGAATTTCCTCTAGAATAATCAAATTATGCACAGTTTCAACCATCGTTACAAATCCGCGAGGTGTTGTTGGTCAGCATTAACCTGACAAACTCGTTAACCCTTATCCTCGAGTGGCCTTTCGATCTTGATAAGCCGTGACTCATAAGTACATGAAAAAAATGATGAGCCTTTTTTAGTGATTTATTTTTATTGTGAAGACATTTTATGAATATTCTTATTAGTATTGTTGTCATATTTCGGCTGACGAATCTCTCTCCCATTTGAGGGTTCTTGTTCAGGTGCAGAAATGTATCTGCACTTTTATTGGTCCACCCTTTTTTTCTTCTATGCGACCTTTCTATCACAGATGTGATGTTACTAGTCTCAGTCTTCTCAATAAATACTATTATAGCATGTGTTCTTCAGAATTATGCGATCTATTTCCTGCTTCTTTTGTTCCAGCTCGTTTGACTCGCTGGTCTAGTGGTCTCCATCAATTCGCTGTTTTGATACCTCATTGCAATACAGTTTCCTATTCCAGTAGCTTCTTTTCAAGAACTGCAGGCTTGTGGAACTCTCTTCCTGTTGACTGTTTCCATCCCACCTATAGCCTTGGTCTTTTCAAGACTAAGGTCAATAGGAATCTCCCGTCTTTGCGATAATCATCTTATGTTCTTGTAAGCTACTTACATCAAGTGGCTTCATGTCTTGTCTGAAGTGATTTCCATAAAAAAAAGCTCTATCTGCAATCGAACGCTTTGTTTGTGCAACATCTGCTATCTTGGATCAGATCTATTCTGAGAAGTTGGTCTAAATCGATGCCGAATGAAATTTTTATATTCAGATTTCGGATAGAAAGTTATAAGGTCAATGGATGAGGGGAAATCTCACTTTATTTGATAGATAGATAGATAGATAGATAGATAGATAGATAGATAGATAGATAGATAGATTCGGTACAAAAGCACTTCAAAAAGATCGGAAGTCACAACGGCCGAAACGCAGTGATTGCAACAACAAAAATGAGAAAACCATTGTGAATAATAATTCTAATTAGTAATTTATATTCTTCTAAAATCTCATTTTAACAAATCTGCTCGAAAAGTGGAGCGAAAACTTTAACATTTACACAATTACTTGAAAGGTTGAATGAAAAGCTGCGGACAACAGATGGATTCGTCACCGGAAAATTACCGGCGAGTGCCAACGAGACGAGCCTTGTCGACTTATAGGCCGTAATTAGCCGTTGGAGATTGTTGGCTAACAATGGCTTGAACGTGACGAAGAAGCCGTTGTAATGAAGGCCGAGAGTTGAATGTTTCGACTCACCAATTCAAGGACGAATATTCCAGCGGAAAGAAATAAAATTAAAATAAACGACTGAATAAAGGTTAGAGAGTTGTGAAATAATAAAATATAAAGATAAAGGTTCAATACATAGAAATATAAAAAAGTGTTAAATATATAGAAATGTAAAAAAGTGTTTAATACATAGAAATGTAAAAATAAGTGTTTAATGAACACAAATATAAAAATAAGTGTTTAATACATAGACATATAAAAAAAGTGTTTAATAGATTGAAATATAAAAATAAATGTTTAATAAACACAAATACAAAAAAGTGTTCAATACATTGACATATCAAAAAAAGTGTTCGATACAAAGAAATATAAAAATAAGTGTTTTGTACATAAACATGAAAATAAGTGTTTAATAAGCACAAATACAAAAAAGTGTTCAATACGTAGAAATGTAAAAATAAGTGTTTCATACAAAAACATATAAAAATAAGTGTTTAATAAACACAAATACAAAACAGTGTTTAATACATTGACATATAAAAATAAGTGTAGAATACATGAAAATATAAAGTAAGTGTTTCATACATAAACATATAAAGATAACTGTTAAATAAACACAAATACAAAAAAGTGTTCAATACTTATAAAAATAAGTGTTCAATACATAGAAATGTAAAAATAAGTGTTTCATACATAAGCATATAAAAATAAGTGTTTAATAAACACAAATATAAAAGTAAGTGTTGAGTACATAGAAATATAAAAACAAAGTGTTTAATAAATAGAAATATGAAGAAGGCTTCAATACATAGACATATAAAAATAAGTGTTCAATACATTTAAATCTAAAAAATAGTTATTCAATACATAAAAAATAAAAATTATTGTTTCATAAAAGAAAACATAAAAATAAGTGTTTAATAAATAAAAATATAAAAATTAGTGTTTAATAGATAGAAATATAAAAACAGTTTTTAATAGATAGAAATATAAAAATAAGTGTAGAATACATAAAAATATAAAGATAATTGTTTTATACATATACATTACAAATAAGTGTTAAATACATAGAAATATAAAATAAGTGTTTAATACATAGAAATATTTAAAAGAAAGGTTTAATACACAAACATATAAAAATAAGTTTTTAATACATAGATATGTAAAAATAAGTGTTTAATACATAGAAATATTTAAAAGAAAGGTTCAATACACAAAAATATAAAAATAAGTGTTTAATACATAGAAATATTTTTTTTTTAAGTTTAATACACAAAAATATAAAAATAAGTGTTTAATACATCAAAATATTTAAAAGAAAGGTTTAATACACAAAAATATAAAAATAAGTGTTTAATACATAAAAATATTTAAAAGAAAGGTTTAATACACAAAAATATAAAAATAAGTGTTTAATACATAGAAATATTTAAAAGAAAGGTTTAATACACAAAAATATAAAAATAAGTTTTTAATACATAGATATGTAAAAATAAATGTTTAATACGTAGAAATATTTAAAAGAAAGGTTCAATACACAAAAATATAAAAATAAGTGTTTAATACATAGAAATATTTTTTTTAAAAGTTTAATACACAAAAATATAAAAATAAGTGTTTAATACATAGAAATATAAAAAATAAGTGTTTAATACACTAGACCAACTCGACAATCAGCTAAATCCCATCCATTCACTGTAGAGGTCTCCACCTGCCTGAGAGCCTTCTACTTCAATAGCTTCTTTCCTCACGCTGCCGGCCCTTGGAACTCCCTCGCTGGTCCTTGTTTCCCCGACTGTATTGACATCCAGAAGTTTAAAACTAATGTAACCAGATATCTCGCTGCACAGCTCGGAACTTAGGATGACCTCCAAAACCTACACCCTAATTCTCAGTAGCCCCTTACGTCTACAGTGGTGGCCTGCGTTTTGGGGTGAAATATGTTTTTAAATTAAAAAAATATATACGTGGGTATTCTGGAAGCGAGTACGATGAAACAGCAGGGACTGGCGATAATAAAAACTAGAATACTTTTGAAGAACAAAATAAACCATTGGAACTAAATTCTAAAGAAGACACCTAATAAAATGAATAAACGCACAAGCCCTATTTCTGGTGAGATACTCAGGACCCTTCACACACTGAGGAAAGGTGAACTAGCAAACTAATGACTATGCACAAAGCATTACCTGCAAAGTATTATGTTGGCTGACTCTATACTAAAAGGAAATAATGGGGAAGGGTACTTTTTTTGTTTTTAACATAGTTCACCCCAAACAAGTCTAGCCGCCACTGTAGACGTTAGGGGCTACTGAAAAAAATGGTGAAAGATTTTTTTTTGGGGGGGGGGGGGGGTCAACCTAAAATGGGAGCTGCACAGCAAGATGTCTGTTTACATTAGTTTTAAATTTCTGCATGTCAGTACCGTCAAGAAAACAGGGAGCAGGGAGGGACTTCTAGAGTCCAGCAGCACGAGGAAAGAAGCTTTTGGAGTAGAAAGCTCTTCGGCATCTGGGGACCTCCACAGTGAATGGATGGGATTTGGCAGATTGTCGGTTTGGTCTAGTGAATTTACGTCGTGGGGGCACCAGAGCGGCAAGCTCATCAGAGCACAATCCATTGAAGTACTTGTAAAACAGGCACATGGAAGCAACATTGCGGCGATGGGACAAGGGCTGGAGCTTGGTGGATAGTGAGGGACCTATTAAGTTGGCGACTCTTTTTTGGACCTTGTCTAAGAGGGAGAGACTAGTGGATGATGCCCAGCCGAGATGTGGCAACAATACTCCATGCATGGGCGGATGGTGGCTTTGTAGAGAGTTGTGTAGATGACACAATTAAAGAACTAGAGAAATACATAAGAAAAAGTACAGAGAGGCTGATTACCGCCGCTTTCACTACAACAACAACCATGCAGCAAATTGCATCTCTTTGCTCGTTTTCTCAGTACTTCCACGGAATGTGCCTCAATTAACTAAGTGCACTTGTACACCAAAAGCGAAACTACCACCGACCTACTTAGCTGCTAAATAACACCGCTCCACTGTAGAGGTCCCTCGATGCCGGATGAGTTTCTAATCTGGTCGGTTCTTTCCTCCGAGAGTTTACCTTTGGAATTCTCTTCCTGCTTCCATTTTATCCTAACAATACCAACATGTAGAAATTTAAATGTACTGTGAACAAATATCTTGCTTCCAAACTCTTTACCTAGGCTGCCCCCTATAAATATGGACCCTAACGCAGTAATCCCTTGTTTGAAGTAAATTGAAGTAAAGAAAATAATAGCAACAAGAGTAAAATAAGTCACCACTTATCAAGGCCCAAAGGCCACTCGAGGATAATAAGGGTTAATGAGTTTGTCAAGTGGACGATGAGACAACACCGTGATGATTGGTAACGATGATTGAAACGGGGCAGAATTTGATTATTAAAGAGGAGAGCTCAAGAAAATTCTGTTAACGTTTGACTTGAAAACGACTATGTTGTAGTCAACTGGGAAGCAGCCCTGCAGTATTGTGCTCTACAGACGGGTAGTTTTAGGAAATACAACTTTGCTTATGGAAGTTCCCTTTTGTTTTAGGTGCACAGGGGAATAAAGGGAACTTCGTGACAGCGGTTGTAGCTAGACGAGTTGTTGTTGTGAATGTTTTACACGGGGGAGGGGGCATAGATTGAAGCTTAGTCAAGCACTTACTATAAAAATAACGATAAAGCAGAGAAAGACTGGCAACATCTCTTTTGTGAGAAAGTTGCTGTAGGGAAGAGAAGAGGACATTGCGCAGTAGATTTCGAAGTCGGTTTTGTACTCTGTCACGGCAGTAAATGGTGCTACGAGCGACATTTCCCCAGATGTGACAACAGTACGCCATCAGATGACGTATTTGACTCATATACATGGTAGAGAATTGCGTAAGGCTTGAGGTATTTTTGGAGAGGTAGAATTATCTAACCCTAACCCTAACTCAAACCCTAACTCTCTACCCTAACCATAACCATAACCATAACCCTTACTCTAACCCTAACCCTAACCCTTACCCTAACCCTAACCCTAACCCTAACCCTTACCTTACCTTAACGCTAACACTAACCCTAACCCTTACACTAACCCTGAACCCTTAACCCTAACCCTAACCCTTACCTTACCTTAACGCTAACACTAACCCTAACCCTTACACTAACCCTGAACCCTTAACCCTAACCCTAACCCTTACCTTACCTTAACGCTAACACTAACCCTAACCCTTACACTAACCCTGAACCCTTAACCCTAACCCTAACCCTTACCTTACCTTAACGCTAACACTAACCCTAACCCTTACACTAACCCTGAACCCTTACCCTAACCCTAACCCTTACCTTACCTTAACCCTAACCCTAACCCTTACCCTAACCCTAACCCTAACCCTAACCTTACCTTACCTTAACCCTAACCCTAACCCTAACCCTAACCCTTACCTTACCTTAACCCTAACCCTAACCCTTACCCTAACCCTAACCCTAACCCTAACCTTACCTTACCTTAACCCTAACCCTAACCCTAACCCTTACCTTACCTTACCTTACCTTACCTTACCTTAACGCTAACACTAACCCTAACCCTGACCCTTACCCTAACCCTAACCCTTACCTTACCTTAACGCTAATACTAACCCTAACCCTTACCCTAACCCTAACCCTTACCTTACCTTACCCTAACCCTAACCCTTACCTTACCCTAACCCTAACCCTAACCCTTACCTTACCTTACCTTACCTTAACGCTAACACTAACCCTAACCCTAACCCTAACCCTTACCTTACCTTAACCCTAACCCTTACCCTAACCCTAACCCTAACCCTTACCCTAACCCTTACCCTACCATAACGCTAACACTAACCCTAACCCTAACCCTAACCCTAACCCTTACCTTAACGCTAACACTAACCCTTACCTTACCTTAACGCTAACACTAACCCTAACCCTTACACTAACCCTGAACCCTAAACCTAACCCTTACCCTAACCTTAACCCTAACCCTAACTCTAACCTTAACCTGAACCCTAACCCTAACCGCAACTTAGAAATTATTTCATTTTGAGATATCTCGGTCAAAGGTCAAGATCAATTTCCCTGAAAATGTCACTTTTGGCGATAACTTTGGTTCTGTTCATCATAAAGACTCGCTACTTGGCCCATATTGTAGACAATGAAGTCCCTCGTCTTATATCACCTGGATCTTGAATTTTTACCTTGGCTTTGGAAAGTTCGGTCATGGCTGATATTTTGACGGAATTTCCACTTCTGATTTTTCTAAATTTGATGTATGCATCTGATGCTCTTTGATAACATGTTAATAACAATGCACAATTGCAGCCTGATCAGATAAACAGTTTTTGAGCTATCAACGTTTCCATAGCATAACTTTGGGAATACTTCATGCAATATGGAGAAGTAAGCTCCAGATAAGACTTTGGCCCATCTTTACGTTGTCAGGCTAAGGTATGCTGTCTCACGAGTGACTTATGTTTTGTTTTCTTTTAATTTTACCAGAACGCGAGTGACAAGAAACCTCACCTCACCCCTTTACACAAGTGTTTATGTGTGTGTGTGTGTTTGTGTATATGTGTGTATATGTGTGTGTGTATATGTGTGTATATGTGTGTATATGTGTGTGTGTGTATGTGTGTATATGTGTGTATATGTGTGGGTGTATATGTGTGTATATGTGTGTATATGTGTATATATATGTGTGTGTGTGTATGTGTGTATATGTGTGTATATGTGTGTGTGTGTATATGTGTGTATATGTGTGTATATATGTGTGTGTTTAGATGTCTCTATTAGGTTTCTGTATGTGTGCGTAGTTGGCTCTATGCATTTAAAGATGTGTACAGAGTGTTCCAAGTTCGAATCCAGTCGGTTCCACAGTACCACTTTCACTTAGGCATGTTGGCAACCTTCTCGTGGTCCTTCCCGTAAGTACCCGATGTGTTTCCAGAAAGATTTCTAACTAGAAAACCATCAGCGAAACTAATGCCAACACTAGAATCATCTGATTCACACGAAAGAAGAATAAGTAATTCTGGGTGTATTTTGTGTTTTTTAATAAATTAATAAAAAAATCACTGGTAACGTTCCCTGGAATCTGAGTAATAACATGTCTCCCCAGATTTCTATCACTGTTCGTCTCTTTCGATAGCCGTTTTAAATCATTTTGCGTTATCGCAACGCTCGTTTACTATTGCTTTTTTTTTGCTTATAACGAACGTAGGTTTTCGTTGGAAATTCAGTAGCAATAAGCCTTCCCAAAATTCCAGACCTCTCAATTCCCTTCCATTAATAATTATGCTCTCCCCCTTTGGTTTTTCCATCCTTATTGACTCATCACGAGTATTTTGTGTGGTACTTTGCGAGGCTGGTCCAGTCCTTGATTCGTCAGAAGTGTTATTTTGTGGTGCTTTTCAGGTTTGGATATCTATATTCTTGTACCGTTAAGATGATTAGTATTATTATTATTATCATTTTATTCACACTGGTCATTATCAGTGATTGCTCTCTCACAATAACAAGCTGTGTTCCCCTGGATTCTGAGTGACAAGTTTCCTCAGATTTCCAACTCTCTCAACCTCTTTCAATGAACTTTGCAAATCATTCTGCGTTATCGCATCAGCCGTCCACCATTAGCAATGACCGTTGTTCTTCTCTGGAACCTGAGTGACTAAACGCCTCCTCAAAATTCCAGTAAACTCACACCGTTGGTTCTTTCCCTCCTCAGTCTTTCCTCTTTGACCATCACGACCATTTCGTGCGGTGCCATTTCGTGGGTTGACCGGTGTCATTTTATGGGATTTCTGGTTGTTTTAGTTCCCTTGGGCTTGTGTGTTTTGTGGTTTTTAAAAATTTTCAACATATTTCACCCCAAACAAGACAGGCCGCTACTGTAGACGTAAGGGGCTACTGAGAATTAGAGTGGAACTTTTGGGTGTCATCGTAAGTTAGGAGCTGTGCAGCAAGATGTCTGTTTACATTAGTTTTAAACTTCTGCATGTCGGTACAATCGGGGAAACAGGTAGTAGGGAGGGAGTTCCAGAGACCGACAGCACGAGGAAGGCTCTCCGGCATCTGAGGACCTCCACAGTGAATGGATGGGATTTAGCTGATTGTCAGGTTGGTCTAGTGTATTTACGTCGAGGGGGCACCAGAGTAGTCAATTCATCGGAGCATAATCCATTGAAGTATTTGTAAAACAAGCACAAGGATGCTACATTGCGGCAATGGGACAGGGACTGGAGCTTGGTGGATAGTGAGGGACCTATTAAGTTGGCGACTCTTTTTTACCTTGTCTAAGAGAGAGAGAGATTGGTGGATGATGCACCAGCCCAGATGTAGCAACAATGCTCCATGCATGGGTGGATGCTGGCTTTGTACAGAAGCAGGATAATGTCAGGTGTGAGAAGTTTATTAGCACGGTAGAGGGAGTCCACCTTCTTTGCAGCAGCCTTGGCAATGTCTTCTATGTATTTGTTCCAATTCATGTTACCTATGAATGTTAGGCCGAGAAGTTTGAATGTTGAACTCTTGGATATGTACGCGTCCGTTTTGCCCACTTGACGAGAGTAGAGCGTGGTGTTGTCAGTAAATAAACCAATCTCAGACTCGATGTCATCCGCAGTTGATCGTGCTGATGGTCAGAAAGAAGTTTAGCATTAACTAGGTGCCGAACTATCGCTAGATTGATTAATGATTCAAAGATTTTAGCAAAAATCAGGAGTAGACTGATTGGGCGGTAGTTCTGGGGATCAGTTATTATTATTATCATCATTATTATTATTTACTCACTAGGAGTTCTCACACAAGTCATCAGTGATTGCTCACCGACAACCGGTGGTATTCCCTGGAGTCTGAGTGACAACAAGTCTCCCCAGATTTCCAGTATTATCCACCACTTTTCAATAGCCACCGCCAATAAACTTGCAGTATCACAACAGCCGTTTTCCAATGATTTCTCGCTGGTAAGGACCATTGGTTATCTCTGGGATTTGGGTGGCAATAAGCCTCCCCAAGGTCCCAGCCGTCTCTGCACTTCCAGTGGAGGTCTGGTTTGTGCTGTCCCTCCTCGGTCTTCGCATTCTCCTTGACCTTATACAAATATTTTGTGTGGTGTCTGCCTAGGCTGATACCATTTTTTATTTATT
>OY744534.1:84726849-84754349 GCA_963556195.1 Sepiola atlantica | reverse complement strand
GAAATGAAAAAGGAAAAACCAATAGATATTTTTTATATATTCATCAACGTTTCGTCTTTATTGTAAGACTTCCTCAGGATGATACTACTACTTCTCCTTATAAACCCATCATGTCAACCCAATATTTCGATGTACTTGCATGACATTTTTCTTAAAATTATCATCCTGAGGAAGTCTTACAATAAAGACAAAACGTTGATGAATATATAACAAAAATATCTCTTGGTATTTCCTTTTTCATTTCCCATATATATATATATATATATATATATATATATATATATATATATATACTATTATAATAGAATTAACGATAAGTGAAGTATCGTAAAGTGATCTATCTCGATAAAATAAAGCTCAATACGTTGAGTAGAGCAATCAATTTTAAAGAAAGAAAGATGAAGATAAAAAATTGTACAAAATTACATAAAGTTACATAAATTAATACAAATTTTATTACATCGAGAGTTCAGATGCAAGGAGTTACATTAATCCTATATATATATTGTTTCACTTTACTTCAGTCGAAGTTCTCAGAAATCAAGGGCCCCTTTCTTGGGGCTAACATTCGATCTCTATATGAGATACTCAGATATTCGAATATTCCATTAAAGTTCTCCTTTATCTCTCAAACGTTAAGTTAGTAAAGAAGTTAAGAACATGAATTATTCGTCTTATTGATCAAGTTCAAATATGTTAATGAAGTGGACATAAAGCCAATATTTTCAAGAGTGCTCAATACTATGTAGAGCATTCATGAACTTAAATAAACAATATTAGAGCCTTAAGTCAATCAACCCTGACCAAATATTCAAAATAACATAGTATTATAACAGTACATATTATAACATAGTATATATATATATATATGGGAAGAGAAGGATGAAGGTAATCCGACGTGATGGGAAAATGAAAAAGGAAAACCAAAAAATGGATGTTTTTTTATGTGTACATCAACGTTTCATCTTTATTTATAAGACTTCATCAGGATGATAATATAGAGAAAAATGTCATGCAAGTACAAACACATGTAGGGTTGACATATTGGGAGGAAAAGGAAAAAAAAATGTGTCAACCCTACATGTATTTGTACTTGCATGACATTTTTCTCTATATTATCATCCTGATGAAGTCTTATAAATAAAGACGAAACGTTGATGTACACATAAAAAACATCCATTTTTTGGTTTTCCTTTTTCATTTTCCCATCACGTCGGATTACCTTCATCCTTCTCTTCCCATATATATATATATATATATATATATATATATATATATATATATATATATATATATATATATATATATACATATATATATATATATATATACATATATATATATATATATATATATATATATATATATATATATAGTCTCGGAAGTTTCTCAACCATTAAAACTATATTAAAAAATTTTTTTTTTAAAAACCTTATAGTCCCAAGTCTTTCAGTGGAAAATCACTCATGTAAGTCAATTTATTTTTACAGTTATTATATTAGTTTGTTTCTAACTCTATTTTAAGGGATCATCAGTTGTTTACCATGAAAAACTGTTTCGGGAATTTAAAAACAAGACAATATTTAATTCCATGGCTTCCCAGCAGAGTTGATCAGACCCCACTTCCCTTAAAAGACAAAAACATAAACGTTCCTTATACTAAATCTACGCTTTGTTCCATATAAATGTTTTGCTGACTTATATTAGTTAATTAAAAAATAAAAATAAAAAACATTTTTCCTTACCTGTGCTGTCTGTCTGTCTAATAAAATTTATCCGTTACTTACAAAAATGTTGCTGCATTTTAAAGTGTTTGGACGAATCCATTACACTATTATTTAAGTGATTAATGTATTATTTTTAGTTTTATATAATGAATATAAAAAATAAATAAATAAATAAATATGTATATATATATATATATATATATATATATATATATATATATACATATATATACCTTTAGTCCCTCCTTCTCTCCCTCCTCCTCCTTTGTTGTCCATCCCCCTGTTGTCGTCAACCCCAAATAAATATTAATCTTCCTTGTTCACTTACAGTTTTTCTAATCTGCGTTCACAACTGTCGATTTTTTTCCTTTTCTCAGTGTATACATTTATTTATTTGTACTTACTTTAACGTAGCATAAAGTGTTAAAATGTCCGGGTGGGGGGATGGAAGACTTAGAAAAGAAAAACAAGGACTTGATTTTTAATGTAACACGTTTTAAGCCTGCATAGATATCCTGTGCAGGAGTAGGGGGTGGTGGAATTTACCCTATGCCAGTGCTATTTGAGAACATATACACATATACCTGCATATATATATATATATATATATATATATATATATATATATATATATATATATATATTAGCTCTGCCTTGGATAAGATGCGGTAATACGCATTGAAACGTTGGTTGATTGATGTAAGGTTGTAATATTGTTTATGTAATTATACTTATATATATATATATATATATATATATATTATCCTCCATTGTACATATACTATAACGCTTTTAAATTTTTTTTCTCTACTCTCTCTTTTCACCCCATTTTTAAAATCCCTCGTTTTTTTTTTAAATCACTCGATACAGCCTTTGTTAAGAGAGGGCGAAACCGGTCTGCTGGCTTTTTATTTTTCTTGATTAACTTTTAATCATGAACGATAATAAAATTATGTACTCCCCAAAAAATCATGAAATATATATATATATATATATATATATATATATATATATATATATATATATATATATATATATTAATAAATATTTGTTTTGTTTATTTTCTATGACTTATCAACATAGAGATATTACTATTCACTTCTGGTCATGCGACTCGAAACCCCGGTATCTGACTTCTTTGAACTCAAATTCCGACGTCCAGAACCACTCGGCCAAGCTGAATAGTGAATAAACAGTGATTATTCTAACACTTTATCTGGCGGCTTGACGTCATAAGAGCGTTCTACTTAATGAAAGGAACGATGCACATATAGCTAGTGACGTCATGCTGTGTTAATACTACACTTACAGTGCCCTTCTAGACGAGTTTTCTAGGCGCTACAAATAATAAATATTTATTTTGTGTATTATCTATGTACGTATACGTTTCGTCCTTTATAATCGGGACTCATATATATATATATATATATATATATATATATATATATAATTATTTTTATTTATACAGACATGTACAAAATTAGCGACACTGGCATATCGATTTTATCGATGAACACTTATTACAAACTAAGATTTAGAATCTAAGGTAAACATCGGATTCTATCTCCTCCTGATGAGATCTCAGTTTATAACAGCTGTTGATCGATAACAACGACATACCAGTGTCACAAATTTTGTACATGTCTATGAATACAAATAATCATATATGTAAATGCTCTATTTGATATTGAGCACTTTTTATAAGCTCGGTTGAAATTCTTTAGTTTCTTATCCTGTGGATGTTTACCTTGCCTGGATTATATATATATATATATATATATATATATATATATATATATATATATATATATATATAATATTAAATCATATTTTTAATATTTTACCTACGTACGACGTCGTTTCGAGCTTTCGGCTTTCAATTTCAGACGGTCACAGGGCGCGAACCCGATTCACAGAGACACCGTTCGCTCTTTCCTTACGCCACGGGAGGTTACCACGTGATAACGGAGAAATTAAGTTATATATACGCTGACAGCGGCGAGTGTAAACATCAAGACGTCCGATAGAACTCAACGAAAGAGTTGGAGTATTGCACTGAAGCTTTAGGTGAATGTCTGTTTGTAATCTCTCCAACATATATATATATATATATATATATATATATATATATAAAAAACATAAAGATAGAGGCAAAATGCCTTCAAAGAAACCATGTGTTAGATGCAGATATTTTGTAGTAAATAAAAATAAAAACATTTTTTTCTTCTTCATCTTGACTTTTTTTAATCTAATATTTCGCTTGATACAACAAGCCTCGACAGAGCTTTAGACAAATAAAAGGTATTAACCTTTTTTTTCTTTCGTAATAATCCTTCCTGGTCTTGTAGAAGTGTTGTCCAATGTTGTGGTCTAACGGTACAAATGTCTGTTTTAGAAGAAGAATGGAAAGGAATTAGAGAAGCAAAAGCCAAATCAAAATTCAATTCAATTGCTCAGAGCAAGGTATATTCCGCAAAAAGGCAATTTATTCAAGTTAAATTTTCAATAAGCTACCTGCTCTTTTCAATATCTACCTGCTCTATCCTGGATATTGAGCTGTATACTCTTCACAATAGGTTTTACCTTTCCTAAAAGTTCGCTTTTAGTACACCACTGTATATATATATATATATATATATATATATATATATATATATATATATATATATATATATATATATATGGGAAAATGAAAAAGGAAAACCAAAAAATGGATGTTTTTTATGTGTACATCAACGTTTCGTCTTTATTTATAAGACTTCATCAGGATGATAAAATAGAGAAAAAGTGTCATGCAAGTACAGATACATGTAGGGTTGACATATTGGGAGGAAAAATAGAATGAAATAATGGCCACATTTTCTTCAACATTCATTTCTATTTCTCCAACAAATACGGACGTCCACCCAGCAGTGGCCATTATTTCATTCTATTTTTCCTCCCAATATGTCTACCCTACATGTATCTGTACTTGCATGACATTTTTTCTCTATTTTATCATCCTGATGAAGTCTTATAAATAAAGACGAAACGTTGATGTACACATAAAAACATCCATTTTTTGGTTTTCCTTTTTCATTTTCCCATCACGTCGGATTACCTTCATCCTTCTCTTCCCATATATATATATATATATATATATATATATATATATATATATATATATATATATATATATATATATATATAAGTAATATGGAGGATTAAATCTGTGGATATCACAGGATACAGCGATGTAGTACAAATAATGTATAATTTAGTTATAGCCGTCATTCTTTTTGTGTGATTGGGGAATCACCCACACAAATAAATACATTAGCATTACTAAAGCAGATTGTATGTTTATTCTGTCACCGTATTACGTGGACGGTGCTGGTTCACGTCTCTGAGTTTCTTTTAAATTTTGGGGCCCATTGAAATAAAACAACATATTGATGAGTTTAAGAGGTGGCAGTAAGGATATCGATAACGACATGGACTTGCGACCTGGGTGTGCCAACTTCGAATCCATAGCACGATTTTCACTTATGGATGTTGGCAACCTTCACGTGGTCCCTCCTTTAAGTACCTGATTCTAGTAAACAAAAAAAAAAACAACAAAACAAAAAACAGAAAAAGAATCCGTACTCTGTTGATTCATACGAATTTGTGTCCTTTTATCTTGATAAGTTCTTTTTTTTTTTTTTTTTTTTTTTTCATTTAGATATTTTCTTGATTTGTCTTGCGATTCGTCTTGTTGGGATGACACCAGATGTTTGTACGACTGTCCCGTAACGAAGACAAGATATGCCACCCGCTTTTTTTTTGACGAGATCGATGTGACCCGTGAGACGATTGCAGAAAGTGCTAATCAGATACGCCACATTAAATACTTGAGTACAATGTTCTGAATTGTACTTTTTTCATGTCTCAATCAAAACACCCCAATTACTGACCTGACTTTTCCTTTTCTTTTCTCTTTTTTTTTTTTAATATCTCCTTTACTTTCACTCGACTGCATTCTTACGTCCCCGTTTTCTTCTCTTGTTTTTCTTCTCCGCCCCCCCCCACCCCCTCTTTCTGGGTGTCATTATTTCGTAGCGTTTCCCGAGCTCAACTATTCGAAATATGATCAGCTGCTCTTCTGCGCCTTAGAAACCGCCGCCGACGATGACGACGCCGCCGACGACGACGACGGCCAAGAAAGAAAAACTTATCTGATTCAGCTTCGCTTTGAATGCGACCGTCTATTTATACCGGCGCTCAAAGTAAACACCTTCCACATATCGACTCCAAAGGTAGAAGGGGAGCGCGAGATCTATGGACCTCGGGTCACGTGACCAGAACTCTTCGCAGATCTTCCCCGAATGAAGGAATGTAAAATTACAACCGCATTTCTTCAAAGAAAGAAATTAAGCACGTTCAAATCTCTCTCTCTCTCTCTCTCTCTCTCTCTCTCTCTCTCTCATTCTCTCTCTCTCTCTCTCTCTCTCTCTCTATCTATCTATCTATCTCTCTCTCTATATATATATATATAGGTGTGTGAAAATATATGTTTTTGAATATACTTTCTATTCTTTATGTATATAAATCTTGTCAAAGTGAAAGCTCGATGATTGTTAACATATAACAACAGAGCAAATATAAATAAAGGCTTTTTGTTTCGAAGAAATGATTGGTAAGACGAATATAATTTTGGTTTTTGGAACGTAGCAAATTGTAGTTTATATATATATATATATATATATATATATATATATATATATATATATATATATATATATATATATATATATATATATATGAGATTGTAGTTTACTTTTTCCATCTTCCGGCAACTACATCGCATTGCTACAGCCTCGGACTACTAATCTGCACTTGTGTTCCAAGAAATCAACAAACAATAGAATAGTGTACGCTTGTTTCAAAGACAATGTATTTTTATCTATACCATCTGAGATCATCATCAGCACGGAGCATAGACACCAAATTAACAGCACATAGAGAGCATCAATGGAAAAACACACCAAC
The DNA here is from genome assembly GCA_963556195.1 of Sepiola atlantica. Taxonomy (NCBI): domain Eukaryota; kingdom Metazoa; phylum Mollusca; class Cephalopoda; order Sepiida; family Sepiolidae; genus Sepiola; species Sepiola atlantica. The sequence continues at coordinate 84,747,612 of OY744534.1, read as the reverse complement.
ACCCTCATTTGCACAGCAATTTAGAAAGAGAAGGGGGAGATGATTGAAACACATTTTATTGAACATATTTTATTGAAACATAGTTTAAGAATGTATATAAGGGTTCAAATTCAAAGTAAGTCGATCTCATTTTATATATATATATATATATATATATATATATATATATATATATATATATATATATATATATAGTACACGTATTGTATTAGTTTCTGTATATGTAAATCCGTTGAAACTCAAGTGTTTATAAAATGTGCTCAATAACAAGTAGAGCTGTTCTTAAGTATACATTTTTATTTATACAAACATTATTGGTTACATATGTGCATACATGCTTCAGTTGTATTATTATTATTATTATTATTATTATTATTATTATTATTATTATTATTATACTAAAGCTGAGTAAATCAACGTTTATTTCCTAAAGTATTTTCTTATATATTTTAATCCTACAAAATACATGCTAAAATATGCCTTGGTATTGGGATTGAGTTATGTTTGTAAACAAATCCACTTTAATTGTTCTAATTAGTTTCTCTTTGTTACTCTCACCCTCTTTCACTGTATGTTGTTTGATCTTCCCCTCCCACTTTTATGTTGATAAAAATTCCTCCCGATGGTAGGCACACTGACGAAGAAAAGAAAGTTTCCCCCCACTCGTGGTAGAAAAGAAACGAGTTCTAGCTGTGAACGTCTTACATGGATGAACCAGGGATTGGAGCTCAGTCGAGCACTCTCCCTGGAAACAATGAGAGACTAGCAACGTTTCTTCTGTGTGAAAGGCGCTGTAGAGAACAGAAAAGATTTTCACCCACTAGATTGTGAACTCAAGTTTGTATTCTGTTAAGGCAAGAATGAGCGCTCTAAACGGCACCTCCCCAGATGTGGCAGCATTGAAACTAATATTACTTTGATTATTAATAATGAGCTGAGTTGTCTCCCTCTAAATTAGTCAAAAGTTTTTTTTGTTTTATTTCTTTTTGATACTGACGGTTTTTCATTCAGAGATCATCGTCCCGGTCATTGTCTGTATCTGTGTCTGTGTCTGTGGTGGTATTCATCCGGGGTGGGTTGAGCCGGCTCCAAGTGAATCTGCAGCTTCACGTATGATCATCTAGTTGCAAATTCACTGGTTCTTACTGAACACTATGAGGACATGAGCACCCTCCTAGCGTCGAATGATGGTCATACACCACATTAAACTCAAACCCGTGTCACTTCCAGCCCTCGATGAATACATATAAATAGAACAGAGACATAATTCAGGTGAATTTGAAAAATTATTTGCATGTACCTATTCGCCCATTCACGGAGTATTGTTGCCACATCTGGGCTAATGCATCTACCACTGGTCTCTACCTATTAGACAGGGTCCAAAAAAGAGTCAACCAAGCTCCACCCCCTGTCCCATCGCCACAATGTTACATCCTTGTGCTTGTTTTACAAGTACTTTAATGAAATGTGCCCCGAAAAACTCATAGCGCTGGTGCCTCCTCGACGTAAATACCCCCGACTAACCTAACAAGCAGCAAAATCCCACCCCCTCACTGTAGAGGTCCCCAGGTGGCGGAAAGCTTTCTACTTCAATAATTCCTTCCCTCGAACGGGTAAAACATTATTTTACAACTAACATGTTCTATCTTGGTGAGACTAAGCTCTTTTTGAACAACCCTCGTAAATATCTTCATCTGAGATTGAACTCACATTATATATTAACTAACGCCTATATCTACTTGACCATGTCTCCAGTATGATACATTGCCAATTGAATGTAGTTAGAGACTGCGATAGAAGACACCAGAAGACTATACAGTATAAGGACTGAACGGTTATGGACATGGTACTAACTTAGCCCCGTTAAGGACCAACCATTCCTCACTGTGGCCGGGCGGTGTCAATGTGATAGTGTGCTATCTGGCTAACAGGGCTTTGGTGAACATCTAGAATAAGTCAACATCAGGATCCGTCGTATTCTGGTTGTCTTTCGCCTCTGCGTCTGTGGCAAGATATGACGTGTGAGGAACGAGATCGCAAATCATGGAGTGAAGATAACAACTGCGCTTCTCCACATGCGCAACCATGATTCCCTTGTGTATTACGGGTCAAGCCTTCCTCGACTACGTATGCAACCGCTGGGTCTTGCTGCTCTGGATATGATTAATAGTAACGGCCATGCAGGCCAGACAACCATGAGGCACGATCTTCGTGGGCTCTGTGCACAGTCGTCTGAACCACGTAAAAGATTGGTGTTGTTCTTGTTCTATATGTTGCCCAGTGGAGCAATCGCGGTCACAAACCGCCAATAATTAATTCGTCTTTTATGACTAAATAACGAGGACAAAATCTAGGACCAGATTGACTGTAGTCGGTGAATCTCATTAGCATGCAAACAACGTAGACGACTTTGAACCGTAAAGCCTGTTTATTGACCTGCGATTTATCCTATTTTTATTCATGTGTAAAGAAAAAACGAAAAAATAAATTGAATGACATCTCAACTGATAATATTTCGTATATTCAGTAGAAAGTTATTTCTCACTCTTGCGGCATATAACCGTTTTCGAGTTATATAATTCAGAACCCAATCATTTTGGTAACATTTTTTTTGTTTCAAGTTATTAATATCTTAAAATGTGTATGCTGTATATCGTCTCGCTTTTTCGGGGGTCAGTATGAAGACTTACAGGAAGACACGAAGACATGAAGAGATGAAGAGATGAAGACATCCTTTGGCTGGTTGTTCTTTCTGCTGTGGTGGACGATACGCGTCTAGTGACGATTTGTTATGATGCTGTCTTTGGCCAGTTTATAATCATCCAATCATGACACACATCTTGACTCTCGCGCGTTGATTCACTCTATCCTGCATCACACCAGGTAGGCATTCAGGTATGTCGTTCGACAGTTGCTTGACGTAGGTTATGTGTGGTCTCCAAACTGAATTACATCCCTTTTTGCTCATCCACAAACGAACAACACTGACCATTTCATCCCTAGCCCTTTAACAGTGACCAGCAACTCTGGTTATTCTCTCTCTCTCTCTCTCTCTCTATATATATATATATATAAACCTGCTATTAACAAGATTAATTTTAACACTAGCACTAATATACTTAAATGCTTATAATACCTAACAAACATAGTTAAATTTTCCCGCCATAATTAATTATAAATCTCACTCCAGGTCTTTACCTGTTTGTCATTATTCCACTGACGATGGACCCAGACGGGTCAGAAAGTACTCTGGACCAACATTTACACTATGGCAGTTTCATCAGCCAATTTCCTTCCGAGATTAAGATTTTAATCCGGAAAATTGAAGGGATCAACACTAAAATAGCCAGACAAAAATTGTCGGTTATTTTTAATAATACGTGTCTTAAAGAAAAAATGCTGCCTCGATACACACATATATATATATATATATATATATATATATATATATATATATATATATATATATATATATATATTAGTATTTCATGTATCCACATAAGATTTTATAAGGAGATATAAATTTTATGTATCAATTTTCAGTATTAACTTCAACAGTGCTCGATACGTAAGTAGAGCTAGGTAGTAAACTATGAAAATATATTTATATTTATGGCAATTAAGCTTAATTGCCATGAATATATTTTCATAGCTTACTATATATATATATATATATATATATAAATATACATATATATATATATATACATTTATATATATATATATATATATATGTGTGTGTGTATATGTATATATATATATATGTAGATATTAAATTTCTAAAGTGTAGATCGATCTGAGGAAGAATCAATTTCCAAAAACAAAATTGAAGCTCAATATTCAACAACATTTTAAATATCCAATAGAGCTATAAATTAATGCAGAATTAAATTGAAGATTATATCATTCTATGCTTTACTTGATGTTGAAAAAAAACAAACTTTTACATATGTTTCTAGAGGAGTCAGACGCAAATACAGGTAATCACGTGAAAATGAGGATCTGATGTTTTCTCTGTGTTTCCCTTGGATTTGTCTTCTTTCTGACTTGCTAAAGGTTTAGTCTGAAATTTTAGATATTTTTCATGATCAAAATCACGTAATAGATCTTTGATAAAATCTGGAATAAGATTTCTAGGTATAAGGTTTAGTAGCATTATATTTCGATTTAAATCTTCGTAAGAGGACATAAAAGTGGTGCAAAACTATTCTGTTCGAGGAATTTATTTACTAATATTTTTCATATTTATGTTTGTTTATTTTAGACATTCAAACAATATTAGATCTATGCAGATAGATAAAAATCCCTGGCGCTTCTGCTGTTTCACAATGACATGTTAGACCGTTCTTAAAAAAAAATAGCTAAAGAAATGTATAAACTTTGTTATGTACTTACGTGGTAGCTGAAAAGAAGACTGTACACCAAAACATTACGCAAATTCATCCAGTATTTATTAAATTAAAAATTTTTTAAAACGATTTTATCTATAGGTCGCCATTTTTCTTATATTGTGACTTTTTCCGAAAGTTATCTCCCTTGCCTATTTAATTAGCTGAAATGTCTACCGATACGTACGCTCGTTTTTTTTTCTCCATTTTTTTATAATTCAATAAATACTGGATGAATTTGCGTATTTTTTTCTGTACAATCTTATTTTCAGCTACCACGTAAGTACATAACAAAGTCTATACATTTCTTGAAATATTTTAATGTCATTGTGAAACTGCAGAAGCACCAAATCCCTACGCCGAACTTATTTAAGAAGGTTTTAAAAACAAAGTATTTGACATAGATCGATGACCTGTTTGTTAAAGTGTTCGTATTTAGTGTGAATATTTTAAGTCGTCATAGGTTCGAATCTTACACTTGACAACCGTTTTTACGTTGGTTTTTTTTTACTTTTATAGCGTTCTAGTTATTTCTTAGACTATATCGATCATAAGCATAAACCTGAATAGTTCTCTAAATAAAATGGGATGAACAATATTTAATAGATGTTCTTAACTTTTCATCTTGGTAGCATACATCACGTTCCCTGAAAAATACAGAGCACCTGTTGATAAAAAATACCAAATTTGCATATTTCGCATCGGTAGATTTTTCGGTACTACTCCAGATGAAGCGCCTAATTTCCGTGACTGCTCGGCGGCAACGATCGGGCAGGTTGCGGAAGCGCCCGAGAGCTGCCGAGACGAAAACGAGGCTGAAGCAAAACTGAAAGTTGTAAAAATGGAAGAGTGGCAGACGACAATATAAGACGAAGAATACAAAAGAAAAAATACATATATTTGGAAAAGAAATGAAAAAAAAAAAAAATGAACAAACCATTGCTGAAGAACTATAAATAAACTTCTTTTTTTAATTTTTTTTCGTGGGCCAAATGAACCATTTTAATTTTTTTTTTTGTCTTTTTTTTACATAAATCAAAGAAGTAAATTCTATTTCTTTTACGATATTTAGGCAACTTTTTTTTTACATAAAACAAAGAAGTATGTTATTTTTCTTAGGATATTTAGGCAATTTCTTTTGTATATTTGTTTTTTTTTGGGGGGGGGGAGGATTCATATATTTTCTCGTCGAGGGTCAGGGTTTACGGATACGTTTGCGGCCGGTTCGAAAGGTCTTCCTGCCACTAGTTTTGTTGTGCTGAACGCAGATGAATTGGCAGCAACCTGATCGGTCAGTTTTGCTTCAGCCTCGTTTTCGTCTCGGCAGCTCTCGGGCGCTTCCGCGACCTGCCCGATCGTTGCCGCCGAGCGGTCACGGAAATTAGGCGCTTCATCTGGAGTAGTACCGATTGTTCTACACATGCTAAAAGCATGTTAAAATCGAGACCTTATGTTGCAATTAGTTTGACCTTTTGCCAAAATTGAGGCTTATTTGACTGGACTATATAAAATTCAAGAACACCTAAGAAACCCGGCGTAGACGGCCACTTCAACTAGTATGAATATATAATTGCATAGATTCACGTGGGAGATGTTTTCATTTCTTAACAGCTGTTTGGTGAGACGAATTTTCTTTCTTAGCTGATAAACATGTTGACAATTTAAAACAATATAACTACGTTTGGGTCGATGCGTGTAATTCAGGACGTCTTGACTACGGATGGACCAAGATGTCAACTGTTGACTCTCCCGACTGGCCGTTCACGTTCAAATCTACGATTTTTTTAATTATTTACTAGCGATATGTAATGGGAACACGTGGGAGGAGGAGGAGGAGGAGGAGGAGGGCATAAGCGAATGTTTTGCGATTGTTCTAGACATCGAACACGTTTCGGACATACCATATTGTGGTCTGTGAATTGACAGGAATGAATGGATGAAGGGAGAAAGAAAGAATGGAGAAAAGGGAGAAAGAAAGAAAGAAAGAAAAATGGAAGAAATTAAGAAAGATTGACTAAAAAAAAAGAAAAAGAAATGGAAAGAAAAAGGAAGAAAGAATGAAAGAAAAAGAAAATAAATAAATAAATAAATTATTCAAAAAATTAAAAAGGAAGATTGAAGAAAATAAAGAATAGAGAAAAGAAAAAAAGAAAAAAACATGAAATAAATAAATAAATTATTTAAAAAAATAAAAAGGAAGAAAGAAAAAAAAATAGAGAAAAGGAAGAAAGAAAGAAAAATGGAAGAGAAGAATAACTAAAAATATAATAAATTGAAGAAAGAAAGGAAAGAAATAATAGAGAAAGGGAAGAACGAAAGAAAAAAAGGAAAAAGGAATAAAGAAAAAAAAAGAAAGAACAAATTGAAGAAAAAATGAAAGACTGAAACGGTAGAAGAAAGTAAGAACAAAAAGTAAATAGAAAGAATAGAGAAAAAGAGAAAGGAAGAAAAAAGAACAAAGAGATAAATAAATAAATAAACAAGGAAAATAAATAAATAAACAAGGAAAGAAAATAGAAAAAAGAAAAGAAGGAAGAGAGAAAGGAATTATTAATAAAGAAAGAATGAAAGAAAAAAACAGAAAAAAGAAGAATGAAAAAAGAAAAGATCGGACAAAGGGAGGAAGAAAGAAATGAATAAATAAACAAACAAAAGAATGGAAGAAAGAAACGGAGGAATGAATAATTACGGAAAGAAAGTAAGAAAAAAAGAAAGGAAGAAAGTGACAAAAAACGAAGAAAAAGGAGAAAAAGAGAGAAATAACAAAAAAAGAAGACGAAATAATGAATGAAGGAAGGAATGGATTGAAGGAAAGAAGGAAAGAAGGAAGGGAGAAATGAAAAGAAGAAAATAATATATAAATAAAAAAAGAATGGAAGAAATAAACGGAGGAATTAATAATGACAGAGAGAGAGAATGAAAGAAAGAAAGAAAGAAAGAAGAAAAGAAAAGAAAGAAAAAAAGAAAGAAAAGAAAAGAGAAAGACAAAAGAAAGAAAGAAGAAAAGAAAAGAAAGAAAATAAGAAAGGAAGAATGAAAAAAGAAAGAAAGAAAGAAAGAAAAGAAAGAAAGAAAAAAGAAGAAAAAAAGAAAAGAAAGAAAAAGAAAAAGAAAGAAAAGAAAAGAATAAAAAGAAAAGAAAAAAAGAAAAGAAAAAAGAAAAGAAGAAAAAAAACGGAAAGAAAAAAAAACGGAAAGAAAGAAAGTGAGATGAAATCTACCTGAGTGATTTATATCACCAGCTGTTATTATAATGTCAAAATGTGTCTAGTGACTTACACCTGAGTGGAGGCTGTTACCAGCTGCAGTTTACAGTCAGCTCTCAATTGTTTGTCCTAGTAGTAGTAGTAGTAGTAGTAGTAGTAGTAGTATCAGTAGTAGTAGTAGTAGTAGTAGTGGTGGTGATTGAGGTGGTAGTAGTAGTAATAGTAGTAGCAACATTTAAAAAAGTTTTTTTTGCTTTTATAATATCGTACTATGGTGCGAATATACCCTCGAAATACATTGTTTTTATGACACAGGGGTCTATAGCATAGCCGGGTTTCCCTACCTAAGTACACCCCCCCTCATCATCAAGCCCTCCCCAATCAACCCCTTCCCCCGGAAGGGATGGTTTCAGCAACACTTTTTAGCTTTAGTTTGTGTCCCCCGTTACGTAGAATGTCGTCGGAAGAAATTATATAGAGTCCCATTTAACAACATATTATAAAAGTTAATGCGCATGGAATTGTGTCTATCTTTGCTACATAAACAGAGCCGTTGAAAGATCAAACATTCGGTTTTTGATAAAAAGTGTAGTATCAGTTCCGATGGATGCTACACCCTGTAGACCGATACCGTCTTGGCATTCGGGCCTTGATTCCGCCGGTCTGAGGTATTGTCCTGTGCAGTTCTAGGAGGTGCCCCCTTCCAGGCTTTGCCTTCTCACCCTTTGAGAAGGGGTTAGTTTATTGCTAATCGCCTAGGGCGCCCCATACTTGGGAATGTCGATGGGGCTGCTAAGGTATTTTTTGTAAGTCAGGGTGCTCTTCCTCTAGGGCGCTTACTTTTCAATCCCACTTTCTGACCTTGTGTCACATCTTATCGCTGTGAGGGGGAGATAAATTTACACATTCGTTTTTTGTTAGGAGCATCGGTTCGTAAACATGGGGATTGGGCGTAGGGGCACAACATGTTTTACCATTTAATAGGTCTACCAACTTTCCGTGGGAAACCAGTGTTCCACAAATCATAGTTTGGGAAATTCTATATGACGATCATAGTACCGTAGTTTCATTTTTTTTAAAGTTATGCTTTTGGAGAGAAATTTAACATTAAAAAGGTTGGTAATCATTTCTCTTCTTTTTTTTAAAACATAGTTCACCCCAAACAAGGCAGGCCGCCACTGTAAGCGTAAGGGGCTACTGAGAAAAAGGGTGAGAGTTTTTTTTTATTAAGGGTGGAGGGGTCAACCTAAATTGGGAGCTGTGCAGCGAGATGTCTGTTTACATTAGTTTTAAATTTCTACATGTCAGTACCGTCAGGAAAACAGGGAGCAGGGAGAGAGTTCCAGAGTCGAGCAGCACGAGGAAAGAAGCTTTTGGAATAGAAAGTTCTTCGGCATCTGGGGACCTCCACAGTGAATGGATGGGATTTGGCAGATTGTCGGGTTGGTCTAGTGAATTCACGTCGTTGGGGTACCAGAGCAGCAAGTTCATCAGAGCACAATCCATTGAAGTACTTGTAAAACAAGCACAAGGAAGCAACATGCTTCCTGTTTCCCCGACTGCACAGACCTGAAGAAATTTAAAACTAATGTAAACAGACATCTCGATGCACAGCTCCCAATTTAGGATGACCCCCTAAACTCACACCGTAATTCCCAGTAGCCCCTTGCATGCCTTGTTTGAAGTGAACTATATTAAAAAAAACAAAAAAAAAACAATCAAAATGGCTACCGCAGATTATTTTATTCAATCACAATTTATGGTAAAGTAGGTTGACTTAAATCTTCTTTTAAATAGTGACATTTTTTGGCACTTCTGCATTCTTTATGAAGCCGCAGCCGATTAAGAAATCGAAATTGAAGAGTTCCGTTTTTTTTTCTCCAAGTACCATTCATTCAGAATTCACCGGAAGTTGAATTTACCGGGAGTTGAAGTAGAATTTAGTTTTTAGAAAATGGAGTTAAATGAGTTGAATCTTCGCGACATTGGTAATTTAATGAACCAGACGCAAAAAACAATCGATTTTTTACAGGACAAAAAAATACAGTCCCCCCCCCCCCCAATGAAAACTTTTCATTTAGATAAAAAAAATCTCACCAAACAAAACTTTTCAACTACAATATATTTTAAAAAAATAAAAGCAAAATCAATGTTGACCAAAAAATTCATTCCCCCCCCCCCATCAAAACTTTACATTTTTATTTATAAAATTTTTAATTCATATAATAAAAAAAAGAAATTGTTAATTGTTTCTTGTTACCCAAAAACAAATCAGTCTTGCATTTTTTTTTAGGTTGTAAATAAGTCACTTCCGGTTGAATTACTTCCCTTTATTTTCAGTAGAAGGACAGAAAATCTGCGGCTTCATAAAGAATGCAGAAGTGCCCATTTTTTAATGCAAATAGGTCACAAATGCAAACTAAATTGTTTCCGACAAATTTCTCAACGGTATCTCCTTTCAAATAAGTTACGTCCGTAATAGTAATGCTTGTGAAAAGGTTTTATATGAAAGACTTCGATAAAAATATGGATGTTATTTTAATACCCAATGAAAAAACGGATAGCATCGCTCAAGTCAACTTTAAACCAATCAATAATCGTCTTACATAATCGAATAGTTTGTCAAATGTCTTTGTTTGTTGAAGAGCAAGTTATTGTTTACCAAACTTTGAAGTTAGATATCTCAAAACTACAAAAATAACTTTAAAAAAAAATTGTGTATCAAGCTATATAAATGTCTATCCCTCTCTCAATCTCCCCCTCTCTCTCTCTCTCTTTCTCTCTTTCCCTCCCTAGCTCGCTGTTTATTTGTCTGTTCGTCTCATGCTCACCATCTCTCGCCCTCTGTTTCTCTGTATGTTCGTCTCTGTTACTCTCTCTCTCTCTCTTTCTCTCTCTCTCTCTCTTTCTCTCTCTCTCTCGCACGCGCTGTTTCTCCGTCTGTTTCCCCCTCTCTCTCCCCCCTCGTTCTCTCTATTTCTCGCTCACTCTTTCTGTCTGCGCTTCTCTCTCTCTCTCTCCTTCTCCTTCTCTTTTGAAATTGCCAGCTGTCATAAGCGATAATACAAAACCCTCCGTAAAACGAATGGAGCACTTCGACAGCTGATGCTTTTTATATAAACGGCAACATTTCGTCTGTTTGTCTGTGAATGAAGCTCTTTCTCCCCCCTTTTATATATATATATATATATATATATATATATATATATATATATATATATATCCGTCCCATCACGCACAAATGTACGCGAATAAAAAACACATTCAACGTACCCATATATATATATATATATATATATATATATATATATAGAGAGAGAGAGAGAGAGAGACAGACAGACAGACAGACAGACAGACAGACAGACAGAGAGATTGCTCTTCATAGATTGCTCTTCCTTATAGAGTTCAGGATATACAAATAAATACACATTGGTCTTTATTATACAATGGCGGATTATGTTGAACATAATTAATTCCCGGGCAACACTGGGTCCATCCGCTACTTTCTTATAATCGAATGTGTTTATTTATCTTTACTTTTAGTCAGCCGAAACCAGCCATATTGCCATTGAGACTTAAAAGGGCTACCGGCATCCTAAGTGGGGAGTTGTGCAACAAGATGTTTGTTTACATTACATTTAATTTTCTGCATCTTGGTACAGTCGGGGAATTCCTAACGCAAGAGGTCCGAGGAAAGAAGCTATTAGAGTAGCAAGTTTTCCGGCATCTGGAGGCCTCTACAGTGAAGGGGTGGGATTTTGCTGAAATTTTTGAAAGGAGATACAAGTGCTATAACTTCCTCCGGGCACATTTCGTGGAAGTACTTGTCAAACAAGCAAAGGGCCGCAATATTGCAGCGATTGGGACAGGGGCTGGAGCTGAAGTTGGAGCTGGGGCTGGTTTGAAGCCATTGCTATTTTCAGTTGAAAAATTGCCGACAGAAGAATTTTTGGTATGTATATTAATTAAGACGTATACAATGTCTTGTATTCTTGACTTCTCGCAGGGATACTATTTTTAGAAGCTGCAGAAATAGTTCAGTTTTTTTGTAGCGTACCAAATGTCAATAGGTCATTTATTTTAAACGGCTTATAGAATTGTCGACTTCATATAAGTCATCGAAATAAAAAGTTTTATTTTAGTATGCCAGAGGGTTGAGTTTTATTTTTAAAATGGTGTTTCGTGTAACGCGACGAGTCCTACCGGTACAATATAATTCAGTACTACTTGCTGCAAAGTCAGAGTGTCAACAACTGAACCGGTTTCCTAACTACACTTGAATTGTGAGGAGGGTGGCTTGTCACCCAGCAAGATAACAAACAACACCTGACAAAGAACGGATTAACTAATCTCCTGTTTTTTACTTTTGTTGGCCCTGAACAAGGGACTTTGCTACTGAAGCGTAAGGGCCTACTTTTTATAAGGGACCCGTTTTATAGGTAACAACCTAGATAGTAAGATGTTTGTTAACATTACATTTAAATTTCTGCATGTTTTTTTTTGTTTTTTTAACATGATTTACCCCAAACAAGGCAGGCCGCCACTGTAAACGTAAGGGGCTACTGAGAAAGAGGAAAAAGGGAGAAGGATTGGTGGTTCAGCTTAAATTGGGATCTGACCAGCGAGATGTCTGTTTACATTAGTTTTAAATTTCTGCATGTCAGTACTGTCGGGGAAACAGGAGGCAGGGAGGGAGTTCCAGAGACCAGCAGCACGAGGAAAGAAGCTATTTGAGTAGAATGCTCTCCGGCATCTGGGGACCTCCACAGTGAATGAATGAGATTTAGTAGAATGTCGAGTTAGTCTAGTGAATTTACGTCGAGGGGGCACCAGAGTATTGATTTACTCCTCTCCAGGAGTTAGGCACAAGGCCAGTTTTTATCTTACTCCCACAAGTAAGATGTGACCCAAGGTCGGGTTGGGAAAGTGGGGTTTAAAAATTGCCTGGGCAGCCCCGTCGGCATTCCCCGGTAGGGGCGCCTCAGGCAGTAAGCAATAAACTTACTCCACCCCAAAGAGGGAAGACGAAGCCTGGGAGGGTGGACCTCCTAGAACTTCACAGGACAGACCCATAGACCTGCGTAAATCAAGCCCCGTAGGTCAAGACAATACCAGTCTATGGAGTGCAGTATCCATCGGAACAGAAGGGGGCACCAGAGTAGCCAACTCATTGGAGCATAATCAATTGAAGTATTTGTAAAACAAACATAAGGATGCTACATTGCGGCGATGGGACAGGGGCTGGAGCTTAGCTGACAGTGAGGGACCTATTAGGTTGACGACTCTTTTTTGGACTTTGTCACGGAGCGAGAGACTAGTAGATGATGCACCAGCCCAGATGTTGGTTCGGTAGGGGAAATAGGGAGCAGGGAGGGAATTCCAAAGGCAAGCGATTCGAGGAAAGAAACTATTAGAGTAGAACATCTTCTAGTGTTAAGTGTCCTCTATAGTAAAGGGGTGGGATTTTGCTGCTAGTCAGGTAGGTCAGAGGTATTTCTATAGAAGGGCTACAAGTTCATCGGAGCACATTCCGTGGAAGTACTTGTAAAGCAAGAACAGGAATGCAACACTGCGACGATGCGACAGGGTCAACAGCAATATGGTACATAAACTATCAACTGTCACAGTTCAGTATACGATCCATTGAACACAAGTTGCTGGGGGGGTGAAATTTCGTGTTTAATACCCTTTCCAACGATATTAACGAAAAATTCAATATAAATTGTTGTTTTCTCGTTTCGTTTACTCCTGTTAAGACTCAGCTCGTGTCTTTCAATCGTAGGCGTGTCCCTTTTCTTCCTGAGATTCTCATGGATGGCTCTGCTTTTGAGGAGAAATCGACTCTGAAACTTCTTGGCCTTTCTTTCTATTCTAATCTTTACTGGAGTTCATACATTAGATCCATTGCTCTTTCTGCTTCTCGTAAAGTCGGTTCTCTCTATCGCTCCAAACACTTTCTCACACCTGAGGCTATTCTCTATCTCTACAAATCTACAATAAGACCATGTATGGAGTACTGTTACCATATTTGGGCTGGTGAATCTCTGTCCCATTTGAGGGTTCTTAATAAGGTGCAGAAACGCGTCTGTAATTTGCTTGTCCCTACCCTTTCTTCTTCTCTGAACCCTCTCTCTCACAGACGTGATGTTGCTAGTCTCAGTCTTTTCTATAAATACTATTATGACATGTGTTCTTCAGAATTATGTGATCTATTCCCTGCTTCTTTTGTTCCAGCTCGTTTAACTTGTTGGTCTAGTGGTCTCTATCAATTTGTTCTTTTGATACCGCATTGTAATACAGCTTCCCTATTTCAGTAGTTTCTTTTCAAGAACTGTGGGCTTGTGGAACAATCTTCCTACTGACTGTTTTCCTCCTATCTATAACCTTGTTCTTTTCAAGACTACGACCAATAGGCACCTCCTGTCTTTGCGATAATCAACTTTCGTTCTGGTTAGCTCTTTACATCAAGTGACTTCATGCCTTGTCTGGAGCGATTTCCATAAAAAAGGGGAGTCCTTCACTAGACTGGAGTTCCAGAAGCATTTTGCAGCTCAGGAGGAGCGCTGACTGTTTTATACGATCTATTTGTACAGGTATCCGCTTTTGATTTGACGTATTGCCCTGTTTGTGATTCGATGGTACGGCCATATGTGGACTCATTGTAACAGAGGCAGGACTGCCATCGCCCCAAGACGATCGTTAACCCTTAAATACTTTATTTCTTTAATAGAGAATGGCAGTTTGTTTGAAGCATTGCTGAGAATAGTAGTAATATGTTAAGAAGGCTGAGGATAATGCAGAGTGTCGGATAGGTTGAAGATTTCTCCGAAATATTAAATATATAGTTTTTAATCAAAATCCGGACAACACACAAACAGCCGATACCACACCTGCTGTTATGTAAGATTTTAAAGAAAAATAAATGTGTTCCTTCCAGCTTATAACCTATCCGACACCTTCTTAACATATTACTACTTTATTTTTTATATTGGTTTGAAAAAATTTCATCAAGTGAAAAACGACGTTCTATATGGTAGTCTATAAAGTAGTATAAATGATCTTTGGAAAAAAAAAATTATTGAACAAAAATAAATGATGTTGCAAATGTGCAACAAATGGCATAGCATTTTATATGCATAACAAAACACTACAATATATGCATCTAAATAATCATAATACACTAGAGAATCATAAAATTATTTCTTGTCTTACCATTATAATGACCAGATTTAAAAGTTTAGGATCTTGAATTAGACAGATGATACACCGATGACACTCGCCTGTGACATCGAAGATGCCGATTACCTATTTAGCGGGTGTGCTGATGCAACATCATACTAATACCTACTCACACTTGCCAACAGGCTCGTTGCAAATTTTAAATAAGTTGAGGTTTGGTACATTTTCGTTGAATATGATATTAAATAGGCATTTTGTTGGAATGCGTCATATTTGAAACAGAAAGGATTTAAGGGTTAGGGTTAGGATTAAGGGTTAGGGTTAGGATTAAGGGTTAGGGTTAAGGGTTAGGGGTTAAGGGTTAGGGTTAGGGTTAGGGTTAGGGTTAGAGTTAAGGATTAGGGTTAGGATTAGGGTTAGGGGTAGAGTTATGGGTTAAGGGTTAGGGTTAGGGGTAGGGGTAGGGTTAAGGGTTAAGGGTTAGGGTTAAGGGTTAGGGTTAGGGTCAGGGGTAGGGTTAGGGTTAGGGTTAGAGTTAAGGGTTAGGGTTAGGGTAAGGGTTAGGGTTAGGGTATGGGTTAGGGTTAAGGGTTAAGGGTTAAGGGTTAGAGTTAGGGTTAAGGGTTAAGGGTTAGAGTTAAGGATTAGGGTTAGGGTTAGGGTTAGGGGTTAGGGTCAGGGTAAGGGTTAGGGTTAGGGTTAGGGTTAGGGTTAAGGGTTAGGGTTAGGGTTGGGGTTAGGGTTAGGGTTAAGGGTTAAGGGTTAGGGTTAGGGTTAGGGTTAGGATTAAGGGTTAACTGACTGAAAGCATTTCAATTCTATTGAGTTAAGATGTTGCACTAAGCAACGGTGGTTTGTAGGTTCTGCGTAAATGTTACCGGCTTTCATCCGTTTTAAGAGACAATGGATACACCCTGTAAGGATGTCTTAGCGATGAGAGGTTTATAGTGAGGCAAAAGTTGAATATTCCAAAACCGAACTCGTCATGAAACGTCATTGCTTAAGTCCGGTATACGATTCATTGAACACAAGTTGCTGGGACGGAACATTTCGGGGTTATGCTTTCTCAAGTAGTTTATGTGTGATCCAAACAGGACTATTATTTAATCTCTCTCTCTCTCACACACACACTCTCTCTCTGTCTCTCTCTCTCTCTCTCTCTCTCTCTCTCTCTATATATATATATATATATATATATATATATATATATATATATATATATATATATATATATATATATATATACAACCTCATGAAGACAGTCGAGAGACTGAAAACGCTCGAGATATGGCCCATGACAAAACGTTTGATGCCACATTATCCCAATTAACACCCGCGAACCGCAAAATTGCTCGCTGCCTCGAGAGATTAACGAGACAAATTTCAAAACGAGAGAGCTCCGTGGTCTTTAACAAAGCTTGTATAAATAACGACCTGCTGCCTATACATACACACACACACACACATATATATATATATATATATATATATATATATATATATATATATATATATATATATATATATATATATAATAGAACTTAGGTAAACTTATTTATGACATAATTATTTACTTACGTTCCAAGAATTCAACATAAACAACAGTTTGTGTACGATTGTTTCTAGGATGATATGGGTTTAGACAGGTTAATTTTATATTCCAATAACCATGTTTTTATTTTCTTATTTATATTTTATTTTTTTTCACATTTCCAAAAAACATAACATTTCTGTGAAATGTATTTTTTACGATCCGTTTCATTTGATGGGAGCCAAGCTACATTTTTATGTCAATATCGTCTCTGCAACACTACAAAATTATCAGAAAAATCCACAAAAAAATAAAAAGTTCTTGGATTGAAATGTCTTGAAAAAAACCTACCCTATACAGTGGGTCATTTTGGGACAGAAAAACAAAAACCAAGAAAAGAGCAAACTGACATGTGCGAAATTCACTAGTACGCCATACATATATATATATATATATATATATATATATATATATATATATATATATATATATATATATATATTCTGAGCAAAAGAGTAAAGGGGTTTTTATGCGTTTGAACATAATTTGCTGCTTTATCGATAGCCGATAGTTGGGAGGGGGAAATTTGGGTTCATGCCTTTCCCAAATGAATTCGTGGATAAATGAACATATAGATCCGTGAGGATTTGTGACTCAACATAGCTGGTCCCATAGTCTGAGACAGTATCCATTCACTCAATTACGTACGCATGCTAACACAAATAAACGAACCTCTTCCATATGGAAAATATGCGAATAAAAAATATGTTGATTTTTATTTAAAGATAAAAAAAATTTGACAGCCGGCCGTGCGACGAGAAAAGTCGTCGGTTGTGACTGGTGTCACCATTATTTGAAAATGATACAAGAAGAAGAAGAAGAAGAAGAAGAAGAAGAAGAAGAAGAAGAAGAAGAAGAAGGAAAAAGAAGAAGAAGAAGAAGGAAAAAGAAGAAGAAGAAGGAGAAGAAGAAGGAAAAAGAAGGAGAAGAACAAGAAGGAAAAAGGAGAAAAAGAAGAAGAAGAAGAAAAAAAGAAGAATAAAAAGAAGTAGAAGAAGAGTATGAAGAAGAAGAAGAGTACGAAGAAGAAGAGTACGAAGAAGAAGAGTACGAAGAAGAAGAAGAAGAAGAAGAAGAAGAAGCAAGAAGAAGAAGGAGAAAAAGAAGAAGGAAAAAGAAGAAGAAGAAGAAGAAGAAGAAGAAGAAGAAGAAGGAAAAAGAAGGAGAAGAAGAAGAAAAAGAAGAAGAAGGAAAAAGGAGAAAGAGAAAAAGAAGAAGAAGAAGAAGAAGAAGAAGAAGAAGAAGAAGAAGAAGAAGAAGAAGAAGGAAAAAGAAGGAGAAGAAGAAGAAAAAGAAGAAGAAGGAAAAAGGAGAAAGAGAAAAAGAAGAAGAAGAAGAAGAAGAAGAAGAAGAAGAAGAAGAAGGAAAAAGAAGGAGAAGAAGAAGAAAAAGAAGAAGAAGGAAAAAGGAGAAAGAGAAAAAGAAGAAGAAGAAGAAAAAGAAGAAGAAGAAGAAGAAGAAGAAGAAGAAGAAGAAGAAGAAGAAGAAGAGTGTTTCTTTCTTTTTTATTGTCCTGTAAATTTATCTTTAAATGTCGGGAATATTTGACGACTGCGCCAGGCTGGAATGAAAGTGTAGTATCGGTTCTGGTATCACTCAATGAAGGAGACATTTTTCTAAACTGAGGCAATTGTAATTTTTATCTTTATCTAGTGTGACCCTTTTGGGGGAGCTGGATTACCCCCACATTAAAATTCGACCTTATGCCTAACTTTGCTCTTGTGGGGAGGCAAGTAAATTGGGACACTATAGCTACTTCTTGGCGTACGGGCTGAGATCAAAGTGTAGTATCGTGTATGTCCTCGGTTAGTGAAGGTGAGGTCCTTCAAGACTAAGGCAATGTTTATTTTTGTCATAATACAGAGAGTCCCTTTTTGGGCAACTTGATTTACCCCACATTAAAAACCGACCTGTGTCTAAATCTGCCCTTGTGGGGAGGCAAGTGATGGTGTAAATTTGTAGTCGACGGTGGTGAAGTTGATAACGACGCAAACTGACGACCTGGGTGTGCCAAGATCGAATCCAGTCGGTTCCATTGCACCACTTTCAGTTATGGATGTTGGCAACCTTCACGTGGCCCCTCCTGTGAGTATCCGCTTGTAAAAGGAATCAGGGAAACCAATGCCAACAACAGACTGAAGACAGTCAAAGAGTCGTCCCTGATGCTGATTCATAACGAATTTCGTTTATTCCATAAAAAATAATATACGGTTTAACTTTCCCAGGTAAAAACAAAAGAAAATATACTTTGTTCAATTTTAACAAAGGGGCTCATTTGTTATGTTGGTTGGTTCTGTGCTTTTACGGCATATTAACCGTCGCTGCGTCATTTTATGGCTGCACCATGCATATGTTTCATACACGACTTGTTTGTCGATTCGATTGCTGCGTGAGTCTTAAAACGATAGTTTCGATTTATCCCATAGATACTGGCGCTACCAGATCAGGCTGTCTCTGAAGATATCGGCTTGTGGACCCAAAATGCACCAAACATTGATGTTTTATTGTTTGTTTGTTTTTTTGTCTCTTTGTAAAACTCAATTATGTTCTGCAAAATCCAAAACAAAAAAAAACAAAAACAATTTATCTTCCTTCGCCCCCTTCCCCCTCCATCCCCTCTGCTCCCCCTCTCCCTTCCTTCGCCCCTTCCCCCTCCATCCCCTCTGCCTCCCCCTCTCCCTTCCTTCGCCCCTTTCCCCCTCCATCCCCTCTGCCTCCTCCTCTCCCTTGCTTCGCCCCTTCCCCTCCATCCCCTCTGCCTCCCCCTCTCCCTTCCTTCGCCCCTTCCCCCTCCATCCCCTCTGTCTCTCCTCTCCCTTCTTTCCCCAAATTTTCACTCAACCAAACACCATGATTTATTTACTCCTCTCCAGGAGTTAGGCACAAGGCCAGTTTTATCTTACTCCCACAAGGTAAGATGTGACCCAAAATAGGGTCGGGAAAGTGGGGCTTGAAAAGCCAGCACCCGAGAATTGAGCACTCTGGCCATTAAAAATTGCCTGGGCAGCCCCTGTCGGCATTCCTCGGTAGGGGCGCCTAAGGCAGTAAGCAATAAACTTACTCCTCCCCAAAGAGGGGATGCAAAGCCTGGGAGTGTGGACCTCCTAGAACTGCACAGGACAACCCCACAGACAGGTGGAATCAAGCCCCGAAGGACAAGACGACACCGGTCTATAGGGGTGCAGTATCCATCGGAACAGATGCTACACTTACTTCCTAGCCAAAAGTGCCAGGTAAAGACCATGAATAAATAGTTGAAGTGATAAAGAACTTGAAGCATGAAACACTTATCGGACCGGATTCGGCATTAAATAACCCGAGGAGGGTTGATATGCCGCAAAACAAAACAACCAAACCATAGATGGGGATTTGGCTAAGATCAAAGTGTAGTATCTGTTCCGATGGATACTGCACCTCATAGACTGGCATTGTCTTGGTCTTCGGGCTTGATTTACGCCGGTCTATGGGTCTGTCCTGTGCAGTTCTAGGAGGTCCACCCTCCCAGGCTTCGCCTCCCTCTTTGGGGAGGAGTAAGTTTATTGCCTACTGCCTGAGGCGCCCCTACCGGGGAATGCCGACGGGGCTGCCCAGGCAATTTTTAAACCCCACTTTCCCGACCCGACCTTGGGTCACATCTTACTTGTGGGAGTAAGATAAAAACTGGCCTTGTGCCTAACTCCTGGAGAGGAGTAAATCAATACTACCACTCCAGGTAAAAATGGAGTTGGGAGTAGCGGTAACTAAGGGATATTGACTCTACACTGTTTATAGCTCCCAAATCAGGGGCTCACCACTGGGTGACGTTTCGATAGTCTATGTTAGCTTACATGTAATATATCGTTCTACTAAAAATCACGTGGTCAATTTTTAGCAAGGGGTTCAGCGCTCTATGTCGCTTAAACTAAATATTACCAGTTTAATTTTCATCAGTGCAGTTGTATGTGCGGGTTTAACACAAAATGAAATTATTTTGACTAAAGATCGGTCGAAAACTGGAGTAGTTTTGAGTTGAGTGAAAATAATTTCGCTTGCTAACATCTTTTATGAATTTCGAGCACGTATGAAGGCCATGTTATGTTGAACATGCGTAGGAAACTGAACGCTTCTCTAAAAATTGAGCATTTTACGGGAAGAGGGTTTTGTCGAATACGTCTGTAAAATAATAAACGCGAAACAAAAAATGTAAAAATTATTTTTTTTAAATGAAAACTAAAACAAAAAACTTTTCTTTTTTATTTTTTTTAACTGTCGTGTAAATTTCAATTTAAATGGCGAGAAGAGTTGACAATTAAAAGAGAGAGAGTAGGAGAGAGAGATACAGAGAGAGAGAAAGAGAGAAAGAGAGAGAAAGAGAGAGAGGGAGAAAGAGAGAGAATGAGAAAGAGAGAAAGAGAGAAAA
>OY744534.1:84696849-84724349 GCA_963556195.1 Sepiola atlantica | reverse complement strand
TATATATATATATATATATATATATATATATATATATATATATATATATATATATATAATAATGAAATTAAAAACCATATGTTCATTGCCAGTCCGTACCTAATGTCCAATGTATATCAGCGACATGTGTATCTAAACACAGTTTAAAACTGATTTTATTGTATGCGCCGGTCGGCTACGGCATGTTGCTGTTGCGGCCTTAATTCCATGTGGATGCGAATCACATATTGTATTTTAATTTATTTAGATATCGAATGTCGTGGGTAAACATGGAATATGAGATTATCAACCATATGATCTTTAATAAGTTGTCTAGGGAAATAAACCTTTTTCTTTTTAAACTGTCCTTAAAACATTTCTTTTTTTTTATTCTAGTGGGTCTGGGGTGGCGCGTATTGCGTTTCACAAATTATAGCCATCTTAGATAGTAAACAATAGAATCGGACTGAATTCCGGTTATGTATTTCATATACATTTAGTCGAAATAGGCTCCCATAAAAGGGGTGCGTGGTTTCGTACTTCCTGCGGGCTGGGGCTTCTTACGACTGTGGCTCTGCAACAGGCGCAAAATTCGTGGTGAGGGTGTGAAAATGTTCGACTATTTACGATTTCTATTACCGATCAGCTGTGGCGATTAAAGTCAATACAAGATGAGCAGTTAGTGGAAAGATCAGTGTAGTACTACCTTAACATAAACACACACACACATATTTATATTTATATATATATATATATATATATATATATATATATATATATATATATATATATATATATATATATAAATATATATATATTAATATGTGTGTGTGTGTGTATATCGAGGCAGCATTTTACGGCAGATCCATCAGCCAATTCTCATCCGAGATTAGGACTTTAATCCGGAAAATTGAAGGGATCCATACAAAAATATCCAGACACGAGTTGTCGGTTATTTTTGATATATATATATATATATATATATATATATATATATATATATATATATGTATATATATTATTGTGTGGGTGTGTATTGATTTCTTTAAGCATACTCTGAAACACACACACTATATATATATATATATATATATATATATATAATATGGACGTATATTTAAATATACTTTAAGATAGATTTGGAAATTATACGAAAAAAAATGCTTTATTTTAACATATATGTATATTTATAGATACACATATGGTTATATTAAGATACTCAGAAATATATTCATATGTGTTTGTATACACACACACATACATATATAGATATAGAAAAACATATATACAGACGCACATATATTTATATATACCCAAATGGAATAACACACATTTATATAATCATATACATATTTTATATATAAACATATGTAGATATACACACACACATATATATACACATATGAAGGCACATGTCCACACACACACATATATATGTATATATATATATATATATATATGTATATATATATATATATATACACACATATATATATATATATATATATATATACATATATATATATATATATATATATATATATATGATTGTTGGTCTTGAAAAACATGTTTCTACAATGAAAACAGACTTCAAAATACGACCCCATGAATACTGTGGAAAGTCTACTGTTTATTATTCATCTACGAAGAAAGGATGACAGTGGGTAAACCTGATTAGACTGCAGTTATCTGTGATAATGCAACGATATATATATATATATATATATATATATATATATATATATATATATATTATAATAATAATCCAGGTAAAATATCCACATGGTAGTAATCCAAAGAATTTCAACCGGGTTCATAAAAAGTGCTCAGTATCAAATAGAGCTTTTATATATGATTCTTTTTATTTACACAGACATGTACAAAATCTGCGACACTGGCATGTCAATGTTATCGATCAACAGCTATTAAAAACTGAGATCTCATCTGGCTGAGTTAGAATCCGATCTTGACCTACCAAATATGATCTAAGGTTAAGATTGGATTCTAACTCTGCCTGATGAGATCTCAGTTTATAATAGCTGTTGATCGATCACATCGACATGCTAGTGTCGCAGATTTTGTACATGTGGTGTAAATAAAAATAATTATATATATATATATATATATATATATATATGTATATTATTATTATTATTATTATTATTTCATGTATACATAATAATAAATTCTACTTAGTTAACACTGTTGTGTAGTTTCATAATTGATTATCAGAATAGTATTTAACTGAACTTAACATCCGGCCTCCTCGAATATATATATATATATATATATATATATATATATATATATATATATATATATATATATATATATATTATTATTATTATTTCATGTATACACGTAAAATGTTTTAAAGAGATATAATATTTTTATGTACTGATTTTCAATATTTACTTCCACAGTGCTCAATACGTGAGTAGAGCTAGGTAGTAAGTTATTGAAATGTATTTATGGCAATTAAGCTACACAGAGGCTTTCGCATTTCATCCCTGTAGGGAATCGTCAGGCTAAAATGACGATTCCTAACAGGGATGAAATTCGGAAGGCTCTGTGTAGCTTAATTGCCATAAATGTATTTTAATAACTTATATATATATATATATATATATATATATATATATATATATATATATATATATATGTATATATATAATGTGTGTGTGGGGGTTTTGTATGGGTTTTTGTATTCCATCGACCAGTCTTCAGAGTGACTATTCGCACTGATATGTACTAAATCTATTACATAGTAAAAAGTCTAAACTCCTCTTTATGGCAAATTATCCGACCTGTATGGTTTATGACTATATATATATATATATATATATATATATATATATATATATATATATATATATATATTGTTCCTTTAATGGTAATTTTGAAAAAAAAGCATTTCCGGTGAGGTTATAGAGTCTATTGTCCATATGTCGGGTTGTTCCATAACAGTTGTGTGGGCAGGGACTATTACTTGGTGGTTTCCAAGTATCCTTCCAAGATAAAATCACTTTATAACGCGAAGGAAGGATCGATCGTAGGACGAACAATGTAAAATAGTTGGTGTTGTTTTCTGACTTAGTTTGTACTTACATGAATAGTTCTGTATCGTCAATACCTACATAGGTAAAACCGTATTGTTAGTACTTATATAGTACGTACATAGTTAATACTAATTAGTTAGTACATTATATTTAGTACTTATATAGTATCTACATAAGTAATACTTATTAGTTAGTACATTATATTTAGTATTTATATAGTACCTACATAGGTAATACTTATTAGTTAGTACATTATATTTAGTACTTATATAGTACCTACATAGGTAATTCTAATTAGTTAGTACATTATATTTAGTACTTATATAGTACCTACATAGGTCATACTAATTAGTTAGTACATTATATTTAGTACTTATATAGTACGTACATAGTTAATAATAATTAGTTAGTACATTATATTTAGTACTTATATAGTACGTACATAGGTAATATTATTAGTTAGTACATTTTATTTAGTACTTATATAGTACGTACATAGGTCATACTAATTAGTTAGATATTACATTTTCAGTACTGTAGTACAGTTATTACTTACATAGTAAGTATGCATACTTAATACTTATAGTGTTAGTATTTACATAGTACTGACATAGTTAGCGCTGTAAAATTAGTACTTACATAGTATTGAATAGTTATTATTTAAATAGTTAATACTGCTTAGTTAGTATTATATAATTAGTAATTACCTATTAATGTGTAGTTAGTAACTAACTAGTACTGTATCGTTAGAACTTACGTAGTACTTAGATAGTTTGTGCTCTATAGTCAATACTTACGGAATACTTATTTAGTAGTGTGTATGTAGTACTTACATAGTACTTACATAGTTAGTACTCTATACCTAGTACTTACGTAGTTAGTATTGCATAGTTAGTACTTATATACTTAGTATTTACATAGTACTTAATTAGTTAATAGTGTTAGACTATTGCCAACACGTATAGCCTTTTTTACTTTATTTTTTATTTTATTCCCCCTAAACAAGGCATCTGATCGCTAAAGCATCGGGGGCTACTTTGATAGAGGCCAGATTTATAAGGAGAAAAACTGGGTAAGGAGTTGGGCAACAACTGTTTGTTCACATTACATTTAACATTCTGCACGCTGCTAGCTAAGAGAGGATTTTAAAGGTAAGCGGTCCGAGGGAAGAAACTATCAGTGTTCCGGCATCTAGGGGTCTCTACAGTGAAGGGGTCGGATTTCGCTGCTAGTCGGCTATGTCGCGGGAGCATTTTCGTTAAGAAATTGATTATTATCAACTTCTCGTATCAACTTGCCAAATAACTTACAATGTGTGTGTGTATATATATATATATATATATATATATATATATATATATATATGTGTGTGTGTGTGTGTGTGTATATATATATATATGTATATATATGTATATATAAACTTCTTTTTGTAATATAGTAGGAAAAATCCCAGCAGAGTGCTCGACTAATTGAGAATTAAAATTAAAAATTAAGAGCGTAATATTTATTTATTTTGGTACAGAAAAATTAGTACAACATTCGTACCGTCGGTTTAAAGCACATAAGGACTTAGCCATCTGGCTCTCTTCAGCTTTTATTGTCATCTGTCACATTTCCGAAACAGATGACAACAAAAGCTGAAGAGAGCCGGATGGCTAAGTTCTTCTGTGCTTGAAACCGACGGTACGAATGTTGTACTAATTTTTCTGTACCAATATATATATATATATATATATATATATATATATATATATATCCACTGCGAGACGTACTTGTTGTCTATAAAACAAAGTGTCGCCTTTATGCACACAAAAAGTGAATTCTCAAAGTATAACGAAATGTTCAACATTTATTCAAACAAATATTTTATCACGAATTATTTTTTTGTTTCAAATTTAACGTCAGTACATCATTACGACAAAAGTCAATGCGCATATAGCGGCTCGAAATATATACGTTGTTCTAGTTTAAAGCGATTCATTTTTTAAAAAGGTCCAAAACTAAAATTAAAGAGGCCTCCGCAGCACTACTCTAACCTCCTCCGTTTTAAGGTTTTCGTTGATCTGCGTATGTTATTATTACCGGACTTTGGTGAGACCCTAAACGTCGTAATCAAAACGAAAGAAAACAATTCGAGATGGTTTCACGAAACCTGAACATATACATACATGGTCCGCCATAGGTGACTACATATTTTCTTTTGTTTGCAACTTTGTTCGGAAATCGTATAGTTTTATAGCATCATTGAACTGAACGAACAAATCCGAGCTGCCGTTGCTCAAGTGCCGTTGGAGCTGTGCGCCAAAGCATGCTGCCCAGTCCCTAAAAGATTATTAAAATAAATTGAGCTCCATGTAGAGCACACGGAGCTTTAATAAACATGTTTATTAAAACATGTTTTAACGAACATTATGTTTTATGTTGCAGAAAACTTAGGTGTATCTTTTGTTAGTTTCTATATTGCAGGTGGATATTTCTTTCATGTTAAATTGATTATGTCGAAATTAAATGATATAGTTACTTATAGCGGACCCTGTATAGTCGTTGAGAGAAAAAAAATCAATCATTCCTGGTTTTAGACTTCTGCGTCTTGAAAACCTAAAAATAGAAAGCTATTCTGGGAACGTTCTACAAGCTCCTGCGGATTGGAAAACCGAGAGACAGATTTCACCGCGGTATGGCATTAATGGAGACAAGACATTGAGGTCACTTGTTAAAGATTGATTATTATTATTATTATTATTATTATTATTATTATTATTATTATTATTATCATCATTATTATTTGTACTCACTAGGAGTTCTCACACAGGTCATCGTCAGTGATTACTCACCGACAACCGGTGGTATTCCCTGTAGTCTGAGTGACAACAAGTCTCCACAGATTTCCAGTATTCTCCACCTCTTTTCGATAGACACCGTAAATAACCTTGCAGTATCGCAACAGCCGTTTACCATTGATTTCTCGCTGGTAAGGACCATGGGTCTTCTCTGGGATTTGGGTGACAATAAGCCTCCCCAAGGTCCCAGGACTCTCCGCACTCTTCCAGTGGAGGTCTGGTTTGTGCTGTCTCTCCTCGGTCTTCTCATCCTCCTCGACCCTCTACAAATATGTTGTCCGGTGTCAGCCTACGCCGGCACCATTTTTTATTTTTTTTATTTATTTATTTATTTTATTTTTCATTATTATTATTATTATTATTATTATTATTATTATTATTATTATTATGATACTACTACTACTACTACTACTAAATGTGACTTAATCAACGCTTGTTTCCCTAAGGCGTTTTCCCCATGGACAGTTCAATCACACAAAATACATGTAAAAATATACTTTCGTTATTTCTAGAATTTAGCTATATTGGAATAAAAATTGTATTTTATTTCTTGTAATTGACTGTAATTCATAATTAATCGGTCCCTAACTAACCCGTCCCTATCATTCGATCTTGATTCAATCACCCTCGAATATTTCTTAATGTCTGTGAACATTTAGAGAAAGAGCGACTCTCTTTTCTTAGCTAATCTACGTAGTGGGGTCGTACACACCGTAAACACGCGTGTAAATTAGATAGCAAAACAATAGGTCGATGTATTTCTCTATCATCCATGCGCAGTATAGATAAGTAGAATGCCCTATTTTTCGTTGTACAAGAAGAATTTCTTAATAGATATTTTACAGTTCATGAATTCTTGAATGAAATCAAAGTCGAACAAATAATGGTAGTGGTTACAATGTACAAAATCTGCGACACTGACATGTCGATGTTATCGATCCACCGCTGTTATAATCTGAGATCTCATCAGGTAGAGTTAAAATTCGATCTTAACCTTAGATATCATTTGGAAAGAAACTAATATATATATATATATATATATATATATATATATATATATATATATATATATATAAGAAATATATATATATGTATTTCTTATATATATATATGATTATTTTTATTTACAGACATGTACAAAATCTGCGACACTGGCATGTCGATGTTATCGACCAACAGCTGTTATAAACTGAGATCTCATCAGACAGAGTTAAAATTCGATCTTAACCTTAGATCATATTTGGAAAGAAACTATATATATAAGAAAAAAAAAAAAAAATATATATATATATATATATTCTCTGCGGGAGGTTTGACATAATGTCAAGTAGGGTTTTGAGAAACAAGCACACTAGGTGAAATACACTCACTCCAACAAAACTGACTAAGAAGCCTCCTCGGCCTTCTCCGATTTAGACACCTCAAGCGATTAACATTAAACTAACCCCTTATTAGAAAGAAGGTAAAGCTTGGGATGGTGGACCTTTTAGAACTGAACAGAACTTGAATGCAGCCGGACAGCAACAAAGTCGCTGTCGGACTTAATGTCGAAGACGTATCCCTGACTCGTACGAAAACACCTACTCAGGCTGTAAGGTCGGTTTTCAATATGGAAGCAACGTACTTCCACCACAAAGAAGCACTCTGGATTGGGATAAAAATATGTAAATGCAAGCGGGTTCCGGTAACAGGAATCGAAACAGGGTTGCAGCGATTCAATTTTTATAACGTGTTACTATTAGATAGCGATATAGAAAATGGTATTGATCACTAGTGGATTAAATACTAACATATACAAACTTGATATTTGATTACATTCATTGGGATTGGATATATACCTATATATCTATATATCTATATATAAATGAAATGAATTAAATGACAGGTCAGATTCCTATCATGCTGTGAATTAATGTCCATTTCGAAGCAAAGAAAACTTATATGCGTTTATGTGAAAGATTCAAAGCCGTCTTCAGAGTTTGTTGCCAAATGGAAACCATAAAATATCAAAATGAACATTCATGCGAAAAAGCTTTCAGAAATGTTCAGGAAAGCACAAGCACCCCGAAAACGTAAATGGCGACACGGGGGTCACACAGGTCAAAACTTGATTCGCATGATGAGATCTTAGTTTCTAATAACTATTGATCGATAACATCGACATGCTAATGTAGCGACTTTTTGTACATGTCTGTATGAATAAATAAATATATATATATATATATTTATATATATAGATATATATATATATATATATATATATATATATGTGTATCGAGGCAGCATTTTTTCTTTAAGACACGTATTATTAAAAATAACCGACAATTTTTGTCTGGCTATTTTAGTGTTGATCCCTTCAATTTAATCCGGAAAATTGAAGGGATCAACACTAAAATAGCCAGACAAAAATTGTCGGTTATTTTTAATAATATATATATATATATATATATATATATATATATATATACAGACATGTACAAAAGTCACTACACTGGCGTGTCGATGTTATCGATCAATAGTTATTAGAAACTAAGATCTCATCATGCTGAAAAAGTATGATCTTTCACTCAGATGTTCATATTGGGAAAGATGTAACATCGACATGCCAGTGTAGCGGCATTTTGTACAGGTCTGTATTAATAAAAAATAATTATATAAATAGCTCTATTTACTATTGAACACTTTTCATAAGGCCGGTTGAAATTCTGATGATTTGTAATCGGTGGATGTCTACTTGAGCTGAATTACTGTATATATATATATATATATATATATATATATATATATATATATATATATATATATATGCTGAATGGATACACAGCTACAATTAAAGATCTCTGCTCTGATGAGATTTACGATCGAAAGATTGCATTAGTATAGCAAGGTGAAAACTAATTATTTCTTTTACTAATTAGTCATTTTTATTTCTTCAAAACTCAGGAATGTAATTTTCTTAGGGTGGTACCATGCGGATTGTGAAAATCTAAGCAGGACATTGCTTAGCTGATAACCAAATAAGAATCTATTATCAATATTTTTTTTAAAAAAATCATTAATCTTGAGATGTCTACAAATCATGAAATCCTAACATGAAGCACGTTTAGCTAATGCGTAAATCCAACCCGAAGACGATTAGAAGATCCTGTCTAAAATTCTTAGCTTGATGTAGATCGTGTGGCCCCCAAAATCATTCAGCACTATTGTAAGATCTGATCTGAAATCTTGAGACCCCATGAGGACCTTAAAACCCTAAGCCATAGTGTAGTATCTGTGAATTTTCGTCCCGATCCAGAGTAGCTATTTTTGGTAAGCTGGATTTTCCCACATTAAAACCCTATCTTTTGTCCAACTCTGCGCTCGTGGAGAATTAAGTAAATAGGGACTGAAAAGGATTGGGTTTTTTTTATAATGGGAATTAAAATAAATAGGGACTGAAAAGGGTTGGGTTTTTTTTTTATAATGGGAATTAAAATAAATGGGGACTGAAAAGGGTTGTTTTTTTTTTCTAATGGGAATTAAAATAAATAGGGACTGAAAAGGGTTGGGTTTTTTTTCTAATTGGAATTAAAATAAATAGGGACTGAAAAGGGTTGGGTTTTTTTTTTCTAATGGGAATTAAAAATAAATAGTTCGTGGAGCGAACTTCTCGCCTGACGTACATTTATTCACCGCTATTTTATTCGAAGAAGAACAAAACGTGGTAGCGATTATCATAGTTGGTTGTTGTTGAAACTAGCAAATGGGTGATCCGTTGTTTGTCGAGGCCGCTTACGACCAGGTAGCAGCTAAGAAAACCATTTGTAGAATTTCACGTGGGTGGAAGCGCAGAAAAACACAATCTATAAACGATAGACATCTAGACAATATTTGATATGTAAGTATAGCAACACACACACACACTACCACACACTACCACACACACACACACACACACACACACACACCGGACAAAGACACATACACACATAAATAAATGCATTTTTAATAGAAAATCGCTCCAGACAAGGGATGAAGCTACTTGCTGTAAGGATCTAAAAAAAATACCACTTCAAGGTCAAAAACTAGCCAACGATAAGTGTTACATCCTTAAATTTCGCCACAGAAAACAGCAATTCTTCCTCCTTTGTCAGAAATATCATCCATTAAATGTGAGGACTAAAGGACAAAATAAGGGAAGCGAGAGTTACGAGACTGCCGAAAGAAAACGCAAGGTTCATTTTCTATTCTTTATTACTTATTATCTTATCCACCGACAGCTGTTTCGCCGTATCACGTCTCTTCATTGTGGCTAGACGTAGTGAGTATTTAAAAATGGTATTCGAAACCCGACCGTTATGACAGTAGTCAGATATCTTACCAGCACCCCATCACACACAGCACGAGAGTCATGAAAATTATAATGTATATAATTTTTAATGTGTTTAAATTACCGTTTGCCTAAAGTGATCTATCTTTTTATCTCGAAGAATAATACTCTATGCTAAGTGGCAATCGTTATTTCACTTAGTAGAGAGGTACGATTTATAAAGGAGAGACGGATGTACAATCATTGATAAGTAATCATATTAATACACATGCAGCAGACACCCACATACACCCACACATAACTGCATGTTTTTATACATTATGCCATCGATGGACAGCTGTTTTGCCGTAACATAGCTATTCAGTGTGGCTAGACGTTACAAGCTAATATTCGAAACCCGACCGTTTGGACAGCTGTCAGATATCTTACAAGCACCGCGTCACACACGCCTCGAGAGTAAAGGAAATTATGTTTGTTTTTTTAAATATTTGTTTATATAATCGCCTACCTAATGCTCTATTCGTTTACAAAGAGCAATGCTTTACGCTAAGTGGCAATCTTTATTTCCCTTACTAGAGATTTCAACCCACGAGTAGCGAGCAAATGTAGTCATCCAGAGACAGCTGTTTTGTCGCATCACGGCTCATCAGTGTGGTTAGACACGACGAGTGTTTCAAGCTTAGATTCGAAAAACAACCGCTTGTACGGCAAATGTACGAAATCAAAAAATCGGAATCGTGTCGAATCAAGACAGCGAACTATGCGCACACAAAGTACTCAATATACGTTCAGATAGAGCTTTATAGCAATCATAAATAACACATTTATTATTTTTGTTGCGCGTGTGTGTGTGTTTTCGTCTATCTCTTTGTGTCTGTGTATCCGATTCATATGTTAGTATCTATATTTGAGAGCATACATGTGTGTCTGTTATGCGGGGTTGGCGCCGTAAATATAGACACCTGTTCGCGTAATTCGTACAATCCGTGAAAACATATGGAGCTTCAATTAAATTCGTCGTAGACATTTCATTCATAATGATGGTCGTCATGTTTCAATTGCATCCGGGTTATTATTGTAAAAACCCGCATCTACCATTCAGGGTCGGGGGGGGGGGGTTCTTTTTACGAAATATCTCCCCATGTCTCTTTTTCTCTTCTCCTCTCTCTCTCTCTTTCTTCTCTCCCCCCTCTCTCTCTCTCTCTCTCTCTCTCTCTCTCTCTTTCTCCGTCTGTCTCTTCCTCTCTCTTTTCTATTTCTCCTCTTTCTCTCTTTCTCCGCCTGTCCTTCTCTCCTCTGTCTCGCTCTCTCTGTTTCTTCTCTATCCTCTCTTTCTCTCTCTTTCTCCGTCTGTCCTTCTCTCCTCTGCCTCGTCCTCTCCCTCTCTTTCCTCTTTATCCCCTCTCTATCTCTCTCTCTTTCTCCGTCTGTCTCTCTCTGTCTTTCTCTTTCTTCGTCTGTCTCTCCCTCTCTCTTTCCTCTTTCTCTCTCTCTCCTCCCTCTCTCTCTCTCTCTCTTTCTCCGTCTGTCTGTCTCTCTCCGTGTCTCTCTCTCTTTTTCACCACGCTTTCGCCTCTCTCTCTCTCTTTCTCTCTGCCTCTCTCTCTCTCTCTCTCTCTCTCTCTCCACCTACTTTTCTCTTTCTCTCTCCCACGCGCGCCCTCTTGTCATTGAATAGTTGTCCTTCCAATCCGAATGTACACAAGCCAAACTCTTCACAGCCGCGTGTAGGAGGCGACACCGATGCGAAGACAACCAGATGGTGACAACTACTCGGAAGGCTGCGACCACAACCTTCATACGACTGCTATATCTCAGGTACCATCAATTGTAGCGACAATAATGACAGATATGATATACACTCTATATTTGTTTTGGCTATTGATTAGCCTCGTATTTTCTGGCACCTCCCCATTGCGGGCGACGGGGAGAGCTGAACAGATTAAGGATTTTCTTTAGTTGACCCTGACTATCGAAATGCCCTGGACCCCCTCATCGTCCGTCCGCCCCCGCATTTAACTAATCTTATGTAACATCCTACGTGCGCTAGGCGGCGGGGGGGGGGGGAGACATCAACAATAATACCGCCATACCTACTTACATATCTCACACGTAGAATGGTAACCATTAACAACGTGTTTCACTCTTGGCTAGGAGCAAAGTGTAGTATCTGTTCTGATACTACACTTCGTATTTTATGTCCTCGGTCAATGAAGAAGAAATCCTTCTAGACTGAGGAAATTTTTAAAATTTTTGTTCGAACCCAGAGTGCCCCTTTTTGGAGAGCTGAATTTTGCCCACATTAAAAACCGACCTTGTGTCTAACTCTGCCCTCGTGGGGAGGCAAGTAAATAGGGACTAGAATACTCGTCTGTGGACAGGTAAAAGTAATTCCTCAAACAGAACAGTTTTGCACCACTTTTATGTCCGCTTACGAAGATTAAAATCAAGATGTAATGATACTAAACCTTATGTCAAGAATCCTTATTCAAATTTTGACCAAAATCCATTATATGATTTTGATTCTAAAAAATGTCTAAAATTGTAGACTTCAGCTTCACGGTTTCCGAAGAAACTGAAATTCAGAGAATCTTACTTAATTGGTGGCTAATGACTATGGATCAAATTTAATGCAAATCTGAAATATTTGAATGTTCAAATAGGAAGTTGTGCCAATATTATACCGCTGAAAATCCGTTTAAAATATTCTAAAGAAAGTTAAATTTGAGGAATATTTACGAATTGATATCTAATACCTAAAGTTTTCCGAAAATCGAAAATATCTTAATTTTAACGAAGCGTTTTCATCCTCTTTTTGTCCCCTTTGTATAAAACTAAATGAAACTAAATATAGCCCACCTTACCCATGCTTACGCCTAGCAGCTGTGTTCCAAAATTCATAATGAGTGGTTAATTTGTTTAGAACTTCTGTACATATAGACATATACACATACCCAACTTTATATAGAGATCAATAACTTACCTGCCTACGCAAGTTTCACTTAAAATGTAATGTTTATTACTGCCGGACATACCTACGTAAGGTTAGCTTGAAATGTTATTTTCTTTACCGACGTGTCTGCCTACGTAGGCCGCGCATAAAATCGTAATTTAGTTATCAACCTACATATCTACGCCGTACATACACACGGGCCCGTCGACATTCCCCAGTAGAAGCGCCTTAGGCGACTGGCAATAAACCAACTACCCTTCCGAAGGGGGGGGGGGTAATGCCTGGAAGGGCCCGTCTACGTAGGTCGAAAATCGTAATTTAATTATCAACGTACCTTAGCAACGTTGATATCATCATACGTAGGTCACGCTTAAAATCGTAATTTTATTACCAACTTACTTACCTACGACATACCTACCTACGGCGTACCTACCTACGGCGTGTCTCTTATGATGTTATTTCTATTAGCAAGGTAGCACTATTTACTCGCTTCCCACGGTAGCAAGGTAAGACACACAGTCTTTTCGTGTTGTTGTATCAGCCGAGGTTCTTTTTGGCATCATTTTAGCAACCTAGGATCTGTCCTCAACGTTGGGGGTAAATCCAGTTCCCCCAAGGAGGCATTCTGGACAGGTACAAAAATAGCCAATAAACGAACCTGTCGGCATTCCCCGGTAGGGGCGATCGGCAATAAATCAATCCTAACTCCTAAAGGAGGATGTAATGCCCGGGAAGACGCATCTCGAAAGATCAACTGGAACCATACTTCATCCCGCCTAGGTCCTCGATGATCACTCCGGCAGAGGGTGGGTCATTGTGGCACCTTCTGGCCCTGCTCTGTCGGGCTGAGGTATTGTTCTGTGCAGTTCTAGGAGGTCACCCCTCCCAGGCTTTACCTTCTCGCGTTTTGAGAAGGGGTAAGTTTATTGCTGAGGCGCAGACATTGTTTTGTAGGCCAGAGTGCTCTTTCCTCTAGAGCGCTGGATTTTCAATCCCCACCTTCCGAGCTTGTGTCGCATCTCCCCGCGATGGGAGGGAGCTAAATAACCCTAACAGGCCAAAGAAGGATCTCATGGTTCAAGTCAGCGGCTAACTTGCCGAAAATGATGCCTGATGCAACAACTGGCCGTAATGTACCTACTTACGTTCGTCATTCTTACAATGGTATTTTCATTGCCGACCTACCTACCTACATACCTACCTACGTTTGTCACTTTTTAATTGGTAATTTCATTCAGAAGGCACCTACCCACGTCCGTCACTCTTAACTTTGTAATTTAATCACCGACGTGCATACTTAGGTAATGCACACTTATATAAATGGTATTTTAATTACACAAATACCTACCTACCTACCTATGTCACTCTTAACATTGCTTTACGAATCAATGCTTTAATTTATTTTCTTCTTTCATAATTACTAAATGTAAATGAAAATAGAACTAGATTATTTCACCGTATATATATATATATATATATATATATATATATATATTTAAAAAAAAACATAGTTTGCGTATCCGATAATTTTTACAGAACCCCTTCGGCTCCTGCTCAGGGATATACGCTATCCCTGAGGAGGAGCCGAAGAGGTTCTGAAACAATTGTCGGATACTCAAACTATGTTTATTTTAATATAAAAAGTTCTAATATATATTGAGCACTTTTGAAAAGTAATGGTTTTGTTCATTTTTTTAAATATTTGAACTTAATTAATTAATTTTTATATATATATATATATATATATATATATATATATATGTCTCGGAAGTTTCTCAACCATTAAAACTATATTAAAAAAAACAAAAAAAACTTATAGTACCAAGTTTTTCAGTGGAAAATCACTCATGTAAGTCAATTTATTTTTTACAGTTATTATATTAGTTTGTTTCTAACACTATTTTAAGGGATCATCAGTTGTTTACCATGAAAAACTGTTTCGGGAATTTAAAAACAAGACAGTATTTAATTTCATGGCTTCCCAGCAGAGTTGATCAGACCCCACTTCCCTTAAAAGACAAAAACATAAACGTTCCTTATACTAAATCTACGTTTTGTTCCATATAAATGTTTTGCTAACTTATATTAGTTATCTAAAAAAAAAAAAAAAAATTTTTTTACCTGTGCTGTTCGTCTGTCTAATAAAATGTATCCGTTACTTACAAAAATGTTGCTGCATTTTAAAGTGTTTGGACGAATCCATTACACTATTATTTAGGTGATTAATGTATTATTTTTAGTTTTATATTATAAATATAAAAAATATCAACACATCAAAAAAAATAAATAAATAAAATAAATATGTATATATATATATATATATATATATATATATATATATATATATATATGTGTGTGTGTGCACACATACATACATATATATACCTTTAGTCCCTCCTTCTCTCCCTCCTCCTCATTTGTTGTCCATCTCCCCGTTGTCGTCAACCTCAAATAAATATTAATCTTCCTTGTTCACTTACAGTTTTTCTAATCTGCGTTCACAACTGTCGATTTTTAATTTTTTTTAATTTTTTATATATATATATATTAGCTGTACCTATTCGGCATTGCTCCGGGTGAAGTGTAGTTATTTTACTTAAACTTTTGTAAACTTATACAGAAAACTTATACAGAAAAATAAATAAAATCTTAGTTCTAAGGGAGACAACTCTTTTTATATTCTTTAATAAAAATAGGAGTCATTCTGCTTGCTAATGTTGATTTTATATATATATATATATATATATATATATATATATATATATATATATATATATATATATATGCGTGTGTGTGTGCTCATTATAGAAAGAAAGGTGAGAGAATCTACATAAAATCTAAGTGTATTTATGTGTAAAATTTTCCGGGGAATACCGTAGAAGTTGTCCTCAATCCCTAAGGGAGCTATGAGACATAACCCCTCGTAAAACTTCAAATATCCTATTATGATTAAATTTAGATCATATGGAGGAAAATTTTCCGGGAAGACAATGGAAGTAGCCACGACTCTCTACGTGACTCTTAATGTGTCGAATTATCAACGTGCCCTCTCTCAACAAGGTAGGGGGGGGGGCACGACCCCCCCCTTAAAACTTCAAATACATATATCCGATTTTAATGAAACTTAAACCATATGTATAAGACATTAATTCAGAGAGGTTTTCAACATTGCAGTTTTTTCCGAATACATTGGTGGGCAAAACGGAAAGCAGTAAAAGAAAGAAAGTAATATGGCGTTATGAACATAGTGAAAAGGGACATAATAGTGTTCCTCGTTAAATCCCGGGCAACGTCGGGTCGTCCTGCTAGTTACAATATAAGCATGGAACGTGTATAATATAGGTAAATAATCGTACATTAGTTTTATAAGTCTTAGTAATCACCATAGATTGTCTAGCTGTATCCGCTGACGAGAGGACGTAACTGTTGGTTTCAAATCACTCAATAGTTAATTCCCAGGGTTGAACGTCCAATCCGGAGTGAGGGTACTTAAAAACAGTTAGTTGATATAACGACAAAAATCTGAAGGTAGAAGGCCGGAGAGTACACTCACCGAAACGCTGTTGAAATCGTAGCAACCAAGATTTTCTTTTCTTTCTGTGTACCTAAAACCAAACGGTATTTCCATGAAGAGAGTTTCTTTCCAAGAACTTCCCATACCACGGGACTGCTTCCCTGCGTGTTACAACATGGTTGTCTTCAAGTCCAATGTTAACAAATACTATTCGCGCCATCCTCTTAAGTAATTACATTTTGTCCATCTCATTAATTGTTTTTAATCCTCTCATGGTATTGTTCATTATCCAACTGACAATCTCATTAACCCTTACCCTCGAGGGGCTTCTGGCCTTGGTAAGTGGTGACTCATTATTATTAACAAAAAATTAGACCTCAATATATGCGATAGTATTAACATTCGGTATAGTCTACTCTATAGACAGCAATGGTATCGATTAAGTCAATCACGCCCCACCCCTCAATCCTTCATTCTTTTTAAGGTGTTCTAACTCTGTTTATTGTCTGAGAAAAAAAGACACTTCTTGACGCGGGCAATTTTTATTTTTGTACTAATTCAGAGTGCCCCTTTTTTGCGGGGGGAGGTGGATTTCACCAAATTAAAAACCGACCTTGTGTTTAATTTTACCCTCGTCTAGAGAAGAGTATTGATTTACTCCTCTCCAGGAGTTAGGCACAAGGCCAGTTTTTATCTTACTCCCACAAGTAAGATGTGACCCAAGGTCGGGTCGGGAAAGTGGGGTTTAAAAATTGCCTGGGCAGCCCCGTCGGCATTCCCCGGTAGGGGCGCCTCAGACAGTAAGCAATAAACTTACTCCTCCCCAAAGAGGGGAGGCAAAGCCTGGGAGGGTGGACCTCCTAGAACTGCACAGGACAGACCCATAGAACGGCGTAAATCAAGCCCCGAAGGCCAAGACAATACCAGCCTATGGGGTGCAGTATCCATCGGAACAGATACTACACTTTGATCTTAGCCAAAAGGCCAAGAACAAGAAGAAGTTGAGAAGAGTAGATCGGGACTGTGAGGGTAAATGGTTGATCTCAGTCAAGTATGTTTGCAATGACTTACCGGGACAATCGACAGTAGAGGGTAAACGCAAGAAAAAAAAAAGGTAAATCATCTGTTGACTGTCTCAAAGCGACGATTGGCTGATGCAACGCGTTTGATTGGTCAATGCAACACGGTAAAAACTGTAATTACTCTCCAGTTTAACTTGATTAGAAAAAAAAACCAAAACATTTTCACGCCCAACATGTCATTTAAGTGCGTAGCGCAAAGCTATCAAGCTGGAGCATTTTTTTGTTGTTGTTAAAAGCAGGTCTAGGTCACTGGCAGAGCAAGATTGATGTTAAAAATCCGTGATCAAATCAGACCACAACATGGTGGTTTTCAAGTCTAATATCAACAAATATTTGTCAAGCCGTCCTCTTATGTAATCAAAGTTTGTCCATTACATTCAGCGTTTTCAATCCTCTAATAGTAACTGGTGCTTCCAGATCAGACTGTCTGAAAATACTGGCTTCCTGGCCTAAAATGCACCAAACATTGATGTTATTGTTTCCTTTGCTAAATTTAATAATGTTCTGCAAAGCCAAAAACAAAAACAATTTTCCTTTACAAAACATCTAAATTAAACACTATAAATAGATATATTTAATGATATAAAGAACTTGAAGCATAAAAACGTGTACCAAAATTATCGGAGTTGGCATTAAATAATCCGAAAAGGGTTGATATGCCGTAAAACAAAACAACCAAACCAAACACCATCAATAAATATTTGAAGATATAAAGAACTTGAAGCATAAAAACTTTTACCAAAATTATCGGATTCGACATTAAATAACCCGAAAAGGGTTGATATGCCGTAAAACAAATCAACCAAAACAATTAACCTCTCATAGTATTGTTCATCGTCCAAGTGATAATCTCATTAACGGTTATCCTCGAGTGGCTTTTGGCATTGGTAAGCGGTGATTCCTTAATATTTTAAAAGACGAAGAAAATGGTTTAAAATGTGTGAATAATGTAAATAAAAATACCCGTGTGGCTGTGAGGGTTAGGGCTGGGGTTAAAGTTAGGGTTTGGGTTAGGGTTGGGTTAGGGTTTGGGTTTGGGTTAAAGTTGGGTTAGGGTTTGGGTTAGGGTTAGGGTTTGGGTTTGGGTTAGGGTTTGGGTTTGGGTTAAGGTTAGGGTTAAGTTTAGGGTTATAGTTAGGGTTAAGGTTAAGGTTGAGGGTTAGGGTTAGTGTTAGGATTAAGTTTAGGGTTAGGGTTATGGTTGACGATCGCATTCAAGCAATGTTTGTAATAACTTATCCGAACCATTGACACTGGTTGGAAAGACAAAAAAACAAAGGTAACTCCGCTGTTAGGTATTTAAAACCGATGATTGGCTGATGCAACACGGTAAAACTTTCGAGCCGAATCTGTCATTGAAGTGCGTAGCGCGAAGCTATCAAGGTTGGACCTATTTATCTTCAAAACAGGTCTAGGTCACTGGCGGAACGAGCATGATGTTGAAAATTCATGATTCAACCAGACTACAACATCGTTGTAAAATCTTAGGATCTTTACGCCACTGAGTGGCTCCACATTTTTAACTAATCAGTCTGTTAGATAGATTTGATTTCCAAACGAATCAAATGTTATTTAGTTGCTCCTCGTAATTTGGAATATAGAAAATTAAAAAAACGTTCTCTAGACTTACGTGATATTTGAACTCAAATATGGCATGTTAAGTAATGCGTGCTCTGATTGTTCCTTTTTCGTCACAACCAACCACGTTTCTATTTGCGAACGAACAGACAAATTCCCTCCCAAAAATAACGGTTTAATAGTACAGTAGGCCCCCGCTATTCTCGGATATTACGTTCCAGACGCGAATAGCAAAAATCTGCGAATAAGATTTTCATGCCTCCAAGTTCACTAAAAATCAGGTTTTTGTACGGTAGCATGTGTTTTTTTTTGTTTTGTATTAAAGCCACCAATTAGCGTAAATTAGTCCTTTCTTGCAAGTTTTTTTTTTTAAATATTTCAGTTTCGTATAAAGTTAACGAAAAATGTGGAATACCAACGCTTTTGTATGAGCCGCATTTAATACGAATCCTACGGAATAATTAGCGCTTTTTGTTGTTGTCACATTTGCTTTCGTTGAACTTAAATGAGTATCATATTTTTACGTTCTACCGAATTTATGAAGAAAATGTTACGTCAATGCTTATAATGAAAATTTCAGTTTTGTATAAAGTTCACAAAATTTTTTAAAGATTTATGAGCCGCATTTAATGTGAACTCTACGGAATAATTAGCGTTTTTAATTGCGTTTTTTGTCATTTTGGTCTTAGTTGGACTTAAATGATTATCATATTTGTAAGTTCTACCGAATTTATGAAGAAAATGTTAAGTCAATGCTTGTGATGAAAATCCGCGAATTTATGAAACCGCGAATGGTGAGACCGCAAATAGTGAGACCGCGAATGGTGAGACCGCGAATAGCGGGTTTCGATTGTCTATAGGTTTATCTTTGTTATAGAAGATTACTGGCACAATGTCAAAGCGTAAGTTCATAACGAGAGATAATAACACGAGAATGGACCATAAGACACGTACGTCAACTCGTATTCTCCATCTTGTACGAATGTGGAACGGATTCTCGCACTAGTGACAAAGAATGCTACAGACATTGGTGATAATAGCCTATCGTAAGATATTGGGCGTCTCATACGTGAACCATATTACACATAAGCATGCCCTCGACATCGTCCAACGTCCCGTTGTCCATCGTAAAGACCTTCTCGTGATGGTGAAGACGAGAAAGCTGATATGTTATGGTTATGTCACAAGATCCGATCGCATTGGAAAACTAGAAGTAGACGAAGAAACTGTGAAACGAGAGAGAGAGAGAGAGAGAGAGAGAGAGGTGATAAAGAGAGGGGCGGTAAACAGGGGGTTTTCTTTGCTGTCTAAATAAAGAGATATAGAAAGAGTGAAAGGGACACTGCGTTATTGTTACCACTACAACCACTATAACCATCACACTATTTACTTTTCATTGGTAAATACTTTTGTTTTTAACACACACACATTTTTCTACCACCGGTTTATTTTGTATCAAATCCAATGTCTTACATCCACACCCATACCAGCACAATGCAATATGCATACGAAAACACCCAAAATTATCTCTTCGCACTATAAAATTCAAACCTCGTTTGATTGTATAGCAAATTGAGATGAAACGGCTGTAAGAATAAGATTAATGGTTAATTTTACACCGTTTTTTGGTCAGGTCGGAATCAAAATTAATTTATTTTTGCTCTAGAGACATTTTCTAGTATCCTTGGGTCTGAATAGTGGAACACAAACATCTGTTAACAACAAGTCTAAGTATTTATTTATCTCAAAATTACAATTGTAATTTAAAAGATGTGGCACAAGGCCAACAAGGTGGGGTTGGAAGGGGGTCGAGGGTCGTTCACTTGGTCTATTCCCTATGCTAGTATCTGTCACCACAATACCGCATTCACTCTATGGGCTTAATCTATTTAAAATTCCCCAAATGATTATTTACAATGCGTTTTAAACATAAGAATCTTTTGGTTATATACAAATAGTCTCTGAAAAAGTGAATGGTATCTACAATTTTTTCTTTTTTTTGTGATAACATGTAGATTACAATATAATACAATGAATGATAGGGGGGAGGGTGGAGGAAGCCTAAAAACACCCAAAATAAAG
The DNA here is from genome assembly GCA_963556195.1 of Sepiola atlantica. Classification (NCBI taxonomy): domain Eukaryota; kingdom Metazoa; phylum Mollusca; class Cephalopoda; order Sepiida; family Sepiolidae; genus Sepiola; species Sepiola atlantica. Next base: position 84,702,953 of record OY744534.1, on the reverse strand, counting down.
AAAAATAACAATAATTAAAAATAAAAGAACGAAATAAAATGCTAAAAATTGGAGTGGGTTAGTAGAGAACCCCCTTACCTGTCTAATTGTGAACTGCTCTCTGTTTTCCAGTGTAAACTGAAAACAAGAAAGACAGTTCCTAAGTGGGATTGGGGATTTACCTAATGGATAAAAGAAAAGTGGGGGGGGGGGGAGGATTTTGAGGACAGTTGGTATCTTTCAGGATAGGTACCAATTAAGTCTAAGTAATTTGCATGAAATTCTAACAATTTAATTTTGCTAGGCTGGGGGGGGGATTATATAATGTTGAAAGAACTGCATACAATACGTAGCTACAACAACATAAATTGTTTTGGACTATTAGAATAATTTTCAAAGCTATTGATAATGTTTACCCATTCATTACATTTTTTTAAATTATCGCTTATGCGTGAATTCATGTTTTGAAACATAAATCTATGACGTCACGCCAAAGCTATAATTATTTTGTTAATGGTAATGTATTAAACTCTATTCATAAGAAAGTCCAAATTGTTCAGTTGGCATAACCTCAGACTGAAGATCTCACGGTTTCGGTTTCGATTTCCGGTCATGGCGTCAGTTTTATTTGTTAGAAGTTTATTATTTACTATTAATGCAATATTCTGCATTTCTGAAAGTCGTTAAGATTTCTGATATTTAGAAATGAGACAAATTCTGCAATGTATGTATTATGTATGTATTATGTATGTATTATGTATGTATTACGTTTCAAAATTGTGACTGACAGACAGACAAAATCGCTATTTATATAAAATTAATATATATTTGAAGATATTATGTTTCAAAATTGTGACTGACGAACGGAGAACATCTTTATTTATATAAGATACAATCTGCTTAAATTTTATTCTATGCCTGTCTCTGTTTTCCTTGCTTCCGTACGCAGAATATAACAGCATTTATATCATGTATCTGTGTGTGTTTCTTATCTATAAATACTCACTGGATATTATTATCATCATCATCATCATCGTCGTTGTTGTTGTTGTTGTTAGTAGTAGTATTATTATTAGTATTATTATTATTAGTATTATTATAAGTATTATTATTAGCAGTAGTATTATTAGTAGTATTATTAGTAGTATTATTATTAGTAGTATTATTATTAGTATTAGTATTAGTATTAGTAATGTTATTATTATTGATAGTATTATTATTATTATTAGTAGTAGTAGTATTAGTATTATTATTAGTAGTAGTAGTAGTATTAGTATTAGTAATATTATTATTATTGGTAGTAGTATTAGTATTAATATTATTATTAGTAGTATTAGTATTATAATTAGTATTATTATTAGTATTAGTATTATTATTAGTAGTAGTATTTTATTTACATTTAGTATTAGTATTAGTAATATTAGTATTATTATTATCTCTAGAGCAAAAATAAATTAATTTTGATTCTGACCTGACCAAAAAAGGTGTAAAGTAAACCATTTATTTTATTCTTACAGCCGTTTCATCTCAATTGGCTACACAATCAAACGAGGTTTGAATTTTATAGTAAAAAAGAATCTTTAATGTCGGTCTGATCAGAATCGAAATTAATGTATATCAAAAAATTGGGGCACTGATGAATTCTCCTCAAGAAAAGGAAATTGATTGTTTTGTAATGTTTGAACATTCTGTATATTTTGAAGATGTATGTGATTGAGGTAGACCGAAACAATTGTATGCAAATAAAAACTGTCGTTTGACTAAATTTAAGAAAATTCGTTTCGTACATTTGCTGATATCAAAACTTGATTATAGCCTTAGTTCTACAGCATTGAGCTATTACATAAACCTTTGTGCTATAAAAATTCATATAAAAAAATATTAAATATACATATATGTATATATAGCCCTTGCTTATATAAGAGGAATGTTTAATTCACTACCATAAACCGTATTTTCGCGTAGGTTTACATGATATTAACATTGTATAATAGTTCTAGTTCTACACTATTAAGCTATTACAAAAACCTTTGTGTTATAAAAGTTTATATTAAAATTGTTAAATACAAACACACACACCCACACACACACACACACACACGCACACACACATATATATATATATATATAAATATTTGTTATTGTTTATTTTTATTTTTATCTATGGACGTATACGTTTCGTCTCTTTTCAATCAAGACTCATCAGCATAGAAATACGACTATTCACCACCGGTCACACGATTCGAAACCCTGGACTACAAGTATTTTTTCAACCCCGGTCCAACGTCGCTAACCGCTAGGCCAGTTCTGAACAGCTTATAAACAATGATAATTTTAACACATTAACGGCGGCGAAGCGTACAGGCATTCAAACTTCTGTAAGCGAAGGAACGATGCATACAAAGCAAGTGACGCTACGCTGTGTTACTACTACCATTTTACAGTGCTCTACTTTTTAACGAGGAGCTTCAAATATAAATATTTGTTATTGTTTATTTTTATTTTTATCTATGGACGTATACGTTTCGTCTCTTTTCAATCAAGACTCATCAGCATAGAAGTACGACTATTCACCACCGGTCACACGATTCGAAACCCTGATTATTTTACTTGACAAAGTATGTACATTAGCGGTCAATGAGGAATAAATTGAAACCCCGAATCAGAGATGACGAATCAGAGATGACGAAACAAAGACCCACCAAATCACTCGTCGATCTTGTGATCTACTTTCAAACCTATCTAATGATGACTCACTCTTATTTATCACCGAAAGGAATCTAATATTGAGAGGGGAATAGAGAGAAGAGGCGATATATAGAAAAGAGGATGATATGGAGAGGGGCTTAGGGTTAGGGTTAGAAAGGAGTGGTATAAAGAAGGGATGGTGAGACATAGAAGAGAGCGGTTGAGAGGGATAGAGAAGGAAAGGTTATATATATAGAGAGAGATAGTAAAGAGAGGGGGAAGGTGAAAAGAGAATAGGAGAGAGCGACAGAGAAATGGGGAGAGTGAGAGAGACTAGAGAGAGAGAGAGGGGGTGAAGATAAAGAGAAGTTCTTCTGCAGAAGGTTCTGATGGATCCTGGTTTGTTTGAAGTAGCAATGGAAATGGGAAGATGCTGATGGCTGTGCCCTTTTTGATGGCGCATTGTTCTTTACGAATAGGGATGCGCAGAGGTATTTTGTACTTTTTTGTACAGAAGTGATTTTAAATCGAGGGCGTTATAGCGGAAGATTGCAGAGGGCTTGGCACATGCGAATCACTTTTATCTCCAAAGTTGAGCGGGTACTCGTGAGTACATGAATTTAAAGGTCACTCTTCTTACTTAGAAGATTGAAAAACAGATAAACATGAGAGGTTTGCTGTAGATCGATGGGTCGATATCAACAGATTGGGTTGTATATGTAGATAAAAAAAAAATACTTAGCCAAATAATAATATAGAATAGACATACGGATACAACTATATAGATACGAGAAGAATACCCGTCCCATGACAGGTAAAATCTATTCCCCGTACTGAACAGTTTAGAGCCACTTTTATGCCCAATTATAACATTAATATCAAGATTCAAAATTCTAGAAATAAGTTGTTTTTTTTATATATCATGCTACTACTAAAACTTATGTCTAGAATTTTTAGTCAAATTTTGATCAACATTAATTACATAATTTTGATTTTAAAAAAGGGTCTAAAATGTAAGGCTTAAGCTGAAGGGGTCTTAAGAAGAAACTAAAATTCAATCAATCTTCCTAAATTGGTGCTTAATGACTATGGATCAAATTTAATGCAAATCTGAAATATTTGAATTTTCAAATGGGACATTATGCCAGTATTTTGCTCCTTAAAAACCCTTTAAAATAGTCCAAAGAAATTTGAATTTGGAGACTATATATTGATGTCTAATATCTATTGTCATTTTTTTATGGGGGCTATCTGAATTTTCACGCAGGGCTGACATCCATTTCTTACTCCCTTTGTATAAAACTTAATCAAACTAAACATGGCCCTTACACCTAGCAGCTGTGCTCCAAAATTAATAATGATCGGTTAATTAGTTTAGCAATGAATCCTATACATACAAATATGTAAACATATGCACATACATAACGTTATGTAAAGATTTGGCTTCAATGATTTTTATTAAACAAAAGAATTTACGAATAAACAGACATAAATAACACTCTAAGCAAATAACGCGATCAAACGAGAGTGACACGTGACTTCACATTTCCGAAACAGATGACAACAGAAGCTGAAGAGAGCCGGATCGCTAAGTCCTTCTGTGCTTGAAACCGACGGTACGAATGTTGTACTAATTTTTCTGTACCAAAATAAATAAATAAATAAATAAATATATATATATATATATATATATATATATATATATATATATATATATATATATATATATATATATATATATATATATAACATTTATTTAGAGATCACTTATACGTACAATTAAAACAATTATATTAATGAATGAATTAATTATATTAATGTCTACCTACTTTTGGCTCACCCTGTATATATATATATATATATATATATATATATATATATATATATATATATAGGGTGGGCAAAAATAAGGGTCCTATTTTAAAAAATTCATAACTTTTTTATTTATTGATTTTTTAAATGTTGTTTTTTAGAATAAGTAAAGGACCCTTTCCGAAGCAAGCATGAGCCGTATTAGCCCTAAGGAACGTACCCTCATTTAGAAAACATTATTTTTGCTTAAAAAACTAAAAACAGTGTAAAAAACAATACTTTAGTTTTTGTAAGTTTTAAGAAGTGTTTTTCGGCTAAAATTTGTTTTGTTTATTTCAAAAAATCTCGGAAGGGTCAGTCTACACACACATAAAGTTTGGTGAGTTTAACTTTTATTTTGTGGAAGTTATTCAAATTCAAGTTATTCAAATTTAAAGATAGGACCCTTATTTTGGCCCACCCTGTATATATATATATATATATATATATATATATATATATATATATATATATATATATATTGAGCTCTCATTATTTTATTCTATTTCGTTTTATGATTATGTAATTTCGTGTTACTATATTTATTATTATATATATATCACACGGAGTGTTTTTACTTGATAAGACTTTTTATATTTAGTATTTTGGTAAAATTGGTGTATGTAAGTTCCGTGGGGTTTTTGTGTACCATTTTTCTTTTCTTTTACGCGAAAATTCAGATAGCTCTCATCGGAAAAAAAACATGGAATAAGAAACCCACGGAACTTAGATGCAGCAATTTGATCATTTCGACTATTCGGAAAATTGAAAAAAAAAATGTCTTATCAAGTAGAAACACCCCGTGTTATATAATGTTTCCTAAAATGATAATATACTGCCCAAATACACACACACAATATATATATATATATATATATATATAATATATATATATATATATATATGTGTGTGTGTAACTCACTACACTGAAGATTGCGTAAGCATGAAACATCGATGTCTGTAGGTAATAAATAATTAATATTTATATATAAATATTATTAAAGCCCCCCCTTTACTAAGGCCGGGCACTCTGAGAGAGTTTAATAACAAGCAGTACCACTAGCTTCATTGCGAGAGCCAACACGGCGTGTTGTTGTTGTATCACTATTCACTGCTAGTTGTATATAGCCGCCGACTTGGCATTTACAAAGTTAAACACCTCCTAACTTCCGGTGGCCGTCGGGTAAGTCTCTTGACTTCGAATCAGTGGCGATTTGTGATCAGAGTTCGCGCCCGCCGACCATCGAGAATTTACTCCCTACACTGAAGATTGCGTAAGCATGAAACATGGATGTCTGTAGGTAATAAATCATTTATATATATATATATATATATATACATTTTATATATTATTGCAAAAAACACTACTTAGTAAAAGTCCATCGATCCCTCCAGTTTCACGTAACCTCAGACCTGAGGGCTAAAGATACCAAATATACCCGTTCTTCGATGTTGTGGGGTTCACCATAGCTTGAAACGCGTTATATAAAATTATAAAATGATAAAATAACAAAATAATAAATAAATGTTGAAAAAAAAAACATTTTACAAATGTTGGTAGCCTCACTCCTTTACATATATACTTT
>OY744534.1:84686849-84691849 GCA_963556195.1 Sepiola atlantica | reverse complement strand
ATATATAGATGTGTACATATGTATGTATATATATAGATGTGTACATATGTATGTATATATATAGATGTGTACATATGTATGTATATATATAGATGTGTACATATGTATGTATATATATATATATGTGTGTATATATATATATGTGTACATATGTATGTGTATATATATATATGTGTACATATGTATGTGTATATATATATATGTGTACATATGTATGTGTATATATATATATATATGTGTACATATGTATGTATATATATATGTGTGTATATATATATATGTGTACATATGTATGTATATATATATGTGTACATATGTGTATACATATGTATGTATATATATGTATGTGTATATATATGTGTGTGTGTAAGAAAAAAGTTATTTTAATATATATCTTTATTTGAAATTATGATGATGAAGTATATCTTCGAAAATTTAATTTTAAAAATAAGTTAATAAAACTAAAATACATTGTATGGCGTTCTAATTGCTCATAATTATTCTTAATAATTCATATTACCACATAAACAATGCTTTCTAAAACAAGGACAACATGTATATATATATATATATATATATATATATATATATATATATATATATATATATATATATATATATATATATATATATATATATATATGAATGAATGAAAAAGGAAAGCTAAAAATACATTATTTATGTATTCATACACGTTTCGTCTTTATTGTAAGACTTCCTCATGGTGAAGGAAAATGAAGAAAAATCATACAAGCATAAATTTGATTTGCCTGCAAGCTATGAGCTTCGGCCAGTTTGTGAGCAAAGAAAAATCAAAACAGTGAGAAGGCAAAAAAGGATGAAAAAGCCTTGTTAGCAATATCATTAGTCTTATATGCATCTGTAAAGAAAGTAACAATTTATACACATACTGGCTTCCATACATTCATTAGTGTTAATGTGGCTACCATTGTTCGCAATGTACTTAGTCAAAGTGACCCATGACCTGTTCGGGCGTACATTGATGATAAAGCCATGTTACCACTCGATAATTGTGTATACAGATCTATTTATGTTTGAGTCGACGATAAATAATTGCTCGGAACTTTGAGCCAATAACCTCGAAATATCGAGAGATCCGCACGAGAATATCAAAATAACCTTGATGATGGGATCACCTTCCATTTATCGACCGAGTTGGCCTTATTGACCACGAGGGCAATGTTAGACACAAGGTCGGTTTTAATGTGAGGGAATGAAGCTCCCCAAAAAGGGCTACTCTAGATTGGGACATAAAATTATTTTTTAAATCCTCAGTCTAGAAGGATTTTTCCTTCACTGATCGAGAGTAGAACAGATGAACTGTAGTATTCGAACATATACTACACTTTGATCTCAATAAATATTTGTATCGGATCCAAATCTGCAATTTCCGCGACCGAAAAAAAGAAAAGGTTTGATTTTGTTTGACTGTTTTACGGCATATCAACCCGATTAGAGTTATACCTCCAGGCATTACCTCCTCCCATTTTGGCTAAGGATGTTGGTTCTAAATTGGAAGAATTACACGAGTTTATATATATATATATATATATATATATATATATATATATATATATATATATATATATATATAATTACTATTTCATGTATCCACATAAAATTTTATAAGGAGATTTTTTATCTATCAATATTCAGTATTTACTTCAACAGTGCTCGATACGTAAGTAGAGCTAGGTAGTAAGTTATGAAAATATATTTATGGTTACTAAGCTACACAGAGGCTCCCGAGTTTTATCCCCGGGGGGGGTCGTCTGGCTAAAATGCATGGAGTTAGTTTTACCGGGTGTTTTTATATACACGGCTAGCTAGTTAACCAATCAGATTCATATATATATATATATATATATATATATATATATATATATATATATATATATATCAGCTCGTTTTGTACACTGGTTAGTGTTCTCAATCCAGGTTAGGGTTAGGGTTAAATTTAGTCACAATTACAGTTTATTTAGCATGATTGTTAGTGTTCGCTAATGGACTTTGAGACTCGGGTTCAAACCTCAGTCGGATGATAGCAAGGACTAAAAAAGTTGTACTTGATGCCCCCCTTGTACACAGTCAGCATTATTAAGTGAAGATCAAGGGTAAGTGGAGCAACGATGGAAAAGGAATGTCGCCCTCCCCTACATCTCCGTGTAGTAATCAATTAAAAATGAGCCTTCGGGACGCCGTCGACTATGTTCTATTATACATAAATATATGGAAGAAAAAAATACTTTTATGTACTAATCGATGTTTTCTAACCCTTGCTCAGAAGGTCGGTTTACTTTGTGGTCCCAGCGTGTTTCGACGGTGAGGGGGGTCATTAAAATAATCTGCTGTCTCTTCAGCACGTTCCCCATTTGTGGAAGCGCTAGCAGAATAAGGAAAAAAGGTGACCAAATATGGGCAGGGTTACAGCGCTTTAGTCCGGGAAGGTCAATGTCGAGCTTTGGGTAGTTAAGCATGGTTCGTTCGTTTTAGCGTATTTAATTGAACAAGATAAGCATAAATTAACCCGATGAAACAGTTTCAACAAAAAACAGTTTCAACAAAAAACAGTTTCAACAAAAAGAACTGGCAAATTCTCATATCTGAAGAACGCTGTGACGTACAGAAGGTGAGACGACTGGCAGTGAACCCTGGAATCCAATTTTAGTGGGAGGAGCGGCATATGGTCATATTCACCCTGTGCTCCTCTCTCATAATATTATCAGTACTAGGATTTATACTTGAGTCTTTGGGGCATGGAATCAAAAAGTTGACTCCAAGTATCACCCGATCATCATCAGACCTCTACCCGCCACTGATTAACATTGCCAGTAATGCTATCTGATCTAAAGTCTCAAATAATAAAAAACAAACGAGAGAAATGTGTAAAGTCATCAAACAACTTATTTGAATTATCGTCAAAAGTAGACATTTTGGAAAATATATTTTTCAGTATAAAGTACGTGGAGTCGTTTAACTGTTATAAAAACGTTGCGATATTGAAATAAGTATCAATACCCGGATGTAAGTCTCACAAGGACTGATAAATGTTATTTCCCTTCCCTTGGGAACTTTGAAACGCATTTAAATACATATTTAAACAAAGGATTGCGAATGTAGACATCACTTCCGGTCAATATGGTTTCTCTCATGCGCCATCATTTCGCCAGGGTGAATTTACTTCTATCTTACCATTAACATAAAACATCTTCTTGTGGGTGACGGTGGCTAAGGTTCGAATCCAGTTCGTTCCACAGAAACACTTTCATCAAACCTACACCTGTGTCTAACCTCCTGGAAAGGAGATAAATAAAATAACATATCTCCTTATTGGTGCATATGTACCCCTATACTAAAGTCGATGTTGTCAGGTGAGAGCAGATCAATAACCATGAGTATTTGGCAGAATTCGAATTAGAGGTCGAGATAAGAGAAGAAAAAATCGAAGAAATAAGAAATAGCTTATTAATATAATGGTGATTTCATATTAGTTCAATTGATACCCAATTTAGAGGAATATTATTTGAAAGGAACATAGTATTAACTGACACCGGTCAGTATATATAACTACATCTACTACTAATAGAGCTTTGGTATCTGTCTGCTTTAAGTCGACATTATATTATTACTATTATTAGTTGTACTATTGTACTTCTATTACTAATGGAGATTGTACTATCGTTTCATCCTCAATTCAGTTTACTATACTATTTCAGACTAATGTACTATTATTCAATGCTCAGTTAAGACGGTAGTGTAGTATATGTGCTCTTGCCATGATGATACCATCCTCCAAAGCATTACCTCCTTCTTTGGAGGGTAATGCAGTATCAGTTCTGTAGTCATGAGGTCATTACCTCCTCTTTTAGTGAGTATTGTAGTATATGTCCGTTCGTAATGATACCATCCTCCGAGACATTATCTCCCCCTTTGTGGAGGTGAGGGTAGTGTTGTTTCTCTTCTGTGGTCATGATACCATCCTCCTAGGGATTACCTTCTTTTTTTCTATCGTAGTAGGGGGGGGGGGATATATTAGTAACCTATATAATTGGTTACAAACATACGCACACGAGGTCATCATTATAGTAAAATAAATAAATATTTATTTTTTTATAGGGATTCAGATATGCAATGGTCCGCGATCATTAAACGTGTTTAGTTTTGTTTGCCCGTTTTACGGCATATCAACCCGTTTCGAATTATATCATGCCGAACCCCGATACTCCTTGTAAACAGTTTATTGCCCACTAATTTCTACCCAACCCATAACTTTGGAAGGGTGATCATACCTTTCCCAAATATGTCAAAGTTTATATTATCATATCATTTTAATTTTATAAACATATCTTTGTTATATTTATATAACAAAAAGCAAGTTAAACGAATTGTTTATAAAATTATAATTATGTTTTTTTTCTAGATTTATTTGAAAAAAAAATACAAATCGAACTTTGACTTGTTTACTTCAAATGTTGACCTTTTGACCTTTTCTGTTCTCATTTGATTTGGTAATAGGGGTGATAAGAAACATGGTCCCGTATATATATATATATAATATATATATATATATATATGTATATATATATATATATATATATGTATATATATATATGTATATATATATATGTATATATGTATATATATATATGTATATATGTATATATATATATGTATATATATATATATATGTATATATGTATATATATATATATATATATATGTATATATGTATATATGTATATGTATATATGTATATATATATATGTATATATGTATATGTATATATGTATATATATATATGTATATATATATATATGTATATATGTATATATATATATGTATATATGTATATATATATGTATATATGTATATATATATATGTATATATATATATATGTATATATGTATTATATATATATATATATATATATATATGTATATATGTATATATATATATGTATATATGTATATATATATAT
>OY744534.1:84669349-84684349 GCA_963556195.1 Sepiola atlantica | reverse complement strand
AAAAATAATTGAGATCTATAAGCATTGTATTATGTGAATGTAAACAAATACAGAATTATAAGTTCCCTTACTTCGTAGCGAGCGTACTAGCGTTTAGGTAAGATAACATACGCCACGTCTAGCTACACTGGTGGCCGTGATGCGCCGAAACAGCTATCTTCGAAAAACTATATACCTAAGTCCATCTAATATTATTAATGCTGACAAAGAAAACTTTGATTTTGACTAGCCAATTTTATATCTGATTGTTGTAATGTGTCATTGACAATATATTAACGTACTTAGCTACAATTTCTTTCAAAAATAAAAAAATTATTTGTGACCGGAATATTGCTAATATAGACACATTTTTAAATAAACACCTGAAAAGTATAACCAATCATTAAAAAAAAAAAGATATATTTCCCAATTTTTCGATTTATTTTTACTATCAGATAAACAATTACATTTCTGTTCTAACATAAATATTAGCCTATTGCTTTCTTAAATTTACTGGTTTCTCCTACTGCTGGGTAGTAATTGTTTGTCATTTATACTATATGTTCACATTGTTGCTTTTGTCTTGGGTTGTAAACGACCGAGAATACTAACGGTATCGCGCTGATTTCAAGCCTTCAAATTCTAATTTCTGTTTTCATGCACGTAACACAGAACAGTAAACAGCATTGTTTTTACTGATGGGTGATCACATATCAATACAAAGGGAGAAACTTAAGATGAGGGTTAAAGAAATCGCGAGTTGGGCGATGATGGCTAGAAGACCGGAAAAATAGGTGGAAGATTACTTAAAAGGAATTGATTATCCAAGATGACGGCTCAACAAGTATTTGTTTATATTACACTTGAAGACGACCATGCTGTAGTCGGTTGGGAAGCAAGTTCGTGGTATCTTGTTCCACAGATGAGATGCTATAGGAAAGAAACTTTGTTATATATATATATATATATATATATATATATATATATATATATATATATATATATATATATATATGAGAGAGAGAGGGAGAGAGAGAGAGAAAGCATGTATCACAAGTTAGTTGAAAAACATTAAAGTGCTCCATCGTAGGTTCTACAAAAGCTAATATAAATTATTTTGTTTAAATACTTCACATTACAGTGTCAGTTGGGGATACTCGGGTTTAAGCAATCTGGTCATTATAGATTTAAAATAAAAATCTAGCTGGTCATCGCAAAAAGATTTGTCAATCCTCATTTGGTATCTAAAGTTCCTAAATTGCGTGTAAGAATGGGTCACCGGACAGAATTATGTTTTACAGTGTTCATTTATTTTTTACGTTTCCCCATAAAAGATATTCCGTGTGTGTTAAAAGACACTAGTGGTAGTTGTTTGTTTATATATATATCGTTTTGGGTTATTTTGTTTTAGAACATATCAACGATTTTCTGGTTATTCAAAGACTGAATATAGTTATATTTATACAACTATGTTATGCTTACTATTTCCAGATATTTAATAGATTCTATTTTTGTATGCAAATAGGTTTGTAGGTTAATTAATTTCGTGGGTGCATATTTTTAAAATAGTTCGTATTTCATGTAAGTAATCATTAAGTTTTACTTGTGTTGTATTTTAAGCATAATTAATGACGTCATTTATAGATGTTTGGAAAAAGGACATTTTGAGATTTTATCTTACGGAAGGGTCACTACTTAGGGTCACCACTTTTTTTACGACTTATCAATGCCAATCGAGATTAAGGATTAACTAATAGCAAGTTAAATGGTGAGTTACCTCATGAAGATAATTAACGAAATGAACTAAGTTTAGGTAGCTGTTTAGGACAGGAATCTGTTGACATTGTATTTGAAGACAACCAAGCTGTAGTCTGCCGAGAAACAGTTCCACGCTAATGTGTTCAACAGACGGGAAGCCCTTGCTAAGAAGCTCTGTAAGGAGAGGTTTCGCCTAGCATTAGACACATGAAGGAAGAAAAGTTTTGTTGTTTTGTTTTACGGCATATCAACCCTTTTCAGGTTATTTAATGCCAAATCTGGTCATTTTGGTAAAAGTTTTTATGCTTCAAGTTCTTTATATCTTCAAATATTTATTCATGGTGTTTGATTTGGTTGTTTTGTTTTACGGCATATCAACCCTTTTCGGGTTATCTAATGCCAAATCCGGTCATTTTGGTAAAAGTTTTTATGCTTCAAGTTCTTTATGTCTTCAAATATTTATTCATGATGTTTGGTTTGGTTGTTTTGTTTTACGGCATATCAACCCTTTCAGGATGATCTAATGCCGAATCCGGTCATTTTGGTAAAAGTTTGAATGCTTCAAGTTCTTTATGTCTTCAAATATTTATTCATGGTGTTTGGTTTGGTTGTTTTGTTTTACGGCATATCAACCATTTCAGGATGATCTAATGCCGAATCCGGTCATTTTGGTAAAAGTTTGAATGCTTCAAGTTCTTTATATCTTCAAATATTTATTCATAGTGTTTGGTTTGGTTGTTTTGTAGGGGAAGAATGTGTTTTTTGTTTTTTTGATTTGCAGAACATAGTTTAGCAAATGGAAAAGAAAAACAATAAAATCAATGTTTAGTGCATTTTTTAAATGGAAATCGCTCCAGACAAGGCATGAAGCCACTGGATGTGAGAAGCTAAAAAATACTACTTCAAGGTCAGGAACCAGTCAACGATAAGTGTTAGATAGATAGATTCCGACCCAGAAAACAGCAATTATTCCCCCTTTGTCAGAAACATCACTCATAGGAAGTGAGAACTAAAGGACAAAATGATGGAAGCGAGAGTACAAGGCTGCCGAAAGTAAACTCAAGGTCCACTTTCTACTCTCCTTAAGGTAGGAAGCTGGTATCTTCAGACAGCCTGATCTGATAGCACTAGTCGAAGGAAGGAAGGAAAGATATTTTTCGTGATGGTAGCAAAGCGAGTTCTTGCTGCGAATGCTTTCAAGGGGAAAACCACAGATGGAGCTCAGTCGAGCACCCTCCATGAAAGTAAGGATAGATGAGAGAGCGCAAGATTAAAGACGTCTCTTCTTTTGGGAGTTTAGTCTCTTGAATCATAGACGAGATCTTTCTTGAAAAGAAACATGGCTACACCAGTTTTCTACGTTCATGGTGATACAATTTCATATAAAATCTTGCGAGAAACCAATTTAAAAAAGAATAAGAAGTCCAACAATAATACAATAACCTAAATATAATGGTAGTATTCTTTCTCCTTAATTCGACCTTAACGACGCTGTCATTTCCATCTATCTCCGTACGGACAAAAACATGTTAATCTTAATAACATTTTTGGATCATTCGTCTTTCCTTTTTTTTTTCTTCAGTTTTCATTGTGAATGGCGGCCATCTTGCTTTCCCCGCCCGCGTAAATAATTTATTTTGATTAAGTTTACGCACGCATGCGCATCGAAGGCCGAGTCGCTTGTATCGGCAGCAGTTTCTTTTTTGTTTCTCTTATTATTATTATTATATTATTTTTTTTTTATATATCAATAATCAAAGATATGTGCGAGTTTCGCAGATAGACGCAATCAGAACACCATGGATGCAATACAAAAATAGACAGCGAAGAATACTCGGGATCCATTTTCGTGAGTTGAATTCGTGAAGTTCGTTAACACACATTAGACATACAAAATAAAATCGCAATAGTATCTTGCACAGCATTTAATTCATGCATCACGTTTCTGTTTGTTTTGATTTGTTTACTGCACGGCATATCAACCCTTTTGGGGTGGGGGGTTATTTGATGCCAAAACACACGGAGAGTAGAAAGTGAACCTTGCGTTTACTTTCGGCAGCCTCATAACTCTCGCTTTCTTTATTATTTATTCATTTAGTCCTCATATTCTATGACCGATGTTTCTGACAAAGGGGGAAGAATTGCTGGTTTCCGTGTCGGAATCTATCCATCTAACACGTTGCTAGTTTTTGACCCTGAAGTAGTATTTTTTCTAAAATTATTTTTAGCTCCTTACATCAAGTGGATTCATGCCTTGTCTGGAGTGACATCCATTTAAAAAAACGCAATAAAAACAATTCATTGATTGATCTTGCTTGTATTTTTACGGCATATCTACTTTTTGGATCATTTAATGCAGAACGCATAATAATTATTGCAAACCATCCATTTATTTTTTTGTTTGTTTGTTAATTTTACGGCATATCAAGCCGTTGTGTCTTATTTTCTATAAAACACAACGTATATTATACAAGATATATTATATACGATGATTGGAACACACGTTTCTATTTAGACAAAGGTATGGTTAATCCAGAGTTTCAGGGTTCTTAGTTTCTGCAAAGGACTTTTCTTCCTCTTCCTAACACTAACCCTAACTTTTCTTCTTCTTCCTAACCCTAACCCTTACCCTAAACCTAACCTTTCTTTCTCTTCCTAACCCTAACCGTAACCCTAACCCTAACCTTAACTTTTCTTCCTAACCCTAACCTAACATAACTCTAACCCTAACTTTTCTTCCTCTTCTTAACCCTAACCATAACCTTAACCCTAACCCTAACCCTCACCCTAACCTTAACTTTTCTTCCTCCTTCTAACCCTAACCCTAACACTAACCAAACGGAGTTTTCATGAACAAAGTCTTTCCAAGAACAATCCGTGAAATAAAAAAAATTCCACGGAAATACTTCCATGAAGACCACATGGTCGTCTTCAACCCACAGATTGTGTCCCTATTTACTTTCCTCTCAACGAAAGCAGAGTTTTTTTTATGGAAATCGCTCCAGACAAGGCATGAAGCCACTTGTTATAATGAGCTAAAAAGAACGAAATATGATTATCGCAAAGACAGAAGATGCTTATTGACCGTAGTCTTGAAAAAATCAAGGCTATAGATAAAAGGAAAACAGTCAGCAGGAAGAGAGTTCCACAAACCTGCAGTTCTTGGAAACAAGCTACTGGAATAGGAAGCTGTATAACATTAAGGTATCAAAACAGCGAATTGATGGGGACCACTAGACCAACGAGTCAAACGAGCTGGAACAAAAGAAGCAGGGAATAGATCATGCAATTCTGAAGAACACATGCCATAATAGTTTTTATAAAAAAGACTGGCACTAGCAACATCACGTCTGTGTGAGAGAGGGTGCAGAGAAGAAAGGTTGAGGCCAATCAAATTACAGATACGTTTCTGCACCTTATCAAGAACCCTCAAATGAGACAGAGATTCATCAGGCCAAATATGGCAACAGTACTCTATACATGGCCTGTTAAACACACGATCGGTTTTTAATGTGGGGAAAATTCAGTTTCCCAAAAAGAGGCACTCTGGATTGGGACACTCCCCTTCACTGACCGAGGACAACAAAGATAAAGTGTGGTATCAGAACAGATACTACACTTTGCTCCTAGCCAAAGTAGCAATCGGTGTCTAACCAACAAAGGTCGTTTGAATGTTTTAGTACTGTGCAAGTGTTGGCTTACGTAAACAACGTATTTGACATTAGTTTAGATAAACAAAAATTATAGAAGTGACGTTGTTTTGAAAAGTGAATACAAACATTAGACTCTTTAAAAATAATATTTTCTGAACAATAATGCACATTAAACGAAAAAGAATGTGACGTGGCTTTTAGAAGAGATATGTTTTTACTAACGAGTCACCACTGACCAAGGTCAAGGGCCAATGGATGATATAATGGTTAATGATACGGATGGGTTGTGGGTTTAAAGATGAAGAATATTATGAGAGGATTGAAAATGATCAATGGGATGAACAAGGTTTGGTTACTTATTGAGACGGTTCATGAGAAGTATGACTCGGAGAAGACCATGTTGTATCCTGCAGGGAAGCAGTCTTGTGGTAACGTGTTTCACATGTGTTAAGTTCTTGAAAAAAGAAACTCTGTTCATGGAAATTCCTCATGACGTCAGGCACATGAATGGTGAAAGGAAAGTTCCTTTTCAGTTACGGTAAAGGAATGCTTTTAAATAGTTATATAATTTATATGAAATAGAAAACTTTAGCTATTTGGGAGGGGTGTAGGTAGATAGAAGAGAAGGACAGCTTAAAGTGACAGAGTGAGGTTGAATAATTGAAGTGACAGAGTGAGGTTGAATAATTGAAGTGGCAGAGTGAGGTTGAATAATTGAAGTGACAGAGTGAGGTTGAATAATTGAAGTGGCAGAGTGAGGTTGAATAATTGAAGTGACAGAGTGAGGTTGAATAATTGAAGTGGCAGAGTGAGGTTGAATAATTGAAGTGACAGAGTGAGGTTGAATAATTGAAGTGGCAGAGTGAGGTTGAATAATTGAAGTGACAGAGTGAGGTTGAATAATTGAAGTGACAGAGTGAGGTTGAATAATCAGAGTGACAGAGTGAGGTTGAATAATCGAAGTGACAGAGTGAGGTTGAATAATCGAAGTGGTACAGTGAGGTTGAATAATCGAAGTGACAGAGTGAGGTTGAATAATCGAAGTGGCAGAGTGAGGTTGAATAATTGAAGTGACAGAGTGAGGTTGAATAAAGGAATGCTTTTAAATAGTTATATAATTTATATAAAATAGAAAACTTTAGCTATTTGGGAAAAGTTTAGGTAGATAGAAGAGAAGGACAGCTTCAAGTGAGGTTGAAGTGGGAAAACATTGAAGGGGAACAAATAGGGTTCCTCGCTCTCTTTATATTACAATGAGGCGTTTGGTACTTTACGGTTTCGACAAGAATAGAGTGAAGAGGCCAACGTATTTTAGATCCCACTTTGGAGAATCCACAAGTTATTTTAGCAAGTTCTTCTATTGTATAACAGCTGGTTTCACGCCTACCTTTCCGCTACACAGTCACTATGTTATTTAGCTGGACCCTAGGTCCGGTGGTTTCTACCAACTGAGAGTCGAAGTCATAATTAGATTTTGGAAGGAGTCAGTGGAACTCGTGAGAATACTCGGAGGCGGATTTTTTTAATCTTCGAAGAATCGAGAATGTCTGCATATTGGAAAACCTTTAAATAAGGAATCGGAGTCGGATATTTTTTGAATTGTATAATTCTGAGTCGAAAATTTTGGAATCTTAGGAGTGTGAGTCGGAATTTTTTGGAATTCTAGGAGTCTGAGTCAGGATCTGTGGAATCTTGGAGTGTGAGTTGGAATTTTTTGAATTCTAGGAGTCTGAGTAAAGATCTGTGGAATCTTAGAGTATGAGTAAGAATTTTTGAAATCCTAGGAGTCGAAATCGTACCTTATACATTCCAACCCAGCCGTAACTCTCTCTCCCCCTCTCTCTCTCTCTCTCTCTCTCTCTCTCTCTATATATATATATATATATATATATATATATATATATATATATATATATATATGTGTGTGTGTGTGTGTGCGTGCGTATATATATGCGCGTCTGTGTGAGTATATGTGTATCCCTCTTTCATTCATCTTTATATATATATATATATATATATATATATATATATATATATATGTGCGTGTGTGTGAGTATATGTGTATCCCTCTTTCATTCATCTTTATATATATATATATATATATATATATATATATATATGCGATTTTATGAAGGTTTACCAAAGCATTCCTTTCAGGAGATCAATGATCACCATTAAAGACTTTTTCTTACAAATATTATTTATTCAAATTAAATGTTTTTTCCTACACGTGTTTCACTACCAAGCAGGTACCTGTTTGGCAGATCATCAGGGAAATTAAATGTCTGGAATAAAGGTTTCAACTACCGACAATACACAATGTGGCGCTACATTAGTTGAGGTCACTTAAGAAGAGAAGAGGAAAATAAAAATAAAAATTAAAAAACAAGAAAGTACAAAGATAAAAAGGAAAACCTAGAAAATGTCTTAGAAAAGTAGCTCGTGTATTATATCTGCCAGCAAGCCAACAAGCAAATAATCGGTCCCAAATGCATTCAAACACGGGTAGGAAAAAAACATTTAATTTGAATAAATAATATTTGTAAGAAAAAGTCTTTAATGGTGATCATTGATCTCCTGAAATTTTTTTTTTCTTTTTTTTTCTTAATATTTTTTTTTCTAAACCTAAATGTAAAATTGACGAACATTTCCCTAGTGTCTTGTGGTAGCAGAACTGTACCAGGTGATATAGTTCTTTCCAGTCCTGCTTTTTGTTTTTCTTTAATATGATGAATTTTCTTGTTGCTTCTATTTTGATCTAACCACTTTTTTTTTGCCATTGTAAATATCTATGATAAATAATTAAAAAAAAAAGGAATGATTTGGTAAACCTTCATAAAATCGCATATAAATGCTCTGTACTCTGTAATCGAGTATCATTGAGCTTGTTTTTATTGGCACAACCCCGGTCTTCACTGAATGATCTATTTTATAAGTGAAATCTCTCTCTCTCTCTCTCTCTCTCTCTCTCTATATATATATATATATATATATATATATATATATATATATATATATATATATATACGCTTTACAAAAGAAAATTGTCTTAGCTGGAGTGCGTTGGGTTTTGTGTTAAGCCTTCGACTAGACGCTATTATAGCATTTCGCCTTCAATGGCTGCAGTGGCGATGCTGTTCGAGCAGCAATAAATGCTTCACATGCCGTCAGCCACGTGACCAAATGCGTCTATCAACACCGTCATCCCACGCCACCTGTTGTTCATAGAAGTCCCAACAAGGCTTGGTAGATGCGTCCTCCAACCCGTATAAACGGATTTGTCTGTCGGTCGATCTTACACGATACAATTTGAAATAATATTCCTATGGCTAAAGACAAATGCTCAAATTCAATGGACGTATCTGATTTTACACTTATGAAGTAGCCTTTTCACCATTCACCCCCCACCCCACCCCACGAAGGCAGAATTAGACACACGGTCGGGTTTTAATGTGGGTAATATATCCAGTTTCACAGAAAGAGGCACTTTGAGTTTGCACAAAAATTGAAATTACCGAAGTCTAGAAAGATTTCTTCTTTCTGTAACTGAGGATAGAAAAGATGAAGTATAGTATCAGAACAGATACTACACTTTGCTCCTAACTGAAAGGCAAAGAAAGCTGTTTTGTCAGTCTGTCACGCTAAAGTTTGAAATGACATTTTCGTCAGTCTGTCACGCTTAAGTTTGAAATGACATTTTCGTCGGTCTGTCACGCTTAAGTTCGAAATAGCATTCTCGTCGGTTTGTCACGCTTAAGTTCGAAATAGCATTCTCGTCGGTCTGTCACGCTTAAGTTCGAAATAGCATTCTCGTCGGTCTGTCACAATTAAATTTGAAATAGCGTTTTCATCGCTAATCGTATAAATTGAACGGACGCATCTGAAGAATTTTGGCTTTTTTATTTACTTACCTCTACTCTAGGTCAAGTTTGGTATAAGGCTGTTCAAATTTGAGAGGCCCAAGATCCTGCCCCACCCTGTGCTTGTTACAAGGTTTGACAATCTATAATTTGTTCATAAAATGACAGGGCGAGGTTGTCAGAAAGCATTCTTTTAGCTTCTATTTTCCACTTTTTCTTCTTTTTTGAAAATCGCTCCAGACAAGGCATGGAGCCAATTGATGTAAGGAGCAAAATAAAAAAAAACTACTACTTCAAGGTAAAAAAACGAGCTAACGATAAGTGTTAGATGGATAGATTCCGACCAGAAAACAGCAATTCTTCCCCCTTTGTCCAAAAAAATCGCTAATAGAATGTGAAAACTAAAAGACAAATAAGGGAAGCTAGAGTTACGAGATGTGTGTTTGGAGGGACAGCTGTACGCTATATCTCGACTGGTGAAGGGTTCAGGGGGTGGAGCTGATTTACTATTTCTAACATATAAAAAGTTATGTTGTCAGATTTTCAAAGTGAGACGCAAATATCATTTAAGCTGATAAATCAAACATTGCTACTGACTAGGCAATTTTCATTTGTTATTGTGGTACCATGTTATTAGCAATATAAAACGTTCTTCGCTACAATGTATTTAAACAATTACGACTCTTAACATAAAACTTTTTTTTAAATCACCTAAAAATAAACATCAGCAAGGGGAGATAACTCATTTTAAATTGAAGAATATAATAAAAGTTGTCTAGTTTAAGTTTAGAAAATGGGCAAACAGATAAAAATTAAAAACTAAAATGTCTTCACAGCATCCCGGACAACGCCGGGGTCGGGCGAGACAGAGGGGGACAGCTTGTAACTATTAAAGTTGCAGATTCGTGGGTTCTAATCATGGTCGTGCCAGAAACAGGCTCTACACACGTGTGATGTAGGTGGGTGTGGGTGGGGTAGGGGTGGTGTTCCTATCGACATATTGTAACGATGCCAAACAGCAAATACACGCTTTTGATCTGTAATTATTTCATCAGTGCAACTAGTAATTATTTCGTTAGTGTCTAAAATCTCAACAAAATCCATCCAATGTAGTATTGCCACATTGTATTTCCTCTTTCTGTTATGCTTCATATCTGTTACGAATAGAGGTTTGGTATCTGTTTGCCTGAAGCCGAAACTATACTATTACTTCTATTACTAATAGGGATTTGGTATCTGTCTATCTGAAGCCGAAACTATTCTATAACTTCTATTACAAATATAGATTTGATATCTGTCTGAAGCCGAAACTATACTATTACTTCTATTACGAATGGACATTTGGTATCTGTCTGTCTGAAGCCGAAACTATAGTATAACTTCTATTACAAATAGAGATTTGGTATCTGTCTGTCTGAAGCCGAAACTATACTATTACTTCTATTACTAACGAAGATTTGGTATCTGTCTATCTGAATCCGAAACTATACTATCACTTCTATTACTGAACTATTTTTTAAAGAAAAAATCAGTTTACTATACCATTTCAGATTAATAAGTAAAGTAAAGGAGTGCGGTTACAGGGAGAGATTGGACAAATTGTGATTAACTACTTTTGCTGGAGAGAAGAATGAGAGGTTATATGATTGAGACTTTCAAGATAATTAATGGCATTTCTAACTATGGTGGGCATTTTTTTAGTATTTCTTCTAGATCTGGAAGGTTATTGAAAAGGCAGTTTTCAAAAACTAGATCTGTTAACCAATTAATTTTTTTTTGCTCACAGAGTAATATGTTTTTGGAATAAGTTGCCAGATCGGATTAAAAACAGCGATAACGTGGATCAGTTTAAGATGAGGTTGGATGGATTCAGAGAAAGTGGTAGGAGGGAGAAATTGAGGAGGGCACTTTTGGGAGTTGTCAAATGAAATATTTAACAGAATTTGATCTGGATATCGATACTGTAATAAGAGTTTAATTATTTTTTTTAACAGTTGAACTGAGAAGACAGTAAAACAAGAGATGGCCAATGAGGCATAACAAACAATACAAAAAATAATTAAATAAAAAATCATCGTCATCGTCATCATCATCGTCGTCATCATCGTCGTCATCATCGTCATCATCATCATCATCATCGTAATAATCATCATCATCGTAATAATAATCGTAATAATCCTCGTAATAATAGTAATAATAGTAATAATAATAGTAATAATAATAGTAATAATAGTAATAGTAATAATAATAGTAATAATAGTAATAATAATAATAATAATAGTAATAATAGTAGTAGTAATAATAATAATAATAATAATAATAATAATAATAATAATAATAATAATAATAATAATGCTGCACAATCTTTCAATGCTCATGTCCGGGAATAGTGTAGTATATGTTCTGTTGTTATAAGAACATCCTCCCAGATATTACCTCCTCCTTTACAGGAGAGTAGTGTAGTATACGTTCGTTCGTCATGATCCCATTTTCTCAGGGATTACTATATCCTTTATTTTGGTGAGGGGAGGGGGGTAATATACTAGCAAATATATATCTGAATTATATTCTTATACATATGATTTAAGTTGCATTAAACATCTTACATACATATTGTAAGTTTTAACAGGATTTTGCCCCCATAGTTGTCTTCGGAACATAGAGATTCGGCACGTTAAGATTCGGAACCATTTCCATTGTCTTCCCCGGATAATTTTATATATGTGATTTAAATCCAAATTCAAATAGGATATATATATATATATATATATATATATATATATATATATATATATATATATATATATATAAGTTTTAAAAGAAGATTCTGCCCTCATAACCCTCTTAGGGGTTCAAATAGAGATTCTGGGCAACTACCATTGTCTTTCTCAGAAAATTTTACATATGGAAACACTTTTAGTTTTTATGTAGATTTTCTAACATTTATCTTTATAGGAAACATCTATGTTTCCTATAAAGATAAATGTTAGAAAATCTAACACGTAGAGATGCGAGACCACTTCCATTGTCTTCTCCAGATAATCTTAAACATATGATTTAAATTTCATCAAAATATGATATATATAAAGTTTTAAAGGGGGGTGCCCTCATATACCCTTAGGGATGCAGTTAGAGATTCTGGACCACTTCCATTGTCTTTCAAAATTTTTTTTACATATGAACATACTTTTAGTTTTTACGAAGATGTTATAACGTTTATCTTTATAGGAAATATACACACACATTGATATATATATATATATATATATATATATATATATATATATATATATATATATATATATATATATATATATATATATTTAGTGGAAATCGCTCCAGACAAAGCATGAAGCCACTTGATGCAAGGAGCTAAAAAATACTACTTCAAGGTCAAAAACTAGTCAACGATAAGTGTTAGATAGATTCCGACCCAGAAAACAGCAATTCTTCCCCCTTTGTCAAGAAACATCGCTCATGGAATATGAGGACTAAAGGACAAAATAAGGGAAGCGAGAGTAACGAGGCTACCGAAAGTAAACCCAAGGTCCACTTTCTACTCTCCTATTAAGCCCTTTCGGAACAAAAAAAAGTATAAAGTTCATAAGTCAATGTTTGTCCGGTAACTACTGTTATGTTCATAACATTATCTACACGTTTCGGACTGTTATCCCCATTGTGGTTGTTACTTTTACAACATTTCGATCGCTGTACTCTCCGGCCTTCGTCGGTTTCCTTTTGTCGGTTATCTTTCTGGAATTTTGAACTAGATCCGTTGTTCAATCTTTGGGGGTAGAAACTGTTCTCAGCCTGCGTTCGACGTTGTATTAGTTTTTTGATGTGGTTTAGTTATTTTTTATTTTATTTTAGGGGCCACAAGTGGATCCATGGATATCGACGCATTCTCCTTCTCTCTTTCCCTCCCTCTCTCTTGTCCATCATCTGTCTCTCTTTTAACTTCTCTCCCCTTTTAATCCTAATTCTTTTTTTACTCTTTCTGTCTCTCTATATCTCTCTCTATCTCTCTCTCTTTCTCTCTTTCTCCCTCTCTCTCTATCTATCTATATTACACTCTCTATCTCCTTTACTTTCTGAATCTATACTACTATCTCTCCTTTATCGCTTTCTCTATTACTCTCTCTTTATTTATCTATCACTCTGTCTCTCTGTCTCTCTTCGTCTCTCTCCCCTTTACCCTTTCTCTACCTCTTTTCGTATCTCCCCTTTACCCTTTCTTTCTCTCCATTCTTTTACTCTTACACTTTTGCTAGCTTTCCTTTATCCCTTTCTCTTTCTCTCACTCTCTCTCACTCTCTCTCTCTCTTTCTCAACATTGCTTCTCTCTTTGATATATTCTGTTTCTTTGAAAACTTCCACTCCATTACGCCGTTTTCATATATACGCAGTTCAAAATGGCGAGCGTATTCATTTACTTGATAACCTCTCTCTCTCTCTCTCTCTCTCTCTCTCTCTCTCTCTTTGTTATTCACACACACACGCACATAAGGAAAAACACGAACACATACACACGAACACACAAAGCAGCATGCACACACGCACACACACATGAAATTGTCTCGATGTATCTTCGTCTTTGTATTATTACAGTAAGTCCGTTGCAACACTTCCGGTTGAGGCTTCTTCCCACGCACTCCTGGCGAGAGTGCCGAAATCTAAGGGCAGACAATTCAATGTAAAAACGGAAACAAGAACGAGACAATCTTAAAACATCGTATAAAACCAAACACACCAAACCCGTTACTGAATATGAGGGGAGCTTGATTTCGGAACAATGCTGTTTAGATACACCCTGATATTTCACATATAAAACCCGAACAAATATTCTGTTATCAACTTTCGCTACCATTTGAAAAAAAATCAATTAACATCAATTAAAGTTTCAATTATTTAATATTAATGCTTGTTCATTTTAAAGGATGACCGAAACAATGCTATTTAATACATAAAATAAAGTTAGCCGGATTTTCAAAGTTAGACCGAAATAGCATTTAAGCTGACAAATTAAACTTTTATTTTGATGAGCAAACTTCATGTGTTATTGTTGTATCATGTTAATTGGAATAGAATATCGTACTTTTTATAATTTATTTTTAAAAAAAAGAAGTTTAATCCGATCAAACAGATTTCTAACGCGTAGACATTTTTAAGTGGTAATCTTAAAAGAAAAATTAGATAAGAGGAATAAGCCTTATTTCTTGTAAGACTTATATTTCTTTAAATGTCCCATTTGAAAATTCAAATATTTCAGATTTGCATTAAATTTGATCTATACTCATTAGACGCCAATTAAGCAAGATTCCGTGAGTTTCAGTTTTTTCATGAGACCTCTTAAGCTCAAGCCTGAAAATTTAGACATTTTATATAAGCAAAATCATGGAATGGATTTTAATCAAAATTGGAATAAGGATTCTAGATATAACGTTTAGTGACAGTATATTTTGATTTTAATTTTCGTAAATGGACATAGAAGTAGTGCAAACCTGTTCAAGAAATTAATTTTACCCGTCCTGGGACGGGTATTCTTCTAGTATATATATATATATGTATATATATATATATATATATATATATATATATATATATATATATATATATATATATATATATATATATGTATATATAAGACAGTAGTGCAGTATTAGTGCAGTTCCAACGAGAGAAAAGTATATATGTAAAGGAGTAAGGCTACCAACATTTGTAAAATGTTTTTTTTTAACATGTATTTATTA